>BTPG01000008.1:163700875-164446207 GCA_036245525.1 Semisulcospira habei
CACAGTGCCAGCTGACGCAGTCTGTGTTTCTGTAATCATCGTTAATTCAAGACAACAACAAAAAATCTAGACCCAGGAACGTGGATTCAAAGTGGTGTCAGCAAGAGGTATTGATCCTCATGAGCCCCCGCAGTTGCGGGGGCTCGTGAGGATCTATACCTCTTGCAGTTGGATGGTGTCCAAATTTTCTCGGCACGGACTGAACGTGTTAGTTACAAAGACGGTGGACAGAAAGCAAAATATTGTTTGTCGTTCTGTTTTGGATTCTTATGAACAAGGTCAAGAATACTTTTGTCAAAAAGTTTAATGCAATTTTTTTATATTGATGCACACGAGACGTGTTTACTGTTGTCACAGGCAGGCAGTTTTTATTATTACAGGCACACTTTTGGTGCTTCTGGTTGTTTTTTTGTTTTTGGGGTGTGTTTTTGGGGGGTGTTTTTGTTTGTTTGTTTGTTTGTTTGTTTGTTTGTTTGTTTGTTTGTTTGTTTGTTTGTTTGTTTGTGTTTTTTGGGGGTTTTTTGTTTTGTTTTGTTTTGTTTTTTTTTTTTTGTTGTTTTTTGGGGGGCGCTTTCTTTCTTTCCCTCATTTTTTATCTTTATTTTGTTTTGGCTTTTTGTTTTGTTTTGTTTTGTTTTGTTTGTGTTTTGTGTGTTGTGTTGTGTTGTGTTGTTTTGTTTTGGTTTGGTTTGGTTAGGTTAGGTTTGGTTTATTTTCGTTTCGTTTTGTTTTGTTTTGTTCTGTGTACCGTATATTTCCGATATTAAGCTGAACTTAGCTGTTACGAAAAAGACCTGCCAAGGTGCTGAAGAAAATCGTTTTGAAAGAAATTGGTTTTGATATGTGTAAACATCATTTTTCCTTTTAGATTTGTTTTTCCATCACCCGCTTTCTCGCCATTTTGTGTCACTTTCCTCCTCTTTTTCCTTCTTGTTTCTTTCGTTCATCTGCAATGCCTTCAAGTGTGCCCATGGACCTCAGGCATACTGGTTTCTTTCTTGTGCAGCCAAACAGACGAAATTTTCGTCTCCCGCTCACTATTCACAGACGACAATAAAAACGCCGTTGACATATTTCGTGTGACTATAAATACGTGTACATTACTCATGAAATACTTTTCGTTTAACATTAACAAGTACAACATGGGGCTCTAACGTCAAATACTGAGAGTAAATCGCTAAACAATACCCCTGCATATCTTTAAAAACAGATTAATGTAATCTTTCCTAAATATATTTTGCTCCCTTTTCCCGAGGAATCTGGTAGTTCACAAGACCTCCGCTAATACTTTTCGTCTGCAAGAGGCATAGATTCGCATGAACCCCTGCGGCTGCAGGGGTTCATGAGAATCTATGCTTCTTGCTAACAACAATCGACGTGAACTGTTCCTCTGGCTCGACACATGACTTCAGATGAAAACGTTATATCTTGGTAAATATGAAAAAAGAAGTGCGTGTGTTTGCGGACAGCGCAGCTCTGTGGCGGAAATTCCCTTGCTGCTAAACAATACTGAGTTTCAGACAGGAAAACTTCACATTGAAGCAAGCTTGACTTTGCACGTCGCCCTAGAGAGCGAAATCAGATGGAGAAGCGGAATCTTTGGGGTAGACAATGATTAATTATTACTCATTTAACCTTTACAAAGTCATAGTAATCTAGAGCAGGAGCTGGTTTCAACTGATCATGATTTTTCAAGGGTAGTGCTAGATTAGCTTGGCGCCTTCTCATCCGCCAAGCTAATCTGACACTACCCTTGAACTATCATGGTCGAGTCTTCTCCTGCAAGTACGTTAGTCGTTGAAGATTGAATCCCAAAACTGGACCCCTGTTGTGGGTCTATTTTATATGTTCTAACCCTTTCAATGCCGGGGTTCAGGCGAACGCCACCCATCTGCAAGAGACCTAAATCTTCATGAGCCACCGCAGTCCACGGAGGCTCTTGAGGATATATGTCTCTTGTTAGTCCTGTCTTCTTTGTGCCCGTTTCTGGTCCCATTTTCTTTATGTTCTTCAAGCCGATGTGGGTCAGTGGGTTGTGGTGTCAGACGCGAAATCCGCATCCACTGGAGGTCGAGGGGTTAATGTCAGCATGCCCTTGCGACCGCCTGTGCAGGACGACCACTCGCCTAAATAAGATAGCTGAGAGTGTGTCATTCCCTTGGAATTTTCTTTTTTGCGGCATGGTAAGATGGCCACCTGACGGTTGGTTAGTGTCTCCTGCATCGAGAAGTTGATCGTCTTCATCAAAATCTGACGATTCGATTCTACTTTTTAAAAGCAAAGAACGGTGCATCACTGTCTTTATGTTTAACTGCTCTCTCTGATCTTGACAAACTTTATCTTGACAGACGGGTAAACGGGTATGTGTTCAAGCTCGTCAAAGTGTGCGGTCAAGATCGTTTTACCCTCATTTACTTACGCCTGTCACCCCTCCCAGGGTATAGGCCGTCGACGAGAGACCTCCAGTGACTCCTGTCCTGTGCTTCTCCTTCAATTTTACTCCAGGTGGTTCCCAGTCTCTTGATGTCTCGGCTTGGAGGTCTCAACCGAAGAAAGGCTGCTCTTGCCTTTACCCTCATTTGCTCATTCATTACAGTTTGTTCTAGCTTCAGACCCAAACGTCTTCAGACGTATGGCCTACTTCCTGTCTTTAAGTGAACGCGTTTGGTTGGCATCTGCGGATATCCTACAGTTAAAATACCTCTATCACATACCATATCGTAGTTGTCGGTGTGCTCATTAGTGCATTTTGAATACTTTCCCAAGATTGTTCCATTATAGGGAGGTCAGATGAACTCAATCCCTGTTCAAAAAGAAATAATTTATGTTCGAAGTATAGAGCATGGTGATCAGTATGTACATGCATGTTTTAAAGCACGAAGGTGACGGAGAAAGTAAGAAAATTAACGTCTTAAGGAAAGAACATCCAAGAGGTGAAGGCATTTGTGGTCATCGTTCATCGCCTTACATCTGCAAGAGGCATAGATTTTCATCAGCCCCTGCAGGCTATAGCCTCCAGCGGCTGATGAGAATCTATACCTCTCGCTGGCAAAGAAGCTCAGTGCGAAGGAAGTCGTCCTTGTTAAGACTAAGACAGTTTAGCAAAAGGCACAGCCAAAATCGCAATCCTTCCTCGCTGATCCATTACCCTACTCAGATGCTTACGTCTCCAACAACAAAAAAAACTCAGCCATCTCATCGCGATGACAGTGAACGGACTGCAGAGAGTCGAGCTATAGCCCGCAGCTTTTGACCCAGCATCTTATCAGCAGAGATGGAACGTGGTTGATCTGCAGCCTCACCCTCTGCTTCCGACGTCGCGCCATCTGCTGGCCCATCACGGGACGTCACTCTGCGAATGAATCGTCAAGGGAGCCGAGTACGCCGCCCTACGACTTATCTGCTTGAAGAAACACAGATGCGAGGCAAGCGGGAAGAAGCAAACAAGAAGATTACAATCAAAGCGTTGATTGAACGCTGAGGCTCATAAAGATCTATGCCTCCTGCAAATAGTTATGAATTTCACTGATACAGTTCTCCAAGGTAGGTATAACCAATGTAAAACTAGTCACCAACATAACAGACTTAAGTTGTAAAAAATGTGGGACCTCAAGAGGATCTGTGCCTCTGCAACATGGATGGTGATCGCTGAAGAAATACGTCATAGGATGTAGATACAGAGTCCCTTTCGTGCGCTCGAAAGTGGGATTAATGGGACAGGTGTTTTTAACTACATCTAGGACCAAATAAACTCGGCTCTAATTTTAAACTGAAAGTTGTGTGCAAACGACCATCTCCCTCGAGTCCAGGTGGAGTACTTAGGGATTTGTTTTTTCGACATGTTGCTGTCCTATATAAAACGACTAACCCTAAACATTTAACACATTAACGTCGTCAAACAGCAAACGACCACCTCTTTTCGACTCGTTTTTCCGCTGCTTACACCGGATATGCTTTGAAAAACAAACTGTGATCTTGACTTTGCCATATTCACATATATTTTTTGGGGGTGAAAAGCGAGATTTTTGTTGTATTACACGGAAAATCTTGCTTTTCACAAAATTGTCTTAATGCCTTTACTGTCTTCACATGGCTGACGTGTGCGGGGACATTCGGGGTGTGTTTATATATAGATAAATTGAACACATTCAAGAGTAGGGCGCCTTGAGAGAGTTAAATGTTAGCTTTGGACGGCTGTCTTTCTATGTTTTGGTCCATCTATCTGCGTGATCGTTTGTGGTTGTGGCAGCACAGATCACAGGCAATTTAGTGTTTAGAAGTTTTCAGAGACTCTATGTACAAACGGTCATCTATAAGCTGTCCATTGGCCATTTTAACAGGTTAAAAGTCAAGGCGTGTTTGCTGATCTAGTTTGGCGGGAATGCCACACAACTTAAGAGTGTACAATGGACTAGATTCAGAGTACGCGTGATATGCACAGGCGCCATTTTATCTACAAGAGGCATAAAAATCCTCATGAGCTCCCCGCAGGTTGCTGGGGCTCATGTGGATCTATGCCTCTTGAAGAAAGCCATCACAGCCTACAAAAACTCATCTGGTCTATCGATGGCCCAGTTCAAGCCCGTGTTTCCCAGGCGGACGGAGTAGTTCATTCCACGATAGTGTTGCCATCACCTACGTGGATGAAAGGCTACCCTGCCTATTCCACTCCGCCCACCCGGCTGGTCGCAGGAGTGGGCGAGGAAGGAAGCGTAGAGGAGACATCCCATCATCTCTTCCAAATAATAAAAAATAGATGCAAATTAAGCCTGTTTGACGTGTGGATAGTCGTAATCTCCCGCTGCCGACGGAAGCTTATGGGGACCTATTTCATTTCGTAGAAGGCCAGCGCTCATGCCTTTGTAGAAATGGATGGATTTTCACGGCAGAAGGGAGATGAAATAAAATGGGATAAGTAGTAAGTAGAACCCCACTTTGTGAACACAGATGTGAATGCAATCGATCCCTGCTAACAAGACGCAAAGAACTCGATGGTACCAAGCATCCTTCCCCTTCCTCTCTACAAGAGACATATACATACATCCCTCTAAGTCTGCAGCCAACAACAGCATAGGCGGAACTTAATGAATCTGAGCATTCGTATCCCTTCTCTCTGCAACGTACACACGTATGTCCATCCCATGCGATTCCCTGAAGCCACCAAGATGCACGACTCTTCGTGATGAGAAAAAAAGGAGGCAAGAGGTATACATTCTCATGAGCCCCTGAGGGCTCATGAGAATGTATACCTCTTGCAAGTGGAAAGACCTGTGATGCTGGGTGATGCTGCTGAGTTTCGTGGGTGGCTGGGTAGCTAAGTCGAACGGAGAGGGACAGTGTCAACAGCGCCTGTAATTAGGACCTGCCTTTCCTCCCATCGGGCCGACATTCTTTCTGCTTATCACCTCTAGCTCATCTTCGTCTGCTCTTCAACTAACGGACCTTCGAAACTTTTTCGTGTCTGTGATAAGCTGGCGGCCCATCTAGCGCAATTCTTCTTGATAACTTTAGTGAAGTGGAACTTCGCCAGATTAAAAAAAAATCATCCCAGAGAAAAAGTGACCGTGACAGCCATGAGTGAAAGTCAACATAGGATTTCCATGAAAGTCAATACCTGGTCTTTGTCACGAGTCAGAAGACACCGGCGTTGTTTTCAAACAGCTGTATCCTCTACGTGGTCCATCGTTCGACAAAGCTGTAGCTTAGAACGGAGGAGTTAGAAATTCGCACTTGTTTCTCAAAACAAACGTTACAGCCCATCGAGCATAGGTTCAACGAAAGTTTCTCGGAGGTGCTTGTAGGAATTTGAATATGGACTGGATTCTAAATTTACTTTGTGATATCATAGTTCCTGGAGTACGTACCAATATTGCTGTTGGTCAAACAAGCGCTTGAAGACTAAGAGTGTATCATAGCCAGCCACAGTGAACAGCATCAATCAGTAAGTCGAACGTCAAACTGGACGAGCTACACGATGAGATGAGCACACCGGAACGGCTAAGGAGGATCTATGGTGATGTAAGTGTCACCTTGTCTTCTCGCAACTTCGGAATAAAAAGAGTGTGCTGGTCTGTGATTTTAGACCGTACGCCTCTAGTGCCGTAAGGTCTAAAATCACAGACCAGCACACATTATTCCGGCTGTGGGAGTTCAAGAACAGCCGTCGATATTACTGGTACAGTTTGTGACAATTGCCGTCGCTGGTGTTTATCAAATTTAATCATGGTCAAGTTTAAGCCTTTGGCTGTCGGTCGGGCATTTTGCCTTTGGCTGTCGGTCGGGCATTTTGTCGAGGTGATTCCTGCCGGAATCACCTCAACAAAATGTCCGACAGACAGCCAAAGGCTTAATCAAGTTTAAGTTAGTTTTAAATGGCCAGCGGTGTTGGCTGCGGATACGTCATGGTCAAGTTTGTCCTGGTGTTGTTCCCGATGTTTCCGGAGTGAGCTGGACGTGTTTGTACGGCGGTTCCATGTCAAACTGGTGTCATTAATCTGGTGCTCGTACCAGCCCATGGCAAACTGACTAGATTGTACGTACTGTGGTGACATAATTCTGGAAGATAAATCAATGAAATCTCTCTTTTAATTTGTAACCCCTTCAGTGCCGAGAAAATCTGAACACCACCCAACTGCAAGAGGTATAGATGCTCATGAGCCCTTGCAGTTGCGGGGGCTCATGAGGATCTATACTTCTTGCTGACTGAATGTATGTTCTTGTGACAGCTAGGGATTTTTAATGATTAATCAAAAATAAAATAGCAGAAACATAGTCTGCGTCAACTGGCACTGAACAGATTAAATTAGAATTTCCGATATAGTATTGTGGCGGTTCTGTATTTGCTAATTATGGCTGTTTTGCGGTTTCAATTAAGGCCTGCCCCTTATGAATCTGTGTGGGCATTTCTCTATCATACAAAAGACCGTAAGTTCATTTTTGTGAAAAACAAGATTTTCATTGTAACACAAAGTGGACTTGTTGTCTTTGCCTTATTCGGGCAGTCCTCCTCTTAACATTTGTTTCCCTGTATGCATGTCTTGTGTTATCTCCATGAGACATTTGGTCACTCGTGACTGTTTAGAAATTGCAGCGCATTAGTCAGTGTGTGTGTCTGTTGCAATGTCTAGTTACTTAGTTTTTGCGATTCATTTTCTTCTGAGGAATAGTTTTATAAGTCTGCTATGTATACATAATGTTTGTGACATACGAACTGAAGGGTTATAATAAGCAACAGTTTGTTGTTTCGGCTGTCAGTCAAGATTTCTAACGCTGTAATACCTGTATTAAAGTAAACGTTCAGTCACTGAAGCCAAAGTACAACTTTACTTGCAAACATTCTTTGACTAATCTTTCTTCTTAGTTAAAGTACCATTACGCGTAAATTTGAAGACACATTTCAGCATCATTTGTGTTTGTTATGCCTTGTCGACACATCTAATGAACTATAACAGCATTTGGGACACGCAGCAATAGCACACGCGTAATCGCGCTTATTCATTCTATCTATTTTTAGCTGTTTCTCGTACTGATAGCGTTGTATTTATAGAACGGAGTACAGTCATTGCCAAATTACTTGATACCAAAACGACGTGTGCTGAACTGGATTGTCCTGTGTCTAAGTAAGCCATATCTAGACCTCTCTGTAGCGTTTTGTAACCATCTGTTACAGAGGTGTATCTTTCAACAGTTACGGCGGTAGTGGGCCTTTAACATTTTGACGTTTCACAAATCATCATTTAGTCAAAATATCAGACATTTTTCTAAAGAAATCATCATTGACTCATTGAGTGTTCTTTGCATTTGGATCATGAAACATATGAAAGATGTCACTTTCTGCATGTGTAATTGAGACAAACCTTGTCCCGTGCTGACTAAACTGGTCATGTAACGTAATCTCTATTTTCTTCCCGCCCCTTAACGAGGGCATTCGTACACAGACGGAGGCACGAAACCCAGAGGACTAACTCGGATATAGGAGAACAAATGTAATAACACAGGCAAGTGGCATAGATCTTCATTAGGCCCTGCAACTGCAGGGGCTCATGAAAATCTATGCCTCTTGCAGAAGACATTTGGGTGAGGATAACCCTTCGCACACCGAAGGAAACAAGAAAACGCAGATTACCGTATCTGACTGAAGAGAACAGATATAAATAGCTTCTACAAGAGATATAGTTCTTCGCGAGTTACATGCAGTTTCAGGGGCTTATGAAGCTCTATGCCCTGTGCAGATGTTGTTTGGGGTGGGAATGCTGTGCTTTGACGTCTAGGGGGTGCCCTATGGTTGCCGGGATGCAGGGTCATCTGGACTTAGAGGGTCGCCTTTGGGATCAGCCTCAAGCCAAGCCTTGGTGGTCCACCCCATCCACCCACTCCACTTACAGCGTCCCCTGAACCCCTACGAATGAAGGGGCTTATAAAAATGTGTGCCTCTACCTGGCAAGCTAACCCTAACTCTAACCCTACGTCATTTCAGGTCATGCTCGAGAATCAAGCCAAAATTTGGCGCTTCATCCATCTAGGCTAGCCCCCTTGTAGTACATGCATACTCATCGAGAGGGTATATTTAAATTGTATGCTGGTCTGTGATTTTGGACCTGACGGCCATTGGCCGTCAAGTCCAAAATCACAGACTAGCACACAAATGTGTAAGGAATGAGACCGTGGCCAAATCCTGCCGTTAGCACAGAAAATACGCGAGAAACAAACCTCGAATTTGTCTTTTTTGTGTCTGTCCCATCCTTCATGCCTGTCACCATCCCTGCTCATACTGAACATTACTTGTCGATGACTGAACATCTGACATCTGTTTTAAACGGTTTTTTTAGCTGTGATGACATGCACGTGAATATTAGAACTCGATCAAGAGCAAAACGATCTAAAATCTTGTGAAATACCGAACATCTGATGTCTCCTGTGTCTAGGTCTTAACACATGGCGTGTCCACATCCATGAAGATCGTTGTCACGTATGTGGACGGGTTCGCAGTACATTTGTGATCTATCAGACCCTCACGTACATTGACTTTGAACGGGGATTAGGTGACTTTCAGCTTGAGTAGATCCTGCTGGCGATAAGGATTGTGATGAAAGTATCTATACTCAGTGTGCGGTGCAAGCAGACACTAGACAGCATTATGTAAGAGCCGAGCCTTTCGTTTGCCTTCTCATCACCGACCCATTTAAATCTGCCTCTTGCTGACATTGACTGGTCCCATGTACCTACCTCTTTGCTCGTATCACTGAGAAAGTCATCCAGTTTAAGCCTTATATTTACCATTGCCTCACACTCGGGTACATTTTATACTCATCCAGCACCGCCCTACTGTTTGGGAGAGGACTGTACCTAACGCCCTGTAAAGAAAATCTTTTTGCTGATACACACTAACCTTTAATGTCGCCTCCTACATACAGTTCTTAAAGCAATTTATGGGGTACCGAATGTGTTTGCAATCGCTTTTCGTCATTAATCCTGGACACTACTGTTGCAATGTCAACAAACGTGTGATTCTATGACACTTTTCGCATATTTTTGCAATCTCTCCGTGAAATAATGTTTTGCTCTTGCTTAATCAATCAAGCAAGCAAGAGAGAAAGAAGTCAAGCAAGCAAACAATCGGTCAGTCAGTCGGTCAGTCAGTTAATCAAGCAAGCAAGCAAGCAGTCAATCAATCAATAGATCAATCAGTCAGTCAATCAATCAATCATTCATTCAATCAGTCAGTCAGTCAATCATTCAATCGATCTATCAATCAATTAATTAAATTGCCCATCCATCCATCCAACCATCCATCCATCCATCTATTCAGTACCGTTGTTTTGTGTGTGCTGTTTAGGGGGACATACCAAACAAGGCGCGCACCGGGCCGCTGCTAGACCGCCCCATCACAGTCACCTTCCCGGAGTCCGCGCGAATGGTCAGAAACAGAGACAGAAGCATGGATGAAAAGGAACTGCTAGCCCACCACCACAGCCTCCCTAACGGCGTGGTGAACCCGGGGTTCGAACCCGGACCCCCACTGAACGATGCCAGTGACAGCAGCAGCACAGACAATTACCGGCCAAGCGACCGTGACGAAATGGACCAGAGTGACGTTGAACAGTTCAACCGCCGTACATATCCGGGCACCTTTCCTGGCAGGACACCTTCCGGCGTCCGCGACAGCAGCACCAGGTTAGTGGCCATCCCTTCACTGCCATTGGACGCAGATTTTGTTTTTTAAATCATTGCAAATTGAACGTCAAAGTTCCCGAGCCGTCACATGAACAAGGAATACAAAGTTGTTTTAGCAAGAGGCATAGATTCTCATGAGCCCCGCAACTGCGGGGCTCATGAGGATCTATACCTTTTGCTGTTGGATCGTGCACAATTCTTCTCGGCAGTCAATGGTTAAAGGTAATGCTTGTTAACTTACCTAGCATTTCAAGCTTATCACGCATTGCCTTTGAGGCCTCATGGCACATTCAGAACGCTTCGTTCAACAAGTACTGGTTTTAACGCATGCAACTCCGACACGCCACGGCAAGACACGGATCGAGCGTGATAGTTCAAGGGTTGTGCCAGAATAGCTTGGCGCCCATAGGCGCCAAGCTATTCTGGCACAACCCTGGAACTATCACGCTCGATCTGTTTCCAGAAGTGTAATACAGTCTTCAGGGGGCAATTTCAAAATTTGCGGACTTCGGTCCTGGAGCAAAATGTGTTAAACTTTGTTCGGATAGTCAACATGGACATTGTGTCTTCTGCTATATTTTTGAATGCATGTTGTACGCGTAGTGTTGCCTTGAAAATCGTAACTCATTCGAGACGTGCTGCGTCCGGATACGCGGCATAAAGCCGCGTATCCGAATGGGGCAGAGCAAGTCTCGAAAGCGTTACATTAAGGACGTATCTTTGTCTTTGAAAATGTTGAACACTGTTTTTTGTTTATGTTGAAATTAAGTAGAAAAAAACAAAATAAGGATTTTTTTTTAAATTGGCAATGTGTAACCCCCTCCGCCTGGTGTTATATCATTTGATAATGGTGTGCATAATAGACAATGTAGCATTGCCCAAACGTGTTGTTTCAGCCTGACATCAGTAGACAGTATAGACAGCCGGTCCCGCTGGAAAGGTTGGGATGTGTTCAAGACGTACAAAAGACAGAAAGATGAAGGCCTGGATGATCAGACCATCAGCAAGTTTCGTAAAATGACCAAGGTTAGAACACACACCATCATAAAAGAAACTGTGCTGGTCCGTCCTTACTGCTGCACACATTTACAGACAACAAAGAAAATCCAACATGAAAATCATGAAAATTCTTTTTCTTCCCCCGCCCCCCCCCCCCCCCCCCCCCCCACCTTTTCGACTTGTTTTCGTCTTGATTTTTTTTTTTTTTTTTTTGTGAGGGGGGAGGGTTTTTTATTCTTTCCTTTTTTACTTGTTTGGTGTAGCTTCATTGTATTGGTACGACTTCTTTGATTGTGTGTGTGTGTGTGTGTGTGTGTGTGTGTGTGTGTGTGTGTGTGTGTGTGTGTGTGTGTGTGTGTGTGTGTGTGTGTGTGTGTGTCAGCTTCAGAAATAACATAACTTTAAAACACAGCGATGGGATAATTTTATCTAACAGCGCTTACCTCATTTTATGCTTTGTAGTGTTTTAACTGTTCACACCATATGTATATTGCCGAGCAAAAGAAATGCGAAATGTCGCATTTCTTTTGCTTGTCAGTATATTTAAATTGCTACATAACCATAACTACCATTCACTCGTGCCAGGTTATCGTGGGTATCTTCTTGACGTTGTTCGTGCTGTTCACGACCGTGTTGAGCAAGAGCTCCCTGCTACTCATCACGTCCTCCATCTACAAGAACGCCACCCTCTACTGCGAGGAGGTGGAAGGAGGGCGGCAGTTCTACAAGTGTTCGCGCGTCCCTCCCGATACCATCACTGGCACGGTGTATAAACTATCGCAGAACGTGCAGGTAAGAGAATAAATTTCATTCCTCCCCATCATTATAATTATTTCTGACGGAAGAAATAAATCATGTTAAGACAGGGTCAGCACTCCGTCGTCAACGACGAAAGAATGAAGGCCCTGTTTAACTCATTCAATAGCTGCGAAAGTATCGTACGGCGTTGCCGCTGGCAACGCTATACGACACTGTCGCTGATATTGATGCGGGACACCTGGAATGAGATAACATGATGGAAGAAATGGAGACTACTGATCCAGCAAATGTCGGGGCAACAGGAAGTTTTGGAAAATCAAGTGACACCGAAATGTAAAATAATATATTTTTTAAAATTTCAGAATATAACTTTTTTCCTATGATAATTTGGAAAAAATGGAACCCCCAAAAGCCAGCAAAAGAATATTCATTACCATAGTCTCTTGACTGGTTAGGTCCTTGAGGCTTCACGTTTATTTTGTTGTCTCTTTCGCAATTTTTCGCATGCATTTCTTTACCTTACTTATTGTTTGCGCCCAGTATAATTTTTGTTTATCTTTGATTGCTAATATTTAGTCCTTCGATCCCATCGACATATCGTACACTTCTACCTGGAAGAAGTGTATACACAAACGAGTAACATTTGACGCAAAATGAGGAAATTTGCTGATACTGTCGTTTATTCCTACGTATCTGTATTTCATCTGCTGATGTCATTTTCCACGGGGATATAGGTGCGATGGATCTGGGCACTATTTGTGGTGATCGTGGCGCCCTACTTCATGACCTTCATCAAGTGCACGTGGCGCGCGTGCTTCAAGACCACGCGCAGGCCCTCAGTGGGTGCCTTCTTCACGGTCAGTACCAGAGCAGTGCCGCCCTCAAACACAGCCGTCAACAAAAGATTTTTTCTACTCAGTGTCATGAGCATTCAGTGTTATTTGTGTGCTGGTCTGTGATTTTAGACCTTAAGGTTTCCAGCCGTAAGGTTCAAACTCACAGACCAGCACAAAATTAATACTAAATCCTGAATGCTGTGTAGGGGACAAATCTACAGTTTTGTTGCTTTCTGTGTTTGTAAAAGCTATCTTTACAAGAACCAGAAACACCAAATCCAGTGTGTTTCCGCTTCCCGAGCTGAATGGACATGCTAGAAGAACACTGCCCTGTGAAGACAAAAGGAAGTAAAACCATTTTACGAAAATCGAGATTTTCATTGCAGTACAATGAAAATCTTGCTTTTCACACAAAAGGTCTGTTACCCTCACGGGCAGAGCACTGCCGGATTATCTTTGCAGAATAGGCGGCGGACACTGTCGAAGCACTGGAAGATGCTCCCATCTGTCATAAAACCAGTTAATTCCAGGACAAGAAGGGCTTTTGTAGTTTCAAGGAGGGTAAAATATCATCCAAAGTCTATTGAACATAAGAGCCTTTTTTTAAATTATGTGCAAAATTTTAAGCATTTTTTGTTTGTTTGTTTGTTTGTCGTGTCATCATCTTTTCAGCAGGATTATAGAACTCGTCATTGATAACATTATCAGAGACTTTGCCACCGCATTCTAACTGAACGTTCAAGCGACGTTTGTAGGAAGTTGTATCCTCACTTTATATGCTGACGAAGAAAAGAATGCGACATTTTTTGAACCATTGGAAACACATTAGCCCAGTCAAGACAAAAGACAATAAGTCTATTTTTGTGAAAAGCGATATTTTCATTGTAACGCAATGTAAATCTTGCTTTTCACAGGAAATGGTCTAGCTGTCTTTTGCTTTCACATTGCCGCCGTGAGATGGCCTTAGTCGCTTGCTCGGCGTTAAACCCAAATAACTAACTATGCTTTCACATTCCTTTTTTTTTTTAAAGAAAAGCGAGATTTATATTGTAACACGGTCAAAATTTTGCTTTTCATAAAACCGGATTTGCTGTTCTTTGCCTTCAGTGGTTTATCGTTCTTTAACCCCTTAACTTCCACTGTACGTACATTTTTGAAACCTTGGTTCATGCAACAACCAAAAAGCGAACACCGTCCCAAAAAACATGGATCCATATCAAAATGGTCTCTAGCAAGAGACGTAGATCCTCATGAGCCCCCGCAGTCGCGGGGGCTCATGAGGATCTATGTCTCTTTCACCTGGATCATGTTCACTTTTTTCTCGGCAAAGAAGGCATCACGCTGTAATAATGTTAATTTGCTTGCTCCAGGTGTTCGTGTCGGAGACGCTGAACTCAGTGGGCGTGTGCATTTTCACCTTTCAAGTCCTGCCCTCCCTGGACTCCCTCCGCGGGCTCGTCCTCACGGTGGGCGTAGCCTTCCTACCCTCCTTCCTCAAACTCTTCGACAAAGAGGGGCCCAACGGCCGTAGCTGCGCCACCTACTTCGTGGATATACTGGCGGTGCTAATCCAAGCTTCAGCGCTGCTCTTGTGGCCCATCAGGGACGTGCTTTCAAATCAGGTAAAAATAAAAAAAAAACCGGGTGAAGTGACCTGCAAGCGTGTAAAATGGATCAGAATAGGTAACAAGGAAACAATCGAGGAAAAGCAGTTAAGTAGCCTTTAGCTATCGGCAGCCTTAATTTTGTTGATGTGATTCCGCAGGAGTGCCGCAAGCAATCACCTCGACAAAAAGCGCTACCGGCAGTCACTGTTCAATATTTTAATGGGATCAAATGCCAGGAAAATATCAGCAGTTGCTTGTCTTTTTCATCAGAATGTAGTGTAAAGAATAATGTCTACCTTCACTGCCGAGAAAATGTGAACAGTTGCCAGAGGCATAGATCCTCATGAGCCCCCGCGACTGCGGGGGCTCATGAGGATCTATGCCTCTTGCTAAGACCGATTTGAATCCATGTTCCTTAGACGTGTGTGACTTTTTCTTGTTGAATGAACATAGATTTCAGAAAAACATATGCGTCCAGTAGCAGAGAAGAGATTAATACAACCATTTACTCCTTTTGCGCGGAATTTAACTTAAACTCTGGCTTTTGGCAGCGCTTTGGCACGAATC
The DNA here is from genome assembly GCA_036245525.1 of Semisulcospira habei. Classification (NCBI taxonomy): domain Eukaryota; kingdom Metazoa; phylum Mollusca; class Gastropoda; family Semisulcospiridae; genus Semisulcospira; species Semisulcospira habei. The sequence continues at coordinate 163,715,817 of BTPG01000008.1, forward strand.
CCTTCTACAAAACTCACTACCGACAGTGAAGAGTTAAAATATGATGACCTATACCTTTTTCAGCAAAATCTGACATAAGGAATGATTTTTGTTGTTGTTCATACTTTACGTTAGATCCAGCTGGAAAAGTACAATTGGTCTTTCCGTTTTCGCTATGTCTCCCACTTTGAAAAAAAATTCTTTTCTCTTAATTGATTCAGCTAGGAAACAATGTAAATAAAGTCTAAAAAAAATGTAATAAGGTCTCGTATTCTTGTTATTCAAGATTCAAGATTCAAGAAATGATATTGTCCATTAAAGAATATTTGTCTTTGCCTGTTGAGCGTAGGTCAAAGTTAGAAACATAATATCTCAAAACTAAGTGTTAGTACAAATGTGGACAATTGCAGAATCACACATATTAAAAAAACTATTAAGCTATTAAAAATAATTATTGCACGACAACCACTACTAAATTAACAATATGATATTCATTTAATTTATATGTACAGTGCAGAATCACACAAATTCCAAATTCCAATGCGTGTTGCATTAATTCATTCAGTGCCGAGAAAATCATATCACCACCCAAATGCAAGAGGTATAGATCCTCATGAGCCCCCACAGTTGCGGGGGCTCATGAAGATCTATACCTCTTGATGACACCGTTTGAATCTATGTTCCTGGGACAGATATTGCCCTTTGGTGTTGAATCAACGAAGATTGCATAAACACAGTCTGTGTCCGCTTGTACTGAACAGGTTAATTCATTCGAGATGCGCCGAAACGAATACGCGGCGTAAAGCGACTTATCCGTATGCGGCACGTCTCCAATGAGTTAATGTACGGTGGTTATCTTGCCACCAGGTGACACTGGAGACGTGGTCCATCCCCGTGTCCCTGTTCCTGATCTCCTGCGGCTACTGGGAGAACTACATCAACAAGTACACCGCCCTCGGCTCCCTCGGCGCCAAACTGCGCGAGCTGAAGAAGAACACACGGCGCATGCGCGTCAAGATTTACATCGGGGTCAGCCTGTGGAAGATCGTGCTGACCTTGGTGCTCATGACCGCCATCATGAGTGACCTTGAGATCAAGTGCCTGGGGGTGTTGTACTTTGAGGGCGATGACGGGGCGCTGGGTTGCCCGCACTTGAATTACCCTCTAGGCGTGGCTAACGTGGAGGCGCAGGAATATTTTACGGACGCGTTCTGGGTGATGCTGATACAGCTGGCCTCATGCCTCCTCTGCTACAGCTTCGCAAAGACCGCCTGCAAGGTCCTGCTGCAGGTACAGAATATATTTCACGTTCCGCTTCGCCCTTATTGCTTATAAACACATAATGTTGTGCACCTTCTTGTGCATGCTTTCTTCGATCAGCCCTGGCACAATACATTGCAAGCAGATACGGATGGACAGAAAGATAGTTCAAGGATGTTGTCAGATTAGCTTGGCACTTGGCGCCTAAGAGTCAAGTTAATACGGCACCATTTTTTAACCATCTTTGTCTCCTTAACCTCACTGTAATGTAGTTATTTGAGGATAACTCCATGTTTTGGAAGTTCAGCCTTAACGCTCTGTGTGTTAAATCATTCGAGAAGTACCGCATCCGGATACGCGGCATAATGCTTCTGTAGCGTTTCCGTTCAAATTTACTGTTAAATTAAAGTATCACAGTTGCAGAGCGCCTAAATTGATTGTCCCCCATAACCCGCCCGCTAAGGCCGTCCATATTCACTCCGGTGCCGTGGACGTTAAACCTCGAACTAATCAATCTAATCAGCACGTATCTTATGTGCAAGTCTAAATGTACCAATACCTAATGTCGTAATTCCTACATCACAGACCAGCACACATATAACGCACCTATATACACATTTCTCCAGGTTGGAAGCTTCGCCCTGCCTCTGACCATCGCCACGCCGATCCTGCTTGGCGCCTTCATCAGCGAGTGTGAGACGTGGCAAGGCAACAGCACGGAGACCGGGCCCATGGGCCTCCCCAGCTATCTGTACTGGACCTGCGACGTCAACGGCAAGTCTCACAACTACCTATACCAGCTGCTCACCGACTACTACATCCCCATGGCCATACTGTGGTGGCTGTCCTTCATCTGGGTCACGGCACACATCTGGTTCCCGCGCGTCGAGCGCCTCGTGCAGACTGAGAGGTGCGTATGACGTACGTGCTGAGGGAGAGAAGCGAAGGTCCTCGCGCCCATGACGGCCGCAGAGGGCCCGCGCACGAATGTGCGCGAGCCCACTGCGGCCTTCGTGGGCCCAAAGACGTTTTGCTACTGGGGGAGGGGGTAGCTCGTGGGTGGGCGTGTGCGTTTGTGTGCTGATCTGTCGAGGTGATTACTGCACGATTTTCCAAAAGGTCTGTGAAGCATGTTAGGCTAACATGCTGCACCGACCTTTTTAAGGACAATGACTAAGTGTAAGTGTACCTAACCTGATGTTAGACTAACATGCTGCACCGACCTTTTTAAGGACAATGACTAAGTGTAAGTGTACCTAACCTGATGAATTTATGAAAAGGACTTCCAAGTACTTAAGGCAGTTTAGGTGCACTGTAGTTTACGTATGCTGTAGTTTAGGTACACTGTTATTTAGGTACACGTAGCCTTTTTGGATGGAATATTATGGCAAGGTTGTCTGAATATTATTACAACGTCGAACAACTATAAGTCATGCCAATTATGAATACTGTTAAAGTTATGCGTCGTCAGCTGAATGTGTAAACACACTTGCGGTCGTGTGTTTCAGACTGTTCGTGCAGCCCCTGTACTGCGGCGTGTTTCTGGAGCAGTCCCTCATCCTGAACAGACGGCGCGATGACCGGGACAGAGAGGCCAAGACAGAGAAGGTCCGTGTTTCGTTTACATTAACACAGTGTGCAAAAGGCCCTCTGGCCCAAGTCGACCTCGGCTAGAGAACTGTTACCTTACTGGGTGTCCATTTACATCAAAGTAATTTTATTCATTGACATATGAGCATGCAAGGCCACTGTACCGTTTTGTTGATCAGCATGCTTGGACATCTTCGGGTTTTTTTTCTGTTGTTGTTGTTTTTGTGTGTGTTTTTTTCTACATTTTAGACGTTTTGCTTTTCACTAAAGCCGTTTATCCGAATGCATCACATCTCCAATGTGTTAATTAACCCATTTAGTCCCGACACACTACAACAGGAGATGGATCGAACATGATAATTCAAGGGTAGCGCCAGATTTGCTTGGCGCCATCAAGCAAATCTGGCGCTACCCTTGAGCTATCATGGCCGATCCATCTCCTGAAAGTGGTACACAGTCGTTAGGTGACACCTCCAAACATTTGGAATGCGGCCTTGAAAAATGGGTAAACACATTTCTGGGTACACAGTCGTTAGGTGACACCTCCAAAAGTGGTACATAGTCTAGTAGTTAGGTGACACCTCCAAAAGTGGTACATAGTCTAGTAGTTAGGCGACACCTCCAAATTTGTTTAGAAATCCGGCCTTGCGGTTAAATGGGTTAACGCACGTGTTTCCGTTTGCAGAAGACGGCGTTGCAGTTTTTTCAGGCTGAGCACGACCAGGCGCAAGAGGCTGGCTTCAAACCGCGGGGCTCCTTGCGCACGGACCTCACACCTATGATCTATGTGTGCGCTACGCTGTGGCACGAGACTGAGAAGGAGATGAACCAGGTGCTCAAGTCCATCTTCAGGTGGGAAGGATTCTGCATTTCTTTTTTCTTTTCATTTTTATTTTTTTATTTTTTAATTAACCCTTGACTTCCGACAAAATGTCACACGATCCAACTCGCAAGAGTCTTAAATCCTATGCGTCTTGCGGACACCAGTTTGAAATTAATCATGTTCCTGGGACGGTTGGGGCTCTTGTCGCAATCTGCGTCAACTAGCAGTAAAGGGGTTATATCGGTTGGCTACAGTCTGGTTTGTTTATATTCAACATAATTACCTTTTGACTCGAAAACGTCATTGAAAATGTAAGTAGCATTGAATCTAGCACTGGCATCGATGTATTAGGGCTGATCATTCTCCCACATGTGGTACACAGTCTCTATTGTTGCGTCCCAAACTTCAAAAACGTCATCCAGTCGTTCATGTATACTGTGAGATTTAGTTAAGCGTCGTCTGCTGACCGCTACCCCCAAGTCGCAGGAGATGAATCAATTATGATAAAATGGCCATGTTCGGGGTATTGAACGTTTGCGCTCTTTGAACACGACGACCACTTAACCCTTTGGCTGTCGGTAGCACATTTCGTCGAGGTGATTCCTGTAGGAATCACCTCGCAGCTGCCGGACGATATTGGAGGGTGTTATGTTGACGTCACAGCATATTTACTTGCTTTATCCTGCTGCATTTCAGGCTGGATCTTGACCAGTGTACCCGCAAGCACGCGTATGTCTTCTTCGATGTCGTCGACCCGGACTACTATGAATTTGAAGGTACGCTGAAGCAGACACCAACAGTACGCTAAACATTACACTAAGCGATGTATATTTCATAATGATGTAATGATCCTGCAGCTCTTGCTCTCTCTCTTCTCCGACGACTCAAAAAGATTGAAATTTGTTTACAGTGCCTTCTAATTTGATTTTCTTTAAAAATATTGCACACTGATTAGTTGTATGTCCACATAAAAGTAAATACATCGACGTTGCACATAATTTGTATGTGTGCCTCGCGCGAAGTTTGCTGGTGTTGCTTTATTGAATTGGGATGATGGTGTGCATTTTAAAAGCGTGCAAATGTGATTTTTAACTTATATTAAGTCCGTATGGTCCAAAATCACACAGGAGCAAATACATTATTACACATGTTACCTGTGCTCTGTTTCTGTGCAGCCCATTTCTTCTTGGATGATGCATTTGAGGCACATGACGAAGAAGAGTACGAGTATCGCGCGAACGACTTTCTCAAACAGCTGGTCCGCGTCATTGACAGAGCAGCCTCGTGAGTAAAAGTGCAACGCGCCCACATGACCGCACGTTCACACAAGCAAGCTACAAAACTACAAAGTATGCTTCATATCTGCCCAGTGAAAGCAAACGACAATGAGTCCGTTTTGTGAAAAGCGAGATTTCCATTGTAACACAATGCGAGATTTCCATTGTAATACAATGCGAGATTTCCATTGTAACACAATGCGAGATTTCCATTGTAACACAATGAAAAATCTTGTCTTTTGCCTTGACAGGGCGGATATTGAACTGGTAATATATCAACATTACTACACAGGCAGACTAGCAGGAAAAAAAAACAAAAAAAACATGGAGTACATGTGTGTGTTGGTCTGGACTGTAAGACTGTAGGCCGCGAGGTTCAAGATTACAGACTCGCTCACGTAGGCCTACCTGTTTCATACATGCCGTTTCAATCTTTTTTTTTTTTTTTTCGTTTTCACAGGGCCGTGCACCGCACCCAGATCCGCCTGGACCCACCCACCAAGTACCCGACCCCATACGGCGGGCGGCTGGAGTGGTCTCTACCCGGCCAGAACAAGCTGGTGATTCACCTCAAGGACAAGGTCAAAATCAGGCACAAAAAACGTTGGAGCCAGGTGAGTGACCCCAAAAATTATAGTTTAACCCTTTCACTGCCGAGAAAAACTAACCGCCATCCAACTTCAAGAGGCATAGATCTTCATGAAAGTCAGACAGTGGCGGTGACGTAAAAGAGGCAACTCCGTCACCACGCAGACATTGACATAATACTTTAAATATGACGTAATTCTCTCTAGCGCGCGCCGAAGTCTCTCTCTCTCACAGACATGCGCGCATCTCCAAGAGGCATAGATCTTCATGCGCCCGGAGAGCGCATGAGGATCTATGTCTCTTGGAGGTGTTTGGAACGCGCGCGCATGCGCGCACTAACACGCACGCACACGCACACGCACACACACACACACACACACACATCGCCGCGCTTTCAGACGAGCACGCAGGTGACCCGATATAGCTAGTGTGGAGAAAGATATTGGATGAGTTCGTTAGCCAGCTTTGTACCCTTTCAACTTCTTCAACAAAAATTAACTCTTTTCAACAACAAAAATTAAAACAGTAAAAAACCTTGACATCTGCAGAAAGTCAGACATTGCCGGTGACGTAAAAGAAGCAACTCCGTCACCACGCAGACATACTCTAAATATGACGTAATTCTCTCTCTCTCTCTCTCTCTCTCTCTCTCTCTCTCTCTCTCTCTCTCTCTCTCTCTCTCTCTCTCTCTCTCTCTCTCTCTCTCTCATATGCGCGCATCTCCATGAGGCATAGATCCTCATGTGCCCGGAGGGCACATGAACATCTATGCCTCTTGAAGATGTTTGGAGCGCGCGCATGCACGCACACGCATACACACACATCGACGCGTTTTCAGAAGAGCGTGCAGGTGTACTTAGTATGGCATGTAGCTAGGTAAAGTCAACCTGATTTCACACAAATTATAACAAGACTGAAATTGTACCGTGAAATTCTAGTTTTGTCGCCATTTTCGCAAGTCTTGAAGCGAAAGCGAAACTCATATCACGTTAAATATAAAATTACGTAAACAAAAAATGTGTCATGACAAATGACATTTGACAAACCAATGACGCGTATGCACTGTGCGCGCCTCTTATAGAGTTCACTATGACGCATTGGCACATCTGCGAGGCGTTTTCAGAAGGAGATATTTCAACATCAGAATCAAGTCAAAGACAAAAGGTGGAGACCCTTGACAGCGAAGAAAGCTCTCATATAGAAGGGACTTTGTGGGTTATGGTTCATCCCATCTTGTTTATATATATCCAGCTCTGGACGGGTTTGGGTTTCGGTCGTTGAATGAACAAAGATTTCAGAAACAAAATGTGTTTAGTGGCTGGGAAGGGGTTAAGTAACATTATAATCGTGCGCCTAAAATTGGTTGCTGTTCTGTAAGATGTATATCATGACTCATAAGCCCATGCATTCTAGCTGATAGGATTATCTCTTTGGCTGTCGGTAGCGTATTTTGTCGCGATGATTCCGTTCAGGAGTCAACGCGACAAAAAGCGCTACCGACAGCCAAAAGGTTAACCGCTTGGCACCTATTGTATTCCTTGTCCCTCTTCCCAGGTGATGTACATGTACTACCTGCTCGGACACCGCCTGGTGGCCCAGAAGATGCCTGACGCCCGCCGCAAACAGATCATCGCCGACAACACCTTCCTCCTCACCCTGGATGGCGACGTGGACTTCCAGCCCTCGGCCGTGCAGCTGCTGGTCGACAGGATGAAGAAGAACGACAAGGTCGGCGCCGCCTGTGGGCGCATCCACCCCATCGGCACTGGTCAGTCAATGTTTGGTTTTGTGTCTGTGACTAAAGATTGTCTTACATTACCACATTACAAGGTAGTTGCAAAGTCATCCTATATGAGGCTTGTCGCAGCGTGTTACAGCCAGTCAGTTCACAACACACGCCCTGGTGGGCAATATTAAGTCGCAGAGATTTTTCGTGCAACGAAATCCTTACGTGTGTAAAGACCTCAGCAGGTCTGTGATTGTGTCGTATAAAGATTGCTGCTTTGGTGGCAAACAGATCGTGTATTTCTAATGATCTTTTCTTCTCTATTGAGAGATTGGTTATATCTAAAATCATGCATAATGTACAGTGGATATATTTATTTGCAAGTAACCTGTGATATTCGCCACGCAATTTTGATCCACTTTCATGTCGAACAGGCCCCATGATCTGGTACCAGAAGTTTGAATACGCTGTGTCCCACTGGCTGCAGAAAGCAACGGAGCACATGATTGGCTGCGTTCTGTGCAGCCCCGGATGTTTCTCACTATTCCGAGCTTCCGCCGTCATGGACGACAACGTGATGAGGAAATACGCCACAATATCGACACAAGCACGGCATTACGTACAGTACGATCAAGGTGAGGCGTCACTATGTCTATCAATGTGCACTGGTCTGTGATTTTGGACATTATGGTCATAGGCCGTAAGGTCCAAAATCACAAACCCGCACAACATTACTTTAATTAGGACGACTGTGAAACGTGGTAAAAATAATAACTTGATAAGAGCAAGAGACACAGAAATAACCCGAAGTTTGTCCCTTCAGTTGTTCTGATGACAAGGTTTAAAAATGCAGTAGACGGCTCTGTCCATTTCTTGTCTAGATGCTAGTCGTTTTCGTCATTTTCTTGTTGTATTGTTTTGAGCTTTTTTCTTTTTCTTTTCCTGTTAGTTTCTTTTATTTTATTGTATTCTTATTTTGGTTCGTTTCATTTCGTTTTCCTTTGATTTCTTTCGTTTTTGTTTCGTTTTCTCTCTGTTTTCTATCTTTTTTTATGTTAGCTTGTTTTGTTTTTTTTTTTTTTGTGAAATTTCCTACCTTTCCTTTCCGTTCGTTCCCTATTCCTTCCTTTTGTTTATTGTCCAGATAATGGGTCGTTTTTACTGTAATACATGCCTGTAATCTGCCATTTCTAGGCGAGGATCGTTGGCTGTGCACGCTGCTCCTGCAGCAGGGATACCGCGTGGAGTACTGTGCTGCTGCTGACGCCCTGACATACGCCCCGGAAGGATTCGAAGAGTTTTTCAACCAGAGAAGGCGCTGGTCGCCCTCCACCATGGCCAACATCATGGATCTGCTACAGGTTAGTCTGTTCACTTTTCGTGCTGTGTTAGCCCGGTGATCTGAACTAACTTTCCAATCAGAACTCACAGATTTGATTTCTTATAGTTCTTCTGTGTCTGTGCAAGCGAAATCTGACCAAAGTGAAGGAGAATGTGTCAGTGATTACCAACTGCTGTTGTTCATCCATTCCAAGCAGTTCCAATTTAACAATTTCTCATAAAATATTGAACACTGAACAGCTTTCTGTCTTTCTTGGATAGCTCAGGATGTAGAGAGTCGTACTGCTGGAGGAAAAAATGCTTGGGACGAACTTGCGTTGGGTCAACATTTTGTTTAGACCCTTTACTTCATTCGAGACGCGTATCCGGAGGCGGCACGTCTCGAATGAGTTAACCCCTTAACTGATGCTGATGATACTGCTCGGCTGAAAAGACGCGTTGTTACGCGTCTTTTCCGCCGAGCTGTATCGTCAGTAGCAGTCAAAGGGTTAAGGTTCCCTGTCTTTGAAATCACCTTCATTGTTGCAAAAGATGTCAAGCTCAACACGTTTATTGTTTTCTGTCATCGTTGCAGAGTTGGCGCCACCTGATCACAGTGAACGAGAACATGTCCGTGCTGTACATGGCGTACCAGCTGCTGCTGTTCATCTCCTCCATGCTGACTCCGGGCACCATCTTCCTGCTGATCGTGGGCGCCATTAACATGGCCTTCCAGGAGATCAACCTCATGCAGTCGCTCTTCATCAACCTCGCCCCAGTCATTATCTTCCTTATCGTCTGTCTCACCGCACGGTCACGGGTGCAGGTAGGATTATTACTGGAGTGTACGCTGACAGTTTGTAACAGCATAAAAGTAGAGTCTTGGTATGAATTACTATCATTTCTAGACAAACCGAGCGGCTCACAATTTCAAAATGATAATTTCTAGACAGACCAGAAACACAATCTTTGTCCACTGGCATTGAAGGGGTTAACTTATTCGAGACGTGCCGCAAACGGATACGTGGCTGAAATTCGCGTATCCGTATGCGGCGCGTCTCGAATGAGTTAAGGTATTCCGTCAACGCGAAGGGGATTGCAAACAAGCGACACAGAAATGAGCCTGGGGTTCGAACCTTTCGGACGCGATACCAACGTTGAAAGTTCCTACAGGTAAAATAATCGTATATCAACTAATTCTTGCGTCGTTTCTGTTTCTTCTATTCTTATAGCTTGGTTTCGCCGCCATAATGTCTATCGGCTACGCCCTGGTGATGATGGTGGTCATTGTCGGCCTGATCCTGGAGATGAAGAAGGACGGCATCTGCGCCCCCACCACCATCTTCATGATCTTCGTCGTCGGCGTCTTCATCGTGTCGGCCATCATGCACCCTATGGAGTTCTACTGCCTGTTCCACGGCGTGCTGTACCTGTTGGCCATCCCCTGCATGTCCATGCTGCTCATGATCTATTCCATCTGCAACCTCAACGTCGTGTCCTGGGGAACTCGTGAGGTAGGAGGTAGTTCTGCTGGGCCAGATTTATTATGCCGTGTCATGCGCATATTATGAGTTTATTGTTGTATATTTTGAGCAGGCATCTTTTTTTACAAGATAAAAAGTGGTCTTGAAAAGACAGGCGAAATCCTCAGGGGAGAAAGTGTCACCTGGGTCGAAAGCCGCCAAGACTGCGCACTCAGTGATTGGTTGGATGCTAGGTGCATGCCGCGAATAGTATCTAAAATACGTGACACGTACGCAGAAAATACCTATTTAACTCATTCAGTCCCGACACACCCCAGCAAGATATGGATCGACCATGATAGTTCAAGGGTGGTGCCAGAATAGCTTGGCGCCTATAGGCGCCAAGCTATTCTGGCACCACCCTTGAACTATCATGGTCGATCTGTCTCCTGCAATGTACTGCAGTCCTCAGAGGACAACTCTAAAACGTGGGTATTTTCGTACCTGGGGCACAATGGGTTAATTGTGATACCCGTGTGCGGGTCTGTGTCCAAAATCACAGACCTGCACACACATAATCTTACGACATGTTGTTGCATCTTGGTAAATCTTGCTGCAGGTTTTGACCGCTGCTCCGCCGTCAGACAGTACCCAGGCCCGCAAGCCGCAAGGCAAACCCACCCGCCTCCAGCAGCTGGTCAACCTCTTCATGGTGGGCAAGTCGGAAGGCGTGCACAGAGAAGAGGAGGACAGCGACTACGGATTCTCCTGTGGCAATCTCTTCAAAGTAAGGATCACTGGACACTTTTTTTTTGTTCACTGCCTGTCCGTGGTTTCATTCCCATGTTCCTAGTAAGCAATAGGTCCTTCGGCCGACGTTGACGTTAGCTGGCAAATGTGATGTCGGCCCGAGAGCCTATTGCTGAATGGATTTTATTAAAGGTACACCGTTGGCTACAGCAATGCTTTCGCACCGATGCGAATTAAAGATTAAATTGACGATTAAAATCACTCATCGGGAAATGCCGCGCGTTTATAAGCCGGCCGATGGTTGACGATGACGTGTGTTTTGTGTATGTATGTATATGATCTCCGCCAAGATAAATCCTTTGGTGATCAAACAAAACTCAGTCGTACCTGTTCGTGGGGAACACACTGTATCTTAGCTTTATGAGTGAATTTGCTTCTTTTAAGAAATATTTACAATAAAAAGGTGACAAACTTAAATTTATAAGGACGTATTAAAATTATCGTCCTCGACTCTTAAACTCATATTTGCTCCAAAGGCCTTCACTTCAATAAAGTAAAACTGTTGCCGCAATGGTATCATGTGAAAGGAAAACAGAAAATATAGGTTGAAACCCTTTAAGTATGTAACATGAAACACGGCGTTTCGGATGAGAGATCCTTCTTCACGGTGATATGGAAACAACGTAGAGAGGAACACACGATTGAAAGAAAAGACTTATCATGTATATAGAAAATTTAGAATGACGTAGTAAAAAAAAAATTAAAGATATGTGCGGGTTTTTTTTCTGTTTTACGTGTTTCCGTATCACCGTGAAGAAGGATTTCTGAATCCGAAACGTCGTGTTTCATGTTTCATTCTTAAGGGTTTTCGACCTCTATTTTCTGTTTGTCTTCACGTCAATGGTTTCAAAAACCGCGTCAGCCTCATTCCTTTTGCGTTTCACTATCTGTGTGCTATAAACTGCATATTCTTTCTCTTTCTTCAAAGTGCCTGTGCTGCCCTCGCCCCGCTGAAGACAAGAGCAACCTGAAGATGGCAGCCATTCTGGAAAAACTGGACACGCTGGAGAAGGCGCTACTGAAATCTACCCCCGGTACCAATTCCAGGCTGCCTTCAGTGACTGAGGACACACAGGGGGAAATGTGAGCCAATTGTGTGGTTGTCTGTGATAATTTCCTAAGGTCGCAGTACACTGTAAGCTCGTCTGTGATTTTGGGCCGTACGGCCTGTGGCCATAAGGTCCAAAATCAAAGATCAGCGCTCGGTGTACTTTCGCTCATATTATTCTTTAATGAGAAGAATGTGCATCTACTATATGAGATAAAGTAGATTCGATGAACACATCCAACTGTATCGTTCCGTGTGTGCTGGCCTGTAATTTGCGGCATTACAGCCTGAAGCCGAATGGTCCAGAACCACAGACCAGCACATATAGGTATTTTGCGCAGATTTTCTTGTAGCAGAGAACCTTAGCAGCGAATTTAGTAGAAGCGGGACGACGTCTAACGGCTGTTTAAAAGTTGCTTTGACTGTGAAAGTTCAAAGGCTATACGACAATAATAATAATAATAATAATAATAATAATAATAATAATAATAATAATAATAATAATAATAATAATAATAGGGGAAGTGTGCACTTATTAAAGAATGTTAACACATTCAGTACTGACTCTCTACAGCAAGAGATGTATCGACCATGATAGTTCAAAGGTGGTGCCGGAAGAGCTACAGGCGCCAAGCTATTCCGACACCACCCTTGAACTAGTGTCTTCAAAATTGGGGAGTTGGGTGGCTCGGTGGTAGAGCGTTCGACTCTCGTCCGTAAGGTCGTGGGTTCAAACCCAGCTGGGGTCAAAAATTGTACATGCCTCTTTTCGGTGTCTTGTCTTTGAAATCACCTTTGTGGTGGACAAAAAACGTTAAGCCCTAATTGTTTAATGTTTTCTGTCTTCGAAATTACTTTGTAGTCTTTAAAGGACAACTCCCACCTTTGGGAATTTTGTACCTTAGCGTAGAATGTGTTAGCGTACATTACGATGTTCACATTACCATTACAATTACAATGTATTTCTTTCCCTCGCAGCCAAGCCGCCAGTCCACAACACTCTCCCGTGGAGACGAAAGTGAGCGGTGGCGGTCCGGAGGAGGATACTGTGAAACGTAAGTCAAAAGTAAATCACAAATTATTGTTTTGTTACCATGTAAAATCACCTTCTCTGGTGCATTGATGTAGGCACGGGTCGACGTCGGCTCGATGACAGTTTGCTCATCGGGCCGTGGCTCACACTGCTGAATAAATTTTCAGCGCAGCACTCCGCTATGTATGTTGTGTAAGTTGTCCTTCATGAACTGCTTTGATTTGTTTTGTGTGTGTGTGTTGTTTTTGTGTGTGTGTGTGTGTTTTTTGGGGGGATAGGGTGGGGTGGGGTGGGAGTAGGGGTGGTGGGGTGGGGGGGTTGCTACTGATTTCATGTTGTGTAACCGTGTTCCATACTCTAACGCACCTTCTGTTGTTATTGTTGTTTGTTTGCTTGTTTTTGCTAGTTTGTTTCGTGTGTTTGTTGTTGTTGTTGTTTGTTGCATGTGTTGTGACCGTGTTTCACACTCAGATACCCTAACATTTTCCAGACAACCCCCTATTCCAAGAGCCGTCTTCCGTGAACTACTACGAAGCTGAGTTCTCTCCCTTCTGGATTATGGACCCTGAATTGGGCGGCGGCAAGGTAAGGGTATGACTAGATGAATAAGTGTGACTAAATTATTGTTTAAGGAAGACAAACAAAATGTGTACTGTCTGTAATTATTAACGGCTTAGATGTGTACTTGTCTGTGATCTTGACCAGCACACACATGAGCAAACGTCCTTCAGTCGTTAGGCAATAGGCAGGGGTTGATCATATCGGTAGACGGGCTGGACCTGATTGCTTTGATTAACCCCTTCGCTGCCGAGAAAAGATGAACACGACCCAACTGCAAGAGACATAGATCTTCATGAGCCCCCGCAACTGCGGGGGCTCATGAAGATCTATGCCTCTTGCTGAGACCGGACAGTGTCCATGTTTCTTGGGCGGTTTGGGATTTCCGAAACAAAACTGTACGTACACTGGCGGAGAAGGGGTTAATTCAGAAAGTGTAGTTAGTGGAAATAAATGATGTGTATATGTGTTGTGGTGGTGGGCTGGCGGAGGTGGAGGGGGGGGGGAGGATCGGGTGGCATTCATTGATTTGCAGGCAGAGAACAATTTTATCGACCGCTTTGGCTGTATCCCCAACTTTGAGTCCTGTGACAACTATCATCAACACAGTTGTAAAAAATAAAAATCGAGCCCATGCGAGTGAGCGACCATCGGGCCGATCTCGGCAGTCAGTAACGGTCCTCCGGCGAACGTCGGCCCGAAGGCCGTTGCTCACGGGACTGTGCTTCAATTTCACTTTGCACACTCCTGTACGTTGACAGGTGCGCTACCTCGGCACGGAGGAGACTCGCTTTTGGAAGGAGCTGATCGCGCGCTATCTGCACCCGCTGGAGACCGACCCCGCGAGACAGAAGAAGCTGGAGCAGGAACTGAGGCAGCTGCGCAACAAGATGAGCCTGATGTTCTTCCTGCTCAACGCGCTCTTCATCGTCATCATTTCTGCCCTGCAGGTAACTCGTTATTTTATATTACGTTGGAGTTTTTTTTCTTTAAAAAACATAGGGAGAGAAAAGGTAAAAATTCAATGACTTGCACATAATTTTCATAAAGGCCTTTCCTTTGAAGACAGAAGACTGTGTAAAAGCAATACCAGTTTTTATCACAGCAAACGATGATGATGGTGGCTGTTTCTTCGCATAATTATTAGGATCCAGGAAATGGTGCCTAGTGAAGGCAAATGTCCATTTTAGTGAAAAAACGAGATTTCCATTGCATTACTATGAAAATTTCGCATAAAAAAAGTAGGATATGCTGTCTTTCGCCTCCACAGGGTAGAGCTGAGGAAAGAGATATAACTGCTTGTTGACTAGTTATCGTGTCCTACCTTTTCACAAGTTACATAACTGATCGTGTTTTCTTATGTCTTACTTATATCCTTGCATTTGTTCGTCTCTTTGCTCCGACCTCTATTCAATCGCTAGCATCTTCCGTCGCCGTTCCTTTAATTCATCTGACCGTTTTATAAGTATGTTTTATTGATTGATGGGATTGCTGGTGTAATGATCAGTGGGTCTGGTTAACACGTTCGAGATGTGCTGCATTCAGATACGCGGCTTTATGCCGCGTATCCGAATGCGGCACGTCTCGAAGGAGTCAACATGTGTGTTCTTACTGATTGATCCTGTCTCGTATTGGGAGAGACAAGGACGTGTACCTGAGTAGCCTGTGGAACGTTCAGGGTGCGTCCACACACGGTCCCATTAAGCAAAAGATCCTCTGGCCGACGTCGGCCGCAGTGGGCCCGCGGCGGGGGCACTGCAGTCGATGTCGGTCCGAGGACCTTTGCTCACAATGCATGTTTTCAGTAAAAACTGTTGCTGTTTTGCAGTACACAAACGCGGCTAACGACGGGAACGGACTTGCCATACCACTGCCGTGCAAGAACGACGAGGGGAAGGATTTGACCCTGGAACCCATCTCCCTCCTCTTCATGGCCATTTTCGGCATCGCCCTCATCATCCAGTTCCTGGCCATGTTCTTCCACAGAATGGGAACCTTCCTGCACATTGTGTCCTCCACCGAGGTACGTGTTTTTCATTACGGGTACGTGTGTGTTTGTCCTTGATTTTGGACTGTACATAGATCAGCAAGCTTATGATTCATTCGACAGGTCTATCCTGCGAAGAAAAAAGGCAGTAATAAGAACATGCTGGGAAACTTTAGATTTTCATTGTATTGCATATAAATGAATTTTCGAATTTTAATTCACGCTTCTGGAGAAAAAAAAAACATGAACGAAACAGTTTATAAAATTTACATTCGTACATTGTGTAAACTGCTTTGTTTTTCTTTTCCGAAGCATGTTTTCTTCTTTATAATAATAATAATAATACCGTTATTATATAGGCGCTTTTTCTCAATTTTTGGGCGAATCGACTCAAAGCGCCGCGAACTGAAACCCAGCACGCACACTCATGTAACAGACACGGATTTACGCCATTTAAGACAAACACAGTACAAGACAGACGAAGGGCCAGTTCAGCTACTGAAGTTACAGAGATTTTTGATCGCTTGTATTTGAAATTTGTTAAGTGGCCTGAAACCGGTACCAAAGTGTGTGTGTGGGGGGGGGGGGGGGGTGGAAGAACCGGAGTACCCGGAGAAAGAACCCTCGAGATCTCTTTACTGCATGGCCATCTCCTTTACCTAGTAAACCCCAAGGCGGTATTTCCCAAATTTTGGAAGTGTCACCTATTCAGACTGTGTACCGGCTGCAGGAGATGGTTTGACCATGATGATTCAAGGGTAGTGCCAGATTAGCTTGGCGCCTGATTCTAATCGGGCACTACCCTTATCATGGTCGGCCCATCACCTTTTATAGTGCGCCGGAGGTTATGAGTTAAACGGGGTTTTTTTCCGTCCCTTCCAGGTGAACTGCATGAAGCTGAACCAGCAGGAGATGGCGGCCATGGACGTGTCGGACAAACTGGAGCTGGTGCGGCAGATGCAGAACTTCGGGGACGACGACGACGACGCGCGTTCGGACATCACCTCTACCTCCATGGAGACGGGCAACGACGACAGCAGCAGCACCACCGACGACTCGCCAAAGATGGGCAGGAGAAAAAACGTGATGAGGCTGACCAAGAAGAGAAGGGGGCCCCCTGAACAGAAGGGCACCAACCTGGCCAACCGGTTCATGGAGAGGTACCTCAAGCTGGCCAAAGATCTCAGACAGGTGAGTGACGTATACTTTATCTTTGTTGTTTGTTTCAATCTACGGTGCGCAAAAGGCCATCGGGTCGACGCCGGCTGTGTGCGGGCCAGCTGCGGCCAACGTCGGTCCAGTGGCCTTTTGCGGTTTGGGATTTTATTCCTTCACTGCCGAAACACATTTGAACACCACAAAGGGATGTAGATGATCGTCTTGTTCTATACCTGCGTATTTCTCTGTGGGCTGGCGAATGGGTGCCTGATAGGCGGGGGCAGGGGATCTAACTGTTCATCTGTCCAGCGCTGAGTGATTCCCCTTGGTTTGTTGTACAATTCTGCCAGCGCTAGCCTCACCTATCTGGTTTGTGAGTACATTTGAACACGACACTGCTGCAAGAGGCTTTGACAAAAACAAGCTTAGAATTTTTTAAGTTGCGTTTGGTACAATAGGGGATAGTCTTTGACAACAGGTTCAAGGTTTATTTATAAATTTAAAACTTTTACCTTAACTTTTACTTAAACGCCTACACTCAACTGTGGCATGGTGGTGGGTTTTTTTTAATTGTACCGATCCACAAACAATCAAAGAGCCCTCTCAACACTCCCTCCCCTTCCCTCATTCAACGCCAGTCGCAAAATTTATCATTGCTGTTGTCCCATGACCATGTCTAAAGTAAATATTAGAGTGCTGAACAAGTGGAAGAGTGATTAACACTTGTCATCACTGTCCCTTTCCTCACCAGGAGCGAGTGAGCGACCACAGCAACCGCAGTCGACGGAGCAGCTCCCGCAAGAAGCGAAAGACTCAGCGCGCCATCGAGGCCATCGAGAAGTCGGACAAGTCGTCAGTGTTGCTGAAGGCCCACAAGTGGCAGAGCCTGAACCGCGCGCGACAAGGACACGCCAGTAATACGAGCGTGGAGAACCTGCAGAAGGACCCCTGGGTGTCCATGGTCAAGGGTGTGCTGTCACAGTCACGCACCTCGCTCAACACCATCAGCGAGGAGGAAGGTACGTTGGCTGAGACATCAGGAATCTAGTCAATAGAGACACTGCTTAGTCGAACATGTAAAACACTTCAAGGCCGGACAATGTGGACATTACCCAACTGCAAGAAGCAAAAAGCCTCGTGTGCCCCCGCAGATGCGGGGGCACATGAGGTTCTTTGCCTCTTCATTGGTCCAATTTACATCCGAGTTCCTTGGACTTATGAAATTATTCCTTGTTCAATTTGTCCTGCTTTCGAAGAAGTAAAGTTGCGTCCACTCGCAGTGAAGGGGTTAACGCTCATCTCGCAGAATCATTCCCGTATTAACAAGGTATCTGTAGAGCGGAAGGTTTCTTCGTCCCATCCTAAAACAAAACAAAGCTAGAAATATCTAAATGTGTATCTTTTTGAAGAATAGCACGGATGCAGCTTCAGTAATCCCTTGAAGAAAAGATAACATACCGTGGCTTCCTTCAAAACCAAAGTCTGCTAGTTTGTCTTTTGTGCTGCCGCCATGCTTACACATATGCCCCATGTTTGTCAGGTCGTTACTCAGCCTCGCTGCCCAAGAGAAAGCACACGTGGGCTACGAGCGCCGACTCGACTGCCGTCATGATGCGGCGAACCCAGGGGGGAGGGGTCAAGGACGCGCGCCCGACCTCCCGCAGTTTTGCCGGCCGGCGTTCCTCTCTGAACATCCTGAGCGAGCTGAAGGAGGTCACCACTCCCCTGCAGTCCCCCACCGGCGATATGTACGAGAAGATTGAGATGACCGACGTATTCAACGTCACCAACGCTGTTGGGGAAGGGGTGAATGTGGTCAGAAAGGACCCTGAGACGGAGCCCAACTCAGAGACAACCAGCTACCGGGACGTGGAGGTTCTCTCCGTCCACCCCTCCACCACCACCACCATCCTCCCGCCAGACGAAGGCTTCTTCACGTACGACATAACGGCCTGTACCCCTGCCTCACCCCACGGGGTGCCGCGCAGCCCGCGGGCAGGGGAGGCGTTTCACGTGGACTCACCGGGGAGTTTGATACGCGCCACGGACTCCGGCGCACGAGGCGGAAATAATAACAGACCGTTGTCAGAATCAGACACACACTTCTGACGTCACAGCTGTCAACGCACTTGACCAGCACTAGTCACCTAGTCACTGGTGCTCTGCAGTACTTCATGCTGTTTGTAAGTTTCTAATTCATTCGGGCCGAAAACACCAGCGACAGATGGAACGCCCATGGTACTTCAAGGATAAGGCCATATTAGCTTGGCGCCGTCGTAGGAGCCAAGTTAATCTGGCACTACCCTTGAACTACCATAGTCGTCAGGGTCCAAGCTAATGTGACTGTACCCGTGACATACGTCCTATTAGACTGGCCCTACCGTTGAACCACCACGGTCGTTCCTTCTCTCGCAGCTGATATGTATTGGTTTGAGGACGCCTGTTGCAGTTTGACTGCAAACTCGATTTTGGGGCTTTGACTCATTCAAGGTGCCCCGCATCAATAGCTGCGGAAGTGTGTGTAGCGTTGCGGGGCGTCTTGAATGAGATAAATGAAGTGATTAAAAAGCAAGCACTGCAATTACAGTCACTGATGACTGCGCTGACTGTGATGAAACAAACGTGTGGCTAAAACATTCAGCCTCAAGTCTTTGAGCGAATTTTCCAAAGCTGAGAGACTTCTTGGCGCACACCACGGAACGTGCTGACGTTGGAGGGATCCGACACGTGATTCATAGATAGATGTGGAGTAACTAAGAGTATATTCATGACAGTCATAATACAGCTGTTCTCGACGTCACTGGGGACACGCCATTTTCTAAGTGAACTGAAGCCTGCTTTCAAAACTGGAAAGCACACGAACACTGTGGCGCAACGTAAATCTTGTTAACCCTTTGGCTGTCGGTAGCGGTTTTTGTCGCGATGATTCCTTCAGGAATCATCGCGACAAAAACCGTTACCGACAGCGGAAGGGTTGATTTAAATGTCATTAATAATCATTGCATATTTTTCCTTACACGCGGCAAAAGGCGTTGGCCTTTGAGTCTGGTGAATGTTTTGCTGGTTGTTTGTGCTCAACGTAGATGCCGGATAGGCCGTCGGGTGGGGCATTTTACGCGACACTCAATCTAATGATAGGGTGAGGGTTTCGAATCAGCGAAGTCAAGGCTAGTCTGCATGCGTGCGCTGCGGATCAGCTGAGCACGTGCTTACATGGAAGTGTGTTGGTCTGTGGTTTTTGGTCTCACTGGTCTCACTGCTGGAGGCTGTAAAGTCCAAATCTGCAGACCAGTGTAAAAATGGTATACGTTCTTTGGGTAGGTGCGTTTGTAAAGGTGCCCAAAATCAATATTGTTCTCAAAATGAGGTAATGATTATATACAAATGCGGTTAACTCCCTATTATGCAGAAGATTACACCCGGCCAAAGATTGATTTACAAAAGCGCCTACCAGAACAGCCGTCAGAAATTCGGGCTGTTGAGCTTGTTTTGAATGCGGCGCAGATAATGTGTGTGTGTGTGTGTGTGTGTGTGTGTGTGTGTGTGTGTGTGTGTGTGTGTGTGTGTGTGTGTGTGTGACAGTGTGTGTGTGTGTGTGTGTGTGTGTGTATGTGTGTGTGTGTGTATGTTTTGAGTGCTTGTGTGCGTTCATGCTTGGGTTCGTGTGACTAATTGAAGTTTTGGACGTGTGAGACGTAGTTTACCTTTTCTTTATATATTTTGTACCTATTATTTGTCCTACAAATCTGAGTGCCTTTTCAACGATCTGCATTTGATTCTTACTGAGCCAATTTTTGTAAGCTGACTACTTTTTCTATCTGTTTTACTGTAATAATTCCTATTTGTTTTACTGTTCATTGATTACTCAGGTGAATCCACATATACCGAAATCCTACAACGTTGGCACAGGTATCTTAACCCATTTAGCCTCGACGAACTTAACCAAGAGATGGATCGACCATGATAATTCAAGGGCAGTGCCAGATTAGCTTGGCGCCTGATGGCGCCAAACTAATCTGGCACTGCCCTTGAATCATCATGGTCGACCCATCTCCTGCAACAGATACATAGTCGTTGGGTGACACCTCCAAATTTTTGGTAAATGCGACCTCAGGGTTAAGTGGGTTAAACTGATATTTTCATATTTGATCTTTATGCTCAATGAAGCTGATCATGCATGGGTGTACATAGCGCATGAAATCTTTGGTGCAACACAATACGCACATGTATACATATGTATGAGCCAACCAAATACAGTACAGATCATTCTGCGCTAGGTATTGTGTCTTTCAATGCTCAGTATGATCTGTCGTTCGCGTGACTGTCAAAAGTGTTCATCCGTGAATTTTCGACCGTACGGGACTAGGCCCTAAGGTCCAAAATCACTGACTAGCACACGATTTGTGACCTTACAGATCTGCCATTATTTGGCATTATTTTGAGAAAAGCGTATATTTTCATTGTTGCACAATGAAAATCTTGTTTTTCTTACAAATGGACAAACTGGCTTTTACCTAACGCCAGTATATCCATGTGTGAGAAAATGGTGATTCTCATTGTTGTACAGTGAAAATCTCGCTTTTATCAAAAACAAACCTGCTGGCTTTTGCCAAATAACGGTAGAGCTGTTGATCGTATGGTCCAAAAGCACGGACCAGGAGACAAATATCTTTACAAGTTGTTTATACACATTATGCTTTTGCAACTGCTGTGTTTCTAGTATATGTATTTTTCCTATTTTTCATGCTTTCGTCTTGTTAGATCTCCATGTTGCCTAAAGCTGTTAAACAAAATCAAAGAGATATATATTCTCTAACTTGTCTTCCGCGTCTGCACAGATGTAGCTCTGTGTTCGCCCCTCATCTTTAGTTGAAAGCCGCTGCTTTTTCTGTGTCGATGTTCTTCGTAGGTTTGTCGTCTTTTGAATCAGTAAGATTCTTCCTTTCTCAAACTGTCCGCAACGTTACGCGAGTGAATTTCTTATACCATACATTTTGTCGTTTAACCCATTTAGCCCAGGGACTCTGCAGCAGGAGATGGATTGATCATGATAATTCAAGGGTAAGGCCAGATGAGCTTGGCGCCTGAAGGCGCCAAGCTCATCTGGCACTACCCTTGAATTATCATGATCAATCCATCTCCTACAACTGGTACATAGTCGTTAGACAACGCCTCCAAAACTTTGGAAATGCGGCCGTGGAGTTAAGAGGGTTAACATTGTTTACTCGTATTCTTGTTTGGTCGTTCTGTGTAATCGTTTGTTAAGACGGACATCTCTTACAGTCTTAAATATGGCCACTGAAGTCTTAAACGTGTCTCATTACAGTCGTACACGTGTCCTCGTAGTGTTAAACATGTCCAGAACCAAACTGCTTTCTAAAAAAATTATTAATGTCTTAGTCAGCATAACTTTCAGTTTTTCTTGTTGTTGTTTGCTTGTTTGTTTTCGTTTGTTTTTTTGGGGGGCGATTTGTTGTTTTTCAATGTGTGTTGTGTTTTGTTTTTGGTTGAAAGGGTTTTTCTTTTCTTTTCTTTTAATTATTTATTTATTTATTTATTTATTTATTTATTTATTTATTTATTTTGTTTTTGTTTTTTTTCGGGGGGGTTGTTTTGTTTATTTGTTCACTTTTTTTCTGGTTTTGTTTTGTTATAGTGGTGTCGACGTTTGGTGCGTGTGATAAATTTCATCGGAATTTGAAATACAGTTAGAGTGTATAGGCTTACTGTTCATATTTCGTTATCTTCTTGCTAGAGATTATGCCTAGCTTGATGTGTATCTAGTCATCTTCATCAATATGTAAAATACACATTCTGCATTTATAATATTATTTATTTCAACTTGTTTTCTTTTCAAATTCGTGTACGAAAGCTGTGATTAACACTGCCGTATATGTTCGGTGTGGAGATACATGATTTAATTTTTTCCATTTTCAATGAAAAGTATGACCATTTTTGCACTGCTATGTATTTTGTAAAGTTTTCACTAAGCTTAACACATATCTTCATAGACTTCTTCCAACTGTTCAACCGCAGGCTTCCATGCAAACGACCGGTTTATTAAAGTTTCTACGGGCCTACTTACTAGCCGCAGACTATAACACCAAAACGGAGGCTATGTTATTTGATTGTATGTCATGAACATACCAACGAAAAAAGAAACACGCTTAGAAAAGACAATTACAACACAGTTGTGTTGTAATTGGCTTTTCTAAGCGTGTTTCTTGACAGTCAGCAGTTTGGTCTGGATTATCTGATTCTATAAAGTACGTGAATTAATCTTGATGACTTTTCTAGGAACCGGCCGGAGTACTGGCACCAGTAAATTTGAATAGTCGGCGTTTCTTCGAAGCTAAAAAGGTTCAGAGCTGACATGGTCTAAGCCATCTTCATCAGATAGTGCTGGACATTGCTGACGTGCAGAAGAAACACTTCGTATGCATTTGAAATGCCTGTGTCTCTAACCCATTTCCTGCCACTGGACGCATATTTTGATTCTGAAATCTTTGCTCATTTAACCACCAAAGGTCACACGCGTCCAATAAATATGGATGCAAATTGGTCTCAGCAAGAGGCATAGATCCTCATGAGCCCCCGCAGTCGCGGGGGCTCATGAGGATCTATGTCTCTTGCAGTTGGATCGTGTTCACTTTTTCTCGGCAATCAAGGGTTAAGAATGGACTTACACGAAACAAATGCCAAATATTAAGCAGCTTTGATTTTGTTTACTTTTTTTTTTGCATGAAAGATGATTGATTGTTTAATTGATTGTTAAACTTGAATGACAATTAAAAATACAACGAATAAAATTTGCATCAAAATCACGTGTTTCCACGTTTCGATTCAAAATTCCTGGGTTTCACAATGTGTGTGCGTGCCTGTATGTATGTGACACATGCTTTATAATGTCATTTGTAAATGATTGGATACATGAGTCAATGTGTGTGAGGGGGCGGAGGAGAATGGGGTTGACAGAGACTGAGAAATCAAAATTCCACTTGTTGTTGTTTTTAATTTGAGCCACAGAAGTAGTTATAGTCCGTTTCAGCAGAGTTTGCCTCGTGTTTTTTTTCCAATTAACATTTGAACAAGACGCATTTTAGCACAACACTAAGAACATAAAGTTATCACCAAACTTGGTCCTAATTTATTTTTAAAATTATCTGACTTCAAACTCAACGGTATAGACACTATCTTCGGGAGATATGGAGATGGCCTACTTAACTCATTCTGCCCCAAGACCGAAATCCCCAAATTTTGAAGTTGCTCTTTAAAGGACTGTATTACAGTTCTAGAGACAGATCGAGCATGATAGTTCAAGGATGGGGCCAGAATAGGCGCCAAGCTATTCTGGCACCACCCTTGAACTATCATGCTCGATCCATGTCTTGCTGTGGTGTGTCGGGGCTGAATGAATTAAAAGTTGAAATATATATCCTGTTCGTGCCTCAGTGACCACTGCACCTGCATCACTGACGCTGAAACTATGACAAGCTATGTACGGATCAGACGACTTGCAAGACAAAGATATTGTACATTCAACATGGAGAGCGTGAAGTTTACGGGCGTAAATATGGGTGTCTCTGAGTGGGGCTCGATGAGGGTATATTCTAGCAGGTTTAAATGGTTCATGTTACAGATGTCCCGAGGGCATCGTTGTTATGACGAAAGAAAAATTGAAATAAATTAGGACCAACGGTTGCTGATCATCTTGTCTTCTTAGAGTTGTCTTGAAATCATCTGCGTTCTGCAAAAGAACACGAGGCAAGCTTCGCTCAAACGGACTAAACAAAAACAGTTGCACATTATTATTCGTTTTCAGTACAAACCGCCAGACCATAATTTTCACCTCAGACAAATTTAGTGCTGCTGGTGGCCGGCCGCTTCGGCGATAATTTGTGTAAGGACGATCCCGTTTACGACGTCACATGAAAACGATAACATTATTTCAACACATTTTTATCGTAGTTAAGCCACAGAGATCTATGACAATGCTGGTGTATGAACAAAACACGTGTGTTCCTGCAAAACCCTCCCCCATCAATCAGGCTGAAACTATGATGCGTCCTCTGAGAGGAATGCGTACCAGTTTCAAGAGATGCGTTGACTATGATAGTTCAAGGGTAGTGTCATACTAGCTTGGCGCGTAAGAGCCAAGCTAATATGGCACAACCCTTGATCTATCGTTGTCAATCAACGATGTAGTGCTCGAAAGACTTGTCTTCCAGTTTCAAGAGATGCATCGACGACGTTAGTCCAACGGCAATGCCAAGCTAGTTTGGCGCCTTCTGCGACACCCATCTAACCTGATGCTACCCTTGAACTATCATGGCCGATCTATTTTCTGCTGTACTCAGCTTTTGCGAAATGCATGAACAAGTGAGCTTAAGGTTTGGAGAACCCCGTGAGAGCGCCCCCTGTGAAGTCAAGGGAGACAAACGTCTCGCCCGCGGTGCATCCAGAGTTAACCATCATGCCCGCCACCACTTGCGTGCCGGCGGCGTCACAATAGATCGGGGCGCCAAGGTCACCCTGAAAATAATTTAAATGAATGGATTGACAGTTTAAATCATTCATTCATTCATTCATTCATTCATTCCCCAATGTTGGTAGTTTCATTAATTGAATGATGGATGGATGGATGGATGGATGGATGGATGGATGGATGGATGGATGGATGGATGGATGGATGGATGGATGGATGGATGGATGGATGGATGGATGGATGGATGGGACGGTGGGTGGGTGAGTGAATGCATTCATTCATTCATTCCCCATAGTTGGTCGTTTCATTGAGTGAGTGAGTGAGTGAGTGAGTGAGTGAGGGAGGGAGGGAGGAAGGGTGAGGTAGAGAGGGTGAGGGAGTGAGAGTGAGGGATGGATTGATGGGTGGATGGATAAATGGGAGGGTGGGTGGGTGAGTGGATGCATTCATTCATTCAGCAAGTAATCACCCGATGCGCAAAAGGCCATTAGGCCTACGTTTGCCGGATGGCAATTTGCGCATTGGGAAAGTGTCAGTCTATCACTAAATAACTAGAATGAAAACATATGAAACATAATACCTCAAAGTAAACCCTGAAACGATTTTAAACATTACATCAACATGACCAAAAGGCCTTCTGTCGGACCGTAGTGCCGGCCTTTTACAACGAGCAAAAGGTCCACGGGGCCGACATCGGACTGAGCTGGCCCGCGCACGATAGTGCGCGGGACAGCTCAGGCCGATGTCGGCCCCGGGGGACCTTTCGCTCGTTGCCATTCCCGCGAAATAAACCCACGGCCTAACTCACCGTGCACATGGAAGCGCCCGTGGTGGTGCAGGTGAAGGTGCCGGCCGCGCTAGTCAGGTCCCCGCCGATCGCCTGGTTGTTGAGCGAAGGCAGGAGCGAGTCACAGCAATCCAGAATGGGGCTCGCCACCAACGGCGTCTCGTTGGGAGCGGTGGGCAGAACCTCTGGAAACAGAAATGTAACTCCCACGCTGCCGAGAAAAATAAAAAGTGAACCATCTGCAAGAGACATAGATCCTGGGGAGCACCCCGCATTCGCGGGGGGGAGGGGCTCGTGAGGATCTATGTCTCTTGCTGAGACCAGTTTTAAACTAATTGCATGTTCTTTGGACGGTTTCGGCTTCTGGTCGTTGAATTGACAAAGGTTAAGAAGCGAAATATGCGTCCAGTGGCAGGGAAGGGGTTACTGACACAAGGTTTATGCTAGTCAGTCACGTTGCCGATAGAAACGTTCATTTGTTCGTTTGCTTGGGTCAAAAACGTTCCCGGTCTTTGATTGATTGTTTGTTTTTGCTTGTTTGTGTTGCTTGTGTGCGCATGTACGTACGAGCGTGTTTATGTGCGAGCGAGCGTCTACCCTCAGAAACAAATGAAAACAAAACAAGCTGCCGTGGCAAGCCCGCGAACGCTACCCAGCGGGGCCTCATGAGGACGCACCTCTCTTGTTAATCCTGTCCCAATGCGCAAAGGCCTTCGGGCCGACGACAGCCGTGCGCGGGCTAACGGCTGCCTACGTCGGCCCGATGTCCTTTTGCGCATTGGGATATTCTCTCTGCCTCGTTTTCGTCCCATTTACAATGTCAGTCAGCGTGGCGTGGTCTCAGACGCGATATTTGTAATCACTGGCAGCAAAGGGGTCAATGAACAGGCGGGGGGGGGGGGGGCGGGGGAGGCGGGGTGTCAAAGGAACTGTGACGAACCTGGAACATCGCTGGTGCCACCGTAGCTGGCCACTTTGCATGTGGTTATATCAGACACAACGTGCTTGGCGGGGTCGTATGGGACAGCGCTTTGTGCACAACTTGCTGACAGGTCTGTGAGAAGAGTGATGTCGGCGGTTCCGTCTGCGTTGTGCACGACTGAAAGGACAGACAAATGAAGATCTCTTAACTCATTCGAGACGTGTAGCCTCCGGATACGAGGCTTATGTCGCGTATCCGGAGCCGGCACGTCTCGAATGAGTTAATTCTGATTCCGATTCGATGCATCTCGTATCCGGATACGCGGCATATGAAGCCGCATATTCGAATGCAGCACGTCTCGAATGTGTTAACTTTAACTCATGCAGAATTGTTACACCAAATAATGACAATCAACACAATCATCACCGTTGACTTCGTCATCATCATCGTGGAGGACTGACACACTGCAGTTGGCACCACAGTCACAGTCCCTACGGAACTGGTCTTTGCTATTTTTTAATTATGATTAGTGGCTTCCTTTTTTTTAAAACAAAATATATACTGAGAGCAAAAGAAATGCGACATTTTTTTAATCATCGGAAACATTGTTAGTGTTTCCGCTGATTCAAAAAATATATATAATATACAATTCTGCCAGCGCTAGCCTCACCTATCTGGTTTGTGAGTGATTCAAAAAATGTCGCATTTCTTTTGCTCGTCAGTATCCGTATGGAGAATCACAAAAGAAAGTTAAGGCAAACTTTGGGAGATACAGTGCGCATACCAAGGGAAGTCACTCAGCGCTGGACAAACAAACAGTATCCCTTGACCCCGTAGGGATCAGGGGATCTAACTGTTTGTCCAGAAGTGGGTGATGTCCCTTGGTGTGTGTACTGTGCAGAGGATGATGAGTCAGCCAACTTATCCTAGTGCTGTCCTTATCCTATTTTTTATCTACTGAACTGCTGTCTGAGCCCTTGCAGTATTATAAGCGTGCGATGGTGTGCTCTGTGGGCCGATCATAAAGTTTCATTGCCGAGGACCGATGTTTGCGTGAATGACTGAGTGAGTGCGTATGTGTATGGAATCGTGTGGCCGGCCTACAAAGCACCTCGCCTAACCCTTGTGCTATCCCTTTGGCTGTTGGTGGTGCTTTTGGTCAAGTTGACTCCATGAGTCTCCTCCCCCGGCAGGGAGCGCCCCCAACGTTTGAGAGGATAGTCAGTGTATGTCAGTTTTAAGCCTAGTCTTATGATATATATTAACCAGTTTTACACCCGACTGTGATCACTAAATTAATTAATGACATATCTACTCTAAGATATTCTGTTTCATTTTAAACGATATACCTTTAATTAATTTAGACTTCCTAGATTATTATGCGTGTGTGTTGTGTGTGTTGTGTGTGTGTGGGGGGGGGGGGGGGGGGGAGATGAGCGTGTGTGTGTGCGTGGGTTCGTGTCGGTTGTGATATCAGTTGTCTAGTTTTAAAGTTTTTACAGTGCGTGTAGGGCATTAGGTTTGTGTGATAGAGTATTACTTATTTCTTATTGTTGACTGTGATGTTTGTAATTGTAACGACACCAACACACATTCTTACGCTTTATGTTTCTTAAGGCAAATGGCAATAAACAGTATCTATCTATCTTACTTTTTGCCGAACCTGACCCCACGGCTCCTACTGGAATTACGGATGTCGTGCCATCTCCAGCTGTGAAGGTTGTGTCCCCTCTGGAAAACGAAACAATATAAGTCCTTTTATGGCAAGCAGCCGTGAACAAAGTCAACAAAAGCATTGCACATTGACTACCAACTCCGGTTACCAACAATTATTTATACACATGCATAATGCTCATTAGAGAGAAATGTCAGCGTATGATTGACCAGCAGCAGTACTGACCCTCCCTCTTTAAAACAAAAGTAGACATTTCAAGAATGAAAGAGATGAAACTGATAGTTTCTCTAAGGTAAAATTAGAAAATAAACTGAATCGTTTCCTGGTGCGCAAAAGCCATCGGGCCAACGTCGGCTCTATGGCCTTTTGCGCCATGGGTTACTGTCTAACATGCTGATAAAATAAATGAAAGCTGAATAGTCGATTTGTCAGTGGCTGTTCCAGTTGTCTCACGCGGAGGGCCTACATGAATGGCGAAGTTTGGTGACAATTCACGCTCACGCTTTCACACGTTTTATATTCGCTTCAAGAGCAGTATGTAAGTTATTGAGATTTAGGAGACCGATATCACGATTTTTTTTTTATATGTCCATACGGCCTGATAAAAGTCGAGACGCGATAACGTTGTGGTTTTTATCAACCATTAGATCTCAATAACTTATATTACGACTGGCGAACAAAATGTCACTGCAACGCCATGCCTCGAACATTGGTTCATTTCAAACACCATTTTGCAAACGCCATACCAGAATGTCCATGTTGTGGAAAGAGAGATTATTGTTGTTGCTGCTGTTTGGTTTGTTGTTGTTGTTGTTGTTGTTGCCAGTACTTATATGTCTATTTTTGTAAAAAGCGATATTTCTAATGTATTACAATTTTTTTTTTTTAATTCGCTTTTCACAAAAATGAGCATGCTGGCTGTTTGTAGGCTACAAATATTGTAAAGGTTGCTGTGTGTACAAATACTCTTAGCAACCTCTATGCAGGCGAAAGAAAAATAAACAAAATAATTAAGGATAAAATAAAACAGTATTTCTGGGTTTTTTTTAATAAACAAAAAAAATGTTTTGCCTGTCTTACCCGTCGTAAGCATTGAAGAACTCGATGAAGCCTGCACAAGCCTCCGGCACTCTGACTTTTCCGTTTATGTAGATTCCGTTACACACCACCAGCCCGAACCCCGACACCGACACCAGGCTGGGGTACTTGCTACACCCATCCACAGATGTGCCACCCGCCATACGACGGGTAAAGTAGTGCAGCCGAGGGTCCAGCGGGGATCGCTTCTGGACTTTGAACACTGCCCCGAGCGCGGCCGAAACCAGGAGGCACAAAACTGCCGTCGTGAATAGGGTCCTCATCTTTCTGTTGTCTGCGTTAGCTGTGTCCGCTTTCTCGATGGATGGATGTGTGGATAGATTGGCCCCCCGAGTTTTGAAGCGGAGTCAGACAGAGTGGGTCTTTCAGTCAGAACGTCCGCCGGCCTCTGCTGCTCCGCCCCCCTCGGGCAGCGCGTTTTAAACGGCCCCGGAAAATCACGTGCGTTGTCAGTCTCACAGTGCAGCGCACGAGGCGGTCAGCATATTCAATCATTATTTTTCTTCCAACGCCAAGTTGCCAGGAGTGCAGTACTTCGGTGCCTGAACTAGCCAGGCTTAGTAGCGATATACCACGCCCAGTAAGCAAACGTCCATCGAGCCGTTGTCGTGGCCGGGCCGACAGCGGCCCACGCGGTTGATTGACTTTTGCGTACCGAGGCAGTTGTGCCTGTTTAGCTCGTCGCCCTGACGAGAAGTTCAACATTGAATACGTCACGGTACTGCCCTCGAACCATTACGGTCGGTCTATCATATACTGAGGAGTAAAAGAAAAGCGACATTTTCGGGATCATCGGAAACACTAAAGTGTTTCCGATAATTCCAAAAATGTCGCATTTCTTTTGCTCGTCAGTATATATACGATCTGTCTCCAGAACGGTTGTGACTGAGTTGAGTCTGAACCGTCTGGCTGCGAATAAGAAACAAAAACGGACCTCCCCTCTTAAAAAAAAAAGAAAGTGAATAAATGAAAAGAGGCGGGACATACCTGATTTCGATGGCTCTCTCTCTCTCTCTCTCTCTCTCTCTCTCTCTCTCTCTCTCTCTCTCTCTCTCTCTCTCTCTCTCTCTCTCTCTCTCTCTCTCTCTCTATCTCTCTCTCTCTCTCTCCCTCTCTACTGCTCCACTATCTGGGATGGATGCAGTGAGGTACATTTTTAAAAAAACTTAACTCATTGTATCGTCGAGGGGTAAAGTTAACTGTGCCTGGTCCCTCTCCCACCGACGAAAAGTTTAGAACCATCCGACTGCTAAACCTAAACAAACAGTTCACATTTAATCGATGCATACTTATGCATAAAATTCTTCACCACAAAACCCCATCTTACCTTCGTATGTTATTTTTGGATAGTCAAAGACAAAACAAGAGGAACAGTTTGTTACAGCTACCATGGGTCAGGCTCGATATATATAAAACCAGCCTTTCATTCTCAGGTGCCAAAGCCTGGAACGAACTACCACCCCAAATTAAATCCATTTCTAACTCTAGAACCTTCAAAGCTCGTTTTATATATATATATATATATATATATATATATATATATATATATATATATATATATATATATATATATATATATATATATATATATATATATATATATATATATATATATATATATTATTCACTGTTATTGATATGTGTGAGCATTATTTGCATTGCTTTTGTATTTTTTGTTTGTTTGTTTGTTTGTTTTTTCATTTCTGTTTATTTCTTCGTGTTTCGATTTATTGTGTTTCTCTTACTCTTTGCTATTAATGTTTCTTTTCTAACAGGACAGTTTGTAAGAGAGGCGTTTCGCCTAAAACTTTATCCTGTCAATAAAACGTTTGATCATCATCATCATCATATCTCTCTCTCTCTCTCTCTCTCTCTCTCTCTCTCTCTCTCTCTCTCTCTCTCTCTCTCTCTCTCTCTCTCTCTCTCTCTCTCTCTCTCTCTCTCTCTCTCTCTCTCTCTCTCTCTCTCTATCTATCTATGCCTACAGGGAGTGGCAGACCCTATCAAAACGTGCTCGTTACTGGTCGGCCGTCTGAGTGGGATCTACGGGTCAGAGCGTGCCGTATGTTCAAGGGATTGTCACCTGTCTATTTGTTTTAAAGTGTACACACAATACAATGTATCCCATCTATTTTTTTAAACTTGTATTGGCCCCACTGAGGCCTTCCAGGTTCCGTCAGCTGTGGAAGAGAGAAATCAATCGTGATAGCTCAAAGATAGTGTCTCACCACTTCGCAAAAGTTTATCGGGCCGACATCGAGCTGATGTCTGGACGCCTTTCCAATAGCCCAGTTAACCCCAACGCAGCAATTCCGAAATTTTGGAGGTGTCACCTAACGACTATGTACTAGTTTCAGGAGATGGATCGATCATGATATTTTAAGAGTAGTGCCAGATTAGCTTGGCACGTCAGGCGCCAAGTTAACCTGGCACCATCGTTGAATTATCATGGTCGATCCATCTCCTGCAGTAGTGCGTCAGAGCTACATGGGTTTTAAAAAAAAAATCCAGACCAAAAAGGTGACTGCCAAGCGTGTAAAATGCAGAAATAACCCAACGAAGAAAGAAACACGCTTAACTCATTCGAGACGTGCCGCCTCCGGATACGCGGCATAAGCCGCGTATCCGGAGGCGGCACGTCTCGATTGAGGTAAAAGATCAGTTACAACACACTTTACAAATATTTTACCCTTTTTCAAAATAAACAAACAAAACAAGTATAAAATTCGCTCTTTATCTTGTCAATGTGAAGAAGCTAAATGGCAACAGTAATATTAAGCTGTAACTGTTCGTTGGGTTAAGCAGACAGCACACAGTTAACACGGTCGATCTATCTCCTGTCTGTAAAGAATCAAGCCAGCCATTTCAGGTACTATCTTTAGGCTGTTATGGTCGGTCCATCTTATATGGCATTTACAATAGTATTTTAGATATACTTTTCGTTTCCGAGAGCCACGATGGCTTTTTTTTTGTAGGGATTCAAACATCCATGTTGTCTCTGTACCTGGCATACGTCTGTGCTGACGCCGGAGCATGACTGATGAAAAGCCCCAAGACACTTGCTGTACATATGTTGCAAACAGAAAACAAAGCAGGAAAGACGTAGGCAGAGGTATGAGAGACTGTCGCTTAATTTACACTTGGGAGATGTTTAGAAACAGATGCCGCCACTCGGGTTTCATTGAAACGACATAGACTGTTTGCCTAGATGTGCACCGCACGTGTTGATGCGCACCTGTGATTGTCATCTCGTTCTTTTCTCTTTCATAACTGAGTGGAGGGTGTGGGTGGAAGAGGGTAGTTCATCGCTAGCTGGATTAAAGAACGATTAAATTATTAAGAAATGATTCGGAAATGTGAGTGTCCGAAAGGGCGAGTGGGTAGTCGAATTGATGCGAGGACGGTTTGATGGATGAATGACTGATATCGTCAACATTACCGTCATTGTCGTTAACATCACTACAACCATTACTACCACCTTTAACCCCTCCACTGCCAGTGGACGCGAATTGTGTTTTTCGAAATTATTGTAAATTCATTTTTCAAAGATCCCCAGCCATCAAACGAGCATGGGTACGAAGTGGTATCGGCAAGAGGCATAGATCCACTTGAGCTCCCGCAACTGCAGGGGCTCATGAGGATCTATTCCTCTTGCAGTTCAGTGGTGATCATTTTTTATCTGCATTCA
Organism: Semisulcospira habei; assembly: GCA_036245525.1. NCBI lineage: Eukaryota > Metazoa > Mollusca > Gastropoda > Semisulcospiridae > Semisulcospira > Semisulcospira habei. The sequence goes on from BTPG01000008.1 coordinate 163,749,092, forward strand.
AGATTTTGTCTATTTCATAATGGTAATATTCACGTCATCGTCATGTGTGGTGATCTGTAATTTTAGACATAACGGCTTGCAGCAGTAAGACCCCCGCCCCCTCCTTCCTTCTCCCTTTGTTTTATGTTTTTAAGGCTGTACAAGAACGTTGGGCACGCTGGGCTATCAATAAAAAATATCTTCATTCGCCACTGAAGAAAGATGGCCCATCGTTTTCACGACGCCTGTCTCTGCGTCCTTGATTGGTGCTCTGCATCGTAAGCATCATCATCATGGCGGATATCTATCTGTACTCGTGAGCGTCGACATTTATAAACATGTTTCTCTAACTCATTCGAGACTAACGACATCCGGACACGCGGATTCTAGCCGCGTATCCGGATGCTGTTCGTCTCGAATGCGTTAATCAAGCCTGCCCATCATTTTAGTGACACCGATCTCGGCGTTTTTGATTGGTGCTTCAGGCGCTTGCTTCATCAAATGATTGACGTGCAGGGAGGGGTTTTTAAAGCAGGTAGAAGGACAGCCTTCCAGTCGACTGCGTCAGTCCTGCACACGGTCTCACACCAGGTGACACGAGCTGAGACAAGGACTGCTCAAGATCTGAACTGGGATAGTAAGACGTTTTATCATTTGTGCCACTCTGTGACGAGACAAACATTCCTAAAACTATTGTAAGACGGGTAATACTGTCAGTAGCCCCAACAGAAAGATCATAAAAGTCCCGATGGACTTCAGAATAGAAATTTTTAAAAAGTTAACGTTTACGGCGTAATGTCTTTTTCCACCACGAAGATGATTTCAAAGACGGGGCACCGAAAAGAGGCCTGTACAAATTTTGACCCCAGCTGGGTTCGAACCCACGACCTTTCGGACGAGAGTCGAACGCTCTACCACCGAGCCACCTAGCTCCCCGACTTCAGAACAGATTTCGGTGATTTCATCAGTTATAGTCCATAGCTTCAAAGAAATCCCCAAGAAAGAATTAAACGTGCTCAGAAAGGACAAGTACAACATACAGTTCTGTGATCCTTTCTAAGCGTGTTTCTTTCTTTCTTTGGGGTGTCTTTGCATTTTACGCGCTGGACAGTCACCTTTTGGTCTAGAGTACCATACCTTCGAATTCTGCTTCTCGAATATGTCAGACGAAACGGTTGCGCAGCGGACGTTAAAAATCACAAACACATCTGTGACAAAACTACATAAGAAAACATTAATTGAAGTTTCTTGCGTTTTCGGCAGGTCCTTTTCAGATAGTATTTACACATGATACGTGACAATACGTTGCGCATAGAGCGGCAATAACGCTTGATGCTACTTTACTTCGAAACCTGTAATAATAATAATAATAATAATAATAATATATTTTACAAATATTAAAAAGTATAAAAAAATTAAATTAAAAACGCTGTTGAGGAATTCATTAACCCTTTGGCTGGTACTGACGCGTCTTTTCCGCCGAAAGGTATCGTTAGTAGCAGTCACTAAGGGGTCAATGTGTGCGTTTTCTGCAGACGACTGACCCGTGCGACTGGACAAGATGAAGGTTCCTGCTGTTCCTTGCCCTAGCGGCCCTGCACGTGACCACCGTGCGCGCACAGTTGCGTGCGTGTGCTACCAGCTCAGCGTGCTCCGGCTTCCAGGCCACCATCTATTCCTGCCGATTGATAGGGGGTGAGTGAGTGGCTTGTCTCTGCCCTGGCGGTGGCAAAAGCAAGTGCAGCTATTATATTTGTACGCTGACGAGCGAAAGAAATGCGTTCCGATGATTCCAGAAATGCTCATCAGTAGTGTTTTTGATATGATTCCAGAAATGTCGCATTTCTATTGCTCGTCAGTGTTACCATTGAAAATCTCGCTTTTCACAGAAATGGACGTATTGGCGCTTTAGTCATCGAATAGGGCAAGCCTATTAGTGAGCTGGTGTGAAATCTTAATCCTCGTGGCTTCGCCGATAGTAAGGTTTAAAATCTCAGGCCAAAACACTGTTTCATTATTTTTTATCATTCACTTTATTAATAGCATCCTATGACAATTTTTATGATATATATAGTGCTTAGGCAATATGTTCGAGTGGATTACAGACAAATTGTTCACCGATTATGTTATTTCGTGGAGCCCGGAATGCGAGGTGAACCTCGCATTCCGGGCTCCGCCAAATAACACACTCGGTGAACAAATATTTTCTAGAATCCAGGAGAGCATTATTGCCTATGCAGTTTATATTACATGCCTCCTTCTACTTACTATTTTTGTGTGCTAAAATGCGACCGAAATGTGGCCTTCAAAATGAACTCCGCTGCATGTTTACGTGTAACACCTCTAACATTACAAATGTGTTTCAGATGCCAGTAAACCCGATAGGTATCTCTCATATCAATTCGATATTTCACTAGAAAACCACCTTCTGACCTGTTTCTGCCACGAATTTCGTTACTCTAGACGCTTGTAAAAAAAACTCCTGTGCCTTCGCAAGATGCCGCCATTGCTTTCTACTACTAGGGACCAGAAGGAGCCAATACCTGACGTCAAACTCTAATTTTAAAGTTGAAACGACGCACTTCCCTGCCATGCATACGTCATTTCAATATGCGCATGTCTAGTTACGTCACACTTTCACTTCAGCATGTGCTCATTTTCGTTGGTTGCTGCAAAGTTAGGTCGTCGGTCCATTTTGTTGCTAGGTAAATCGCAGGTTGCAGGTAAATTTAATTCACCCCTAAAAAAAATTGCCCTGCGAGTCGTATGAATAGCCTATAAAATTTTATTTGCTCTTATCCCGACCAAAGAATTTGTTTTGTCTGCGTAAGACACAATTAATAAAGCTTTTTGAATTTTGAATCATGCATCTTGAATCTTTCACGTTATACGTTTCTCTATGCAGGCATTTGTAACTGTCCGATTGTAACCCCGGCGTCTACCTGCCCCTACCCAACCACCACCTCTACTACCACCACAACCACCACCACCACTACCACAACTACCACACCCCCTCCCCCTCCACCCCCGCCAGCCAACCAGTACCCATCTTGGTGTTGTGACCTCAACAAGGGAAATCTCATCTACCAATGTGTCACTGGTAAGTCGACATTTTGTTCTGAATCTAGATGAACCCATCCGGTCCCAGTGAGGGAAATGTACCTGGCCGACGTCGGCTTAACCACTTAACTATTACTGGTGATACCGCTCGGCTGAAAAGACGTGCATATGCACGTCTTTTCTGCCCAACGGTATCGTCAGTAGCAATCAAAACGTTAACCCGTTCGCTGAATGTAGCGACGTTTGTTGCGATGATTCCTTCAGGAATCATCGCAACAAACGTCGCTACCGTCAGCGAACGGGTTAAGCATCTTTTTTCTCACTTGGATGCGCATAAAAATAAATAAATTAACTAAATTTAGAAAGTCATGCGCAATATCTGCAATCGAGATTTTTTATTTTTTCCTTTAGTTCCTTTTTATCTTATTTTTCATGATGGATATGTATGTAGGTCTACCCTTGTACATGTTTGCTGTTTCATGTACAAACAACTTTTCCCTTGTTACACGTTATTTGGGTTTAAATAGTTTATTGGCATAAAAAACTCTATAAATACACGGCGATCTCACTTCATGCTATTGTTGTTTTTGCAGTGCTGCCGGACAACTACTGCACGTGCAAGATATCACCACCCAACTGTGCTACTACTACCACAGCAGCAACAACCACCACCACAACTGCGCCCACAACAACTACACCTACGACCACAACAACTACACCTACAACCACAACAACAACGCCAACAACTACTACACCCACGGCCACCACGACACCAACGACGACTACTGCACCTACGACAACGACAACACCTACAACAACCACGCCGACCACAACCACCACATCCACAACTATCACCCCACCCACAACAACCCCCACACCCACAACAACCCCCACACCCACAACAACCCCCACACCCACAACAACCCCCACACCCACAACAACCGACACACCTACCACACCCACAACATCCACCACACCCACAACTTCCACGACACCCACAACATCCACCACACCCACAACATCCACCACACCCACAACTTCCACGACACCCACAACATCCACCACACCCACAACTTCCACGACACCCACAACAACCCCCACACCCACAACATCCACCACACCCACAACTTCCACGACACCCACAACATCCACCACACCCACAACAACCCCCACACCCACAACAACCCCCACACCCACCACACCCACAACATCCACCACACCCACAACATCCACCACACCCACAACAACCACCCCACCCACAACAACCAGCACACCCACAACATCCACCACACCCACAACAACCACCACACCCACAACAACCACCACACCCACAACAACCACCACACCCACAACACCCACAACAACCACCCCACCCACAACAACCACCACACCCACAACAACCGACTCACCAACAACACCCACTACACCAACAACAACCACCCCACCCACAACAACCACCACACCCACAACAACCACCACACCCACAACAACCGACACACCAACAACACCCACCACACCAACAACGCCAACGACGACAACACCAACGACAACGACCACTCCTACCACAACAACGACGCCAACGACGACGACAACACCAACCACAACGACCACTCCAACTACAACAACTCCAACAACCACAACCACGCCAACCACCACCACCACACCAACAACTACAACACCGACCACAACGCCAACAACGACTCCCGGTCTATGTAAGTCCTGTCACGGTGCTTATGCTTAAACTGCACGATGATTTTCCCCACAAAAAATTAATACCCTGTGAACGTCGATCTGTACCAGAAAAAGAGAGGAAAAATCAACACAAACCTTTTTTGCTGTCGGTAGTGATTTCGACAAAAAACGCCGCGGACAGCGAAAAACATTCGGAATATGGACTTCAGTTTCCTTGCTGAATATGACCTACAGTCTCCAGCATATCGTAACAATACATCGTGAAATGGCTGATAACGCTGACAGAGATCTGGCTGCCCACACCGGCTAAATATCTGGACCCCCCTTGGGGGGACCTAGATTTAAATTTCCATGCACTGAGTGGCTGGAACAGTGGATATGTGATACGCCCCCCTTCGGGGAGGCTTCCCGGCATATGCATTGCTTTCAGTCACTTTTTTAGCGCCCCCTCTCTTTCCTATCTTTTTTTTTGTGTGTGTGTGTGTGTGCTTTGGCCACAGTAGATCTATGATCACTGGTCGATCATGCACACTTCTCTCCCCTGACAGTGCTATTATCTACTTTACTTTGTAACCTGGCTACAAGTAGATTATATCCGGTGTGCCGAAATCATATCAACCTTAGATGGATGCCGAAATCATATCAACCTTAGATGGATGGCTGTGTGAGGTGTTTGCTCACTCACAGGTGCCAAACTAAGGTTGGTTCTCCCGAAGACCTCTAGCCCACCGGTTTCCTCACAAGCGGGTGGTAAATTTAACAACACATTAACCATTTGGCTGTCGGTAGCGCTTCTTTGCCAGGTTAATTCCTGTACGAATCACCTCGACTGATCCAGCCTGCAAAGGGCCATGGGTCTCCGGAGGGCCCTAAGTGGGATGGCGCTTGGGACACAGTTTTGCAAATGGGGGCCACGTAGGGCCTACCGTAGGCCCCTGGTGGGCGCCAGGTGAGATAGCCCATACACTCATGGGCATCCCACGTCATGCCCACACCACGTACGCTCTGGGCTGGCCAAGCGTTATTGTCATGTCGGCAGTCGGGCCGCTTTCCAGCCTGCAAGCCCATGAGTACCGAGGTGGGGCAGACGCGGGCCCCAGATAGCCACAGGCAGACCACTCAGGGCCCGCGTCCGCCCCACCTCGGTACTCGTGGGCTTGCAAGCTGGGTTGGTGCCCATTTGCATACCACACACCTTCTCGGCAGCCCACTCAGCGCCCGCTTGGTGCTTATGCATGCATACCACACACCTTCTTGTCAACCCACTCAGTCCCCGCTTGGTGCTTATGCATGCATACCACACACCTTCTTGTCAGCTCACTCAGTCCCCGCTTGGTGCCTAAATGCATACCACACACCTTCTTGTCAGCTCACTCAGTCCCCGCTTGGTGCCTAAATGCATACCACACACCTAGCCTGTCTTGTGCTAAGCTCACACTTCAGTCCCCCGCTTGGTGCCTAAATGCATACCACACACCTTCTTGTCAGCTCACTCAGTCGCCGCTTGGTGCCTAAATGCATACCACACACCTTCTCGGCAGCCCACTCAGTCCCCGCTTGGTGCCTAAATGCACTACCGACAGCCAAAGCCAGAGGCTCACGCGAACGTTGATGTCCCCCAAGTATAGCGATATCCAGAGGCTGAGGTGTGTCATAACCCCCCCCCCCCCCTCCCTCCCCCCCCCCCCCCCCCCATCTTCTGCTGAAATGTCTAAATCTAGATCTAAATGAATAAATACCTCTTTTCAATCAATCTGTCCCACGTCGCAGTATCGGAGGTATGACGGTTGACATATAGATTATCATAAGCCCTATCCCCCTGTGTCTAAAATAATAAGTGCCCTTTTAACTTCAGTGTGCCCCGCTGTTGTCCGACGTCGCAGTATCGGAGGTACGACGGGTGTCACGTGCGAGTATGCTAGTGCCGTGGCGCTCGTGCAGTCACCGGAGAACATCAGTCCCTGCATGGGCGTCATGATCTCCGCCACAGAGATGCTGGTACCCGAGGGATGTAACGAGTTCCTCTCCGCCGTTATTCCTACGTAAGTTAACTGCACAAATAGTACTATAGAATAAACAGAATATAAAGCGATTTGTAACATCATCATCATCATTATCAGCAGCAGTATCATCATCATCATAATAGAGGAGCCTTATCACTGCTACAAATCGGTTGCCGCTGCTAGGTTAAGTTACGTACACCAAAGCAAGTTAGGAATCATGGTGCATGTAGTTCACGATATTTCCAAGTTGATGCATTTCTGTTTTTCTTGATCTCTCTCTCTCTCTTTTTTTTTTTTTTTTTTTTTTTTTTTTTTTGTCATCTCTAACGTGTGTTAACAATTTCTCAATATTCTATTGGGTTTCGATCTATTATACGAATATTAACCTGTAATGATTGGTGGAGTGTGTATTTCAGGGTGGCATACACGGCCCATATAGCTGGGGACTTACAGACCATCGCCTTGGACACAGCCACGGCTTACAAAGGTATATACGATATGCGTCAGCATTGTTTGTTTGGTTGGTTGGTTGGTTGGTTGCCGGTTGGTTGATTTTTCTTTCTTTGTTTCTTTGTTTCTTTCTTTCTTCGTTCGTTCGTCCCTTCGTTTGTTTGTCCATTTTTTTCATTTATAATTTTTGTTCTTGTGCCTTTCTTTGTCAGTTCTTCTTCATCGGTTTCTTCGTTGACTGACTGACTGACAACGACTGATTATGACTGACTACTACTTACTTTCATAATATCAGCTCAGTGCGGACACAGTTACACTCGTGATTGTAAGCAGGGTAGCGTTTGGAACAAACAAAGCGTAAAGACGTAGGCCTACATGATCTAAACCACAAAACAACAAAACAAGACGCAACAAGAACAACAACAATGTTTATTTGTTTTCCTTTGCATGCAGTGACCTCTGGTCCGGCGAATGGCTACGTGACCGTGACGTTACCACAGCCAGTGTCTGTGTCTGGTTGCGCGGCGGCGGCGTGTCTGTATGACCCAGCCACCATGGCGGGCCGAGTCAACTTCAGCGACTGCACCATGGCGGGCTACGGAGACACCGTGTCAGAGACTTGTGAGTCAGCTCAAATAATGTGATGTTGACTAATCGGGCTATTTTTTTAATCGAGCATGGGGTCGCTTGTCAGTTTGTTTGTACTGTATTTACTGCTGAACTGCCGGGCAAAGGCGATCTCTACCCAGCTGCAAGAGACATAAATCCTCATGAGCCCCCGCGGTCGCGGGGGCTCATGAGGATTTATAACTCTTGTTAGTCTTTTTTTCGTTATGCCTATTTTTGGTCCATTTACATCTGTGTTCTTCCCGCGAATGTCGGCCAGAGTACAGTAGTTTCTGACTCGAAATTCGTGATCACTGTGAGCGAAGGGGTTAACGTCTCGACTAACAGCAGCCTAGGCTCACCACTCCGGACGGAATCCAGACCAAGAAGAAAAAAAAAAGCGTGTAAAATGGAAAGAAAATCCCAACAAATAAAGAAACACGCTTAGAAAGGACAATTACAACACAGCTGTGTTGTACTTTATCCTTTTTAAGCGTGTGTGCTTTTTTGTTGGGATTTTCTCCACTGAGGATGTTGAAGAAAAACTCATATTGTTTTGTACGTTCCCTCGACCAGATGCCTACGCCAGCACCCTGACCGTGACCAAAATCACCAGCCAGACGACCCAAGCATGCTGTGACACTCTGTCGTCGTCCAGTCAGTTCAGCAAGGCCTTCTTCGCCATCAACACCAGCCCCACCACCACTAGCAAAGTCTGTCTGTCAGGGGACGGCGCACCTTGCGGGGTAAGCACGTGGTGGAGGTGATACGCCTCATGGTTTTCTGTACGTGCAGAAATGTGGCCGAGGCTCATTAGAATTTATGCATTTTACTGTCCAGTAAGCGAAAGTCCTCGGGCCCACGACAGCTGTAGCGGGCCCGCGCACAGCTGTGCCGGCGCGGGTCTACTGCGGCCGTCGTGAGCCCAAAGACGTTTTGCGACTGGGGTGGCTTCGTTCATATTCGTATGCTTCAGATACCCCAAGATATTCAGGAGTTAATCTGCGATGGTTATAACGCAACCAATTTAAAAAAAAAAAAAAAATGTTTCCGATTTATCCGTTCACAATAGAAAAGGCTTTATTTTTTAGGAGCGCAGACAAATAACTCGACACAAGTGAAGTCTCTTGCAGCGTATACTAGTTTGACACTAGTAATGTCACTTGCGTAAACTGCCCAATACCTCGGCAGGATTTTATTCAGGTCCAGGGCCGGAGAGGGGGGAGAGGGCGTAGACACTACTTCTAGCTGCTTGTAGTGAAGACACGAAAACCAGACCAATAATCGCCATTAAATACAAGAGACACATATGTGCCCCCCCCCCCCCCCTCTTTCCCTAAGGTGTGCGCATCAAGGGGGGTCAAGGAGGGTCAGGACCTCTTGCTGGCCTCGTGCGAGTCCTTGTGACGCAGATACACGAAGCTATCCGCAAGTGAATCTGCCTTAGCTCTGGAGCCAGTAGTTTCTGGCTGTTGGCAAAAGGCATTGGGGTAGGCGTATTCAGTTACCTCTACAACAGGTAGTGGGAAATGATGTAGACGCGATCGAAGACTGACTCTTTACTCGATTACGCAACGATCATGACAGGCCTGCGTTGATGGCGGTGAAGAGGTTAAAGAGATGGCAAAGACCAGTACTAGACATTCTTTATTTTTGTTTTCTGTAAATTTTTATGGTATGAATTTCTGTCCAATGAATAATGTGTGTGCTGAGGAACGAAGCCGTGACCTTTTATTAACCCTTTGGTTGTCAGTAGCGCTTTTTGTCGAGGTGATTCCTTCAGGAATCACCTCAACAAAAAGCGCTACTGACAAAGGTTATCTGCGTGATATGACGGAAGAACACGTGTTTTCGATAGTTTTATATTTAATACAATGGCATGTTTGTTTGATTTTTCTGTCTGACAGGGTGAATCGGGAGCCCCGATCTTCTGCAAAGCAGACACTGGCGAGAAAATCCTGGTGGCGCTGAACGCCGGAAACACGTGTGGAACCCCGGGCTCCATCTTCAGCGCCATTGACCTCACTGGCGGAACGTTTGCAGCCGCAGTTCCGTAGTCGCACACTACTGGTCAAAACCGACAGTGCCACGAAAACCGTACCAACTGCAGGGGATTGGTCGATTGTGACAGCTCAATGTGTCGAGCCAGTAAAGTAAATTTGAGCCGGAACAGTCTGTTCATCTCTTGTGGCTCGTACGACTTTTAAAATCTGCATTTCTACGTCTGTACAATACAGCCGGCTTTTAAACATATTTCAGTTCAACAACTGGGATAATCAATGCAAAATTTATCGTACTTGTGAATATCACCGTTTAGCCTTTCGATCCCCGACATACAACAAGATTCAGAATCGACCATGATAGTTCAAGGGTGATGCTGTAAATAGTTTGGCGCCCCTTGAACTGGTCGATGTGTCACTCGTACCGTGATGTAGTCTTACCATTTTGAGCGTCTGGCTCAGTATATCAATACTTGCAGAAAGTACTAACAATGACAGGCAAAGGAGGGAGTTGGGGGGGGGGGGGAGATGGAGAAAAAAAAAATTTCAACCTTTGACTGTCGGTAGCACGTTTTTGTCGAGGCGATTCCTTTCGGAATCGCCTCGACAAAATGCGCTACCGACAGCTAGAGGGTTAAATTTTGTCGCCACAGAGATCTATGATTGTTGTGTTGTGTCATTAGGCCGTGTTGTTCTGTTGCATTAAAATTGTTGAAATTCACGCAAACTGCCTGATGTGCAATAAACTTGGGATAAGAGATGTGCTTCAGTGAGAAATATGTGAGCACGCGCGCACGCACACACACACACACAAGCACGGACACGCGCGCGCGCACGCACACACACACACACACACACACACTTATACACACTAGCACACACAGACTTATACACACTAGCAGATACAAACACATGGACGCACGCACACACACGCACATACTTGCCCTGTGAAGGCAAAACACAATAAGTTAATTTTTGTGTAAAGCGAGTTTTTCATTGTATAGAATACAGATCTCGCTTCACAAAAATGGACTTGCTGTCTTTTTGTCTTCGCAAGGCATACACGCACGCAGACACGCGCACGCACACGCGCACGCACACACACATACATACACACACACACACAAACACACACACACACAAACGCCAGCACACTCTCATAGTCACGTTATTTCTTCTCGTTACAAATTGCCAGACACATATTTACAAGGATTAACAACACACAAGTCAATGAAACAATCACTTTGGTCTAACGCTTGCAACCACGTTTTAAATAAACACACATTACGGCTATCAAAGATCCCACCACTTGGTTTAGGTTCGTATCTTTACAAAACAATTCCAACAGTGAATAAACGAATTAACCTAAAACGAAATATGTAGCCTATGCATGCCTATAACTCAAAAACGTGACTGCCAATTAAGCGTGCAAAAATGCAAAATGATAATTCCAACAAAGAAGTAAACGAGCTGAGAAAGGACAAGACAGTACAACACAGTTTATTAAAATTTCGGATTAAAACACCTTTTTTTTCAAAATGGACATACATACATAAATGATACAATTCGCTTCTTATCTTTTTTTTTAACCCTTTTAGCCCTAAGGGTGCTTTTCCCACATTTTGGAAGTGTTACTGAACGATTATGTACCACTAGCAGGAGGCGGATTGATCATGGTAACTCAAGGGTAGTGCCAGATGAGCTTGGCGCCTGAAGGCGCCAAGCTCATCTGGCACTACCCTTGAATTGTCATGATCAATCCGCCTCCTGCTGCAGGGCCCTGGGGCTATATGGGTTAAGCGAGAAGTGCTGCTCAAAGACAGTCAAGAAGGACTGTATTTCTGTTGGTACGTCTATTTTGAAAAATGCATTTAACCCGACAGTGTAGCCCCACGTTCGCATTTCCTGCTGCCGGGCTATGTACTAGTTGCAAGAGATGAATCGACCATGATAATTCAAGGGTAGTGCCAGATTGGCTTGGCGCCTGACGGCGCCAAGCCAATCTGGCACTACCCTTGAATTATCATGGTTGATCCATCACCTGCTGTAGTGCGTCGTGGCTAAATGGGTTAACTCGACGAAAATTTAGCATACTGTGTTGCGCTTGTCTTTTCTCGATGCGTTTCTTCCTCTATCTAAACCCCAATACCATTTTCTAAAACACGACATTTTAATCTGTATCGCAAAATGCCTTTGTACTTTTCTATGTAATGAATAGATATAAGTTACATTTTTATATTTAATGTACACCTGTAGATGTAAATATATAATTCTGCTTTTGAAACGCGTCCGTTACTTAAATGTCGCGCGGACAATTATGAATAAGCCTGGCGAGCAAAGTTGGTTAGTTCGTGGTTTAACGTCCACGGCACCGAAATGATAATGGACGGTCCTGACGGGCGGGTTATGGGGGACAGGGAAATCTATTGCCTATGGAGTACGACCTGAACACTGATCAACTCAGGCGCACTCCAACTGTGCCACTTTGATTTACCAGAAACTTTCAACGGACATGCTATTGAACAAACCCGTCTTTTCTCCCTGGATTGCGAGTCCAGCTACCGGGGCAAAAGCTTCTTGTGAGTCTTATCAGTCTTTGTTGGACCGCGCACGATGGAGCCTGGGGCCAGTTGCATGAGCGAGCTTAGTCCTGCACCAGCCACTAAGCAAGCCACTAGCCAAACACGCGCACTCCAAGCAAACCTTGAATGAATCATATTAATGCCTCAAAACAATGAAAAAGAAGAAAAAGATCGTGACAACTTTTAGAACAGCAGAGTCATACGCGCGTGGTTTCTGATATCTTGACCGAAGTTTGTGCGCATGCCCAGCAGAACAACATGAACATGTGTTTATAATCAACAGAATAAGTCTATTGTCTACACGTGTACAGATGTATGCGACAGATTTAGCACTGAGTGCGACAAGCTCCCGTCCGAGTCAGCATGCTAGGCCTGCAAGGAAACAATGACGATTTTTTTAGGGGAGAGGACCCAGTATAAGAACATTTATAAACTAAGACTGATCCCAGCGAAACCAAAAGAGAAATAATTTACTCTTAAACTCCCAGAACTAAATGACTTCCGGTCTATAGAACGGAAGTCATTTAGTTCTTGGAATTTAGGGGTTAACAAATACTAACGCAATTCATAGGCAACATTTCAGACATTATAAAACTGAGAAAAGTCATCGCGCCTTTTCCGCCGAGCGCGGTATCGTCAGTAGCAGTCAAAGGGCTGAATCAAATGATTTCTGTGGAAATGTGAAGTAATAATAATATTCGAATCTGGGCGCAAAGGACAAGCCCAAGAACCAATGTGGTGGTGTTCTGCAATATACATTTATATCGAGCAGTCCGTTGTTATTGTACAAGAAGTATTTATCAGAGATCTTGTAAATGACATGACGAGCTTTCATGGTGTTGTTACGAAAGTACAGACGCGGCAGCTGGTGCGATGGTGTTATTTGAACCGGTATGATGTTTCTTACGATAAAAGGCCCCAGGTGTTGGACAAAGGTGCGTGCGTAATGATGTAGCATAGCACCAACGGTGTCATACAAATACGGGTACATTTGGTGGTAAAATTGCTTCCAGCCCGATTTCAACACGTTCCTGCCATCATCCAATTTCAGGACAGAGCTTAACCCTGTTGTGCATGCCGCCATCGGTATTGCAAATAGTACCGGTGGCTTTGTGCACAAGACGGTTAACCCCTTCACTGCGAGTGGACGCAGATTGTGCTTTTTGAAATCAGTAAATTCAACGTCAAAAGAACGTGGGTACAACAAGTTGTTTCAGCAAGAGGCATAGATCCTCATGAGCCCCCGCAACTGCGGGGGCTCATGAGGATCTGTGCCTCTTGCAGTTGGGCGGTGTACATTTTTCTCTGAGCAGTGAAGGGGTTCAATGACACAAGCACGTACAACAAGACGTTAGTACACTCTCAAGGGTCACCAAAAAAACGTCGTCGACTCAAAAATGAGGATTCACACACCGATAACAATCCAAACAAGTACACTACATACATACACGTACATGCCACAGACGAAGGATGGAAAATTCATTCAACACTACAAAACTCCAGTCACCCTGTGTCTGTGGCATGTTCTACAAACATGTAGATTGGCTGCGTGTAGCGCTTTTTGTTGAGGGCATTCTTGCAAAGATCGCCTCGACAGTAAGCGCTACCGATAGCAAAAGGGTTAAAAAGAGCGAATTTCAACGATTTCAGTTTAGCAATATCGTTATCTGTGCGCTGGTCTGTGATTTAATTTGGACTGCACGGCTGCGACCTGCACATATATTTGGCAATTTATGCATAATGATCACAACTGACAGTGCTGCTCTTGAATCAGTTCCGCAGGTTTTGCTTGTACACACACAACTAGCGATAAGTCCAAGACCAAGGTCAAGAAAACCACGGTTGATAAACGCAATCCTAATCCTTTGGCTGTCGGTGGCGCCACCGACAGCCAAAAGGGTTAACACATTTGCGACACCACAGCGGGAGACTGATCGGGTATGACAGTTCAAGATAGTGCCAGATTAGCTCGCACGACTAGTACACAGCCTTTGTAGACGCTTTCGAAGGTTGCGAAAGTCACTGATAGGTGTGAAAGTGTTAACTCACTTGAGACGTGCTGCGTCCGGATACGCGGCATGAAGCCGCGTATCCGATTGCAGCACGTTTTAACGTGTTAAACAGTGTTTTCGATCAACAGTATAAATCTCGCAGTTCTTTATACTGAGATCGATACAGCTGCTGCTGATCAAAATCGTATTTCTCGACTCAGGTCCGTGCAGACGACACCTGATCAGTGTACTGTAGTCACTCACAATTACGTAACTTACATATTTAAAGTCACAACACACACGGAAGCGAAGTTCGACTTTTAGGCGATGAGTCTTGCACATTTTACGTCGACATGTTTTTTTTGTGAATGTGGTCACAAGCAAAACGTGATATCGAAGTATCCACTGACGTGTTCTTTAAACACCAGCCTTGCTGCCTTGTACGAAAGTATCCAGTAAAATATCGTAACCCTGGATTACAACAGTGATGCTCATGAGGATCTATGGATCTTGCAGGCCCCATTTTGCGCCAGTGTCTTCCTTCGGCAGATCGTTGACTGGGCGGTGAACGATGACAGTTTTAGAGACCTACCCCTTTGGCTGTCTGTGACGGTTTTTGAGGAGGTGATCCCTGCATATGGTATGATTTGAGGTTCACCGTCAGAAGCTCATAAGAATGTGTGCCTAAAAGCTGACTGCATGACAGTACTTCAAACGCACCCAAACAATTACAAATTTACAGCCTGACTAGGACTATAAGCGATCATGTATCATTAAAAACCATCATTTAGGTGGCTACAACCACCTAAATGATGGCCTTTAATGACACGTGACACTTTTTGCCCTTCATTCAAGACAGAGGGCACCCACTGTGTTTCTCCTTTCATTCACAGGGAGGTAACCATGAAAGCCTCGCCCTTTGCAGAAGACGTTTCCTCTCTAGAGTTTCATTCACTGCCCCCAGCCTACAGGCACCCACTGCGGCTCTTTCTCTATCTTGGACGCCACCATGAGAAGTTCTGTCATGGCGTCGGTCAAACTGTCGTTCACTATGGTGCAGTCAAACACGTGTCCGTATCTCTCCTCCAGCTTGACGGACGCCTCTGCTATCTCTTCCAGCTCTTCAACCTAGAACCGTAAAATTACAAAGATCAAGAAATATAATCAAAAACCTAACAGCTGTCATAAATAATCATCATCATTATTATTAATTAAGTATTAATTAATCAATTAATTAATTGATGGTGATGATGATGATGCTGATGATGATGATGATGATGACAATGATGATGATGACAATGATGATGATGATTATTATTAAAAGCCTGACAACTGCCGCACATTTTTTTAAAAAATATTATTATTATTATTATTATCATTATTATTATTATTATTATTATTATTATTATTATTATTATTATTATTATTATTATGTCATACTGTCGTACATGCAAGAAATAATATTTGCAATTTTACCATTGAATGAAAGTTTGTGAAAGTGGATCTTCTACTCGCGTAAGATGACGAAGACATGCCATTAAAATTCTTCTAGTTCGGTACTTATCTTGGTCCATTGCATTATTCCAAAATCTGAAACGTTTGCTTCTGGACAGAAACAACAAAAAACGTTTTATTCCCGTCTTGCTAGAATAGTTCCTGTTTTGAGCAACCACGTTCGTTTGAAGAAAAAAAAAGCAGTCTTCAAAGGATGGTGCTCTCTCATTAGAAGTCATGAATGAAGGGCAAAAGTGTCACCTGTCATTAAAGACCATCATTTAGGTGGCTGTAGCCACCAAAATGATGGTCTTTAATGACAGGTGATTTTCCACAGTCCTCATCAGGAGATCTCATAGTCATAGTCAGGCGACAGGTCACTCATAGACAGGTCATCTATCATGGACGCTGAAAACAGCCTCTGCAGTCGCACTTAACGAAGAAATGAGGTGGATCGCACTGTCTGCCCACGTGTACAAGGAAAATATGTCGAATCTACGCGATAAACGTTGTTTTACTCTGTTTCGGTCAGGGATAGTTGCCAGACTAACTGGGTGCCTTTCCAGCGATTCTGGTACTGCCACTGAACTCAACAACTGCTTACCAAATCATACTCAATTAACCCCTCGACTACTGCTGACGATACCGGTATCGTCAGCAGTAGTCAAGCGGTTAATGATAGCGATAACCTGCTTACAGTAAAAGGACGGATGGAGTCGGCCTCTGTTGCCCGCGCTCTGGCCGGCATGCGGCTCTCCTTCAGTTTCTCCAGTGTCGGGGCCTTGACGAAAATGGTGAACGGCTTCACTTCAAACGTTCGCAAAAACTTCAAGGCCTGAAAATACAAACACATTTTTCATGAGAGAGCAAATAAAATGCGCGTGTTTCACATGAGCGTGTTCGTTGGGTTCAGCTCGTGGCGGGGCTATGGGTCGACTTAAAACTGGAGTAATGCACTGAAATATTATCATTATACATGTTTATTGCAGGATGGCAGGGCTTGTCTCTATCAAGTCCGCAGGACTATATGAAAGCTTGCTTCTTCTTGGGTACGTCATGCCAAACCATGGACGACCTGTTCTATGTTTCAAAAGCAATAGTTGTCGCAGATGGATCACCAGAATGGGTCCGAGGTGGCGGTGATGCTTGTTAGGGGCGGGGGGCGGGGGGGGGGGCAGGAGGGGGAGGGGGGAGAGAGAGACTCTGGTCATTTGAGCGGCGGTTTCATAACTTGTTCAAAAACCTTTAATCGCGAAACTTTTGATTTTAGCTACGGGCCCGATCCTAAAGCGCTAACTTGTCTGTGATTTAAGACCTTATGGCGTGTGTCAAAATGGTTGTAGTGATGCGTCTAGTGTGGTAGCGCAGTGGTAGTGCTTGTCACTTCTCGCTCTCAGCTTCCACCGCTGGCTAGCAGTATTGCGTCAGTCTCTCTCTGCCAGTACATAGCCTCTCCAACAACAAGCCTCATGTAGTGTCTCCTCGCGGCGACACACAGTAACTGAGCACCTCACAGACTCAGGCTGAACTACAGAGGACTCGGAGGAGGTCTGGCCCCCAGACACGCGGCATGCAGGCACACCGGTGTGTGGATAGGCCCTGATGCCCGTGAACCTGACTCCCAACTATGGGCCAATAACTCCACTGCCTTGTGGGTGCCTCGGGAGAGGCAAAGGCTAGGGGAGCAAACCCCGACAGAAAACCAACCAATGACCAACGAAGTCGGAGTGTCGCTGACTATGCCATCTGGTATAGTGTAGAAACCCGTCAGGGAAACGAGCACACACGCAACCCTCAAGGATTATGCCTCAGGTGGATATTAATCTTGACATCTGAGGCAGAAACTCGGGAACGCTTAAGAAGAAGACCTTACGGCGTGGAGGCATAAGGCCCAAAGTCACACACCAGCACACGTTTAAGATACAAGAAGCAACAGGAAAACTCCGCCCAATAGGTATCATGACAGTTAGTCAATAGTCATGTATCTGTCTAGTAACCAGTGCGCAAAAGGTCTTCGGGCATATATCAGTCGCCGCTGGCCCGCACCACAGACGTGCGCGGGCCAACGGCGGCCCGATGGCTTTTTGCACACTGGGTGCTGACTGAGGAAGAGCTTAACAGTTTAGCAGTGATAGTAATCCCAACCCATTTAGCCCCGGGACCCTACAGCAGGAGATGGGTTGATCATGCTAATTCAAGGGTAGTGTCAGATGAGCTTGGCGCCTTCGGCCTCATCTGGCACTACCCTTGAATTATCATGATCAATCCGTCTCCTGCAACTGGTACATAGTCGTTGGGCAACACCTCCAAAATTTGAGAAAGGGGTTAAAAGGGGTAACTAACCTGAGTGTGCGGAGTGAGCAGACACACTTTGCCGGACGCAATCACCTGTTTGATGGAATCCAGACTCGTCCCGTACAGATGGCCCCTGTACTCGCCGTACTCCACAAACCTGCACACGTGTGGAGATGATACGTGTAAGAGACAGGAAGCAACGCCGTCAGAGTAAGTTCAGTTTTACCGTCACACCGGCACTGGTCACAATTACAGCGGACACTGCTTAGAACTCGACTAAGAAGGGATGATATCAGGCCCGCCGCAGGCATGGATATGTTTCGAGTAAGGAAACCCGTACTATTCAACCTACCAAGGAATGCCTTTAGCAATCTTGGGGGATGTCTATCAAGATTGTTCACCAGCTGCTGGAGATGACTCGGTCATGATAGTTCAAGAAGAGTCCCAGATTAGCTCTGCGCCTTGACTAGCGCCAAGCTAACCTGAATCTGCCTTTGAACTATCATGATCGATCTATCTTCCGCTGTGGTGTCATATCAGTGCTATGGAAAATAATCAGTAACAGTCTGTGGATTAAAAGTGAATATGTTACTTTTGTGCAATGATCTGGTCCTCCATCTCCTCGCGAGTCAAGAAGTGGTATTCCTTCCCATCCTCCTCGTAGGGCTTTCTCTCCCTTGTTGTGTCTGGAACAATCAGTTACGAACAGGCAGTAAATTAGAATGGTCTTTTGCATGACTAACCACCAATTCTTTCAGTTCTAAAAGCTAACATCTTATTATTCCACAACGTTTATGTTTTCATGAACTGAAATAAGAAATTTTTTGTTTACCTCATTCAACTCCGACACGCCACGGCAAGACATGGATCGAGCCTGATAGTTCAAGGGTTGTGCCAGAATAGCTATTCTGGCACAACTCTTGAACTATCACGCTCGATCTGTTAGAAGTGTACTACAGTCTTCCGGGGGCAACTTCAAAATTTGCGGATTTCGGTCCTGGAGCAGAATGCGTTGATACTAGCATGTGCATACGGGGTTTCCAGCAACTTAAGGTAACAGTTACAAGAAGGCCAGTGAGTGAGGCACACTTATCGATGCTATTTGATGAAAGTTATAAAAGATGGTTGAACAAAATTTTACAAAACTCAGCAAACACCATGGTAAAAACGTGTATGATTTTAGAATACAAAACAACAGCTGTTCGTTCAAATAATCACGTATTACGTACATGGCACAACTTCATCAAAGTGACCTGGGTTGCTGGCCTTGAGTCGCCTCTTCAGCTCATTACGTCCGACTCCCGAGGCTCCTGAAAGAAAGACACGGCAACACATATTGTTATGAATGTCCCATTCGCCCCATACCACAATGAAACAGTTTTGGGGCTTGGCCGGTGAACATTTAACACATTCGAGACGTACCACATTCGGGTAGGCGGTTTCATGCCGCGGCAGTATCCTGATGAATCACGTCTCGAATGAGTTAAGCTTCTGAAGTTCGTTTCATTCAAAAGTGAATAGTGAGGTTTCGCTTGCAAAGAACGACTCCCAACAACGAACGAGAGCTAAATCACTGTTGATGAATAGCTTGTACCAAATGCATAGACAACACTCCAAGCATCTCCAAGAGGCACAGATCATCATGAGCCCTCCGGGCTCATGATGATCTATGCCTCTTGAAGATGTTTAGAGTGTTGACTGTACTTATGGTACAAGCTGGCCATTCGCCAAGACTTCGCTCCCGTTAGTTGTTAGGAGTCGTTCGGGGTAAACGTAACCTCTCTATTACATTGTTTGTTATAAACATTAAGGGCGGGATAGATGGGTTGACGGTCACAGTCTCAAAAAATAAGTATCCCCCCACCCATCCCAAAACCACCCCGGGGACGCCATCCTTCCTCCTAAAAAAAAAATCATGTTTTTTATAAAAAAAAATTAATGCTAAAAAAATTAATTGTAAAAAATGATTTCTCTGACAGATTTTTTAAAAAAAATCATTTTTCATAAATGACTTCATCTCTGCTTACCTATCAACAATATTGGCCGAAACTGTCGTGGTTTGGGAATGTACAGCTCCACTTCATCATATGCAGGGATTTCGTCCGTGTCGTAGTCATTAAACACTGCAAACACGAAAGATCAAGAGCCACTTTTAATTTTGAAATGAATATAAAAATTGGAAACAAACAAACAAATAAACAAAACAAAAACATACTTAAATGAATAACAGAAACAATATTACATTAGAGGAACTGTGGAGATTTTTGGACTCGCTTATTCATTGTGCAGCGTGTCTCGAATGTAAAATGATTATTTCGTCAGTTAACCCATTACATATTGAACCTGATATTCTTTTAATTTGCTTATTGTCCTGTGAAGGCTACATTACATACTAGGAGACAGATCAACCATTTTAGTTCAAGAGTGGTGCCAGAATTGCTTGGCGCTTAGGCGCCAAGCTATTCTGGCACCACCCTTGAACTATATTAGTCAAATTAATTTCAAGCAGTAGTGTATCAGGATGAAAAGGGTTAAATGATCCCAAATGGTTCAATGGGAAAGAAACAGCTGTATAACACCTGATACCCACCTCCGTTCTGTACTATGTGGTACATGGTTTTCCGTAGTCGTTTCTGTCGGGGAATCTTTGGGCTGTATCGGCACGGGCTGATGGACCCTGTAACAGAGTCGCATTTATTAGAACAACGGAGAGTTTCAGAACAAACAAACAAAATGAAATCACGATTAACAGGTGATAACGCATTTAGTGAAACAATGCTACAAAGAGAATTAAATACAAATAAACAAAACTCAAAAACAAAAACAAGACAAAGAAACAAACTTACTTGCCATACTTCTGCCCTCCTTAGACTTTGCTCGACGGAGCACTTCTTGTCTGCAAAAAATACAATCAGTATTTCATAATTTGCAGGACACCGTGTCATTGAACTGACCATCAAAAATTGAGAATTAAAAAATACAACAAAAAAAGCTAGAGCACTGTTCTGTGCTTTACAGAGGCAACGTGTAATTTGCACAAAATATTATGTACAACATTCTCTAGGAATCACTTCTCACCCAACTATGAATGATGTACTATACTATGATGGCGTACTATACCCATCACACATAGTTGGATGAAAGATGATGGGTATAGTACAAAACATCCAGCAACAATCCTTAAGAATTACCTCTTGTGACCTACTGGGTTTGAGGGATACAGCACACTGAGCCCTAGAGTCGACAGTCCCAACTTTCGGTTTTGTTCTCTGAAAAATAATCTACATTATAGTTTGTGAGAGACAGATAGACCATGATAGTTCAAGAGTGGTGCCAGAACAGCTTGGCGCCACGAGGCGCCAAGCTATTCTGGCACCACCCTTGAACTATCATGACCGATTCATCTCTTGTCTGTAATGTGTCAGGGCTGAACGGAATAAAACAGAACATCCTACAATATTCGCTAGAAATCACCTCTCGTGGTAATGCCTACTGGGTATGAGGCCCGCCCGCTTGCTGCTGTCCCCTTGTCTGTACGCCTGCCACCAGATGGCGTCCTCCTGGTTCACGATGTGAAGTATATCACCTCGCTGGAAGGATAAACCCGCCTCCCGGCATGGGATATTCTCGTCAGCAGACGAGTCGAAGTTGAACAGCGCTCGCACCGTCATCTGCAATCGCAAAGCGGGTAGAATTTTTCCTGGAGAAAAAGCCTGTAACTGCTCCACCATTAACACATAAAATGAATGTCTCTTACATATCGAAATACACATGGTAGGAATCTCTCTTTTCTAGTTAAGTGTCTATTGACGATGAAAACGATTAAAGAACCATTACGCATAAATCTGAAGACACATTTCAGCACCACTTGTGTGTGTTATACCTTGTCGACACACCTAATGAACTTTAACAGCAGTTTGGACACGCAGCAAAAGCACACGCGCAATCGCACGTGTTTATTCTGCGCAGCCATTAGTGTGACAATTTATTTTTAGCTGTTTCTCGTACTGAAAGCGGTGTATTTATAGAACGGAGTGGAGTTATTGTTAGGCTACTTGATATAAAGACGACGTGTGCTGAACTGGATTGTCCTGTGTCTAAATGAACCATAGACTAGACCTGTGTGCAACGTTTCGTAACCAACTGTTACAGAAGTGTATCTTTGAACAGTTACCGTGGTAGTGAGCCTTCAAGGTGTCCAGATAGCATATTTTGTTAATTTGTCCAGCAAGGGAGCAATATAAACATGTAGTAGAGCGTACATATTTTCCAGGAATCGATGTTGAGTATCAAATGAATGACAGGTGATAATAAAATATAATAATAATAATGGGTAGACCATCGAAACCGATGATGTCGTCATTGTGCATGTCTTCTACTTGTGGGTGCGGGTGCGAGCTCTGGCACTGGTGATCCGTTCTCGCCGATTTTGTTCAAAGAGCGTGCAGGCTTTCCTGGTGACGGCACGCCAGCCAGATCTGTCTTGTGCTTGTGCTTCAAGTTCCTTTACCGGGAAGATGCAGTACTTGTAGTATAAGCAAGCCCAGTAAATAAAGATTAGCAACGGGTCCTCTCGCAAATGTCGACTGTAGCTGGTCTTTTTGAGTACGTGTCTACTAGCTTGTACAACTGTACACAGGCCAGCTATACCGGCCCTGTAAGCAAAGGTCCTCCTGCCCACGACGACCGCAGTGAGCCCGCGCACGGCTGTGCGTGGTCCCACTGCGGCCGTCGTGGGCCCGAAGACGTTTTGCTACTGGGGACACGCGGATAAGACCGACGTCGGCCCATGGGCATCTATGCTTCTGTGGATATGGCTTTGGTTTTAAAGAGGTAAGATATAACTTGCAGATTTCGGCCCGTCTCACCTCACATTTTCTGCGAGCGGTGGTCCTTTGACTAGGCAGAAGTTTGAGGGTAACAGACCCAGATGCTTTGGACTGCAAAGAGGTAAGATTGCATTGTCAATGACAAGAGATTAACAACAAATAAAGAAACGCCCTAAGAAAAGACAAGTACAACAGAGACTTCTTGTACTTGTCTTGTCCAAGCGTGTTTCCTTCTCTGATGAGATTTTTTTTTGCGTTTTACACGCTTGGCAGTCACCGTGTTGGTCTTTGATTCTATTGTCAATGACTATCACGCAACCAGGTAATCAGAGGGGAGACAATAGTTTCTTGATCGACAGATATCCAGGATTTGCCACCGCGCAGACTCTGAGAGACACTTTGCTTTCTAAATCTGGGTTCACATCTTCGTACAAGAAGTATGCTTAGAAGTATATTCTCTTTTCCCCCCATATACCAACAATGACAAAATAATATAGTCACAAATATACTGTTACATACATAAAACATTTGACTCACATATTTTGCAAACATATTGATGTAAATTTTTTTGCGGGGGGGGGGGGGGGGGGGGGGGGGGGGGGGGGGGGGGGAGTTGTTGTTGCCGGCAATATGCACGGATACAGCAAGACGGCCCATTGTACTTTCAGCATTAACACGTTCACTGCCGAGGAAAAAATGAACACCACTCAACTGCAAGAGATTTAGATCCTCATGAGCCCCCGCAGTTGCGGGGGCTCATGAAGATCTATGCCTCTTGCTAAACCACTTTGGATCGTTGTTCCTTTGACGGCTGGGGATCTTGACGCTGAATTTACAATGTTTTCAAATTACAGCCTGCATTCACTAGCGGTGGAGGGGTTTATGAACATCTTACCAGCATATCGACAACCTCGTCTGGAGACATGCCAAACAGGCCGATGCCGTTGATTTCATGCAGCTCGTCCCCCGCGGAGATAAGGCCTGCACAAAGCACACAGTTTAGTCGTGAAATTAAATGTGTCAAAAGCAAATGACTTGGAGATCTGTTTTTGAATGTCAAGGAAGAGCACTTTACAAACGAAAAGACAGAAAGGGAAATAAGAAAATATGTCCAGTGAATACAACAAATAATATCACCACACATACTTTGAAATAAGCTAGTTTTAGATGGGCATATCACTTTTGAACAAACAGAAAAAAAGAGAGGTGAATATAGACCAAGCACAAATTACGTCCATTCGCTTGAATCCTGAGTAACAACCCAGATCAAGTACACGTATTTAGGGGTGGACGATGGAGGTTGGGTGGAGATGGAGACGGAGGGACGTTTGTGGGGGGGGGGGGTAGGGGCGGGGGGGGGGGAAGGGGATAGGGGCGGGGGGGGAGAGAGAAGGACTTTATGATAACCCTTTTCATCCTGAAACAATACATCTTGAAATAAATTTGAGTATCATAGTTCAAAAGTGTGCCAGAATAGTATGGCGCCTCAGGCGCCAAGCTATTCTGTCACCACCCTTGAACTAAAATGGCTGATCTATCTTGTAATCTGTAATGTAGCCTTCATAGGACCGAAGAAGCAAATTTTTGAGAAAAAATAAATCCGCCTCGGGATGTTCTGGGTTAAAAACGGTGATAAATATGCTCACCACTGCGGTCTGCTGCCCCTCCGTGAAGAACTCGTGCGATCTCCATGCAGCCTGTTTCTCCGCTCAGCTGGAGAGTAGCACCCTGCAACAACAGCTGCTGCCTTCAGAAGAACGATCATTTCTGGCACACAATATACAGCATAGGTTCAACCATTATGTGGTCGCAAAGTTAGGAGATCTCAATGATCTCAGAATAACATCCTGAAGGTGTTTTCTTGTTGCTTTCAGAAGGTCCTAGTCCGTTCATAGCAAGCGGACGCACGTTGCGTGTTTTAAACTACGACAAAATCTACTCCACGCAGGCCTAACTAAGCCCATCCGTCCACGGCACAATGACCAGAAAGATACAAAGAACATCATGAGCCCCGCATCTGCGGGAGCTCATGAAGTTCGTTGCCTCTTGCAGTTGGGTGGTTTTCGCGTTTTAGTTGCGGCGTTATTGTATACTAAGAATAATAGGATGGATATCTCAAATGTGGCGTACTAATGGTTCGTTGTGTTTCTTGATGATGCTAACGATCTTGACTGTTGTCTCATCCTCCTCCTCTATGGGAATGGGGTCGATGTGCGGTTCGTAGTCGCCGCACGCTATTTTGTCGTGAGTGTACAGCAACGCCTGAAATATTTAACACAAACTGTAATAAGTCCGCGACAATACTTACGGTGCGCCAATATGTCATACGTGTTGTTCCAAGAACTAATAAAATTAAATTCTGAAACATACCCCTTCTTGAACATTTTCTTTTATAATTTATCGCGGAGGGCAGTATGAAAACAGTATATTTTTTGGTAATATGCACTTATGTCAGTAAACACTTGCATTTATTTCACCTCATGCTCAGAAGACTTTCGCCTTGGGAATAATAAAAAAAAAATAATGATTTTTCAGGACATGTATACAGACGAGCAAAAAAAAAAGAGACATTTTTGGGAATCATCAAAAACACTTTAATGTTTCCGATGATTCCAGAAAGTATCGTATTTCTTTTGCTCGTCAGCATATTATTGGAATAAATCTGCGGGGAAAACACAGAAATGCAATAATGCATTACCTGTACGTGTGGCTTAGACAGAAGTTTCAGTAACTCTCTTACAGCAGGATCCTCTGTCTTGAAACGCACGGAACAGTAAACCTGGTAAACAATGCAATTAAGATTCATGAAGATGTTATCAAAATCATCCATCTTTTAATTTTTTTAAGCACGATCTACTCTTACCTTGACACCCCATATCTTGGAAAAATTACCTAAAGAAATACTTAAAAGTCCCTTTCACCACTACCCCCCCCCCCACTCCCCTCCCCCCCCTCACACACGCACACCCTCCCCAACCCCAACCCCTTCACCTTCTCTTGATCTGCCTCCGATAAATAACACAAAACCTGATTAATAGGAGCTCTGAATGAGTGAAATATATCACTTACATAAGGTGTTTCGTAGAGGCCGCAAAAGACTAAAGTTTATCTCCGTCCTTGCCGATAAGGCGTAATGGAAACAAAACAATTTCTTTTTTCAAACTTACATCAGCTGCCTGTGCTACACCAAAATCAGATACTGGTTCAAAACGTCCGTCCCTTCCTCTCAGCTTGTGGTACATCTGGCAAACATAGATAAAAACAAGTAACATTTTATAACAGGCATAGAATGATCGTTTCCTCATTGATCACCTTTTAACACGGAAATAGCACCAACGATCATCCCATGCTTGTGCATTTTACAATATTAATCCACTAAGTGCCAAGAGAAAATTTGATCACCACCCAACTACAAGAGGTATAGATCCTCATGAGCCCCCGCAGTTGCGGGGGCTCATGAGGAGCTATGCCTCTTGCTGACTGGCACCACTTTGAATCCATGTTCCTCCGACAGAAGTTTTTTGGTGTTGAATGAACGGAGATTGCAGAGACACAGTCTGCGCCAGCCGGCACTGAGCGGGTTAAAATCAGTAGCAGATGACACGTTTACCAATACACAGGCGTTATCATCATGCAATAAATTCAGAGTATCTCACTCTCACGTATTCACACTATTCCCAAGGGTAGTCTAACGAATACAGTAAACATTGATCATATGAAGGCAGGCTATAAGAAAAGTCGGAATGTAACAAGCTTTCTCACTACAACTTTTCTATGAAACTCACTTCGCTTACAAATAGCAAATTTCTCATATATATTACGACGAACAAATTTGATTCATCTGGCATTTGTGTATGTGACAGCTACAGAAGATGGACTGGCCATGATAGTTCAAGGGCACTGCCAGATTCACTTGGCGCCTTCCAGACGCCAAGCGAATCTGGCACTGCCCTTGAACTATCATGGTCCCTCTGTTTTCTTCTGTTAACTCTGAAAAGAAAAAGGAGTCCTGAGTGGTAGCATACATGTATCAAGAGATGAAGGTATCGGTTCCTGAGGAAGCGACGCAGGAAGGCGATCTCTGGCTCTTTGTTGGGCAGACGAGACTCCAGGGAAGGCAGCGCCACCAGCAACTTCTGGGTGTCTATGGACAGAAACGTGAATTCATCAGGGTCAAAGAAACCAATCAATCCATCCATCAGTTACGTATCCGTACATCGAAAAAAATTACAACTTAACCATTATTACTTATTAACCATAAGTTTTAACAAATGCAAGCCAGATAGGTGACTGCATAGCGTGTAAAATGCTAAGTTACTGTGTCCTACTTGATCTTTTTAAGCGTGTTTCTTTCCTTCAGAGCGGCAATGTATCCGTACACCCATCAGGGAATCCGCTTCGTAGCGTGCTCGGTGTTAAACCACAATAGCTAACCATCAGTCCACCCATTCATCCACCCCTTTGTCGGCCCCGATTCTTTCATCAATTTACCCACATATGTATCCGTCTTTCCCTCACCTCCCCCACCAAATATCAATATCGAATATTTTTCGTTGCTACTTTTCTTCACCAGCATCAATGCGGACGTTGGAGGTGAACTGGTACTCGGCTCCTTCCAATATCGTGCCGCGTCGCCTATTCAAACGATTATGTGTGTTGGTAAAGCCGTAAGGTCCAAAATCGCAGACCAGCACACACAGACACAGCAAATCACAGAGCAGCACACACATTATGCGTGTATATCTATACCACGAAAGAAAGGAGTCGTTTAAAATATTATATGCTGACGAGGAAAGAAAATACGACATCATTCGAGCCATCGGAAACACTGAAGTGTTTAGTATGGCAGTACACTGAAGTGTTTAGTATGGCAGCACACTGAAGTGTTTAGTATGGCAGCACACTAAAGTGTTTAGTATGGCAGCACACTGAAGTGTTTCCGATGACTTGAGTGATGTCGCATTACTTTTACTCGTCGGTATACATATATCAAGGTAAGAAGAGTCACCCACCTGTATCAATGCGGACATTGGAGGTGAGCTGGGGTATGGTAATAGGCATCTTCCCACGGTGGCGGCGTCAACATCGGCATCAGCTCCCCCCACAGACGGGCCCGCACCCCCTCCCTCCATAGCCACCCCGACCGTCACACGTCACGCCTCACCTGCACACACGGACACGCATCAATGAGCATAATCGTACGCAGTCACCCAAGCAGTCACAAACAAGGAATTACCTGAGTGTGTGACACAAAGATAGGCATGAGTGATAACCTCAGGCATGGAATGATCGTTTCGTTAATGATCACCTTTTAACACGGAAATAGCACCAACGATCATCCCATGCTTGTGCATTTTGCAATATTAACCCTTTTCAGTATTGAGAAAATGTGATCACCGCCCAACTGCAAGAGGTATCAATGCCGCAGGGAACTATAATTATCATCTGTAAAAACAGGCACAAGCACAGACAATACAAAGACGTGTGTGTGTGTGTGTGTGTGTCGGTGTGTGTGTGTGTGTGTGTGTGTGTGTGTGTGTGTGTGTGTGTGTGTGTGTGTGTGTGTGTGTGTGTGTGTGCGTGCGTGCGTGCGTGCGTGCGTGCGTGTACTCGCTCCGTCCGCTTAACCCATTCAGTCCTGACGCACTACAGCAGGAGATGGGTCGACCATGATAATTCAAGGGTAGAGCCGGCGCCAAGCTAATCTGGCACTGCCCTTGAATTATCACGGTGGATCCATTTCCTGCAACTGGTGCATAGTCATTAAATGACGCCTCCAAAATTTGGAAAATGCGGCCGTGGGGCTGAATGAGTTAATACTAATAACAAACTAATCGAACCCCTCAGCTTCATTAGGCTATACACAAGGACGCGTTCTTGAAAATGAACTGGTCGAATCCGTGACGTTCGGCTGAATGAGTATCTACAGACGGCTACAGAACGAAAATAACCAACACTCCATCTTCCTAAAGAGCAGAAGATTAATGTGTAAATCAGCACGTGGACTCAGCCTGTCGACACAAATCCGCCCGCTTCTGGAAAACGCAATCGAAATGATTCTCGGACCGACGCCGGCCACTGTTGGCCCGCGCACTGTCGTGCGCGGGCCAACAGGGGCCGGCGTCGGCTCCGAGGATCTTTGCTTCCTGGGACTACCCGTCTGCAAGAGACATGAATAATCTGTTCTTGGCGAGGTTCTTGGCGATTTTCGCCTCTCGCTGCCAGCCCCGTTTCGGTTCTTTCGTCACGCAGAAGGGGTCAGTGGCCGGCATTCGATCTTTAGCGTACTGGTCTGTGATCTGAACCTTGCGGCTTCCAGCATTAAGGCCCAAATCACAGTCCCGCACTCTTCACTTTTTCTTTCCCGCTTGCACACCACCCAGTACAGCAACACAATCTCCAATATAACGAACGAGGTTGATCCAACGGACGAGGATGAAACTTTTGTTCGGATAAAATTTTAGGCAACATTGCCTCTCCTACAAACCGTCACGTTATAAGAATAAACAATAAATTTAAAATAACTGTCATAAGAAAAAATAATAACTGACAGATGAAGAAGGGTGGTTACGGGACCGGCTGGAGAAGAGTTTGGGACGTCAGTCATGGCGCCGAGCAGGCTGTTCACTGCCTTGATCTTCATGACCATGGCAACCGGTTCTTGGGCATCCGTCCTACTCCTAGTGAAAACAATGTCCTCGGGGTCGGCTTTGGACCCAGGAACTTTTGCTCTATGGAATGCCGCTGGCCGGAGCCCTTCCCTGCAATTGGACGCATATGTTGCCGGTCTCTCTAATATCTTTGTTCATTCGCAGCTGCCAAGAACATGGATTCAAATTGGTCTCAGCAGGAGGCGTAGATCCTCATGAGTCCCCGCAGTCGCGGGGGCCCATGAGGATCTACATCTCTTGCAGCTGGGTGTTGGCCACATTTTCTCGGCAGGGAAGGGGTTGAGAGGTTCAGTGAGGGCAAGGCTGATCACTGTTAGGGCATTGATCGTCTTCGCTAAAGGTCACGTGGGGGATGCCCTGTGTAAATACGCGTGCGCCAGTTGATCTCGGCCGAACGTCCCCAAAATGAACGCATTGAGTCGTCAAATCTCGCCTTCAATAATCAGCCCTGCAGAGTGTAATCCTAACAGACCAGGCTCCTACGGGGCAGAGCTATCACCGTCGATTAAAAAAAAACGTATCCATCAAAATTTGCTGTCAATATTTAGTATGCATAGCAGTGCACTCGCCCTCCCCCAACGAGCATCGAAAGGAACTTGAGTGTTGGGGCATGTAAAATTCAAGCCTAGCCTACGTTTATTTTATATTAGTAGACAATATAACAACGTTTTAAATCCAGGATCAGAAAGGCGTTGCTTTCCTTTACTTAATGCAGTACTAGATGAAGATTTTTTTTTAACTTGCGTTTACCTATATGTATTTTGACCTTGTAGGTAAACCTTTTTTATATTCATTATGGCATGTAATATGAAAGCGTAATTGTGTGAAAGCAAGAGGTTTGAGGATCGAGAAGCAATTTGAAAAGCAGAAGAAACTAGTGCATCTGAGCACAGTACCATGTAGATCGTTGCACTTTGTCTATGTGCGCTGGTCTGTGCCTTCAAACCTTGCCGCTCTAGACCGCAAGGTTCGAAGTCACAGACCAGCACACAAATAGAAGTCCATTATGCTCGCTGGCTCACTGATTGTTAGGGTTTTACGCCGATCAAACCCTTGTTTTGCATACGTGCGTCGGAGACAACAGCAGATATTTCGCCGATCGTCCCCGCACGTCCAATGTAATAACAAACATGCCAAAACAGATTTGCAGGCAAAATATGGAGGGCTGACACAAATATGATCAATAACTAGCCATGATCATAACCACCCTCTAAATTCTCAAACCCCTTTCACTTCTAGCAGCAACTATTTACTGGCCAAGACGGATCATGATTAACTCATTCCAGACGTACCACATACGGATACTGCGGCTGTTCCGTAGGCGGCACGTCAGAAATAAGTTAACCCTTTGCGTGTTGGTAGCGATTTTTGTCGCGATTAATGTAGGAATCATCGCGACAAAACCGCTACCGACACGCAAATGGTTAACAGATGACAACGCTAAGCATATTTCTAAAGCCAGGCATACACACATGACTTTTCATAGCTGATCCATGTACTGAGGCGCAGTGTTTAGGACGCGGTTGTATGATGTGAGCTAGTTGCCTTCGGAGGTGAAACGGTCGTCGATATCTGGGCAAAAATCTTCGTTTCAGCAAACATGATTCCCAAGAGGAAATAAACCTTACAGCAGTGCATACATGGATA
This sequence comes from Semisulcospira habei, assembly GCA_036245525.1. NCBI lineage: Eukaryota > Metazoa > Mollusca > Gastropoda > Semisulcospiridae > Semisulcospira > Semisulcospira habei. The sequence continues at coordinate 163,780,391 of BTPG01000008.1, forward strand.
TTGTGTAAATCAATGTGATCCCATACTCTCTCTCTCTCTCTCTCTCTCTCTCTCTCTCTCTCTCTCTCTCTCTCTCTCTCTCTCTCTCTCTCTCTCTCTCTCTCTCCCTCTCTCACTTTCTTCACACACACACACACACACACACACACACACACACACACACACACACACACACACACACACACAGACGATAAACACCATGAAGATGAATCAGCCTTGGTAAGTCCAGATCAAAAGGTTGACTGCTATGCATATTTACATAAGGCAAACTCTCCCCCCTCCCCCCCCCCCACCACACACACACAAACACCACTCCCCACAACCACACCACCCGACACACACGCGCGCACACACACACACACACACACACACACACACACACACACACCACCACCACCACCACCACTACCACCACCACCACCACGACCACCCCAATAAGACACTATCAATAAGACACGAGATCAAAGAACTCAAAATAATCTGCCTTGCCCTCAGACCTTCAAGCCATATAGCTCGGTCAAGGGTAGTGTCTGATTAGTTTAGCGCCTGTTATCCTTGACCTTCACTGAGCTATCATGATCGATCAATCTGGCACACGTGACCTTGGTACCAATCTGAGCTTTTCTAACACTGGCGTGATAGCCTATCATACAGATAATTATTTCGCGTGATTACGGCGAATCGCATAGACAACTGCTGATTAGCAATTGGCTATGCGATTCACCGAAATCACACGAAATAATGACTGTCTGATCAAATTCATATTAAGTGTGTGAAATTCAATTATTTTGTCAAATTTTATGATCTGAGAGCACGGCACAATTACAGTCGCCAATTAGCTCATGGACATCTCATCTGGAATCCGTCAAACGTGATAAATTCGTTTTCATTTTTGAATTTATTTGGTTAACTCATTGTGCCCGAGGTACGAAATACCCACATTTTGGAGTTTTCCTCTGAGGACTGCATTACAATTCAGGAGACAGATCGACCATGATAGTTCAAGGGTGGTGGCAGAATAGCTTGGCGCAGGCGCCAAGCTATTCTGCCACCACCCTTGAACTATCATGGTCGAGCCATATCTTGCTGTGGTGTGTCGCGGGTACAATGAGTTAAAAGGATATCTTTCCCTCCTTAAAAGCATCAAACGGTACCACCAAAACAAAAACAACAAAAAAACAACGCTGTCACGAATTTATATTCTTTGTCACTGTCAAGCTTGAACGGATCGTCCATGTCAGGTTCAAAGATCGTTCAAAGCTTTTGTCGGTGGTACACGCAACATCCGACACAGACAACCACCCAGTTACACGTTTTAACAAACAAAAATACTTCGTGTACTTCGCCAGAACGCTACAGAACATGACTGTATACATGAAAGTCAAGCATGACAAGGGTTGCGCCTGAATAGCTTGGCGCCTGAACAGGCGCCAAGCTATTCAGGCACAACCCTCGAGCTTCTATGGTTCGTCCATCCCCCGCAGTTGTCACTGGGAGTAAAAAAGAAAATGAAAAAATATTTTGGCGTCGTCTGGGGGTAGAAAAAGAAATGGCGAGGGCGAGTGCGGGGACGTTACTAGTCAAAATCAATGACTGCAGTCTGGTCACACGGAAGTGGGACATGAACTAGAACTAGGGCGGCCAGTGCCTGAGGCAAAGTTACCATCTGCAAAGCTCGTGAGGTACTATGCTTCTTGGCGTCTGAGTTTGGTATAAGCTGTTTCTCAAGTCGCGGGTTGGGTGAAAAGCGTATGTAGACACGTGTTCGTTTTCGTACGTTCTACATTCGACATTCTGACGATCGTTAAAAGAAAGGAAAATAAAAATAAAACAAACTGTTGAAAAACGGAATCAAAATAAAATAAAATAAAATAAAATAACAGCACGAAACGGCATAACGTGACAAAATAAAATAGAATAACACAGATCGAAACGACGTAACATAACACAATAAATAAAATAAAATAAAATAAAATAAAATAAAATAAGTGACAAGGCAATCAATGTTGGCACAAGCAGTATCTTTTTAAAAGTCACTAAGCAGCAGACGCACGAAGGCTGTGTCACAGGCGTTGCCGGGGTGACAGAAGATGATGTGAGATTCACTTTAAGATAAAGTGACTTTCAAACCATTCTTGTGACAGCCCCCAGACAGACTTCGGAAGGCTGTTGCATTTAATTCCTTTTTGATATTTGCTATCCGTCCCTAACGAACTACGGACACTATACCACAGGACATCCGGCTATTGTAGTCCTCGGCGCTATTCTGACACCACCCTTGAAATACAATGGCCGGTTCAATCTATTTCAACTCCATCCTTGAACTATCATGGCATGGTCTATCTGTCTACAGAACTGCGGAGACGTAGATCCCGAAATGTGATAATTTTGTCCTCAGGACTTAATGAGAGCTGTGGGGAGACTTGTTTGAATTTGAGTACTTTGACTTTTTGCATGGCGACTGTGTGAGTGCCGTGCGTCACATGACAAACGTGTGCTGGTCTGAGAGTTTGGACCTTACGGCTGGAAGCAAATATTGGACTTCCGGCACTTTACGTGGGTGGCTGGCTGTACCGTTCTGATAGCGGCAATAATGAGGCGTTTTGTAGCGGAATGTGTTCTGCCAGAACGAGCAGTCGTAACCCGCTGGGTCAGCAAGAGGCATAGATCCTCATGAGCCCCCGTAACGGCGGGGGGTCATGAGGATCTGTGTCTCTTGCAGTTGAATCATGTTAATCTGTCCTCGGCAGTTTAGGGGTTAACTGATGATTCCACGACAATGTCAGCGTTAAAGGACTAATAAGTAATAATAATAATGAATAATAATAACACTTATTATCACCATCATCAACATCAATTATCATTATATTTTCTTAATCACGTTTTTAAAATTATTATTATTATTACGGTTATTACTATGATTATTATTATTATTAAAATAAAGAAAAAGAATGATAGCTGTGCTGATCTCGATAAAGAAACAATTTAAAAAATGACTCTCATATACGACTGCGTGACAATAAATTTTAATGATTGCGGGGAACGCTAATGCCTTCAAGCGAGGTTGTACAGACTGTGCGAATGGCCATTCACAGTACATCAGTCCACAACTGTGCGCCAGTCTGATGCGTTGTGCCATACAGGGATCTGGACCCATATGGTTCAAACTCACGGACTGGCACACAATTACTCCTGCATGTAGTATACACGGGGGATAACCGCACATAAGATGCACGTAGGATGTATTCTGTATCAGCAGAGCGCATCATACAGAAACAATGTACTGCTCATGTTTGTACACTTGGTGAAACATCGTACCGCATGTTAAAACTTCGTACAGGCAGCACACGTCTAATGTAGGACACAGTTTCACTTAACCCAGTGTGTCCTAAGGTTGAAATCCCAAAATTGTGGAGTTGTACGCTGAAAGACTGTATTACAATTCAAGAGGCAGATCGAAAATGATAGTTCATGGGTGGCTGCCAGAACAGCTTGGCGCCCATAGGCGCCAAGTTGTCACAGTTCTGGCAACCACCCTTACTATCATGGTCAGTGGATTTGCTGTGGCGTGTTTGCGCTAAATGAGTTCAGCCCTGGCCTTGTTAAGTCAAATTTTCGACTGGAATACAGTATAAAGAATACCTAAGCCGATATTTGTCATCGCAGGCCCTAGCTGCTTCTTCAGCAGCGTAATGCCAGCCAAGAAACAGAAATGAAATTGAATCAGTTGATGCACGATACTGCGCACGGCTCGAAATGTGTTTCCGGTACACTGTTCTCCCCCTTGGTATCATAGAGGCGAAGAAGGGCCCGCAAATCAATAATAACTCTCTTCGCACAAAGCTCTATCAAGTGTTCTTCACGAAGGGTACACGAGTTTCGCTGTGAGACCACGCTGTATTTCTGGCACCATCCCTTCAACTATCATGGTCAAATTTTAATATCTTGCTGGTCCGTGTGTGAGCGGCACTGTTGCGCAGGAAGGCAAACGACAGCAAGTCCATTTTTAAGAAATGCGAGATTTTCATGTTATTACATCGAAAATCTCGCTTTTCACAAATAATTGGCTGACTATCATTTGCCTTCCAATGGCTGACTGAACGAGTAACAGGAAGGAAGCCGGGAATCTGCATAAGAAAAGGTCTGAGTCATGCGGCGCCAACACACGGCTGTTCCCTCTTCACAATCGTAGTTGGGACCTCAGTTGGGGCACAGGACATCTCTGCGGCGCAGCATGTAGTCGATTCCGCAGAACACACAGCCGAAGGTCAAACTCTGAAAATTGTTGGAGAAGGTTTTGCCGACTTGATCCACGCAAAACTGAAGCTAACAGGTTTTGAACGGAAACACTCACACATAGGCCTCTGTAGATTTCATAGCCAGTTTCGAGAGATGGATCGACAGTACTAGTTCAACTATCTTGGCACCTGTAACGACAAGCTAATCAGGCGATACTGTTAAATTAGCATTGTCGGTCTAGTGTGATCGAGCCACCTCAAGCAACTAGCACACTAGCTTACGACAGTTAGCAGTGCTTTGTATACTATTATGGTATTGTGTTCCATTGGCTCTTGGTCTAGGAAGTGAAAGAGATTTCCTCGGTGACAGGCTGTGTGGCAGAGAGTCGTGTTTTATGGTTTATCCGTATCTATATTATTTCTTCCGTAAAAAAAGACATGTTTGTCAGACCAGAAGAAATAAAATGATGTACACTGATGTACATAGTGAAAACGAAATCCAGACCAAAACGGTGACTGCCAAGCGGGTAAAATGCAGAGAATAACCCATCGAGGAAAGAAGCACGCTTTAAAAAGACAGTTACTGCCCAAAATATTCATATTTCTGGTAAAAACTTTTTTTTCCAACTAGACAAACAAACGAAAATACACTTCGTTACTTTTCTTGTCAGTGCTTGTAGAAAGTAAGTGACAATTCCAATCTTCTTCACACTGACAAGTTAAGTAATGAGTTGTACACTTGCTTGTTTGCCTATTTTAGAAAGGGGGTTTACACGAAATATTAATAAATAAGGGGCAGTGGGCAGATGTTCACATCTGCACGGGACATAGACGACCCCGCCCTCCACGAGTCCCCTGCTGCCTTGCAGGCCTGGCCGCTTGGCTGCGGAAAGGCTAAGGGAGGAAACCCCTGACATCAAAGCCCCCGTGTCTCCGGGGAAGGCTTTTGAGCCAGAGACTAGGACAAGGACAGTCTGATATAAAACCTACGACCCGAGGACCTCGATGCCATCGTCCCAGCTTGCTAGGCCATGGCAAACGAACCAAGGGTTTAAAGGGTGGGGCCAGTACTGCGCACACTGCACTCCACCAAAAAGCTCCACCGCGCAGGCTTTAGGAAACGTCCACGGACCACGACACTGACCATTCCAAGTCCTGTAGCGACGGGCGAGGGGCGAAACGGCAGGTGAAAGATGTCACTGGAAGCCGCAGTCTCAAACCTGCATGCAGGCGGTTCAGGATATTGGTCGCCTGATGTTGACCTGGGGATGACAACATCACTCGGCACACCCTGAACGACCAAGCAGCCTTCTCTAGGGACAGCACTGCTTGCTCCACACGGAGAGGGGCCTAGAAAGGTGGCCTAACCAAAGCTCATCCCCTCGCAACCCCAGTTGGCTAGCCGCGGTCAACGGGCATCTTCTCCTGCGGTCAAAAAACAAGAAAGAATAACGGATCCACTCTCATGACGACCACGACCGGACTCAACGTAGCATGCTGGAACATCCGAACCATGCTCGACAAAGCAGACAGCGGACGCCCTGAACGCCGCTCCGCCCTCATTGCCCATGAATTGCGGAGGTTAAACATCGACATCGCCGCGCTCAGTGAAGTACGCCTTCCGGACGAAGGCAGCCTCCAAGAACTTGGCGCTGGGTACACCCTCTACTGGTCAGGCAGGCCTGAATCAGAAAGACGGCTCTCAGGCGTGGGTTTCATGGTCAAGACCTCCATTGCGACTTAGCTGGAAAACCTACCAACGGGTCACTCAGACCGCATCATGTCCATGCGCCTCCCACTGAGACACCAGCAACACGTCACCCTTCTCAGTGTGTACTCCCCAACCCTCCTGGCAGAGCCTGCTGAAAAGGACAAGTTTTACACTGACCTGCGCAGCCTCATACAGAGCACCCCTGCAGACGACAAAGTCATCATCCTTGGCGACTTCAACGCCAGAGTGGACCAGGACTCTGAAGCCTGGAAAGGAGTCCTCGGCAAGCATGGCGTCGGGAACTGCAATGACAATGGCCACCTACTGTTGGAGTTCTGTGCAGAGCAGCAACTGGTCATCACCAACACTACTTTTCAGCAAAAGGACAGTCGAAAGACCACCTGGATGCATCCTCGCTCCAAACACTGGCACCTTATCGACTATGTTCTAGTGCGTCAGAGGGACCGCAGTGACGTCCTCCTCACCAGAGTGATGCCCAGCGCAGAGTGCCACACTGACCACCGCCTTGTCCGCTGCAAACTCAGGCTCACCTCAAGCCAAAACCCAAGAAATGGGGGCCCCCCAAGAAAAAGCTTGATATTGCCAGCCTTCAGCGTGACGACATGAAAGCTGCCTTTCAGACAGATTTACAGCACAGGCTCAAAGACACAGCGGACCCAGCAGACTCCTCCCCTGAAACACTCTGGGAACAACTGAAAACTGCTATTGTAAAATCCTCTGCAGAAGTCTTGGGTTTCGCTAGAAAGAAGAATAAAGACTGGTTTGACGAAAACGATGTAGAGATCCAGGAACACCTAGCAAAAAAAAAAGAGCCGCCCATCAGGCCCACCTAGCCCAGCCTTCCTGCCCTGTGAAGAAGTCTGCCTTCCGCCTCGTCTGCAGCAGTCTCCAGTGCAAGCTCAGAGATCTCCAGAATGAGTGGTGGACCAGACTTGCACAGAGGACCCAGCTTTGCGCTGACAATGGTGACTACAGGGGCTTCTACGAAGCACTGAAAGCAGTGTATGGCCCCAGGCACCTGGTACAAAGTCCCCTGCGAAGCGCGAATGGCCAGGCACTCCTCACAGATAATACCTCCATCTTAAACCGCTGGTCGCAGTACTTTCAGAGCCTCTTCAGCGCTGAGCGCACTGTTCAAGAAGCAGTCGTCCTACAAATCCCACAACTCCCAGTAAAGGTTGAATTGGACGAACCGCCCACCGCTGAAGAAACCCTCACAGCCATCCACCAGCTCAAGAGTGGCAAAGCAGCAGGCATTGATGGAATACCGCCAGAGATCTGGAAACATGGAGGCACAGCACTGCACAACAAGCTCCATGACCTCTTTCTCTGCTGCTGGGAGGAAGGAACACTACCAAAGGATCTCCGTGATGCTGTCGTTATCACCCTGTACAAGAACAAAGGCGAGAAGTCTGATTGTTCCAACTATCGGGGAATTACCCTGCTGTCCATTGCTGGGAAAATTCTTGCAAGGCTGCTCCTGAATCGGCTGGTACCTGCCATCGCTGAAGACCACCTCCCAGAGGGCCAGTGTGGCTTCAGAGCAAACAGGAGCACCACCGATATGGTCTTTGTGCTGAGACAGCTTCAGGAGAAGTGCCGCGAGCAGAACAAAGGGCTGTACGTAACGTTTGTCGACCTAACAAAAGCGTTCGACACTGTGAGCAGGCAAGGCATGTGGCAGATCCTGGAGCGACTTGGCTGTCCCCCAAAGTTCCTCAGCACGATTGTCCAGCTACACGAGGACCAGCAAGGCCAGGTCAGACTCAACAATGACCTCTCAGAACCATTCCCTATTCTCAACGGCGTAAAGCAGGGCTGCGTGCTGGCACCGACCCTCTTCACCATCTTTTTTAGCATGATGTTGAAGCAGGCCACAGTGGACCTTGATGATGACGATGCAGTGTACATCAGGTATCGTCTCGATGGCAGCCTGTTCAACCTCAGACGACTGCAGGCCCACACGAAAACCCTAGACCAACTGATTCGTGAGCTGCTTTTTGCTGATGACGCTGCCCTCGTTGCACACACAGAGAGAGCCATGCAGCGCATCACGTCCACACTGCCCAGCTCTTTGGACTCGAGGTCAGTCTGAAAAAGACAGAAGTCTTCCATCAGCCGGCACCCAAGACAGTGTATCGTCCTCCTCACATCACCATTGGCGAGTCTGAACTAAAGTCAGTGCACCAGTTTACTTACCTTGGCTGCATTATCACGTCGGACGCCAAGCTGGACAAGGAGCTTGACAGCAGGCTGGCAAAAGCGAACAGCGCTTTCGGGCGACTTTTCAAGCGGGTGTGGCACAATCAACAGCTGAAAACAGGCACCAAGATCAGCGTGTACAGAGCTGTGGTCCTCACCACCCTGCTGTATGGTTCCGAGTCCTGGGCCTCTACCGCAGCCAACTACAACTCCTCGAACGCTTCCACCAGCGCTGCCTGCGCACCATCTTGGGCATTCACTGGAGTGACTATGTCACCAACGTCGAGGTCCTTGAACAGGCTGAAACTATGAGCATCGAGGCTTTGCTGCTGCGGACACAGCTCCGCTGGGCGGGGCATGTCTCCAGGATGGAGGATCATCGCCTACCAAAGATCACCCTGTTCGGCGAGCTTGCTACTGGACACCGTGACAGAGGGGCACCAAAGAAGAGATACAAAGACGGTCTCAAGAAGTCACTTAGTGCCTGCCAAATCGACCACCACCAGTGGTCTTCGCTTGCTGTGGACTGTGACACCTGGCGCTCCACCATTTACAAGGCAGCTGTCTCCTTTGAGGACTCTCGCAGAGCTAGCCTTAAGGACAAGCGGCTCAGGAGAAAAAACAGAGATGCCGCAACTCAGAACCCTGGCCATACCTCCCCCTGCAGCCACTGCGGTCGAACCTGCCTGTCCCGGATTGGCCTCCGCAGCCACGAACAAGCCTGCAGATGTCGTGGGCAACTCCTATAAAAATATTCGTTCGCGAAGTCAAGCCAAGAGAGAATAAATTGTGTTGTAACTGTCTTTTCTAAACGTGCGTTTTTCTTCCTTGGGTTATTCTCTGCACATAGTGAAAACGCTTTTCTCTACCCCCAGCCTGTGCTTTCGATCCCAGGGGTGCAAGGATCCCAAATATCACCCGTAAAATAAGACTGTCAATACCGGTCTGCCTTGGCACTCTTACGAGCGACATTGAATTTCAGTCTGGAAAATATGTGCCACACAGATGTCTTCAGTATTCATATACGAGTAGTCCACAGGAACGACTGATGCCACGGACACATTCGATGCATTCGGCACGTCTCGAATGAGTTAACTGGCATGCTAGGTCTCTGCGGATGGCCGCCAATTTTCAGTTTTAAAGCATATAATTACTCTGATTATATATATATATATATATATATATATATATATATATATATATATATATATATATATATATATATATATATATATATATATATATATATATATATATATATATATATATATTTGTTTTCCTCCCTACGTCACACGATCAGTTACTTTAGCACAAACCGTACCATGTGACCGTGATATAAAAACCCCTGTAGCGAAAAATGGCGGACGTTTTGTATCCCTCTCGACGACGCATCTTGGATGCCAGTTTTGTTCTATAAAAGAGCGCCAAACGTTCTAAAGTACAAAGTTACTTATTGTTGTTCGAAACAACAAGCACACTCAGTACTGGAGACGGCAACGTCATGACATATTTTAAATTACGTCATAAGTCTATTATGTATAAATTTATATTCCTTTGGCGTCAGTCATGTCTGGCGTGATCCAGGTCGCAAGATGTCTGCTTGATTTTTTTTTACGAAAATAGTTGAGGAATAAAAACAAATACGTTATTGGTCGGAGGGGTTCGCTGCACGGACCCTTGTAGGCCTTCAGGAGGTCAAAGGAATTATTGTACCCCTCAGGCCTTCGGCCTTCGGGGTACAATGATTCCTTTGACCTCCCTCAGGCCTACAAAGGTCCGTGTAGCGAACCCCTCCGACCAATAACTTATAATATATATATATATATATATATATATATATATATATATATATATATATATATATATATATATATATATATATATATTTATATATATATATATATTTGTTTTCCTCTATACGTCACACAACCAGTCACTTTAGCGCAAACCGTGCCTTGTGACCGTGATATAAAATGCCCTGTAGCGAAATATGGCGGGTGTTTTGTAGCTCTCTCGATGACGCATCTTCAATGCCAGTTTTGTTCTATAAAAGATCGCCAAGAGTTCTAAAGTACAAAGTTACTTAGTGTTGTTCGAAACAACAAGCACACAGTACTGAAGACGGAAACGTCATGAAATATTCGTCATGAAATATTTTAAATTACGTCATAAGTCAATTATGTATAAATGTATATTCGTTTTGATAGTACTCAAACCAAGGGGAATCACAGCGCTGGACAGACAACAGTTAGATCCCCTGCCCCCGCCTATCAGGCACCCAATCGCCAGCCCACAGAGAAATACGCAGGTATAGAATAAGACAATCATTTCCATTCCTAATTTAGAATGGATCAGTCATGTCTGGCGTGATCCAGGTCGCAAGATGTCTTCTTGATTTCTTTTACGAAAATAGTGGAGGAATGAAAACAGATACGTTATTGGTCGGTGGGGGTCGCTGCACGGACCCTTGTAGGCTTGTGGGAGGTCAAATGAATCATTGTACCCCTCCGGCCTGAGGGGTACAATGATTCCTTTGACCTCCCTCAGGCCTACAAGGGTCCGTGCAGCGACCCCCTCCGACCAATAACTTATAATATAGACCGATCTGTAGACATTGTTCGGTTTTGTGCGTGAGGTGTCAGACTAGTGAGCAGAAGGTGCTCGCGACCGACGGCGGCCGTAGAACGACTTGCGTGCCCGACTTGAGTGACTGCGGCAAGAGAAACCTTTGCTCATTGACAGAATCCTCATATCTCGGACCTCATTGACGTTCACATATCAGTGCTTATTGGCATTCATTGTCCGTTGTCTTCGCAGGTCCGGACCCAATGCGAAAAAGGCCATCGGGCCGACGTCGGCCCGATGGCCTTTTGCGTATTGGGGAGACGGTGGCGAAGGCGCCAGACGGGCATAACTTGATCACCACGTAATATTCCCTCTTGCATTTCCATGGAAATTGCTGACAAGAAGAGAAATAACAAGAATGATCCGAAAACGTAAGTGCGTGCTTACGTGCGCGCCCGCGGAATGCCGCGTGTATGCGAGTCAGTGTGCGCGCGTCTATGGTCGTGCGTTTGCCTAGCACGCACGCCGATTTCTTCATTTACAAAGTAACGGACTGAAGTCAACTATACTATTTCTCTTGTCTTTGTGTGTAACGGTGAATAGGCGGATAAATCGGGAATTTGCGTGTTGTCCAATCGCCTCGGCCAGATAGAGTCCAGCTGTTACTCGGATTACTGAAACCAAACAAATATACTGAAGAGGAAAAGAAATGCGGTATTTTTGGAATCATCGGAAACACTGAAGATGATTCCAAAATTGTCGCTTTTTTTTTTTTTTTTTTTTTTTTTTTTGGGGGGGGGGGGGGGGGGGGGGGGGCTCGTAAGTATGAATCACGAACAGGCACAGGCATGGGATGATCGTTTTGTAATCGATCAACTCTATAACACGGGTAGTGGAAATTTACACAGTGGGCTATTTCCTAGAGGGTGATCCATCGCGCAACGATCATTCCATGCCTGTGCGAGAGAGAGAGAGAGAGAGAGAGCCGAGAGAGAGAGAGAGAGAGCGGGTCAACGGCGGCCGACGTCGGCCCGATGACCTTTTACGCATTGGGTCAGTGTTTCCACAGCAGCATTGAGGGGGTGGAGGGGGAGGGGGAGGAGATTTACGACTAAAATGTACAGTCTGATAGCAGACTTTCATGTTTCACGAAATAACCATATGGCCGCGCGTTTTCACGGCGATCATGAAAGTCTTATTCTGGCTTTCACATGTCACGACGATCCCATCTTTCACGGATCCGCGCCAGGATGAAACAACTGCAATCACGAATCACGAGAACCGAAAAAACGTCAATCACGAGTAAGGATTTTAGGGCATCACCCCCCCCCCCCCCCCCCCCCCTCGTCAACCTTTGCTGTTACGCCACCACCTCAGTGACAGAAAATCAAACTGTAAATCTTCCACCTCTACAAGTGAACGCTTCAGCAGAACTACCGCCGAGGCCAGTCCTTCTCGTACACCATCACTACCTCAGTGATTGAAAATCTCCGCAGGGGAGAAAATCCGCCAGCCGAGGTAAAACGGTATTGATCGAAATCCCCGGGGGCTGCCGATTTGAAACAAACCGTAATTAAAGAACACCTTACCCGACCTCTATGGCATTTCAGGGACTTCTGTGTTTACCTCGCTTCCTGCGGGGAATAAATCGACCGCGATAGCTCAGGGGAGTGTCTGATTAGCTTGGCGCCTGAAAAAGAACCAAGCTAATCAGGCACTGGCCCTGAGCTATCACGGTCGGTGAGTATCGTCAAAAATTATTCCAGATGCAGCGCAAAGATTGTGGAGTGTTCACACGTTGGCCGCAGGCGTGAATGGTGTAGCAGACGTAATTTTCCGACCCACACTTGGAGTTATTGGTTGTCTGAACTTTTGGAGCATTATTGCAAATTGTGTACTCTTAACCTATTCCCTTGCCCAACATCTATCTGAAGCAGGCATAGACCTTCATGACTGAGCCTCGGTCTCATACGGTCGTCATGATCAACCTGAATCTCTGGAGCTATACAGTCATGGCGGTGAAATGATTATATGCGAAACCGCAGTTTCAGTATATAAGAAGCATGTGGAACCCAATTACTTCCACTTGCCCTCAACAAACAAAATGCGTTCGAAAGAGGCATAGATCCCCATATGCTTCTTGAAGCTGTGCACCGATCAGAGTTATAGATTGTTTACATCCGTGTTTTTATATTATAGTAGACAAGGCGCATAACGCGGGCTCCCTCGTGTGGTAATGAATCATCAATAAGTTGTATTTTAAATGGTTAAACGCTTAAATTTTGAGTGTTCTTGGGGTCCCTGATAGTCAGATCCTCTTACTGAGTGCCCAGAAGGGCTATTGGCTGCACTGATCACCTCTGGTTATTGGAAATGCCAGAAATGGAGGTAAAGTCCTTTACTTCAGCTGAGCCTTCTGAGAGACACTTAACACGATGAAACCTCTAGCTCTCTCCCTTTGGCTGTCGGTAGTGTGTTTGGTCGACGTGATTCTTGTAGGAATCACCTCAACCAAACACACTACCGACAGCCAAAGGCCTACAATGTAATGCCACCATAGATTTTTTCGTTGTTGCTTGGAGTTCTAAGATACATGAAATTCCACCTCAAGAAACCACTGAATTGACAATCAATAAATCTAAATTTCCGCAAAGAAGAAAATAGGTATGGCGAAACAAGGACGGTTCTGAACTGACATGATCACTCAATCGAACACAGGACTCAGAAAAAGAAGAAAAAAAGTGTTTACATATTCGAGACGTGCTGCATTTGGATATGCGGCTTTAAGCCACGCATTTGAATGCAGCAAGTCTCGAATGAGTTAAAGTGCATGGAGTTGTGTACATGGCCCATGATGTGCCTCATTAACTCGTATCATACTGAGGCGAAAAGCTTCAAATTTGTATACTGCCATATGCAAGCAACATTTTAGTACTTACAGATAAAGACTACATAGACCAATGGCTTTATTCTGGCACTACCCTTGAACTATTTTCGTCAAACTTATTTCACACTGGTGTACTCCGAATGATAAGGGTTAAGCCGTGACACAGTACGAAAGATGAGTAGACCGTCTTCAAAATTAAAAGGTAGTGCCGGATAAGCTTGGTGCATAGCTAACGAAGCGGAACCTCACAACCGTTTTGGTCCAGCCATCTCCCGCAACAGCCGGTATGCATACGCAGCGGAAAGAAGACACCTCCAAAATCTACGACCTTAAAAGTCGGTCCTGAGCCCGCAGCTTGACAGTGCAACAAATACAATTTTTGACAAAAGTTTGGCAACAATAAACGACTTTCTATGTAAGTGCACGTGCACCATAACCGTGCACGTGCGCCAGACTGACGGTGCACGCGTACCAAAACCATGTCTCATGCACGTGCGGCAGAACAACACTGACCACGACTGACTTTAGTCTCTCCCAGTAATTGTTCGGTCTCGGGCGAGTCTTCGTAATCCGTCTCTCTCCACCGTAAACTTAAAAGCCACCACCGTCCTCCGTCTGAGGCCGACAGACACAACAGCGGTATATTCAGTTTTAAAACCTTTGCATGCAGACATCACTGTGCGAGAAGCCTTGACTCTCATGAGGATCTATGCCTCTTGCGGTTTGCAGATAGGGCTGAACTCGTTCAGTGCTGTGAATATTTGAACACCATCCAACTGCAAAGAGGCATAGATCCTCATGAGCCCCCGCGATTGCGGGGGCTCATGAGGATCTTTGCCTCTTGCTGACACCACTTTGAATCCACGTTCCTGGGACATCTCGGTAGGGTTCTTTTGTGTTGAATGAACGACTAAGCGGATTGCAGGAACACAGTTTCCGACAGACTGAAATGCGGGAGCTCTTGAGGATCATGCCTCTAGCAGACATGACTGCGAGGGCTCTTTTCTCATTCAGGCCGATCGGCGGGGACGCGTGAGGATCTGTGTCAACTGCAAGCGCGTGTCGCTTTGGGACGCATGACAAGTGCCAGCAGATTACGCGGTGACCGTGCACGTGATTAGTCAGCTGACCGCCTGGGAGGGTCGGGGTGGCAAATGGAGGCGGAAGGGGGCAGGGGGAGTCAAAGATCGGAAAAGGTCCTTTGTGGCCTGTGGGGCCGGCGGAGCCCAGGGTGTGTGTGTGTGGGGGGGGGGGGGAGGTGTTGTTGGATGTTGTTAAATAGGTTGTTGTGTTTGTGTGTGTGTGGTGTGATGGTGTGGTGTGGTGTGTGTGTGTGTGTGTGTGTGTGTGTGTGTGTGTGTGTGTGTGTGTGTGTGTGTGTGTGTGTGTGTGCTGAATTAACGAATTTATTGCAGAAACACAGTCAACTGGCACTGAAAGGGTTAACGCTTCCTTGTTCTTGCAACAACTGGTGCCGTCAAGTACCTGTGTCTGCAGGCACAGGGGGGTTGCACAGGGGAAAAAAAAAAAGAACTGTAATTTGATGTGAATTGGCAGGACATGATTTTTTCTGAAACAACACCCCAGTAAAGAGAAACAGGTATAATCTGATGGAATAAATTACCAGTAATACCTTTGCTTGTTCACCAGTCACGAAAACACAATGCCGGCTGGTTGACTGACTGATTGAGGTTACTTTGCTTAATTTCCCGGCAACGATCACGAAATTTAAATTGTCTGATCACTGGACGTGAATGTGCAACGTCAACAACTACAACTACAACACTGACAACTCTGAAGGATTATGCCAAACGTTCCAACACTTAACCCAGTACGCGCCGAAAATGAAATTACACTTTGAGGTCTAAACCACAGTTCTGGAGAAAAATCGACGATGATAGTTCAAGGGTGGTGTCAGAATAGCTTGGCGCCTGTAGACAAAAGACGTTAAGCCCTAAACGTTTAACGGGTTTTTTTTAATGAGTTAAACAAATCTTGTATGACTCAGACATGCCACAGAGTGCCCGCGAGTTTGTTTCTTTTAGAACCGTATTGCGCTACCATGCAATCGTTAAATTACGAAAATGAAGCGACGCACCAGTATAGCTACCCATGCATGCTCTCCTTCGCGACTGAGTATGGCGCGTCCAGCTCCAAAGATCGAAAGGGGTCTCTAGGGTGGGGCGGGGTGAGATCGGTTTGCGTGGAAATAAAAATTGTGTTTGATGTTAGTCATCCGGCCTAGGGGAGGGGCCCGGGGCTGCAATTGGCAAAAGTGATACCCGTCCCCGTCAAACGGCTAAATAGCCCGCATTGTCCCCCCCCCCCCCCCCCCCCCGCCCCAACCCCCTAAAAAAAATAATAATTTAAAACATATATATATATATATATATATATATATATATATATATATATATATATATATATATATATATATATATATATATATATATATATATATTATAATAAAATAATAATTTTAAAATAAAAAATAATAAAATAAAATAAAAATGAACAAAAGTTAACAACAAAAAAGTAAAATAAGTATAAAATAAATAATAATGACAATAAACAGTAGCAATAATAAGAACAAGTAGAAATAAAGGAAAGAAAGGGAAAAAAGGAAGAAATTTTTGCGTTCTGGTCTGTGTTTTCGAAGTAAATTAGTGAGCACTATCAAACTGCAAGAGACATCGATCATTATGAGCACCCGCATTCGCCGGAGCTCATGAGAATCTACGTCTCACCGACACAAATTTGAATCCGTGTTCCTTGGACGGCTGAGCCGTTTGGTAGCAGAATTAACAAAGATATTTCAGAAATAAAATATGCGTCCATTAGCAGTGAAGGGGCAACAAAAAAGAAGTAAGAAGCACAGAGCAGAAAGCCATTTTTTTTTTTAATCTAATTTTTAAAATTGTATTTTGAAAAAAAACACCGTGTGTACCGCGGATTCACTTTCTCGGCCAAATGTAAATGCGTGCGTGTCTAAGTAGAAGACGTCGGGTAGGTCAGGCAATACCCATGAGCTTCTACGGTATTTCTTACTGCAGGCTCAAGACGAAATGCTTGTCTCGTTTGTGGAGTTTGTTAGTCGTACTACTTCTGAATGACTCCAGTCTTCTGGCCGTAATGTAATGCAGGTCACATGCCAGGCACCCCAGAAACAGTTTTAACCCCTTCCCTGCCACTGTACGTACATTGTTGTTATGAAATGTGTTTTAAAAACCGTCCAAGAAGCATGGATACAACTTGGTCAATCTCAGCAAGAGGCATAGATCCTCATAAGCCCCCGCAGTCGCGGGGGCTCATGAGAACCTATGTCTCTTGCAGTTGAATCAGTCGTGTTCGCTTTTTCTCGGCAGTGTAGGGGCTAAGAACATTTTACCGATGGTGTTCAAGTTTGCCCCTCAAGCGATGATTACGTTGTATATAGCCACAGAATTGCATCGTGTGGCAGAGTAATTGCATCGTATAACACAGTAATTGCATTGTATAGCACATGCATTGCCGACCTGATCGATCTTAGACCGAAGATATGCTCAAAGGTCGCGGCGAGGACAAGATTCTTGCACTCCCAATGCGCAAAAGGCCATCGGGCCAACGGAGGCCGCCGTTGGCACGCCGGCGCGGCACAGCCGTGCGCGGGCCAACGGAGGCCGACATCGCCCGATGGCCTTTGCGCACTGGGTCTCATTCTGAGTTAACTCTTTCGCTACCAGCCGGCCGGCTAACTGCAGGCAATGCATCGACTATGATGACTCAAAGGTAGTGCCTGGTCAGCTTGACTCTTCAAACATATATCAGTCAAAGGCAGAGTCGGATTCATTCTTGGCGCCCAAAGCTAAGATAATGATGTCAATGCGGACAGACGGTGCCGAATCAACGTGACTTAGAGCCACAAATCATGATATCTCAAAGGCAAAGCCGGATCAACCTGGCGTCAAAAAATGAAAGAAATGTCTCAACGGCAGAGCCGGATCAACTTGGCGCCAAAAAGCATGACTCTATCTCAAAGGCAGAGACGGATCTGCAACTTGGCGCCAAAGCCTCTATATCTCAAAGGCCGGATCAACTTGGCGCCAAAGCCTCTATATCTCAAAGGCCGGATCAACTTGGCGCCAAAGCCTCTATATCTCAAAGGCCGAGCCGGATCAACTTGGCGCCAAAGCCTCTATATCTCAAAGGCAGAGCCAGATCAACTTGGCGCCAAAGCCTCTATATCTCAAAGGCAGAGCCGGATCAACTTGGCGCCAAAGCCTCTATATCTCAAAGGCAGAGCCGTTGATTGATTGTACATTGCTTAACGTCCTGACAGCAACAAGGCTTTCTCAGGACGTGCCTGCACTGCTTGTGAAAAAAAAAAAAAACAGAACATTGAATGTATGTCGCCAGCCGGTCAAATACATTAAATAAACCTAACACATGGGGCCTAAATAAAGCTAAGACCATTTAGCAACATACATCCAATATCAAGAGCTACAGGCAGTGCAGACAGTAGGGAGAGTTTTAAAAAGGCAAATACAGGTGAATGGACAAAGGGTAGACAGAAACACATGCCCCAGAATAGAGAGAAAAACCCACCCTGTGGGGCTGACCAGGGTGACCCTGGGAACTAAAAAATACCTAACCCCACCCAAGTCCCCCAGGGCAGACCCGGGTGGGGTTCAAAGGCAGAGCCGGATCAACTTGGTGCCAAAGCCTCTATATCTCAAAGGCCGGATCAACTTGGCGCCAAAGCCTCTATATCTCAAAGGCAGAGCCGGATCAACTTGGCGCCAAAGCCTCTATATCTCAAAGGCCGGATCAACTTGGCGCCAAAGCCTCTATATCTCAAAGGCAGAGCCGGATCAACTTGGTGCCAAAATAAAATCTCAACGACAGAGCAGGATCAACTTTGCGCCAACTGAAACCACGATATCTCAAAGACAGTGCCAGATCAACTTGGCGGCAATAGCCACGATGATATTTCATTTACAAAGACAGTGCCGGATGAGCTTGGCGACAAAAATAATGATTTCTCAAAAGCGGTACAACCGGGTCATCTTCTCTGAGGGGCGCCAAAAACCATGATATCTCAATGTCAGTGCCGGACCAGCTTGGCTCCAAAAAACACGATACCTCAAAGGCAAAGCCTGAGCACCCGTGGTGCCAAGCTGATCTGGCACTACCTTTGAGTTACCATGGTCGAGCCATTACCTGCAGATTGAGATGGACTGAAATAAACCTGAGACACTGAATAATTGTGCACATGGACAAGACAAGATAGCGTCTCAAATCGCCCGCACTTTTTACTCAGGAAGAAACGACAAGTGTGGTATCGATCGAAGAAGCAGAGGTGCCCTAATAGAATTAATTATCTGATCTCAAACCTCGGCGCACGGCCGTAGTGACAGCTTATTTTCTGGTGTGAGAACTTGATGGCTGGAGGGAGGGGGGCAACCACCTCCGTATGGCTGACAGATCTGAATCGTGAGAATTCAGAGAATTAAATGTTCCGTTTTCACAGTCATTCAGTTCTAGGAGTTAGTTGCTTTATTGTTATGCAGGACGACCGTGACCCTGCCAGGGAGTATGATTTAATGCCACTACTTTTAACCCCCTGATTGTTACTGACAATACCGTTCGGCGGAAAAGACGCGTTGGCACGCGTCTTTTCCGGTATCGTCAGTAACAGTCAAGGGGTTAATTACCCCCGCCGTCAATATGCTGACACTCAAAAGAATTTAAAATCAGTCTGAAGACTATGGAAGTCTGGTGATTGCATGTTATCACCAGATTACGCATTTACAACTGTGTGTTTTGCTCTCTGTGCTCTAGTCAAGTGGTGACAGCAGCCCAACCTGAGGGAAAGTATCATATGGATTTTCTAAAACCTGGCATATGCTAACGAAGACTAATAACCCGTCGCGGGAGATGGATTGACTATAATAGCACAATGTACAAAATTAAATTCCTTCCGAGGTGCCCAACCAGATTCTCATTCGCGGCCAGCCGCATCCGGATGCGGCTGGCCGCGAATGAATTAAGCACTACGCTGATGTACTATTTAACAGCTCTGCCGTTGTTTGATGAATGTCAGTATGTCCATGAAGTTTTTTTTAGAAAAGTGCGATTTTCAATCTCGCTTTTCTCAAAATTGGACACACTGGCTTTTGCCAAGTCCAATGTTTCTATTTTTGAAAAAATAAGAAAAAGAAACAGAAAAACGGAGATTTTCATTATATTATAAAAATTAGAAAAGCAAAGTTGTTCATTGTATAACAATGAAAATCTCGCTTTTCTCAAATATGGACACACTAAAAGAGCTGTTATGGTTCTGGGTTCAAAGAGATAAGGCCATATGACCAAGTCCATTTGTTGACGGTCTCCAAGAAACCTTGGCGTAATCTCTCAAATAAGATTTGCCGACTGAAACCGCTGTAAACAACTCAACCCCCTCTTTCAGATATAAAGCATACACGATTTACTACAGCGTCCTGATGGCTTGGCGTCAAGTTTCTTCTAAGAATATGCTTGATGTCATTATCAGTAATGTGCTATCACGGCAGGGCCAGATGGCAGCAACCGGGTTCAAGATATCCTGTCAAGACCTGCACTATTAGGGTGGGGGGGGGGGGGGATCTCTGTCAGCCTAACCCTTATCATTTGGAACACACCAGCGTGTGAAATAAGTTTGACTATAATAGTTCAAGGGTGGTGCCTGAATAGCTGGGCGCCTCTAGGCGCCCAGCTATTCTGGCACCACCCTTGAACTAAAGCCATTGGTCTATATCCTTATGTGCCAGTACTACAATGTAGCCTGCATATGGCAGTGTACAAATTTGAAGCTTTTAGCCTCAGTATGGTATGGGTTAATCCACGGACAGTGAACAAAACCGCATGCCACTTCCCAGCGTTAATGCTAAAATAACGAGTATTCTATTTCATGGCATGAAGCGATGATTCCAATCGCTTGCTTGACTCTTTCTCTGCCGAAGTGAATCCGATTCCACTGCAAGAGGCATAGATCCTCATGAGCCCCCGCGAATGCGGGGCCTCATGAGGATCTATGCCTCTTGCTGAAACCACTTTGTATCGAGGGTTCCTTTGACGGCCAGGGAACTTTCACGTTGAATTTCAGTACGATGTTTTCAAAATGTCTTTCTCCACTGGCAGTGAATTTGTTAAAAGGCTCTCGATAAAGGCCGTAAATTCATTTTTTTTAAAACTCTTTCGAGACGTGCCGCATCCGGATCCGCGGCATTAAGCCGCGAATCCAGATGCGGCACGTCTCGAAAGAGTTAAGCCCGTGTTTCGTTGACTGAAAACACAAGCTGAATCTATGGACGTTCAAAGATCCATGTTCGTGCGTTTCAATGTCCAACTTGGGCAATTTACCGTGCGGGTCAATGTTCCAGACAGCAATTCCTTTAGAGCAGCGTGCGCTGTATTTCTTTGACTAAAGTTCATGTATGGCAGGGCAGCCCGTCCTCTGCACCAACCCAAACTGGTGCCATCTAACTATAGGCGTTTGAAGGATAATCTTTGGAGACCAGTCCGGCCTTAAAAGTCCGTTTATCATCCCCTCCAATACTGAGCAGGCGGCCATGCATATATCGCGTCCTCAAAAACGCCATTCAATTCCCTCAAAGTACTGTATTACACTACAGGGAACCCAGGCAGTGATGTTCTGTAGGCGCGATCTATGGCCGTTCGTAACCCCTTCACTGCCGAGAAAAAGCTAACGCGGCAATCTAACTGCAAGAGGCATCGATCCTCACGAGCCCCCGCGAACGCGGGGGCTCATGAGGATCTATGCCTCTTGCTCAGACCGCTTTGTGTCTATGACGGTTCTTTGGACAGTTGTGGTGTTTGCTCGTAAAAAAAAAAGTAAGTCCGTTGGCAGGGACGAAGTGGCCAACCGTTGTACCGTCAAGCGACCATATCACTAACAACCTCAAAACCACATCTATCCAGCACGAATCTCAGCCCTTCCAAAAAACAACAACAACAAAACAAAACACAAACACAAACACACACACACACACGCTAAAAAAAAAAAGAACTTGGCCGGGGAGGCGGTAGGCCACAGAGTGCAAGAAAATCATGCAAATGTAAGCTGCCCAAACTGCGAGTTCCCCTCTAAGAAAAGCAAACGACATGAAACGCATGCATCTTGCAGTTTGTAAATAACGGCCGGGCGGCACGCACAGAAAAAAAAAAATTCATCGAGTTCAGCCCTACATCGCAAACTTTTTTTTTTTTTGGGGGGGGGGGTGGGGGGGGGGGGGGGGGGGCAAACGTGATCGAGTTCAATGCAACGGCTATTATTAATAGATTTCTTTCTCAAGTCCCATTTATTTTTCGTCTGTTAGGCATGGCCATCAGTCTGTGCAGCGAGCGGCAGATGGGTCGACCATGCCAGTTCAAGGGAAGTACCTGATCGCCTTAATTTGCGCCGCCAGGCGCAATGCTGATAAGCATTGACAGCACTAGGTCTGAGCAGTACTGACAGCGCTCCGTCTGTGTAGCGAACGAGAAATGGGGCGACCATCACAGTTCAAGGGAAGTACCTGATTCGCTTAATCCATTACATCCTGAGGCTGATTTTGTAAAAATTTGCTTCTTGTCCTATGACTGCTGCATCAACTGTTTTAGATCAAGGGTGGTGAGAGAATAGCTTGGCGCCTCAGGCGCCAAGCTATTCTGGCACCACCCTTGAACTGTCAGTCAAATTTATTTCAAGCAATGGGTGTATCAGGATGAAAAGGGTTAACCCGATAACCCCGTGGCCGCATTTCTCAAATTTTGGAAGTGTCACCCAACAACTAGGATAATTCAATGGTAGTGCCGGATTAGCTTGGCGCCTAATCTGACACTACCCTGAAATATCATGGTCGATTCATCTCCTGCTGCAGTGTGTCGGGGCTAAATGGGTTAATTAACGCTGCTAGGCGCAATGCTGATCAGCTCTACCCTTGAGCTGTTCTGGTCAACCCATTCTCTCGCAGCTAGCGGAGCGGGAAGTGTTAGTTAGTTATTTGGGTTTAACGCCGAGCAGGCGATTAAGGCAATCTCACGGGCGCGGGAAGTGAATGAAAGACCGCCGTGTTCTGGTCGTAACTTGTTAGCTTCTAGTTGAAACCCAATGAGCAAAAGGTCCAAGGGCCGATATCGGCCGCCGTTTGCCCGCGCACATTCGTGCTCGGGCAAACAATGGATGACATCGGCCCGATAACCTTCTGCGTACTGGGAACCCATCAGTCAATGCAGAGAAAAAAGATTGGCGTGTATCAAGGCAAGCATCGCCGACATCGCACCAGTTGGTCTCGTTCTACTGGGCTATATCGTGATTGTCAGGCCGCGGGGCTTTCACGGTCGATCCATCTTCCACGACAGGTTCTAGCGCTGCTGCATGGAAGTGCCGGAATCAGCCATCGAGAGAGTTTATTTCAAGAACCACATCCGGCTACGACAAAACAGACTCCCCTATAGCAAAAGAGTGGTCCGAAACCGGAGCCCACAGACCGCCTGTTGGGTCGGGAGCTCATCGGCCTATCCAGACACGACTGGAAGACAAGAGGAAGACGGCCCTCGCAAGTTCAGAGATCGATACAAATTGTTGTTGCACAAAGAATCGTGACCAAGCCACGCACTGTCTGTCAGCGAGGGCAAGGGAGCGGATGAAGAGGCGAGGTGATTCATATCGCAAGCAGTCTTGATAGAAATAATCCCGATTCTTCCGTCCCTCCGTGGTTTCCCGGCTCCAGTGACAAGACACCGATTGACTTTTAACTCTTTGTGTGTCGGTAGCGGATTTTGTCGCGATGACTGATTCCTGTAGGAATCATCGCGACAAAAACCGCTACTGACACGCAACGGGTTAAGGTTTAACGCAGCGAACTCTCTCACAGCGTCCAGTTACAAGAGTCTGGAAGGCACAGGTGGAGAGAAGGGGGCGGCTTAGTGATAGAAGAAACAAAGACGAGGCAGTGCTTCCCTCACTGAGCAAGAAGCCATCGAGCATGACGTCGGCCCACTTATTGAACCGTGATCCGAACCATCGACTCAGTGTTGAATAAAAATGCGGGTGGTTCACAGTCAAGAGGATGGCCGACTGTCCTTCTAAACCTGAGGTTTCGTCTAACTTCCGTCAGGAAATAAGATTAACTCATCTGGATGCGGCTCGCCGGGAATGCGTTAAACTCAAGTCAAACTCTGCTTCAAACCACTCTTGTGGATCTAGCTTATTGCCTTGATTACGCCAGTATTCCTCGTCAGACGTTACGTTCAGACTTCGACAGAACACACAGGGAGGTGGATCTAGATCTAGGGAAGGGCCGGAGTGGGGTGGTGGGGAGGGGGTTGGTGGGGGGAGAGGGGTTGCGGACAGGAGGACATCGGAACGAACTTGAACATGCAAATTCATTGACTGCTCCATAGAACCTGACGCACTACATTCGGCTTCTTGCCCGGGTCGTGAGCAGTAACGTGCACTAATAATTTGGCAATTCACGTGCCTCAGTGGCCTCTGCACAACTCATCAGAGCACAGACACATTAGTGCATAGTTACCCATTTGCCGCCGACACTAGACCCATGAGGGTGCTGTGAGAATATTATGATAAAATAGAACTCGATGACGGCAAATGCACTAAATAAACTTATATAAAACTCGTTTTTCATCTATACGGCTTTTAACACTTTCGAGACGCGCTGCGTTCGGATACGCGGCTTTATACCGCGTATCCAGATGTGGCACGTCTCGAATGAGTTAATGAACGGAAACGACTTGCACTTGTACCGTTAACTCGTTCACCCCTGATGACCTTCTCTACTTTTGGAAGTGTCAGTCATACTTTGAACCGGCTTTGATGAGCCAACATGACCCATTCGTCTCCCGAAGCTGGTGCACAGTCCTAATCTAGTTTTAAAGTTAAGAAAATCACTAGGTGTTAAGTGCTAGATTAGTTTGGCGGCTTCCTAGGCGTGATTGATTGATTGATTGTACATTGCTAACGTCCGAAGCACAGGCTTTCTCAGGACGTCCTGCATGCTGTGAAAAAAAACAACCACTAAACGAATGAATGTATGCGCAGCGGTCAACACATAAATAACCTACACATGGGCCTAATAAGCTAGACCATTAGCAACACACATCCATATCAGAGCTACAGCAGTGCAGACGTAGGGAGTTTAAAAGGCAATACAGGTGATGGACCTCGGTGACAGAACACTGCCCGATAGAGAGAAAACCCACCTGTGGGCTGACAGGTGACCCGGGACTAAAAATCTACCCCACCAGTCCCAGGCGACCGGTGGGTCCAGGCGTGAAGCCATCTAACAAATCACTATTATAGTCCCTATCATGCCGATCCATCTCACGCTACGGTGTATCAGGGAACCTCAGGGGTGAATGAGTTCGAGGCGTGCCGCATCCGGATGCGCGGCATAAAGCCGCGTATCCGAATGCAGCACGTCTCGACTGCGCCGGTCAGATCTGTTGCCTGCATATGCTTGCTAGTCTTTTCTGAATGCGAAGTTACGTTATTATTATTATTGAAAATAATTTGAGTATAAAGAGTTCTAGTCGTATTCAAGATATATTCAAGAATAACAAGTTATTGTGGTATAGAATTCCCACTGTGACAATTGCGTCGACAATGCTGCAGTTACTTGGCAAAAGTCAGTAAGTCATTATGTCCAGTGAGATTTATGAAAACATCGCTCTCATCAAAAACGGACGCACTGACTTTTGCCACATAACGGCAGAATAGGCGGTGACATATTACTTTTTAGCACATTCAAGACTTGTTGCATATGAACATGCGGCAAGAAGCCGCACATCCGTACAGGGCACGTCGTCAACGAGTTAAAGGATGGCACCAGGGCCATCTTCGTCAGTCACGGAGATCCTAAAAAAAAAAAAAAAAAAAACTGAGACCCGATTGATTAATGCTTTCATTTTCGTCATCAGAACTTCGACAGTTTGCAGTCTTGTAATGACTGATTGGGATAAAATAATTTCTGAGTGAAAATAAGCGAAATAATGATGAACGAAACAATAATGTGAAACAAGAACACGCTGTATTAATGTAACATGTAATCAAATTATCTCTCAGCAGAGCGTTGCGTTAACTCATTCAAGGCGCTCCGCATCGACAGCTATACCACATTTTTGCAGCTATTGATACAGGGCGCCTTGAACACGTTAAACGGACACACTGTACGTAAACGTTCAACAAACTGAGTTCTGATTTGCATTCACCAAAATTGCCAACGTGAATAAAATATGGCCGAGCATCTGTCGTATGTTGACACAGACCGTCTCCCGAAACCTGTCCTAGTGTGTGCGACGTCTGTGAGTTTGCACCTTTCGGCTGCAAGCCACGAGGTCCAAAATCACAGCCCATCACACTTATGGTAATAGTCCAGTACGCCAGTATGGAAATAGGACAACAATATTATTTCTGCGGAAAGCCAGCTACAAGTGAGACATATAACACTGTCGAAAGGACATCGCCATTTGCATAGTAGGTCAGTCACCATCAAGGCAGCACGGCAGCGAACTACCTCATCCGCAAGTGTGGATATAAGGTCCTCGGACCGAGTCCGCCTGAGCGCAGGCCACCTCAGGCGGACATCGGCCCGAGGACCTTTTCATGAATGAAGCTAAACGCTGCAAAAGTGCGCTGACACCTGCCAGGGATGAGGATGTGGAACTGGTTGTTGCTCTCGATCTAGAAAGCGGATCCAAGAACTTTGAACAGTGCAGTTTGCTTTAATGAAGTATTGGAGTAGTTGCTGCAGAAGAAAAAATAATGAGTTGTAGTGTCACTTTGCTGCGTGTGTTCTGCAAACGAACAAAAACCCTATTTCGCCCTTTTTGTTTTCTCGAGACGCCCTCTCTCCAACTACCTTCGTGACGACCATTTTGGGAGCTGGACGGTGCTTTGATCAGACAGTACAGCTGTGGGAATTCCAGTGGTAAAACAAACAAACAAACAAACAAACCGCGAGCATTAAACAGTATTCTCTTGCCACTTACCTCTATAACTAAACATTTGTACGTCTTAGATACATATATTTGCGCATTTTATTTCTCAACTAGGCAAGGCTACTAAGCATCCGTTCGTTGACCGAGTCCTCCAGTCAGGACAGAGCCGGACTTTGTCCACGAGATGAAGAAAGCGGTAACTCACACGCAAGATCTTTGCCAGTCGTCCTCAGGGACCCATCTTTATACGTCAGCCCCCTCAGCCAGATCCTACCATCTGCAAGAGGCTGAGATTCTCATGAGCCCATGCAATCCTCTCGCTCTATCTGCTGCGTGATCTGCACGTGAGTTTCCGGCTTTTAGCGCAAACAACAAAAACTGCCCATGAAAGCATCTGCAACGAGGCATAGATTCATTAAGCGCTAGCAAGAGGCATAGATTCTCATGAGCCCCTGCGACAGCAGGGGGTCATGAGAATCTATATAGCGGCATCTTGCAGATCACAGTGTGTAGCCTGGATGAACTCCGTTTCGTAAATGATTTCGCGCGGTTTCAAACGTGGGAGGCCGGCTTGGGGTTTCACTTGTGACCGAGCCGTGATGTCACGGTGACGAACGGTGGACACGGGGTCTAGAGGTTCTGAGATTTACACGGCCTTCGGGGCTTGGCCTCCTCTATCCTGCCTGCATAATGCCTCCCTGTTGTCAAACGGCCTGGAATTGCAATGTCTTCTATTTCTAAATAACGTGCCGCCATCATCGTGATAAAAATCCAGGCAAAAGCCGGTGCTAGAGAAATGATGTCTGCTGGTCGGTGATTTTGGACCTTGCGCTTTCAGCCGCAAGGTCCAAAATAACCGACCAGCACTCAAACGCGGCTTATTATTATTATTTCTTTATTCGTGAGGGGAAAAAACATCATGAAACAAGGATGGATTCTAGCCGCCGGACTAGTCATCCGATTAGAACAGGGCCATTACTCCTTCGTCGACGGAGTAGCCTAATGGCAATGACTACAGTTAGCCTGGGGGGCAATAGAACTACAGTTGTCTTCGTTTAAAACAAAGTCGGATCATACACATCACTTCCGGCGCTTATAACAAACTTCGCGTATAACAACGCCGAGCAACAATTCAGTGGGACCCCATGGCGATTTGTTATATCCGAAATTTACTGTATTCTTTGCGAATGCCGCACTTATGACGCCTAAAAAGGCAGACTGTAACTTGCGGTTTTATCTTAGGTGAACGGAACGTGCGCTTGTCCGTCATTGAACAAACATCATCAAGGTTCCGGAACCGGTCACATACCAGAAGACATGTATGTATCACACTGATGTACCTCGAACAAGTCGCGGGAGTATATCTACCACAAGGCAGCTCGAGTAGTGTCTTTACTCTTATATACGGACACACCACTTGACACTTCACGGTCAACCCATCCCGCTTCTCTGATGAACCCGGGCTGAACTGAAGTGAGAGACGTGCCTGAAAGCTGACGCGGCGGAAGACACCGATGCTAAGGGGCAAAGGAAAACTTGAGGGAGCACGATGAAGTGGTCTCGGAAGGTCGTTACGTTTTCTTGAAATGAAGGCGGATCAGGAGCTATACCCATTTCGCAAAAGGTCTTCGGGCCGACGTCGGCCGCGGTTGGCCCGCGCCGCGCGGGCCAACCGCGGCCCGAGGACCTGCGGTTTGCGCACTGGGTGAGAATGAAAATCACCGAGTCAAGTCACATCAAAACACTTCATACGTGACCTTAAAGGGGCAAGTTTAGACATCCACTCTTAAACACATCCCAGAAGTGCCGCGACCGGATACGCGGCATAAAGCCGCGTACCCGGAGTGCGGCACGTCTCAAATGAGTTAAAGGGTATCGACAGATTGTGCCTGACACATGGCTGAAAAATGATCTCGACAACGAAGATGGGTAGAATATAATTATGGTCAGGTGGTAGCTTTACATTCGCTTATTCGCTCGGTATCAGCATCCCCATCGCAGAAAACTGCCCGCGTCCAAAAAGACCCCTACAGTCCCGGCTTTGAAAGAAAATATGGACGTAAATGAGGTCAACAAGAGGCATACATTCTCATGAGCCCCCGCAGGCTGAGGGGGCCTCATGAGTATCTATGCCTCTTGCAGATCTGATGAGTGTCGCTTTCTCCAGGACCGTGGAGGCAACACGGGGCGGCAGGCCCTTCATCGATCGCAGGCGGTTCTTTGATCCCAGTTGGAGCCAAGATCGCGGCGACCGCCTGATGCCTTCTTTCACACACCACCGAGTCGAACCAGACGGCAACATAGCCGAGAGAAGAAAACTGCACCGTGTCTTGCAGTCTCTTGCCCGCCACAACTGACTAATGTTTAATGCAGGTGAATTTTCCGCTTGAGTAAATTTAGGTTTTGTTCTCTGTGTGTCAGTGTGTGTGTGTGTGTATGTGTGTGTGTGCGCGCGCGCGCACCAAGTTTAAGAATAACAGCGTGGTCTAAGAAATGGTCGGCTGAGGACAAATGCATCAACTGGTCCTAATACTTTACAGGAGAAAGACTTATAGACTTTAAGTCCATCTGAACACAAGAATAAAATTTAATTGTCCAAGCAAGAAGCATAGATTCTCGTGAGTCCGGCCCTGCAGCCCCATGCTCTCTGCAGACGTAAAAGACCGACTCTGACTTGAATGAGGGCCGGACCAGTGACAGCGCGGCGACTTAACATTTAACGGGGACGCTTTGATGACCTTTTTCTGGCCGCCGGTGGCCAATCTGATATTTATCGCATGATGATCTGCCGGGAGTCAGTCTGGCTGCCGACCGATCTCTTGGCCACTAGCATTTTTTTTTTTTTTTTACAGTATCAATCAGACGTAAACTGACGGTTACAGGCCTGGTTTTCTTGCCATTAGCTGGTTTACAGTCAGTAAGACGCAATGATGAATCAGTCGTTGACTGACGTATGATCAGCGTTTTCGTCTGAGCCAACAGAAGGCACACGTCCGCAGCCAGGGGTTAGCCCCTTCACCGCCGAGAAAAAGTGAACACTGACGATCCAACTTCAAGAGGCATAGGTCCTCATGAGCCCCAGCGACTGCGGGGGCTCATGAGGATCTATACCTCTTGCTGAGACCAATTTGTAGCCATGTTTCTTGGACGGTTTTGGCTATCGGTCGTTGTATGAACAAAGATTTCATAAACAAAAATGTACCTGTGACGTTGGCAGGGAACGGTTAAAATGGGTACTGTGTGTATGGTGGTGGTGGGGGAAGTGTTCATGATGATCTTCCTTATTTGTAGTGTGCATTTCTCCATCCAGTGCTGAATGTTTAAAGCGCTGCGTATGGAGCCCAGAGGCTTTGAAGAGAAGAGACAGCAAGACACCAATTTATTGAGAAGAAAAAAAGAAGAAAGCTGCAGTCAGCTCATCAGTTTTGGGCAGATTGTGCCTCTTGCAGACAAAAATGAGTTGTTTTTGTCTACCGTATTTAAAAAATACGGTAGCCTTTTAAATGGGGTTGATCAGAGCGCATTCCGGAGCATGCACATCATGACGTTTTTGGAGTGCGGCGCAGAAATTCTGGCAAAGGCGGAAGTAACAAGATAAAAATGACGTCACGTCTAGCTACTTAAACCTTGCCAGAGAACGTCCTTTTGGTGCCAAACGGCATGTGTGTGTGTGTGTGTGTCAGTGCGTGTGTGTGTGTGTGTGACAGCGACTAGAGCCCGCGTTTGAAGACGGACAAGCTTGACATTTTAGGATATTGTCCCTAAAAGAATTATCTCGGGACCTTTTTTTAAAAAAACTTTTTGATTAAGATGCTCATTGGCAAGCAAATGGCCGTTTCACAAAAACCGGTTGATCCACACTGGAGTCCGTAATTTTTCTTATTTTTACTACATATTTCGCGTATAGCTAAATAAAAGGGAGATATTGAATGAGTTCGTTAACCAGCATTGTACCTCCAGAACTTTTTGAGTGATAATTAAATTTTTTTTTCTTTTTTTTTTTTCTCACGTTTTGGGGATTAATTTCACTAATTATATGGGTTAATCTTAAAATAGTTAGAGAGGAGGGAAATGGATGAGCATAATAAGCCTAAAAATATGAACAACCCTGAATGTTCCTAAAAGATAAACGCATCTGAGCTCCAAACAATATGGTAGACTTTGCGATGAAATCCTCATCTTGTTTAATTATTGTTTTTTTTCCGCGGACCCGAATGAGCAGAATTTTCGACTTTATAATGGAGGTCAACAAATGGAGCTTAGCATTTCAACACTGATTGTCTCCCTCGATTCGCTATCGCTACAGCGGTTAGGTAGCAAATCGAATGAAGACAGCAAGTGTGCATCCCTTAAAAAAAAAAAAAAAAACTCAAAACCGAATGACCTGAACGTTCGGTCAATCTGAGTGTCACAGGGCCAGGTTTTACTTTTAGTGTTCCTGTGCCAAACTGATTTCTGTTCAACATCATAGTCACGTCTGTTCACATCATGGCGTTGGCTAGCACTGACTAGTGCTGGTAGTGTCTAAATACCTTTCAGATATCATAGTCCTGGAAACTCAACACAAACTACACGTAACGGTAATAGCCGCATACACACACGCCGCGCGCACACGCTTTCAATACAAGGACTGGCGGCTAAATTTACAATGACGTCAGTGTAATTTACTCAACAGCGCATGGGCAATTTTCGTTTTCTCTTTAAAGTCTGGGTTCAAACGCAGTGTTCGAACGGGAATAGAAGTCTGTTTTAAGCGCAGAAAAATCAATACAGCCTTCGACTTTAAGTCCCTCTGCTACCCGACTTAATCTGCAAGATGCATAAATTCTCATGGGCTCTTACAGGTTACTGGGGCTTATGAAAATATATGCCTCTCGCTGGGAGAGATTTGCCCGATGTAATCCTCTGCGAGGAACAGATCGGGGACCAGTTGCGTGAGTGAGCTGAAATCCTGCGCAAGCCACTAAGTGCGGTGCTCCGCTACAGCGGAGCACCTCGCTTAATGTCTTGCGCATGATAAGCTCACTCACGCAACTGA
Organism: Semisulcospira habei; assembly: GCA_036245525.1. Lineage (NCBI taxonomy): Eukaryota > Metazoa > Mollusca > Gastropoda > Semisulcospiridae > Semisulcospira > Semisulcospira habei. The sequence goes on from BTPG01000008.1 coordinate 163,812,031, forward strand.
TCTCATAATTACAAGCATACGGATGTACTGCTAACTGCAATAGTCCATCCAGAAACTCAACATCCACTACATGTGATTGTGAAAACGTGAAACGTTTTAGGGCTTAACGTCTTTTGTCCACCACGAAGGTGATTTCAAAGACGGGGCACCGAAAAGAGGTCTGTACAAATTTTGACCCCAACTGGGTTCGAACCCACGACCTTTCGGACGAGAGTCGAACGCTCTACCAACTGAGCTATCCAGCTCCTCTTGTGTGTGTGTGTGTGTGTGTGTGTGTGTGTGTGTGAAAAACCACTTTCTGTATGCACAAAAAAGATACGCTATCTATTTCGAGCATCAACACAAAGGCCTGTCCCTAGGCAAATGTGCGTCCTTTCATGTTCATACTGACAAAGTTCTGAAGAGCCCTTGATAAACGATATTGATCAACAATATACAAAAAGGAAAATGAGGTTCATTCATCTCAGTCAATACAACTTTCTGACAGGAACAAAAGACTCAACCAACTCTTGAAAAAAATCACATAAATGAATGATTTCAGTGTGCCAGAAAATGCTCAATGGATTTTTCATGACATTACTGGCAACAAAAGCTTTTACAAAAGGAGAAATAGTGAACAAGGTAAATAAGCATTCTTAAGCCATTCAGCTCTGACACACTACAGCAGGAGACCATGATAATACAAGGGTAGTGCCAGATTAGCTTGGCATCAAGTTAATCTGGCACTGCCCTTGAATTATCATGGTCGATCCATCTCCTGCAACTGGTGCAGTCATTAGATGACGAATCCAAAATTTTGGAAAAACCACCGTCAGGCTGAAGGAGTTAACGAGTTTATTGTTTGATAGACAATAGACACTGCACCATGTATGTTGACGAGCAAATGAAATGCAACATCACTGGAATCATAAGAAAAATGTCAGTGTTTATGATGATTCCGACGATGTCCCATTTCTTTAGCTCATTTGATTCTGCATTAAAACAGAATACCACTGCAAACATAATCATGGGTGAATATAAACCAGATTAAAAAAAAAATGAAACAAAAACTGAAAAGACTAAAGAAACGAAACAGCAAATTAAAATTAATGATTATGATGCTTCTCATACAAAAATGACAACTTGACTGCCAAGTTCTGAACAGTGTGACCATGATCTTTGACAGGTTTATTTGTAATAAACTTATCAGGGGTGATGATGACTCTTTCATTTTAGAATGTTGTAGCAGTTTATTTTGTTTTGTACATTAAATTGTTTTGTTTCTTTGTTTGTCTTAAAGAAGTCTTTGACAAATTATAACAAGCAGCTTTTATTTAACAGTAAAGGCAGACTACAACACAGTAAAGTAGGACTGTTACCTTTCTCCCCAACAGAAAACAGTGAATATTACTGAACTTGCATTCACAATAAAAGTGACATACTGACATAGACAAGTGGACAAGAAAGCATGACATTCAGAAAGCTGCCTTTGTGATCACACGACTACATTTGCAAATATGTCTTGTTTCACTCCACAGCTTTTGCCCCACACACCTGAGACCATCTGCCACCATGATATAAAGTTATGTGCTGGTTTGTGATTTTAGACCTTGCAGCATTAGGCCGTAAGGTCCAAAATCACAAACCAGCACACACATCAAATGATAACAACTAATGAACAAAAAACTTACAGTTTTAAAATGAACACTTAACCCTTTGGCTGTCAGCAGCCATTTTCATCATGACAAGTCACTACTGACAGCCAAAGGGTTAACTCATTTGTGGCCAGCCGCATCTGGATGCACGGCTTATGCCGCGCATCTGGATGCGGCTGGCCACGAATGAGTTAATGTGCATGCAAAAAACAGAGGAAGCAAGTCATGCTTTAACAAACACAATCCTGTAACTGAAGTCACAACATTATACCATTCATTTATTTCAATACTTACATGGAGTTAAAGAGTGTGCTGCTTTTTCACTGTCCTGGACAAAGCTTCTGCAACCATTTTTGTACAAGAAAAATCCAAACACTTCCGCACTAGAAAATTACACAAAAAAATATCCAGCACTCAATTCCAGAATCTTGTGTTGGTCGATTAAATACAGAAAGAAGAGGGGTTTTTTAATGTATGACAGTCGGCATCATTGTAGATGATGTTTTGTACTCATTCAGTTCATACAGATGCAGCAGAAACTGCTTGCACAACCACCTGTTTTGCAAGAAAAACGCGTTCTTAACAGTGTACTCTCTGAAGAGAAGTCTTTAAGGGCAAAAAGAGTCATCTGTCATTAAAGGCCACCATTTACTGATGGCAACAACCACCTAAATGATTGTCATAATGCGACAAGTGATTTCTCATAAGGTGGTCCTGCTGAACAGAAAATAACATACATGAACTGCCTAAATGGCCTGAATCTACACTGCTAAATGTGTCTATATAACACCAGTGGCACAGAATACCACAATCAGGCGACCTCCTTGCATTTACAGCACTCTGTACACAATCAAGGTGTATCATCAAATCTGACCAGAGCACGATGAAATAAGAAACAAACAGTATGAAACCATTACTGTATTTCAGAAGATGGAAAAAGTACCAACAGGTTATCTCAGGGCAAACGCACACACACCACAAACACCGGGAGACCTCGCAATCCCGATCCCTCCCCCTCACACAGTTTTCCTCCCTTCCTGCGACTCTCTCTCTCTCCCTCTACCACTCGCTCACTGTCTGTCTGGCGGAGTGGTACCAGGTCTGGCATTATATTATGCAGTGCCGCCAGTCTCCCAGCCTGCCCAGGGCCAGTGCGGTTTCTCGTCTAACCTTCATTATCTCCTTTTTCTGAGGAACGGTGACATTTTTCTTCATGACAATTACGTGAAAATCCTGTGCGCTGTTCTGAGATACATTTAAACACCATCTGCACATTTCCCAAATTTTGGAGGTGTTAAAAAAAAAAAAACACTTTATCAGCTGCAGAAGATAGAAGGACCATGATAGTTCAAGGGTAGTGCCAGAATTGCTTGGCGCCTGATGGCGCCAAGCTACTCTGGCACTACCCTTGAATTATCAAGGTCACTATCACAGACCAGAACACACAGAGGACTGAAAAGAAAACCAGCAAAAACACACACGGTATCAATGAGAATCTGTGCCTCTTGCAGACTAAAGGGAATGGCTGAGGGTGTCTATAGTCACAGGTTGAAACCTGATACTATACTCCCTCCGAGAAACAGATGAAACAAAATGGGACCAGTAACTTCTAGCCATCGGCATAAATTCTCATGAGCCCCTGCAACCAGATTCCCTTGAGACTCTATGACCTGCCGGGCCATGAGAATCTATGTCTCATGCAGGCAGAAGGGGGCGGGCGACTGCATGTGATGCCTGAGATGATTACCGAGTCGAGTCGTTCTATCATGCCTGGCTCTGCCTTTTCAATCGCTTTAATCCTTCCCGCTTTCACTTCACGCCTGGTTGGTCAGTCGTCTGCTATACCCGCACCTGAAAGATAAAGAGATATTTTTCACCCACAAATCGCACAAGAAGACACTGACGAGGAGGCTAAAAAGATGCACTGCCGCAGCAAAGTAATGAAGAGAAGAAAATCAATACTACAGTGGCCGAGCGTTTGAGGCTACATTGTTGGTGTATGTAGATTGTAATGTTGAGATGGACTCACCCACCCACCTTGTTAGCTCGAGGGTAGTGCTTGGTTAGCTTGGCGCCTCTAGGCGCCAAGTTAACCAGGCACTACCCTCGAACTATTGTGGTCGATTTATAGGCGTATAGGACATATCTCTTGCGACTCTCTCTGGACATGGAATGGAAGTGTTAAACCTGCTATACGCTCTTCAGTTTTCCATCAACAACTTCGTTTCGCAGGGAATTTATTGGCTGAACGATTTATGGACAAAAAAGTGGATGAGCATTTTTCTTTAAAAGAATGAGAAACCAGGGCAGAGTGTGGCTTGGGAACCAACGGTCGCTGGGAACTCATCCAATTGTGCTGAAGTCCCCAATCAATACCAATTTGACACCCCCCCCCCCCTCCCCCACCCCTCACCAGCACCCTGCAACAGGCGAAAACGTCATCCATCTGCAAGAGGCTTAGGTCCTCCACAGCCCCTGCAGGGGCTCATAGAGAACTACTGAATTCGTCTTGCTAGCCCCATTTACATCCAAGATCCATGATAACACAGGGAGTGAATGCATGCTCAGTATACAATGGAACCATATAACAGTATCAGCCTCCACTATAGGGCTCAGGAAGCTGATGTCATCACCACGCTAGTCCTGGTGGCCATCTTGAGAGGATAGCTGGGGGAGTGGGGGGTGGGGGGGTGGAATCGCTGTCAGGACAATGTCAGGAAAGTCCTGACGTGCTATAGGCAATAACAGCAAGTCTTGCCATCACCATAGGAAACCGCTAACCAGAATCTGTTTTTGTTTGTTTCCAAAGAGGAAGAAACATGAAGAAAACGTGTTGAAACACTACTTGGCTACTATCAGAAGTCTATCCTATCCTCTCAAGATGGCGGCTGCTGCGCCGACGCTCCTAGGCAATGCAGGAACTTCCCATGCCCTATTGCCTGCAAAGATCTAGTCCTAGATTATATGCAGGACATCCAAATGACCTCCTCTAGTGGAAAAACACAAAATACAAATTGAACCAGCACACAACATCGAGTCTCCTGCAGGCTGCAGACCACTACCGCCGGCTGCTGCTGGGCTCACGATGGTCTGTACCCCTCGCAGATGAAAAAAGTTGGATCCAAAAGTGATGCCAGCACAAAGGCTGGACCACAATACAAATGACCCCAGGGGAAAGACGTAACACTGGCCATTAGCGGGTTTGTCTTCAAGCACATCCTTTAAAACAGCTCTGTTTCCCTGCCCCAAGGGAAATAACTGAGGCCAAGTGAGAAGCAACACCAATTTGCTCCTCACTGTAACAGTTTGTGCTCTCACTGAGAGAATTTCTGACACAGATAATGGGATAAAATGTCTACCGTAGTTTCAATCAGGGGAGAATGCATCGAGAGGCTGCACACAGAAGAAAACTGATTCTTCCAGGGCCTAGTTAAAATCCGTATACAGTTGTAGAGTTAACCCTTATCATTCAGCCTCTAGGCGCCAAGCTATTCTGGCACCACCCTTGAACTAAAGCCATTGGTCTATAATATCCTTATCCATAAGTACTATAATGTAGCTTGAGTATGGCAGTGTACAAATTTAAAGCTTTTAGCCTCAGTATATGGGTTAACTCTGGCTGTCCATCACATTCTTTTAAGTGGTAATTCCTCAACAAAAAGCACTATGGACAGCCAAATGGTTATATAATCACACATGAATACATATACCTGAATCTGAGTATGCAATAGGCATATATTTACAGGTGCCCTTGCCTCCTGCAAAGTAAAGGGCTGTCAAAAGGACTTATAACCCTCAGGTTGTCAGCGGTGCTTTTTGACCAGATGATTCCACAGGATCAAATGGAGGCGCATATTTCAAACCACTGAGTATGATGCAAATTCAGTGCAATTTAGGCCAAAACAAACACCAGGTAAAATGATAGGTTTGTTCTGTAACATGTCTGTTGAAAGGTCCTGGTACATCAAAGTGACAAAGCTGCAGTACGGCTGAATTGATGAGTGTTCAGGTCATACTCCGCATGCAATAGCTGTTCTGCCCCCTATAGCCCACCCCTTAGAGCCATCAATAAACAGATATGATATCAAGTCACTGAACGCCAGCCTAAACAGGGGCGGATCAGTGGGAAGAGGGGGGGGAGGGGGGCCAGAAGGGGCAGGGGGGGGGGGGGGTCCCAGAACCCCCTATCCAGACCCAAAATTCATTAAAATGCTTTAACAAAGTCGGTTTTTAGGTCGTTTGAAAGCCCCCCCCTCCCCCACGTTTGATTTTTTGGCGAGTTTCGACACACGTACGCTTCCACCCCCACCCCCCTCCAATCCCCCGTTGTTTGATTCTGAAGAAGGTCTAGCTTCTGTGTCAGGTTGAAGGTCCCAAACAAAAAGACAAAAAGTTGGAACCACCCCCCCCCCCCCCCCCCCTTCAAGGTAACTCACCCCTGCTAAAGAATGTACATTTGGTGTGAAATGCTTTTGTGTAGGTGACAGTTCATAGCTCCTGTGTTTGTAGATGGACAATCATAAAACTTAAGGATATTTTCCATGCAAGTAGTCTCCAAGAGAGCCTCCGAGGGTTATGTAATAGGAGTATTTATTGACGAAAAAATGGCCATTTCATGAAAACCGGTTGGCCCGGATTCGAGTCCGTAATGTTTATTATATTTACTAGATATTTTGAAAACAGCTAGATTAAAGAAAGACACTGAATGAGTTCTTAGCCAACATTGTACCTTTGTAACTTTTTGAGTGATAATTATTTTTTTATTTTTGTAAAACCCATATTAAGGAAAATTAAAAGTTTGTTTAGACAGTGACGTAAATAAATCAGATTTATCTTTATTTTACCCCTTCAAGATGTCTTTGAATTTTGAAATTTGAGAGCTCACTCAAGAGAAAATGGCCATTTGCTGGTTGACCTCGTCCATCATTTTTGTTTCACTTACTTGATATTTTGCATATATATAGCTTGATTGGAAGATGGCATTGTATTAGTTCATTAACCAGCTGCCTACCTCTTCAAATTTTTGAGTGAAAAGTAAAGTACAGTGCGTTTGTAAGTTTTTAAAATCACGTTTTGGGGGATTATTTTCAAAAGTCAAAACTTAATCTTTTACTAAACAAGAAATCTAATAATTAATTTCCAAATGATTTTTTTCATAAACAGTCTTTACATAACTCATAAGCCTTCTGTCTTCCCCAGCTCTCGGGTAGAATTAGGTCAAATTGTAATTTTCGGCACTGCATTTTGGGGGGGATAATTTTAACCTATTCAGCCCTGACGCACTACAGCAGGAGATAGGTTGACCATGATAATTCAAGGGTAGTGCCAGATTAGCTTGGCGCCTGTCATAGCCAAGCTAATCTGGCACTGCCCTTGAATTATCATGGTCGATCCATCTCCTGCAACAGGTGCATGGTCGTTAGATGACGCTTCCAAAATTTGGAAAATATGTGCGCCGGACTGAATGAGTTAAAACAGTTGAAAATCTTTGAATCTTTTTATGAAAAAAGCCTAAGACAAGCCTGCCTTTTGTTCTGGCTCTCGGGTATGATTAAGTCAAATTGTGACCAAATAGTTTCGAGTATGAAAATCAGCTATAAAATTAACCAAGTTTGATCCTGATCCTCTTATACATAAAAATTTAGCACTAGGATGAGTGATGTAAAACGTTAATTTCATCAGTGTGTAGGTACACAGCTTCATAGGACTAAGGATGCCACGATGTGAAGCTAGTGATGTCATTTCACTGCTTGTGCTGTTATTCTTCTTCAGAATGGTTGTCACTGTGTGTCAGGGTATGTGGATCAGAGGGTGGGTTAGGGTGGAGAGAGATCAATCAGAAGGATAAGCTTAAAATAGGAACAACTTTGGGCTGAGAATCACATCTTGTTTAAAATAATAATAATAATAATAATAATAATGGGTATTTATATAGCGCTTAATCTTACTCAAAAGCTCTAAGCGCTTTACAATCTGTACACAAAAATAAAATACAATGACATATGCACATAACAAACAAAGCACAATGCCCGAACACACCACTTTTACAATAAACTAAACAACAATACATACATAATAATTTATATTCTAATTAACATTCAGTCTAAACAAGGAGGATTGCAGAACTACAACTAAGGCATCAAACACTGGCAGTCATTCAAAGTAAAGCTTGAAGAGGTGAGTTTTCAACGACCTCCTGAAGTCAGAGACAGACTCACTGTTTCTGACCTCAAGAGGAAGTGTATTCCATAACACTGGGGCTTGATAAACAAAAGTGCGCTGACCAAATGTTTTAGTTTTGACAGAAGGTACACACAGCTTCCGTTTATCAGAAGAGGAGCGGAGCTCACGAGAGGGTGTATACACATGCAGCAAAGAGGACAAGTATTCTGGGCCGGTGCCTGAAAGGCAGTTAAAACAGATTGACATAACTTTGTATTGAATACGTGAGGACACAGGTAGCCAGTGAAGGGACTTCAAGATGGGTGTGACATGCTCAGTCTTACGGACTCTCACAACAAGCCGGGCTGCATTGTTCTGAAATCACAGTTCACCATCTATAAATGAAACTCAAAACCCAAATTTGCCTTCAATAGTTCAAAGAAAGTAGCATGCCTCTAACCCCCCCCCCCCCCCCCCCCCCCACACCACTCCCCCCAAGTAAACAGTACTTATGGCTGTATTACAAAGGGGATTTATTAACATTATCAAACCTGTGGCTTATGAAGAGAAGTATATAATGTGCAGTATGTCAGCTGTCAGCATCACAAACACCCGTAATTTACAAACTGTTGAATCAAGCTATTGATCAGGTGTCTGTCTGGCAGCCAGTGATTTTTCTTTTACCCAGTATTGATCTGTACTGCAGACAGCCACGTCCCTGCCAGCAACTGATGGCAGATGGATGATAAAAGGAAGGAAGGAAGCAAAGGAAAGAAAAAGGGATGAGAACAATGCATTGTGAGCACACACAGAAATCCCTTTCATCTGCCAGAGGCAAGAAACCCTTATGGCATCAAAGTTATTGAAGTGCTAATGTCAGTCCACAGCTTCTTGGTGTGAAAGATCTCCTCCATAATATTTATTACTCTGACCATGGAGGTTGCTGAAGTTTTAGCCAAAGTCTGTTAACCCATTAACTCATTTGAGATGAACAGCATCCGGATACGTGGCATATGCTGCGTATCTGGATGCTGTTCATCTCAAATGAGTTAAGACTGGAAATACTACCACAAAAGATAGTTCCCCAGATCCACCATGACAGTTCAAGGGTGGTGCTAGATTAACCAGGTGCCTAGCTATTTTGGAACTGCTCTTGAACTATCATCCCATTCATCTACCTCCAGATGTAATATATACAGTCATTAGAGAACAATGTACATCAACATTTAAAAACTTCAACTTACAGTTCAATGTGTTAATCAGGGGAGACGACGGAGATTTTGCAACACCAACTCACATCGTGATAGCCATAAGAGTGATCTGCCTGTCTGGGAACACAAGATGGGGGATGCAGTAGTCATGGCTGTTGACGTACGTTGTTCTTTTTCATCTTTTTTTTCCTCATTTTACGTCATTTCCTTGAGGACTGAACAGATACAATTAAGAAAATGGAGGTTAGAATCAGTAAAACACATCATTTCATAGTCATCAAAATCAGAGAAAGCCATGCTGTCCACAAATGCGTTATTTTCTTTTCATATAACTAGATTTAACCTAGCAGTCCACATTACATCATACACAACAGTACGCTGCCGTGCACGTTATTATAGTTTTGTCCTGTAGTGAAAGTATGACAAAAGGTAAACTGGTCAGCAATGACATACTATACAGATGAAATGACCATGATCATTAGTTTGGTATCAGGAAGGTGCCAAGCTACTCACTCACAGGCAGTACTGCTCAATTATCATGGCTATTTTTTTTAAGATCAAATGGCCAAAAATGGTATGAAAATGCAAATAATTTCCCCTCGGGGAGAATAAAGTATTATTGTATTGTACTGTATAATATTCGCACATAATTTATATTTAGAACAGAGCCGCACTTTAGTGGTGATACAAAGGGCACTCAATATTTGGCCAACCATCCAAGAAGACAAATTAGGCCTATTCAAAGCCAACTCAAAGCTTACTTAAAACCTGCCATCTGCAAGAGTTATGGATTCATGTTTATGCGCCCCTGAAGTCGCAGGAGCTCACGACAGCATAAGTGTCTTGCTGACCAATTTCACATCCAGCTGTTCCACTAACCCATATCATTTGGAATACACCAATGTGTGAAATAAGTTTGACTAAAATAGTTCAAGGATAGTCGCCAAGCTATTCTGGCACCACCCTTGAACTAAAGCCATCAAAGGTCTATATCCTTATCTGTAAGTACTATAATGTAGCTTGCATATATGGCAGTGTACAGATTTAAAGCTTTTAGCCTCAGTATGATATGGGCTAAGGGGGTTGCCATTTTGGATTGAACGCACGACCTCTTACAAGCCGATGTACATGTGTTATCCAAACACTGAAACAGTATGTCAGTCTTATTGTCTAAACCTAAAAAAAGCTAAACAAGCACTGAAAACCAATTGTGATCATTCAACACCAAAGCAAAACCCTTGAAAACATGCTGACAAACAAGATATAGTGCCAGAATAGCTTGCAGCCTACACTCCAGCTACAGGTACATGTTAAGATATTATGGCACCACTCTAAACTCTTTGGCTGTTGTGATGCTTTTTGTTGTGATGATTCCTGCAGGAACAATTGTGACAAAAACAAAGCACTAATGACAGCCAAAGGGTTAAACTTTCATAGCCCATCGGTCTCCTAAACAATAACTGAGTTTTAAGAGAAAAACTCCAAATCTTGGAAAATTCAACTTTTAAGGCTCAGTGTGTTGAATGACTAACTGCCCAAGTGGACCAATCGATCATTTGTAATCTTTGATGCGGAGTTGTCTGAGTAACAGTAGGACACCTTTAATGTCAGGTTACTGTGCTACTCAGACGACCATGAACCATGACTTGCAATGTACACATGGAATATGATGTAGTGTCAGGATTGAATAGATTAAAGTGCGCCAACATAGATACCTGGGAAAACTTACCTTTAAATGACCCCAATGTTCCCCTTTTTTTGATGGGGCAAAATTCATCCTTGTAAATGCCTAAATTATTTAGTTGCTGCAGCGGCTCTGGTTTACATTCAGTGGGAAAGGGGGAGCTGGGGGCTTTAAACGTTCAGTTTTCCCAAGAAAAATCATAGAATATTTGGTGCGCTTTATCATGTCTGTTCTTGCCTGACTGTCTGGATGCCGAGACTTGGGACAGCATAGAATATGCCAAGTGGCCACTAAATCCATAGGTCATGGTCGGTGGACAATCAGCTGAACAGGCCAACAGACTGAGATACTGTCCAAACTACAGACAACAAACAAAACAAACAATGAAAAATAAAAACAATTGTCATGAACAAAATTGATCTACCGTGTCTGTCCAAATTTACAAGAACGAAGAAGCCACTGTACCAAAAAAAAAGTTTCTGAACAGTGTTAGACTGCTCTACACTGACATACGGTGCAAACACACACATTATATGCTTTCCCTTATTTCTTTTCATCTACATCGCAGGCTTTTTTTTTTTTTTTTTTTTTTTTTTGGGGGGGGGGGGGGGATGTTAATAGCGCCCGATACCCCTTGCTTGTATTTGGCCTTATTCTTCTTGTTTCTCTGCCACGATCAACCAATTGACCATTATTCAATTCATTGATACATGTAGTATTAATATAAGATGTTAAAACTGATGTCGCGTTCTTTATTGTATTGGTGCATGTGAAACTGAAAGTGTAACCGAGTGTAGACCTGAGTCGTTCGATCTTCTCTTCATCATTTCATGGTGTGCATTCGATCGCCAACCTTCACGCCTATTAAATCTTCGTGCATGCCATTAAATTCGAAACATATTCTTGAGAGGACAGATATGATAAGCTCAAGACAACCTAAAATACGTAAGATGCGCGTGAGATAACAGACGATTGATTTTCTTGTGCCGGGTCACGAACCTGGCGCCCATGTATGTCCTTGACCTTTCTGTGAGGTCAATTTTATGTTTGTATCAAAATATAACCGACGCTTTTCAACCATAGCTATACAGTATTGTATTTAAATAGAATTAAAACATATACATGTCAAGCTTTAAAAAAATCTACGTTTATTAGTTTGCCGACCGTGGAAAATACGACTGCCCCGGATGTAATATGGCGTCAAATATGTCAAATGCAGACGTATAGACGTTTACAAATCTGGCACAGATCCCTGCACAAGACCTTCACGTGCATTGCTATTTGCTAATTTTCGATAGCATTAATGGTGATGCATGCAAGGAAACAGCCAAGAGTTAATGATGGGTAAAGATCGAGCATATAAATTGATTTTAGTTTAATGAACCAACTCCGTCCGCCATCTTTGTTATGAGAAAATATTGCATGAAAATGAAAATTGTCAATACAGTCAAGATCTTCGGATGTATAAATGATTAATATGCATTTTCGTTTGTTTTGCAGGTACACTGAGAGAAAAGACGCCCATCTGCATCAGGTAATGAGGAGTGATCGCCACTGTCGCCAATGGGAAGTGATCAGAAAAATGATGACCGTGCCACATAAAATAAACCGCAAAACTCACAAATTCGTGGGAGTTTGCAACTAGCCAGCATCTAAATCTGAGATGCAACGCAGAGTGCACAACAAGAAGAGCTAACCTGATGTGATTTTGATCACAGTATGGAAATTGTGACTGAATGGAAGCAGGAATATTATTAGGATCATCAGAACTTCCAGAAGCCTAACCAGTTGCAGAGCAGGCTATTGTACATTGGCAGATGCGTTTTTCGCACACCCTTGCATATGCAGATGTATTATGTGATGGCCCTCAGCAGCAGCTGCCTGCATCCAAACGTCATTTTTACTGTTGTAAGCAGTTTTGCCGCTGGTGGTGTGCATACACAGACGCGACATGTTGATGGGCAGTGCAACCCTTAACCAACACTAACAGCAATATCTTTAATGTCGCATATAACTTATAAGTGAGTCTGTTTTTATCTAAAGCAGGAAAAGACTGAATAATTTCATAAATGGAGTCTGTCTTGCAGTGAAGCAGTACTGGGAGTAGTGTAGCCACGCTTGACCTTGTGAACCTAACACTTTAACAATATTTTTTCAGCACATTTCTAACCAGGGATGCATCTAGAATGAAATATTCGACCCATAGGTCAAATGTCCCAGGTTGGCCAACAGATAAGACATTTTATCTGCCATAAAGAAACCTAGAATAATAGCTGATTATAACAGTTCTAGTGGTACACATGGTAAAAGGCACAAATGGCATGTTTAAACATAGTGCCACTCTAGCTCGGCTTTTGTTGACAGGCTATCAGCTTGTAAGCATCGTACTGGTAGGGCTGCTTGTTTACCTAACGGTCAGCTGTCGGTTTTTGCGCCTTTTAAAGCTTGCCAAATCCATGACTTGTCACTACGTGCAACTTAGATTACCAAATACCAGGAGTGGTGCGCAGACGATGTGCACGAAAGTGGAATCCAAGGCAGCAGAAAAGTAATTGGAGTAAGATCGATGGCAATTTTAATAGGACATTTTTACATACTGGCAGCTATATTAATCATTTTGGTATGCAATGAGACGCCTGGTTGCATCCGTGCCTACTGGAAAAGTAAGGAAAACACTCCAGAAGAATCTAGTTTTAATTGTTACACTATGTGATCGCACCTCGTGGAATCAGCTGGTAGTGGTACTACCACTTGTAGTCGGCTATCACAGCATACACTGATTGCTTGGAGCTGAAAATATCTTTATACTGCTGAAAATCATTGAAGTGGAGATAACTGCACCTATTAATATTATGAATAGTGATTCTTTTATTTTGGCACAATGTTGTTGGTTGCTCTTATGAAAGTGAGTGTTACCAGTTCTCTTACCCCTTATCATTCAGAATACAGAGTGTGTGAAATAAGTTTGACTAAAATAGTTCAATTGTAGTGCCAGAATAGTTTGGCGCCTCTAGGCGCCAAGCTATTCTGGCACTACCCATGAACTAGAGCCATTGGTCTATATCCTTATCTGTAAGTGTAAGAACTATAAAGTATAATGTAGCGTGCATATGGCAGTGTACAAATTTGAAGTGTTTACCTCAGTATGATATGGGTTAAGAATAAGAAGTTGAGATGTTATCCTTGTTTTCATAGTTTGTGCTCCTAGTTTCTCAGCCAAAGTATCCATATTGAGCTCACTGTTTCAGAAGCAGTAACAGTAACACTTGTGCAGTAATCCAGTGTATTAACTATTATGTGCAGGAAGGTTCCTACTATGTGTAAGCATTGTTTTTGACATTGAGGCTGTATTTCCATATAGCTATGTGACAGCAGTGTCGTAGGCTACACCCCAAAAAGGTAGCTGAGCAGCAGGTAGAAAATAACTTTGTACGTTTCCATACAGCGGCATGACAGGTGGCGTCGTGCCCCTATTTAAGTTATTTAGATTTGTTGCTGCGTACTGAAAGCTGCGCTCCCTTCACAGCAGATTCACTGTTGAATCGCTCGATGGGAGTGATACAGTTTTGTCACGCTGCTGTTGCTGGTCACACTACTTTCACGCCACTGTTGCAGCATATCACGGAAACACTTATTCTTTATTCCTGAGTTCTTGATTTGCATCACTGTCGGCACCACTTTTGCATTGCTATCACACGGCTGTTGTATCGCCAAATGGAACATCTCTTAAATGTGTGCTTTCGGCAAAATAAAAAAATGGAAAATTTTGGCAGCAGTGATGGTTAAAATGCTAAAATTAGCAGAAAGTCTGATATAATGACCATGAATCTAACCAAAGGGTTTGTCTTTGTTTGGCGAGGTATAGCTGCAGATGAGTTCTCGGGTTGAAATTTGGGAGTTGTGTTGATGTGGATAGACTTTGATTGGTATGAAATTTTAAGAGTCATGCAAGAAAGAATTGCTTGGCACCTCGAGACCTTGAACGTGAAGTGCAGCTGTTACAAGATTGAAGATGACATGCATCAAGCATGATTGTTCAAGGATGATGCCGGAATAGATTGGTGCCTGGAGGTGCCAAGCTGTTGTGCCACCAATCTTGAACTATCACGGTCGATCCATCTGTTGTGTATCAGGGCTGGATGAGTTAATGCCCTTTTGCACATAATGCGTGGGTTGGTTTTTCATTGCAAGTGGTTGGATCGTCACCAGAGCATGCAGCACCAGCAAAAGGGCTATGGCGGAATGTACGGTGACCGATCCCCTGCAGAGAGCAGCCATGGACACGGTGCCAGAGGTGACAGCCCTGGTGGTCGCCCGAGTCCCAGATATCAGAACAAGCCTCCTTATACTGAACGGAATAAAGAAAAGAGAGGTCAGTTGTATTACAAACCAGAGTTGTAAAAGAGTGATGATCATACTACATGATAAGATCAATGTTTTTGGCAACTTTAGATGATGTTTCACTTACACGCAGTTACAGTCATAGACTTGTATGGTTCTTATTTATTCTTAATCATATTAGTAATATTATTACTAGATGAGTCCCAGTGACCTGAAGTTGTAACGACTTGTCCTCAATATACTGTCACTGTCAAAAGATCTTGAAGTCCCTGAAAAAAATACTAAAATTTGGAAAGCGTGCCATAATCATTTAAACCCTCATACTGCCTAATGTTCATGCATACAACTACAAGGGGCGTTTAGATGCAGAGGAAGAAAGGAATTGAAGATGGTGCTAATAGTAGTATGTCATGTCTACGTCTGTACCCTTTTTGGGCCATAGCAGACATTGTTACACCATTAGTTAGTGTACTGACTCAAGGTGCCACCACTGACATGCTAAGTATTCTTTATACAGGGTCTCTTAACCTGGCAACAACGAAGGTCAACCAGTACCTTGCCACTGGCAGTATCGGTCAGAATGCACCCGGCAGTCACCGCGACCTTCATGGGCGTGAGCAAGACCATGATTCCCGCGAAGAGGGCAACGGAGACAGCAGCCACCAAGGAGGGCAAGACAAAATGCCTGCCACGCGCAGAGATTCGTCCAAAGATGGGAAAGACAAAGATCACAGAGTTGAGGTATTGCTAACAAACATAATAATAATAATAATAATATAGCTACTTATATAGCGCTTATCCTTAAATAAGCTCTAAGCGCTTTACAAATAAAGAGTGGGAGTGGAGGGGGTCATAAAACCAAAAAAAAACACAAAATCAACGGATTCTGCAATACACGCGCGCGCACACACACAAACACACACACAGGTACATAATGACAAAGAACTGAGCTACGTTGAACAGGAAGTTGAAACCATTTAGATCCAGCAGGAGATGGATTGACCCTGATAATTCAAGAGTAGTGCCAGATTAGCTTGGTGCCTGAAGGTGCCAAGCAAATCTGGCACTACCCTTGAATTATCATGGTCAATACGTCTCTAACTGGCATGCCTCCAAAATTTGGGAAATGTGGGCGTTGGGTTAAATGGGTTATAACTAAGTTTAAAACTGATCCTGGTAAGCAAGAGGAATACAGGGCTTGTAATTTTCCGCGGTTACGCAAATTTCCGCTATTAAAAACAAAATTCCGCCGAGAACAGTATGGTTTTCCGCGGAACAAAAAAGTTTGACGATTTTCCTCCAATGAAAAAGTTTGTTGTGCGTGTCCTCAAGTCAAACGGAAACAAGGAACTGCGCATGCGCGTGTCTGAATCTTACTTACTTACTTATGCCTGTCACCCCTACCCGGGTATAGGCCGTCGACGAGAGACCTCCAGCGACTCCTGTCCTGTGCTTCTCCTTCGATTCTACTCCAGGTGGTTCCCAGTCTCTTGATGTCTGCTTGGAGGTCTCGACGCCAAGAGTTTCTCGGCCTACCTCTTTTCCTCTTTCCCTGGGGGTTCCAATGACAATGCCTGCCTAGTGATAATGGAAGCTGGCTTTCTCAGACTGTGACCGATCCATCCCCATCTTCTTCGCCCAATTTCATTCTCTGCTGTTATCTGCTTTGTTCTCTCCAGAGTCTGACCTTGCTGATCTTCTCTGGCCAGTGGATTTTCAAAATTCTTCTAAGGCAACTGTTCACGAAGGTCTGTACTCTGTTGACTGTGGTTTTTGTCAATCTCCAAGTCTCTGCTCCATATAGGAGAACTGCTTTTACATTGGAGTTGAAAATCCGGACTTTGGTCATGGTGTGTTGTGACAACTCTCTTGAACTCCACACTTTTTTCAACTGGAGAAAGGCTGCTCTGGCTTTACCGATTCGTGCTCTGACATCTGCATCAGTGCCGCCTTTTTTGTCTATGATGCTCCTGAGATAGGTGAAGGACTCCACCTCCTCCAACGGGGTGCCAGCAAGCAAGACTGGTTCTTCCCTGGTTGCATTCAGCCTCATTGTCTTTGTTTTCTGTTTGTGAATGGTGAGGCCCACTTGGGACGAGATGTCAGCAAGCCTCATGGTCTTGTCCTGCATTTGTTGATGAGTGTGGGACAGTAATGCCAGGTCGTCCGCAAAATCGAGGTCGTCAATCTGTGTCCACAGTGTCCACTGTATTCCACTTCGTCTGTGCTCTGTGGTCATCTTCATGACCCAGTCTACGGCCAGTAGGAAGAGGAACGGCGACAGCAGACACCCCTGCCTGACACCAGTTCTGACCTGGAGCTCCCTGGTGAACTGCCCTTCGTGGATCACGCGACATGTCATGCCATCGTAGCTGCTCTTGATCAGGCGGACGAGCTTTGTGGGTACACCATAGTGTCGTAGGAGTTTCCACAGAGTCTCTCGGTCCACACTGTCAAATGCTTTCTCATAATCCACAAAGTTGACGTACAGCGGGGAGCTCCACTCCAGAGACTGTTCCACGATGATGCGGAGAGTGGCGATCTGGTCTGTACATGATCGGTTCTTCCTGAATCCTGCTTGCTGGTCTCTCAGCTGGGGGTCAACGGAGCTCTTCATTCTCTCCAGGATAATCCTGTTGAAGACCTTTCCTGGTACCGACAGCAAGGTAATTCCTCTGTAGTTGGAACACTTGCTGAGGTCGCCTTTCTTGGGAAGCTTGATTAGGTACCCCTCCTTCCAGTCGGCTGGCATCACCTCCTCTTCCCAGATCTTTCCAAACAGTGGGTACAGCATCTCCACTGTTGTCTCTAGGTCTGCTTTCAGAGACTCCGCTGGGATGCCATCTGGCCCTGCTGCTTTGCCGTTCTTCAAAAATGCCACTGCTCTTCTGATCTCTTCCCGGCTGGGTCTGTCACAGCTGATGGGTAGGTCGGTCTCTGCCAGCTGGATGTCTGGGGGGTCGGGTGGGCTAGGTCTGTTCAGTAACTCTTCAAAATACTCGGCCCATCTGTCGAGTTGGTCTGCTCTGTCTGCAATAGGCTTGCCTTCTTTGTCTTTTACTGGTCTTTCTGTATGGCCATACTTGCCCGACAATCTTCTGGTAATGTCGTAGAGCTGTTTCATGTTGCTGCCTTTTCTGCCTCTGCTGCCAGGCTGTCTGTGTAGGCCCTCTTGTCTGCCCTGATACTCCTCTTCACCTCGCGGTTGGCTTCCGAGTATTCCTCCTGTGCCCTTCCTTTGGCTGCTCTCGTGCGACTGTTGTTGACAACTGCTTTCTTCTGCTTCCTCACTTCTATCTTCTTCAAGGTCTGTGCCGACAGCCAGTCCTTGTGATGGTGTTTCCTGAACCCTACAGTGTCTTTGCAGGTTGAGTTCAGTGCCTCTCTAACTGCCTTCCACTGCTGCTCTGTGGTGACCGCCTCCTCTTCATTTACTAGCTCCTGTAGCGCTTGAAACCGGTTGGACAGCACCAGTTTGAACTCTTCTCTAACTCCAGTTTCTCTCAGGAGGCCTACATTATAGCGCTGTCTTCTTGTTGTCTCTGTGCGGCTTTTCTTTAGCTTGAGCTTCATTCTTAAGGTAAGCAGATGGTGGTCGGAGGCGACATCTGCTCCCCTCCTCACTCGAACATCTTGAAGGGATCTTCTAAATTTCTTGCTAATGCAGATATGGTCTATTTGGTTCTCTGTTGTATGGTCAGGTGAGACCCAAGTTGCTTTGTGTATTCTTCTGTGTGGGAAGATGCTGCCTCCAATGACAAGTCGGTTTAGAGCACAAAAGTCTACAAACCTCTCCCCTTTCTCACTCATCTCCAAGCCTAGTCCCTGTCTCCCCATCACCTCTTCGTATCCGGTGTTGTCCTCCCCTATTTTGGCATTAAGATCGCCCATGACGATGGTGATGTCTCGCTCCGCACATTTGTCCACGGCACTCTGGAGTCGGTCGTAGAACTCTTGTTTCTCTTCCTCGTCACTGTCATTAGTGGGCGCATAACACTGGATGACGTTCAGCTTGAGCTTTTTCTTGGTTCTAAAGGCTGCTGTGATAATTCTTGGCCCAAGAGGTTCCCAGCCCATCAGCGCTCTCTGTGCCACTGGTGACAGCATGAATGCTACTCCTTCTTTATGGGGGGCATTCTCCTCTTCATGACCTGAATACAGAATCATCTCCCCACTTAACAGCCTTTTCTGGCCAGACTGCGTCCATCTGGCTTCACTGATACCTAGCAGGGAAAGGTTGTACTTTTGCATTTCCACTGCTATCTGGGCGGCCTTGCCGCTCTGGTACATGGTCTTGACGTTCCATGTGCCCATGGTTGTGTCCCTGGATAGAGAGAGGCGGCTCGGTCCTGTGGCTTCCGAAGACTTCCGGCTTTCACCACAGGACGTCATAAGTCTTGTGGTAGAAGAACCTTCCTCCTCCAGGAAAGGAATTACTGTTAGTCTTTTCGTCGGCGTTTTTGTAGCTATTTCCTTTTTTGCAGGGTGGGGAAGCTACCCCCACGCCCAACCCCCTTACTAGGAGGACCAGGGGTTTTCTGTCGGGGTCACCTTCCCTTAGACCATGTTTGTTCACGGCACCTTATTTCATTCGGTGCACCCCTCTCACGAGGGACCCCCTATCCACCACCCAGGGGACGCGCCTCAACGCCATATGGTCCCAGCGCGAGGCGTGTCTGAATCGCAGCCGGTAAAATGGATGCAAGACGCATTGTTGTTCAGCGTGGTGATGCAATTGATAACGGTGTGTGAAAAATTGCGTGGAGGCGGGAATGGATGGAAAAAGATGTGGGTGATGAACAACCAGGACAATATTTGTAATAACTCTCTCTCTCTTGATTTCTCTCTCTCTCACTGTCTAGTGACTACTCCCCCTCCCGTCGTTTGATTTTTAACTCCAGACCATTACAAGCCCTGGGAATATTCTCATGAACCCCTGCAGATAAAACAGGCTGGCTGAAAGGCTCTAGAGCCCAGTAATCTTGGCACTATCCTGACTGCAGCTTCTTGAGGAAATACAATCTAGGATGGAAGAAGTTTTGAAATACAGTGACATCTTATTTCTGTAATCTGCTGTTATTTTTGGTTAACGTGCAAAGCAAAAGTGAGTCTGTTCTGGGCCAGTGTTCGGCTCTCATAAACTTTAACGTTTGCATTTTGTTTTGGAGACTGTTTATGCCACAGTCTTCAAACTTGGCCCAAGAATACTTTGTGGCAAGACATTTCTAAACATATCAAATTAAATGACCTTTCTCAAAGGTTGATACAGTGGGGCCAGAAATAGATAAAAATTGGCCATATTTTGAGAAAAGTTGATTTTCTCAAAAATTATTTTCATCTTCAAGCTCAAACCTGGTACAGAGATACTTGATGGTAAGACTTTTCTATGCATGCAGATTTTGATGACCCAGCAAAAAGGTCAAGTTTCACAAGAGGTCAGCAATGTGTGAAAATACCAATTTTTGGCTCAGGTGCGAAGCAAAAGTGAGTGTGTTCTGGGCCAGTCATTGATCCGCCGTCATCAGTGGTAAATTTTAATGTTGGCATTTTCTCGGAGACTATTCAAGCTACAGTCTTCAAACTTGGCCCAAGGATACTTTGTGGCAGGACCTTTCTAAACATACCAATTTTAGTGACCCCTCACAAAGGTCACAGGGGATCAGAAAATACATCAAAAATAGCTATTTTTGGACATTATTTTTTTTTTCTCAAATACTATTCGCAACTTCAAACCTAATCTTGGTACAAATATACCTGATGGTAAGACCTTTATACGCACACTAATTTGGTTGATCCCTCGGAAAGGTCAGGGGTCACAAGATCTCAGGAAATAGGTCCAAAATAGTCATTTTTACAAAAGATGTTTTTTCTCAAATACTATTCACAACGTCAAACCCAAACTTGTTACAGAGATACCTGATGGTAAGACCTATCTATGCATACTAATTTGGATGACCCCTCGAAAAGGTCAAGGGTCGCAAGAGCTCAGGAAATAGGTTTTAAAAAAAAATAGCCATATTTTAACAAATGTTTTTTCTCAATTACTATTCACAACTCCAAACCCAAACTTTCTACAGAGACACCTGATGGTAAGACCTATCTATGCATGCTAATTTCAATGACCCCTTGGAAAGGTCAATGGTCACAATAGCTCAGGAAATAGGTAAAATATAGCATATTTTGACAAGAAATGTTTTTTCTCAATTACTATTTACAACTTCAAACCCAAACTTGCTACAGAGATACGTGATGGTAAGACCTGTCTATGCATACTAATTTGGATGGCCCCTCAGAAAAGGTCAAGGGTCACAAGAGGTCGACAATTGTGTATAAAATGTCAATAATTATACCTATTATCAACATTTTTGCAAACTTTTCAATCAAATTTCTCACAAAGGCAGCTGATGATAAGACCTTCCTATGTATCCTAATTTAGTTGACTCATCACAAAGGTCAAGGGTCATGGCGGTTTCACAGATGTGTGAAAACTGATTAATTTAAATTTTTGAGAAAGCATGGATTTTGTTAGTGCAGAAGCCATCCCTTTACTTATTGTCAGACGTGTGGATTGGTCATACACTTGAGCCATAAGGGCTTTGCCTTTATTGTTGGGGGGTAGAATATTAGTTTTCTTCAGTATTTTTGCAACCTTTTCAATCAAACTTGGCATAAAAGTAGCTGATGATGAGACCTTGCTGTGCATACTAAATTAGGTGACCCCTTGCAAAGGCCAAAGGTCACAGTGTTGACATAAAAATAGATTTTTTTTTAGAAAGCATGGATTTTGCTGGTATACAGGCTTGATGTCAAGACACCTGATCACCAGCTTATTTCAGTGACCTATGGGTAGAGTCAAGGTCACTAAGGTCAGACTAATTGTGGATATGTCATGCATGTGAGCCATAAAGGCTTTGCCAATCTTGTTTTAATTATGAAGTATGTGCCATGTCTCTAATTTTGAAGTTGAAGTAATTGAGAGTACTGATTTTGGCATTTTAGTGTAATCTTGTTCCGAAGGTGCAAAAGTCAGCTGTGCGGGTGTGTGGGGATTGGTCGGAGCACATCAGCAGCTCTGGCAAGCGATACTACTACAATTGCAAGACTGAAGTGTCACAGTGGGAAAAGCCAAAGGAGTGGAATGATGCGTAAGTACAATTTCTCAGCTACGTTACAAATGAATTCAAGGGATGGGATATGTAAGGTTCAACTTGATTCAGAGATGTGGGCAAGACAAATGGAATCCTTCATTGCTTGATTGTCGCCCAACAAACGATCTGCTTCCAAAATGTATAAAACTGGTTATTGTATGTAATCATAGGACTTGTCAGTCCATCCGACCTAGTTGTGCTGCATGTTTGACCTTTGTGGGAATAACATGACCTTTGCAGGAATAACATGGCCTTTGCAGGAATAACATTTTGAAGTTTTTGTTTGATAACTTTTTTCCAGCTACACTAAATAGAATTTAGTATTCTTGGTCTTTTATCAAAGTTATAATATATCAAAGAAGTCAACACAGTCCTAGTGCACGGCTTTACCAGCCAGTGCTGGCACTTAGCTTGCTTCCAGCTGCCAGAGAGATAAGGCGCGGCGAGGTCAAATTCCACTCTCGCGCACTCATTCTATTTATATCCAGGGTTCGTAGCGTTTGGGAAGATTTGGGAAAGTTTGGGGAAAATGGATATCATTTTCCAGGCCCTGGAAAGTCTTTGAAAAATGAAAAATGTGTGTATGGTTTGTGAAAGTTTTTGGGAATTTTGAATGATCGCTACAGCTACATGGAATCCACATTGTACATCACTCACAGCCATGTTTATGCAACGTAAAAATGAAAAAAAAAAAAAAATACAAAAGCGAGTGAATAAGAGCAGGCGTTCCGATCAACGACTTTCGATTTCTAACCGGAAATGAGATCTGCGAATTACCTCCCTTTGAAGACTTCCGGGGTCTCCATGCAAAAACTCAAAATGCCGGGTTCGTATGTTTTCAATGATCTATGGCTGGAAAATCCGCTATATAAAAGCTGGCTCCGAAAAGTAGCATCAAACAAGCGGTCGGCTTTTTATGCCGCTTGTTGAAAATCTATTGATGTGGCAAGCATGGGTGAAGGTGCCATCATGAGTCGTAACAAAGGTAAGCAGTCCGTTGAACAGTAGGCATATACAGTGTAGGCTTAGTCTATATTTCGGTCACTATATCTTATGGTCTATAGATTTGTAATATAGATCGTTATTAGAAGTGAATTCTGCTTTAGTGTACCTTTTTGGGCCACGGTGAAGGCTTGGGAAATATCTTTAAATGGTCTTGAAAGTTTGTGAAAATTTTGTGAATTTTGTGATGCCTTTTGGCTACGAACCCTGTATATCGCATTCGTTGCTGTGCGGTATACGGCTGTCTATAGCGTGACTGGCGCTCTGCCACTATAGCAACTACCTACAGGTTTGTATTCATAACACATCTCTGTCTAAAGTGACTGTTGTGAAAGCAAAATCGTTCAAAAGTTTACACACACTGATACCTACACACTGATACCAAACATGACAACATTACGACTTACACTTGTGTAGCAGGTTATGGTGAATTTGTTGTGAAATTGACAAAGTTCCCACAGCCATAACACAAAGATGCAACTTTTCCCAACAAAACACACTTGCATGCATACGGGTCAGCATGCCTACAGTAAGTATCACTTACTGGATTTTGGTTCCACGGTGGGGGATGATGTTGCTGTGTCACATGTCACTCCTAATGGAACTTGCAGTACTTATCACAGCAGAACTTTTCCCACCCAGAATTCTAGAAATATCTCATGTATAACACAAGCACATAATATTAAAACTGCCCATGATTCTGCAGACCCAACGTTTCTGTCATCAGAAGAATGAGACATCACGACATGAATCTGACGCCGTTGACAGCAGCTTCTCGGCCGAAGAAGCCCAAAGGACCAGCAGAAAATGATGTCGAAAGACCAAACGACAGAGTGATATGAGGGCGCAAGCTGCAAGTTTAGCACAAACAAAAGAAAGGGAGAAAAATGTCGCAGTACACCCAGCCTGCCTGGACAACATCTTGTCAGCCAATGAATTAATTCGAACAAAAATATATCCTGATGAAAACTGTTCCTTTGAAGCCTCCGCCTTCCATTTAGGTGAGATATCAGGGGAGGAACTGCGGCAATGTCTGTGTGAACACGTTGAGGACAATTATGGAACCTATGTTCCCTTCATGGCTCCAGTAGACAGAGAAGATGAAAATGACATATTTATGAGGTTCCTCTCGAATGTCAGCGAACTGCGACAGCCTGGGAAGTGGAACAATGATGCCGCAGATCTTCTGCCACGGGTGTTGGCTGACTGGTCCGAGAGAGTTGTCCATATCTACACAAGCGGCATGTTCAAATCTGTCTCAGACTTCATGCCGTCCAGAGGTAGCACCACTGTCATAGCTTGTCAACAGGCTGAACCCATCTGGCATCACACTGGCCTTCATTGTCCATGAGTCCACAGACCAGCCAGAAAGCAGACGCCAGGGCCTCAGGATGATGTCTGTATTCACTCTGATGGTGAGGCTGAGGACTTTCAGCCCACTCACCAGTCGACACCAAATGAAGACCATAATCTGACCGATGGGGAAAGCTTGGGGGGAGTGCTGAGTTTTCCTAGCTTGGACGACAGTGTGAACACCACCCCAACAAAACAGGAGTCAAAGGACAAAATAAATATCACACCCAGGAAACGAGGATTCCTCCAAACGCCTCCTAAGAAAAATCTTTCCAGGAAGAAAAAATCAAAGCCAGAAGCATGGAAACAAAATGTAAGAAAATCATTGCATTTGCAAGGGAAAGAGTATATATCTCAGGCTGGCAAGACTGTTCCTCCCAGATGTGTCCAGGAGACTGACTGTAGCAAGTGCAGATATGACTGCAATAATCGTATCTCAGGGGAGTATCGGCAAGACCTCTTTCAGACATTTTATGCCTTAGACACTTACGAACGCCAAAAAGACTTTGTGCTCATGTTAGAGAAAGAGAGACTGTCCATATTTTGGGTGCAGACAATAAGCCAGTGCCCAAGAAATGCCAGAGATGCAGCACCTTCTTCTTTATTGTTGATGGCCAAGAGCGACTTGTCTGCAAGATGTTCTTTTTGGCGACACTGGCACTTGGTGAAGCCTATGTTGACCATGCTTTATAGAACAGCACGAACAGAGCTTTCACTGGCAAGGAACGCCAAGGAAGTGGCAAGCCATACAACAAGGCCAGTGAAGAAGCTGTTGAAGGGGTAAGAAAACACATTGAGTCCTTCCCCGCCTTAGAGTCACATTACACCAGAAAAGACTCAACATAAGTACATACAGCCCGGGGTACAGCAGTGCAAAGGGGAGGGCTGTCAGCCAGTGTCAACAAAGAAACAGACAGGTTTTTAACACTGAATATAACTTATCTTTTCATGCCCCCAAAAAGGACCAGTGTGCGCTGTGTGCTGCTTTTGCCATGAAGAAGACGAAAGAGCTGGCCACGGAAGATGACAAGAAGGCCTTCAAAAAACACCAGGAGAGAAAGAAGCGGGCACGCCTTGAGAAAGAAAATGACAAGGCAGAAGCCAAAAAAGATCGCCAAAAGCATGTCATCACTGGATCTCCAGGCGGTCCTGCAAGCTCCTTGTGGCCTCGTCAGCCAGTTATACTATAAAAGGAAACTCTTTGTGTATCTCGGAAGGTAAAAGGGGAGCGTGTGAGATCTCAACATGCCTCTACTTTTACCATAGCTCACTCCCAGACAGCGTTGAGGAGGTTACAATCTTTTTATAGACTGCTGTCCAGGCCAAAATCGGAATCAATACCTGGCAGCTGGTTTATCCCATGCTGTACAAAACATCAAAAACATAAAGATCATAACCCACAAATACCTGGAAAGTGGGAATACGCAGATGGAATGCAACTCCATGCGTGCAGCCATTACATTTGCAGCGGCTGGGACATTGTCCTAAGAATGGCCAGAAGGACGTGACCATATTTAGTTGCCCACTCAAATACACAGACATCCTTGACTTCAAAACACTAGCTGCGTCAGCCCTAGGCAACACCAAGACTGACATAACTGGACAAAAAGTGAACTGGCTTCAAATAAAAGCATTTCACTTTGAGAAAGGCAAAGGAGAGGAGATATTTTTCAAGACCTCCTTTGATCAGGGCAACTACCAGACCATCAAGGTTGCTGGAGGAAGGGAGGCCGTGCTGCCCCTATCAAAACTATACCACACCTGTACAGCCACAAACTTCTCATCTCCCAGGCCAAGAAATCTGACCTCTTGTCCCTGTGCTTGTCTGGGATCATCCCTGAGGAGCACCATGCATTCTACAAGAGCCTTCTGGCCTCTTAAGCTACAGTAGATCGGCTCCCACAGCCTGGCGTCGATGAAGTGGAAACTGACTCAGAGTGAACACAAGGCCAGGACGATCAACATTTCTGGAAGATGCGAACTGCATTCATACTCTTTTTTGGCAGAGACTCTAAGGCACCAACACATGCGTTATCCTTGAAAAAAATGATTATCAGAACCCCCTGCAAAGCGCACAGAGTATTGCCACTTTGTCAACATCAGGCTGTTCTGATACAACCCTGCTCAGCTCCTGAACAATAATCAACATCTCATGGATGACTCGGTGAAACTGGTTTGCTGAAATATCAGCGTCTCTACTGGAAAATACACATATGTTTTAAAATCAGGAAATGCATCGATCAAAAATCAAGTATCAAATTATGCACTTGATATAGACAACAAAAGGGATACCCTGTTAGCATAGTATTTGAGTCCCACCTGGGTCCAGGTCAGACCCTGGTGAGACCCACATGGAGCGCGTTGATCCCAACCTGTCCCCATATTCGGTCCAGGTGAGATCCATACGGGTCCCACTGATTTTGTTGACCGAGTACCGAAAAGTGATTTTCAGTGTGAACTGTTTTGTGATTGCTACTAGAAAACAAAAGGGACTTAATGATACATTGATGTGTAACTTGAATACATTGACATGTGCGACTTGGATAATGACATGCTGGATACATGAAGACACATCGGATTGCAGCACTGGCTTTCGGTCATGGTGATGACACATTGAATTTTCCTCTTTTTTGTACTTTGTACGGAGCGTTGAATTAAAAGAAACTAAACTTTTCACTTATGAGTAACAACAACCCATACTTTAGGACTGTAATATTCGGCAACCATTCTGTCGTGTCTTTTTCTCCGCCTCTCTCTTCGTTTCCTTTCCACACTATCATTTTGTGTGTGTCATTATCATTAATTCATAACGGAACACTCGGCATTGCAAAGAGACCACTGTATGATCCAAGTTATTGAAATACGAAGTAGAGGAAGGGCTTTTATGCCAGAACTTTATTAGCAGAGTTGAAAATAAATCAAGCAAGTTTTTAAATGCGACTTTCAGACTACCAAGAAGTGATTCAGTCACTTTTTGTGACTTTTAAAAAAGACGTTACTGATTGTACTGGTTTTCATTACGTGTTTTTGGAAATTCTATCCACGCTCAGGCCTGTCTTAAGACTGCATATCCATGTAATTGCTTTCCGTGGGCTGTTTATTCTGAAAAGTGCCGCCGCGACAAAACTGTAGTTTGTTACGAGTTTTCATTAAAGGAACTAGAGCTGGCCACCAGCTAACCATTCCTGCTAGCGTCTCGAGTTACAACTGAAAGGCAGCCCCTTTCTGCGATGACATGGCATGTATTTGGCCTGTGTAAACAGCGGAAATGCACTTACGAGGTTTATATGGACACTTTAGAGTTTACAGTTCCTAGTACTACATAAATCCCGTATTTGCTTCATATGTCATAAAGCAACAAATTATTTTTTTAAAAATTAATGCTTGTGCAGTTAAAAATTTACATGAAGATGCAGAGAATAAAACAAAGTTTTTTGCAGACACTAAATTTTTGGGCAATAAGAAAAAGAAAATATTTAATTTTAGATGTCAAAATTTCAAAAGGCTCTCCTGTAAAGTTAGCTGAAATGGAGATAAGACTAAGAGGTTTAATTGGGCAACCCACAAAATGATTGTTTCTTCCCATGCGCACCCTTTGCTGGTCGTCATCCTTTACTAGCTGCATGAAGTGAACACGCGCGACACATTTTTCAAAACTCCTATTTGGATCGAACACGGTCCAAATGTGTTGTGATGAGGCAATATCAGACGCCACATTTCGCATTGTCTCCTCAGACACACGTGTTCAGAATATACCGTTTTATCTGACTATAGCAACTCCTACACATTGTTTTGGAGTGCATCAAGTCTTTGTCTTCCTGGATATTAATTCCATAACACTTGTGGATTAAGTGTTCATAATTGATACAAAGAAATGACTTTTTATCACTGTATTTTTTTTTTTTTTTTTTTTGGTGATCTCCCGCCACATATTCTGCACAATGCATTTACTCTCAGTTCATGGAACACACCTGTGTGTACACAGGCTGTATGCGTTTCATCAGACTCCCATCATGATCAAAAGTTAAATCAAAAGTACATTTACAAGGTTCACTGTTAGTGTTGCACTATTTCCCCGAGAAAGAAACGTGACTATCTCCTCAATAGTAACGTCCTGAGAAAGCCTTGTTGCTGTCGGGACGTTAAGCAATGTACAATCAAATCCTCAATAGTATCCGTGTAATTAAGCCCTCGCTTTCCCCAATTCCGGGAGTGTACACTAAGGCAGGTGTCTGGAACTTGTGTGTCGACACTTGTCAGTGACCTAATTAACCACCCTCCTGCTTCTGTCCCCCACTGCGGAACCAAAATCCGGTAAGTGATACTTACTGTAGGCATGCTGATGTAACTGTGTTTCTTTGGGAATAGTTGGGTCTTCATGTTATGGCTGTGGGAACTTTGTCAATTTCACAACAAACACCAACATCGTACATCAACAAATTCTCGTTCTCTTTATTTTCACCATAACTTGCTACACAAGTGTAAGTCATAATGTTGTCATATTTGGTATCGGTGTGTAGGTATCAGTGTGTGTAAACTTTTGAACGATGTTGCTTTCACAACAGTCACTTTAGGCAGAGATGTGTTATGAATACAAACCTGTAGGTAGTTGTTATAGTTGCATAGCGCCTGTCATGCTATAGACAGTAGCAGGTGCGATATAAATAGAATGAGCGTGCGTGAGTGGAATTTGACCTCGCCGCACCTTATCTCTCTGGCAGCTGGAAGCGAACTAAGTGTCAGCTATGGTAAAGGCGTGAGTAAATAGCGTTTTTTTTCACTTGCAGATCCAAGCCTCCTGATAGATCTAAAGATGGCCGTGGACCGGCAAGACCAAGTTCCTCTTCAACTCACCCAAGAGGTCGGTTACATTTTGCATTTTGTCATACATGTTTGATTACAAAGTAGGTCACGTTTTATTGTTCAATCATTATCATGGCATTTCCATTGTTCCCATTTCTCAGTGGCATTTCAAAATTTCATTTTTCTCAAAATGGCAGATCTCCATAAAATGAAAGTGTCAACCTCACAACCTAGTTAGTAGATTGCAACCACATAACTAGTGTGATGAAGCCTCAGGATTTAAGCCTTTAGTTTAATATTATAATCTCACCTTGATTCTGGCCTATAGATCATGCCATGCATTCAATAAGTCCATAATTCAATAAGTCCATAATATTTGTATGCATTTTTTTGTTTTGTTTTTGCTCACATGTGATAGCAAAGCAAAAGTTAATATGTACTGGGCCTTCCATCATTCGGTAGTAGTCTGTTAATATCTATCTGGCTGTCTGTGGTAAACTTTAACTTTGGCATTTTCTTGGAGACTATTCAAGCCACAATTTTCAAAGTTCTCGCAGTGATACTTTGTGACTAAATCTGTCTGAACAGACTATGTCAGTGACCTCTCAAAGGTCAAGGTCACAGTGGGTCCAGAAATAGGTCAAACATAGCCATATTTTTAACAGAAAAAAATATTTTTTCTCAAATATTGTTCTCAGCTTCAAACCCAGAGTAGGTACAAAGATACCTGATAGTAAGACCTTTCTATGCACACTAATTTGGATGACTCCTCGGAAAGGTCAAGTGTTACAAGTTCAAATGTTTGAAAATGGTAAATTTGACAAAATCGTAGTTTTTGTCAAAGTGTTTGCAAACTTTTCGATCATATTTGGCACAAAGATAGCTTATGATAGGACCTTTCTATGTGTACTAATTTCGTTGACCCCTTGCATATTCAAGGGCAATGCGGGTTGACAAAATAATGTGAAGAATGCATCAATTTTGAGAAAAGGTGGATTTCTCTTGTACAAAAAGCAACCCTTATGTTAAGACTTAAAACACTTCAGTGACCTGTTGGAAAGGTCAAAGTCATAAAGGTCAGACTTATTATGAGGATCGATCATTCATGTGAACTATAACGGCTTTGCCTTTTTTGTTGTCCATTTATTTTGTCATTGTCTTTTGGGATATTGGAGTCCCACAGTTTAATTTGTAAGTTATGTGTGGTTGCAGGTGGGGACGAGCGAGCTAGACATTCCAGTGTGGGTGAGCGGCATGATTTGCGATACCGACCAGAGTCCTCAAGTTCTGCACTGGCAGACAAACAGTCACAGAAACTGTCAGAGAGACCTAAGTCTTACTCTATGGACGCACCCAATTCCTCCTCTGCCACTGCAGGATCAAACTCTCTCCGGAGTAGCACAATTCAGCGAAGTGACTCTGTTGGGGAGCCCATTCACTCTCACAATCATGCAGGATATTCTAGCCATGGTGGACACTCAGGTTATCCTGGACATTCAGGCCACCAGGGACACACGAGCCATCCAGAGCTCAAAAGAAACAGTGTTTATCACGGTTCAGCATCAGGGGAGCCAGCCAAGAGGCACATTCGACATGAGAGTGAGAACAGCCGGGGGGCGATGGGACATGGATCAAGAAATGATGGTGAGTAGCCTTGTCACTACTGGAGTCAAATAAATTTGTTGTACAGAAAATTTCATTAGTGGAAGTAGACGCAGATGATTCCAATTTAACCTCTTTGTGCATGTAGCTACAGATACTGTTTAGACTTTTACAGTGGAGTCCGCTTAACACGAATTTCTGGGGACACGGAAAATCACTTCGTGTTAACCGTATTTCGTGTTAACCAATATGGCCTCAAAATTGATCACGGCCCTCAAGGAGAAAGTGTGTAAGACGTGTGCGTGAATGAGTACCCAGAGCATGGAATTTTCCTCTTTTTGGCGGATTTCCGCTTAAATGAAGCTGCCATTCCGCCGAAAATAAAAATTTCCGCCGAAAACAAAATCGTAAAGTCACTATTCCAATACCGTGTTTCGCGATCTTTATGTGGCGGATATCCCCAAATCGCATATTCAAAATTGAGCGAGGCGTTAGCTTTAGCTCGCACAGGTCGCTTCCGGTCTTCAGTGGTAGTCGTAGTCTGGTCAAAATATGGCGAAGAGAAAATACTTAAACGCGGAGACAGAATAGACGATTCTGGAGCCAAGAATATTTTGGGATGGACTTGGCTCGAGAAAAGCGTAAACGACGAGCTCCGCGCTCAGTGTATTCGCAAGTTAGCGGCCTGTGGGCAGGCGTATTGCCGTGAACTGCGCAGAGTTTGATATTAACTACGCGGCCGCGTAGCTCTTGATGCTCATGTGTCTACAGCGAAACACAAGAAAGCTAAAAGCAGTGCCATTGGAAATATTACTCTTGATGGTGAATAAATTTATTACAATGTATTTTTTTCCAGTAAAGTTTGATGAAATTATGTTGAAAAATCTATATAACCTTTCTCCAGTTCAGTGACCATGGTACATAGTATTAAATAAGAGAGAAAAGGAATCCATACTTACAGCTGATTAATCAGAGATTATTAAAGAAAGTATATATATTATATAATTAAACTCAAATAAAAAAAATGAAAAATGGAAAGACATTCAGATGTATTTTGAATAAGCATTTGGATATATTCTGTTGAATACTTTAAGTTTTAGCATAACTTTTAAACCTTTGACACAAAAAATAAAAAGTGCACCCGAAAAATAAGAAAAAAAAGCAAGATTTTTAGGTGGTTAAACTGCTCAGTTTCTCTCTAAAATGCACCAGATTGCACAAATTTTAATGTAAATTTTCAAAATTTTTCCGGGGGAGCATGCCCCCGGACCCCCCTAGTGAAAAGGGGTTTTCCTCTTTTTTTTAGTACAAGTAATTCCATGCTCTGAGTACCAGGTTAAAAGTGCACATTATCGTACTTTCTATGCATACCTTCAGCTCGCTAGGAAAACACAAGGAAACGTGTACAGCTCAAGTATTTAATGTAAATCCATCAGGTAAAATCCATACTAAGTTACAATCCTCAGGTAAAAGCAACACAGGCTGAAGTACAATCCCGCATCGGTAAAAGGGTTGTGTTGGTACACGAATGATACAACATGAATACAGTACAGAAATGCTAGCCAATGAGAAGACAGATTACAACAGCCGAAGGCTATTCAGCCAATCACAGACTAGAGTTCGCTCTGATCTGTCATGTGTACTTCCACAGCGCGAGAGCGACACGTGAATTGGTTTTCTGTGAATGGAATCTGTGTTCGTGTTAAACAGGTGAATAATAGTGAAATTGCTCTGGTTGGGAACCGAAACCAGCTTTTTTTGTGTAAAGCGAAATTTCGTGTTAAGCATTTCGTGTTATCAGTGAAATTTTAATACAGAATAAGAAGGCCGTCGGCCGGGAATGCAAAAACGGTTCGTGTTAACCGGAATTTCGTGTAAAGCGAGTTCGTGTTAACTGGACTCCACTGTAGTACCAGCATGCACAAGGGTGAAAAGATACAGTACAGCTTACAGGAAGTTTTGACCCTAGACCAAGAAGCTGACTGCTAAACTTGTAAAATACGAAGAAATTCTCTAGAAAGAAAGAAACACAGTTGAAAAGACAAGTACTACACAGTTTATTAAGTTTTGTGTTTTGCATTAGAGGGTTTAACAAGTTTAAAGGTTTTACTTTTAAGTTAACCCTTACCCAGCTAGTCATGACAGTAGTCGCATCAATCGATCAAATCTGTTATTGTGCTTGGGTCACTGCGTTCAGTCCATTTGGGCTTGTTCCCCTGAAATATAAAACCAGTGTTACTGTTAACTGTAAAAATGTACGCACATGGGTCATTGATCTGCAGAGGACAAATGCAATGGGTCATTTCTGAAGCCAGATGGGCCAAGTTACAGCCAAACTGCCAAAATTGGGGGGGGGGGGGGGGGGGGGGGGGGAAGAAGTGAAAAAACACCCAGTACGCTTTTAGAAACATAGGAGGGCCTGCTGTCTGGAGAAACCTATGGGTCATTGACCCCTCAGTTCAGAGTGTGATGTGTCATTTTGGGAAATGATGAGCTGATGGCACAGGGCACATTAAAAAACGACACACAGTTCTGTCCATACAGTAAGCCAGTTTTGCCCCTGAAGATGAATTACTAGTGCCAAGCATCAAGTTGGTGTATAAAGAGTAAAAAATACAGATTGCTTTGTACGCTTCTTCCTCAAGTAAAAATGATGGCACAGCGTGCTGGCTTCAGAATTTTTTTTCAAGACTTTTATGCCGATGCAATGCAGAAAAATTTGTGTTAGAACAAGTAAATGGCTTCCTTAAAGCAGGGATCACATGCACAGTTTCTCTAAAACTGCCTATGCCAAATGCAATGCTGCCCAAAAATTGTGCATCATGTAGCCTCGCTAAAAAAAGGTGTATGTATTAAATAGTCTTGAAAGACCACGCCAGTGAGTCTGAGATCATCTTAAGCGACATCATTACTGAGCGTTTTCTGTGTTAAGCTATTATGTCTGCCCCTGAAAGTATCAGTCCTCTCTCTCCCTCCTTCTCTCACACACACACATGCATACATGGGCGCACGCACATTCATATTGCGCTGCATGCCATTACTTACTTACTTACGCCTGTCACTCCTACCCGGGTATAGGCCGTCGACGAGAGACCTCCAGCAACTCCTGTCCTGTGCTTCTCCTTCGATTCTACTCCAGGTGGTTCCCAGTCTCTTGATGTCTGCTTGGAGGTCTCGACGCCAGGAGTTTCTCGGCCTACCTCTTTTCCTCTTTCCCTGGGGGTTCCATGACAATGCCTGCCTAGTGATACTGGAAGCTGGCTTTCTCAGACTGTGACCGATCCATCCCCATCTTCTTCGCCCAATTTCATTCTCTGCTGTTATCTGCTCTGTTCTCTCCCAGAGTCTGACGTTGCTGATCTTCTCTGGCCAGTGGATTTTCAAAATTCTTCTAAGGCAACTGTTCATGAAGGTCTGTACTCTGTTGACTGTGGATTTTGTCAATCTCCATGTCTCTGCTCCATATAGGAAAACTGCTTTTACATTGGAGTTGAAAATCCGGACTTTGGTGTGTTGTGACAGCTCTCTGGAACTCCACACTTTTTTCAACTGGAGAAAGGCTGCTCTGGCTTTACCGATTCGTGCTCTGACATCTGCATCAGTGCCGCCTTTTTTATCTATGATGCTCCCGAGATAGGTGAAGGACTCCACCTCCTCCAACGGGGTGCCAGCAAGCAAGACTGGTTCTTCCCTGGTTGCGTTCAGCCTCATTGTCTTTGTTTTCTGTTTGTGAATGGTGAGGCCCACTTGGGACGAGATGTCAGCAAGCCTCGTGGTCTTGTCCTGCATTTGTTGAGTGTGGGACAGTAATGCCAAGTCGTCTGCAAAATCGAGGTCGTCAAGCTGTGTCCACAGTGTCCACTGTATTCCACTTCGTCTGTGCTCTGTGGTCATCTTCATGACCCAGTCTATGGCCAGTAGGAAGAGGAACGGAGACAGCAGACACCTCTGCCTGACACCAGTTCTGACCTGGAGCTCTCTGGTGAACTGCCCTTCGTGGATCACGCGACATGTCATGCCATCATAGCTGCTCTTGATCAGGCGGACGAGCTTTGTGGGTACACCGTAGTGTCGTAGGAGTTTCCACAGAGTCTCTCGGTCCACGCTGTCAAATGCTTTCTCATAATCCACAAAGTTGACGTACAGAGGGGAGCTCCACTCCAGAGACTGTTCCACGATGATGCGGAGAGTGGCGATCTGGTCTGTACATGATCGGTTCTTCCTGAATCCTGCTTGCTGGTCTCTCAGCTGGGGGTCAACGGAGCTCTTCATTCTCTCTAGGATGATCCTGTTGAAGACCTTTCCTGGTACTGACAGCAAGGTGATTCCTCTGTAGTTGGAACACTTGCTGAGGTCGCCTTTCTTGGGAAGCTTGATTAGGTACCCCTCCTTCCAGTCAGCTGGCATCACCTCCTCTTCCCAGATCTTTCCAAACAGTGGGTACAGCATCTCAACTGTTGTCTCTAGGTCTGCTTTCAGAGACTCCGCTGGGATGCCATCTGGCCCTGCTGCTTTGCCATTCTTCAAAAATGCCACTGCTTTTCTGATCTCTTCCCGGCTGGGTCTGTCACAGCTGATGGGTAGGTCGGTCTCTGCCGGCTGGATGTCGGGGGGGGGGGGTCGGGTGGGCTAGGTCTGTTCAGTAACTCTTCAAAATACTCGGCCCATCTGTCGAGTTGGTCTGCTCTGTCTGCAATAGGCTTGCCTTCTTTGTCTTTTACTGGTCTTTCTGTATGGCCATACTTACCCGACAATCTTCTGGTAATGTCGTAGAGCTGTTTTATGTTGCCGCTGTCTGCTGCCTTTTCTGCCTCTCCTGCCAGGCTGTCTGTGTAGGCCCTCTTGTCTGCCCTGATACTCCTCTTCACCTCACGGTTGGCTTCCGAGTATTCCCCCTGTGCCCTTACGTTGGCTGCTCTCGTGCGACTGTTGTTGACCGCTGCTTTCTTCTGCTTCCTCGCTGCTATCTTCTTCAAGGTCTGTGCCGACAGCCAGTCCTTGTGGTGGTGTTTCCTGAACCCTACAGTGTCTTTGCAGGTTGAGTTCAGCGCCTCTCTAACTGCCTTCCACTGCTGCTCTGTGGTGACCGCCTCCTCTTCATTTACTAGCTCCTGTAGCGCTTGAAACCGGTTGGACAGCACCAGTTTGAACTCTTCTCTAACTCCAGTTTCTCTCAGGAGGCCTACATTATAGCGCTGTCTTCTTGTTGTCTCTGTGCGGCTTTTCTTTAGCTTGAGCTTCATTCTTAAGGTAAGCAGATGGTAGTCTGAGGCGACATCTGCTCCCCTCCTCACTCGAACATCTTGAAGGGATCTTCTAAATTTCTTGCTAATGCAGATATGGTCTATTTGGTTCTCTGTTGTATGGTCAGGTGAGACCCAAGTTGCTTTGTGTATTCTTCTGTGTGGGAAGATGCTGCCTCCAATGACAAGTCGGTTTAGAGCACAAAAGTCTACAAACCTCTCCCGTTCTCACTCATCTCCGAGCCTAGTCCCTGGCTCTCCCCATCACCTCTTCGTATCCGGTGTTGTCCTCCCCTATTTTGGCATTAAAATCGCCCATGACGATGGTGATGTCTCGCTCCGCACATTTGTCCACGGCACTCTGGAGTCGGTCGTAGAACTCTTGTTTCTCTTCCTCGTCACTGTCATTGGTGGGCGCATAACACTGGATGACGTTCAGCTTGAGCTTTTTCTTGGTTCTAAAGGCTGCTGTTATAATTCTTGGCCCAAGAGGTTCCCAGCCCATCAGCGCTCTCTGTGCCACTGGTGACAGCATGAGTGCTACTCCTTCTGTATGGGGGGCATTCTCCTCTTCATGACCTGAATACAGAACCATCTCCCCACTTAACAGCCTTTTCTGGCCAGACTGCGTCCATCTGGCTTCACTGATGCCTAGCAGGGAAAGGTTGTACTTTTGCATTTCCGCTGCTATCTGGGCAGCCTTGCCGCTCTGGTACATGGTCTTGACGTTCCATGTGCCCATGGTTGTATCCCTGGATAGAGAGAGGCGGCTCGGTCCTGTGGCTTCCGAAGACTTCCGGCTTTCACCACAGGACGTCATAAGTCTTCTAGTAGAAGAACCTTCCTCCTCCAGGAAAGGAATTACTGTTAGTCTTTTCGTCGGCGTTTTTGTAGCTATTTCCTTTTTTGCAGGGTGGGGAAGCTACCCCCACGCCCAACCCCCTTACTAGGAGGACCAGGGGTTTTCTGTCGGGGTCACCTTCCCTTAGACCATGTTGGTTCACGGCACCTTATTTCATTCGGTGCACCCCTCTCACGAGGGACCCCCTATCCACCACCGAGGGGACGCGCCTCAACGCCGTATGGTCCCAGCGCGAGGCTGCATGCCATTAGTAATGGCAATTTTGGCTTTAAATGTTTCCCACCCAAATCCAGCCTATGTTCTGTTGTAGCCGTATTTATACGGAAAGTGCCCTTACGTGTTTAAGGCAATCTATGATCATTTCCAAATTTAGAGGAGACTGCTGTGTGAAATTACTGTGCTGGCTTCAAAAATATGAACAACATTTCTGCTGAAATTTCTCTCAAATCTCAGTTCAACATGAGATGAACATTGTAAGGTTTACCCTTGTAAAAACAAGGAGAAACAGAGTTACCACAGAGAATGACGTCTGAATGAACTGACTGAAGAACTGTTATTTAGCACTTAGTACACACACACACACACACACACACACACACAGTGACACACACTGGTCCTCAGTCTTTCTTTGCCAATCTTTTTAACAGTCATATGAGTAGGCACACATAACATAGGTGTGCTACTGCCTGTTTTCCTACTCTCCTTTATGATAGAAGAAGTGCAGAAAAGTCTAGTTTAATGTTATGACATTCCAACTTCACAATTTAAAAAAGTAATTTATTTAGTGCAGCATTATTTATCTAAGATGCACCTAGAACACTTGTATAGGATCAGGAAGTAACTGTTAAGCCTTTCTTACCTGGTAAAGGTTGCTTTCAAATGTTCAAGAAGTCTTGCATAGCACAAAAAGATTAGGGGGGGGGGGGGGGTGTTGATTGCTGCAGCTCCCTAGATAGATTGTGGCACTGTCTTTAAAGAGATCTGCTTTATTGTGGGCTTTGATTGCTAACATTTGCTGATAAGACAGATTTTCAAACTTGGCATTTTTGGCTCATGTGCAAAGCAAAAGTGAGTATGTTTTGGGTTTGTGGTCGTCCGGCCTCCATGGTAAACTTTGATTTGGGCATTTTCTTGGAGGCTATTAAGCCAGTCTTGAAACTTGGCCCAAGGATGCTTTATGACAAGACCTTTCTAAACATTCCAAGTTGAGTGACCTCTCTCAAAGGTCAAGGTCACATGAGATCAGGAAATAGGTATAATTTTTTTTTTTTAAGTTAAATTTTATTCTTTTTCAAATACTATTCACAAATCTAAACCCAAACTTGGTACAAAGATACCTAATGGTAAGACCTTTCTATGCATACTAATTTGGTTGACCCCTCAGAAAGGTCAAGGGTCACAAGAGACCAAGTAGTAGGTTCAAAAATAGCCATTTTGACAAAAGATGTGTTTTTTTTTCTCAAATACTATTACTATTCACAACTTCACACCCAAACTTGGTACAGAAATACCTGGCGGTAAGACCCATCTATGCATACTAATTTGAATGATCCCTTGGAAAGGTCATGGGTCACAAGAGGTTGGTAAATGTGTGAATAATGCCATTTTTTTTTTAGAATTGTGGTTTTTGGCTCACATGCGAAGCAAAAGTGAGTATGTTCTGAGCCAGTGGTCACCCATCCGTCGTCCGTGGTAAACTTTTTAACATTGGTATTTTCTCGGAGACTGTTCAAGCCCCCCCAGATTTGATCAAGAACTGCAAGGCCACCCTCCGCCCCCTGCATGAGGTCCTACTCCAGTGCTGGCAGGAAGGAGAGGTACCACAAGACATGAGGAATTCCAAGATCATCACCCTCTACAAGAACAAGGGTGAGAGAAGCGACTGTAAGAACTACAGAGGCATCTCCCTTCTCAGCATTGTCGGCAAAGTCTTTGCCCGGGTCATCTTTTTCCGTTTGCAGAAGCTGGCAGAACGTGTCTATCCCGAGTCACAGTGTGGCTTCCGAGCTGAGCGGTCAACGGTAGACATGGTCTTCTTCCTTTGTCAACTCCAGGAGAAGTGCAGGGAACAACACATGCCTCTGTATGTCGCTTTTATTGACCTCACCAAAGCCTTCGACCTGGTCAGTAGAGACGGTCTGTTCAAGATCTTCTCAAAGATTGGATGCCCCTCCAAACTGCAGAGTATGATAGAATCCTTCCACACCAACATGAAGAAGACAGTGCAGTTCAACGGCAGCACATCCGAACCCTTTGACATATGCAGTGGACAGGAGTCGAACAAGGCTGCGTCTTGGCCCCTACTCTCTTTAGGACTCTCTTCGCTGTCCTGCTTAAGCATGCCTTTGATAATGCAACAGAAGGAATCTACCTGTGAACCAGATCAGATGACAGGCTTTTCAACCTTGCCCGCCTTCTTCTTCTTCCTCGATCGCTTCGATGAAGCGCAATATGCATGATGCAGCCGTTGGGCACCTGAGAGGTCCTGCATCTCTGTCTTCGGCCAGGAACGTGTATCGGGGGTCCCTCCCCTAGACCGACTGTCGTTCAGTACTGTTGAGCTCGGTCTGCCCACCAATGAGTAACAACACATTGGCCCCTCACATCGTTTAGCCCGCCAGCAGAGCGGTTTACCAGGTTGTGGCCACTGTTATCCCTAACAGCTTTCTTGGAGCCAGAAGTGAGAGTTGAGTGCTGGGTGAGGACCAGTGCTCCTGTCCACCCAAATGGGTGCTGCTGCCAGGTTTACAAAGGTACTACCTCTCTCCAGACACCCAATACACCCCAACCTTGCCCGCCTGAAAGCCAAGACAAGGATACGCGAAGCCCTCATCAGCGACATGCTGTTTGCTGATGATGCGGCAGTTTCGACCCATACCCAGCAGGAACTGTAGTCACTGATGGAGCGATTCTCCCAGGCTTGCAAGGACTTCGGACTATCAGTCTAAAGAAGACAAATGTCCTGGAACAGGACACGGAGACACCGCCATGCATCACCATTGACAACTACGAGCTTGATGTCATCCACCACTTCACGTACCTTGGGTCCACCCTCACCAATAACCTCTCTGTGGACAATAACCTCTCTCTGGACATCAAGATCGACAAGAGGATTGGGAAGGCTGCTGCAACTCTTGCACGCCTCACAACTCGAGTGTGGTCAAATCTCAAGCTGACTGCAAACAAAGATGGCTGTGCACAATGCCTGTGTCGTCAGCACACTGCTATACAGCAGTGAGACATGGACCGCATATGCTATGCAGGAGAGAAGACTCAACACCTTCCACCTGAGAAGCATCCGCCGTATCCTGGGCATATCTTGGCAAGATAGAACGACCAACACCGAAGTCCTGTCACGCGCTGGCCTTTCCAGCATGTACACCCTACTCAGACAATGCAGACTGCGCTGGCTCGGCCACGTTCACCACATGGAAGATGGCCGCATCCCAAAAGAAATCCTCTATAGAGAACTAGCAGGTGGGAGAAGAAACACTGGTCGCCCCAAGCTACGATTTGTAGATGTTTGCAAGAGGGACATGAGAGCACTGGACATTGACACTGGGTCCTGGGAATGCCTTGCGGATGACCGTGCAAAGTGGAGAAGTATCCTCCACCAACACCTCAAGTCAGGGGAAGAGAAGATGTCGAAAGCAGCAGCAGACAATTGGGCACGCAGAAAGAAGTGCAACAACTCCATCAGACCAGCGACCACATACATTTGTGACCTTTGCAGCAGGAACTGCCACTCCCGCATTGGCCTCTACAGTCACAAAAGATGCTGCTTCAAATCCAGCTGAGCAGGCAATCAGATCAGAACAACTAGGATGCATTATCTATGGTCAATTCAGACCGACAGAGGCCCAAGGATATTTTGTGGCAAGATCTTTCTAAACATACCAATTTGAGTGACCTCTCTCAAAGGTCAAGGTCACGGGATGAGGAAAATGTTTAAAAAATAGCCATATTTTGACAAAATTGATTTTTGGCTCAAGTGCGAAGCAAAAGTGCATCTATGTTCTG
Source organism: Semisulcospira habei (assembly GCA_036245525.1). NCBI lineage: Eukaryota > Metazoa > Mollusca > Gastropoda > Semisulcospiridae > Semisulcospira > Semisulcospira habei. Next base: position 163,853,096 of record BTPG01000008.1, read on the forward strand.
GGCCAGTGTTCGTCGTCCGTCCGCCGTCGTCTGTGGTAAACTTTAACGTTGACATTGTCTCGGAGACTTTTCAAGCTACAGTCTTCAAACTTGGCCCAAGGATACTTTGTGGCAAGACCTTTCTAAACATACCAATTTCAGTGACCTCTCACAAAGGTCAAGGTCACAGGGATGAGGAAATATATATTATTATTAAAAATAGCTATTTTTGGACATAATTATTTTTCTTTAACTTCAAACCCAAACTTCTTACAAAGATACCTGATAGTAAGACTTTTATACACACACTCATTTGGTTGATCACTCAGAAAGGTCAAGGGTCACAAGAGCTCTAGAAATAGGTCCAAAATAGCCCTATTTTGGACAAAAAATGTTTTTTCTCAATTACAATTTCAAACCCAAACTTGCTACAGAGATACCTGATGGTAAGACCTATCTATGCATACTAATTTGGATGACCCCTCGGAAAGGTCAAGAGTCACAAGAGCTCAGGAAATAGGTTAAAAAAAAATAGCCATATTTTGACAAGAAATGTTTTTTCTCAATTACTATTCTCAACTTCAAACCCAAACCTGCTACAGAGGTACCTGATAGTAAGACCTATCTATATAGCTATGCATACTAATTTGGATGACCTTCGGAAAAGATCATCGGTCGCAAGAGGTTGACAAATGTGTATAAAATACCAATAATTGTAATTATTATCAACATTTTTGCAAACTTTTCAGTCAAATTTGGCACAAAGGTAGCTGATGATAAGACCTTCCTATGTATCTTCTGACTCATCGCAAAGGTCAGGGGTCATGGGGGTTTGACAGATGTGTGAACACTGATTACATTTTGAGAAAGCATGGATTTGTTAGTGCAGAAGCCATCCCTTACTTATTGTCAGAAATGTGTGGATCGGTCATACACGTGAGCCATAAGGGCTTTGCCTTTCTTGTTCTCAAATACTATTCACAACTTCAAACCCAAATGTGGTAGAAAGATACCTGATAGTAAGACTTTCCTATGCATACTAATTTGGTTGATCCCTTGGAAAGGTCATGGGTCTCAAGAGATCAGGAAATAGGTGAAAAATAGCCATACAGTGGAGTCCGCTTTACACAAATTTCTGGGGACACGGAAAATCACTTCGTGTTTAACGTATTTCGTGTTAACCAATATGGCCTCAAAATTGATCACGGCCCTCCCGGCAAGGAAAAAGTGTGTAAGAGATGCGTGCATGAATGAGTACGATGTTAAAAGTGCACATTATGGTACTAAATATGTTTACCTTACCGTCAGCTCACTAGGAAAACACAAGGAGACGTGTACAGCTCACGTATTTAATGTAAAATCCATCAGTAAAATCCATAGTAAAGTAAAAGCAACACAGGCTGAAGTACAATCTCGCATCGGTAAAAGCAACACGGTCAAAGTCATTTAAAAAACGCCATGATCGAAGTCTGTCTTGCGTTATTGACATCCCATGTAGAGAGACAGTCGTGGATCTCATTATTAATCTTGTTTTTTTCTCTTCAATCATAATCGACTTATGTTTTACTTTGGGGGTAGCCATGAGGGGAGTGTTGTTGGGTTGTGTTGGTACACAAATGATGCATGAATACAGTTCGAAAACTCTAGCCAATGAGAAGACGGATTACAACAACTGAAGGCTATTCAGCCAATCACAGGCTAGAGTTCGTTCTGATCCGTGTCATGTGTACTATAGCACGAGAATGACACGTGCAGTGCTCCTTTCATGAATTGGTTTTCGGTGTTTGAGACTGGAATTTGTGTTCGTGTTAAACAGGTGAATAATGGTGAAAATGCTCTAGTTGGGAACCGAAAACAGCTTCGTGTTAAGCAAAATTTTGTGTTAAGCATTTCGTGTTATCAGTGAAATTTTAATACAGAATAAGAAGGCCATCGGCCAGGAATGCAAAAACGGTTCGTGTTAACCGGAAATTCGTGTTAAGCGAGTTCGTGTTAACTGGAGTGGACTCCACTGTATTTTGGCAAAAGATGTTTTTTTCTCAAATACTGTTCACAACTTTAAACCCAAACTTGGTGCAAAAATACCTGATGGTAAGACCTATCTGTGCATACTAATTTGGATGACCCCTTGGAAAGGTCAAGGTCACAAGATGTTGGAAAATGTGTGTAAAATGCCAATTTTGGATAGAATTGTAGTTTTTATCAACATTTTTGTAAAGTTTTCAATCAAATTTGGCCCAAAGGTAGCTCATGATAAGACCTTTGTGTGCATAGGAATTTAATTGACCCATCACAAAGGTCAAGGATTGTGGATTGATTCAAAAATAGGTTTTAAAAAGCCACATTTTTACCAAAACATGTTTCTTAAATACTATTTTCAACTTCAAACCCAAACTTGGTACAGAGATACCTGATGGTAAGACCTATCTATGCATACTAATTTGGATGACCCCTCGGAAAGGTCAAGGGTCATGAGGTAGGTAAATACTAAATGTATTAAAAATGCCCCTTTTTTGGTTAGAATTGTACTTTTATGTTTATCAAAGTTTTTGCTAAGTTTTCGATCAAATTTGGTATGAATTTTGCTGATGGCAAGACATTTCTACTCATACTAATTTAGTCGACTCATCGCAAAGGTCAAGGGTCACGAGGGTTTGACAGATGTGTGAAAAAAGCTTAAATTTTGAGAAAACGTGGATTTTGCTGGTGTTGAAGCCAGTCCTTTACTTATTGTCACAAAGGTCACCCATAAGTGCACCCGTCATACATGTGAGCTATAAGCCGATAAGGGCTTTGTCTTATTATTAAAGTTTTTGCAAACTTTTCAATCAAATTTGGCATGAAGGTTGCTGATCGATAGCAAGACATTTCTATGCGTACTAATTTAGTTGACTCATCACAAAGGTTATGGGTCATGGGGGGTTTGACAGATGTGTGAAATTGCTGAAAAATGCTTTATTTTTAGAAACATAGATTTCACTGCTGCTGAAGCCAGCCCTTATTGTCACATTGGTCACACATGCATCGGTCATACACGTGTCATGAGGGCTTTGCCTTTCTCGTTTCTGTAAGAGGCTAGTTAAGGCAGCATCAAACTCTTTGAGATTTAGATTCAGTCTTTGCCTATTTATTTTTTTGTGGTGAAATGTTCATGAAAAAAAATATTGAATGACTTTTCTCAAAGGTCAAGATCACTGAGAAAAAATAAATAGGTGAATAAATTGTGATTATTTGTACAATGTTTAGTTTCTTTATACTAAATGTATGCCCAACTTCTTAAATACTAAACAGTAAATGTATGCACAAATTATTAAGACCTTTCTGTGCATACCATTACTTGATACCAGTATACCACTGAAAAGTCAAAGGTGCTGAAGATGAAAGTTCGGAAAATTGTGAGCCAGAATTGACTTGGGGACATTTTAGCTTTTCTACTTTAGCCAGTATTTCAGTTAACACTCTGGCTTTCTTGCAGTAATCATCATGGCAGAAAGTGCTACCAGAATTTAGGCCTCTGTGTTTTTTATTCAGTATTTCTCAGTTCTAACTGGTTTCTTTGGCTGGCTGCTACTTTCCTTTTCTGGTAATTATTTGCCTTCCTAAAAGAATTACAAAATATACGGTTTTAGCAAAAAAATTGTGCTTTGTGCTTATTTTCTTCAGTGACCTCTTCAGCAAGTTGTAAGTCATGGGAAAGGTATACTGAACTGTGCATGTGAACCACTGCTCTTGTTTCTTGTGAGTCTGTCTATTATGGCGCAGGCTATCCACTACCATGGTATTTTACAGATAAATTTTGGCAGGGACAGAAAAAATGCAAGGCTGTCATCTGAGAAATTTGGAGGAAAGAAGCTTCTTCAAGCTTTTAAAACACACGAGAGGAGAAATGTTCTGTGATAACACAAATCCAACAACGCCCCACCCCTTCTCAGTCTCAGTGTCTGTCTCTGTGTACATGCATCATTCATCTGTGTGTGTGTTGACTGCACATGTTGATGCTCATGTACAGTTTTGTGACTTATCACAGCTGTGGCAAATGTGGCAACAACAAAAAGTACACAGTGGACTTTAGCTCTTAAACGTTCGTGCAAATTGTATGCATTTTTGACAGCGCAACAGGTAAATGGTTAAAAATACACAAAACTAGTGCAAGTGTTAACATATTATAGACATATTATATATCAGTTGAAAGCAAATTGAATTTTCTTTCAAACAGGCACACTAACAACAAGAAATAATTACACTGTAAATCATGAAGAAGGGTTCAATGTCTAAATTTTATTTTTATTTTACCGCAAAATATTAAACATTCAATAGTCGCAAAGAAGAAATTTTTTTTTATTACTGTACAACAGTCACTAAAAGAAGTTAATTCTGAAAGCCACTACAATTCCTGACAAAACAAGCCCAAGTATGTTAAAATTGCTTTATAAATGTATGTTCTATCCTCATGAAGACAAAGTGACTGAAATACGTAAACGTAGCACAAAATGAAAACAATGAAAGTAGCTCACAAGAATGAACTGCTATGAACAACATAAACAGACTGTTCACTATTTATATTTCTTTTTGTTTGCAACCATGGAATTCAGCTGTGTTCAAAAAGCCACATGTTTCTACATTTATACACATAATTTGTTTATAAATCAATGCTTAGCTTGCAGTGAAAATATTTGCAGGTGAAAATTCCAAAGTACAAATACACTTTACACAGCATCTACAGGTGAGCTTGAAGAAGGCAGTTTCTCTTGTTTGTAAAACACAAAGATTTATCACACACAAAACATTTCACATGTGTTTTTCTTTCAACTTTTTCACTGGCATAACATAATCTACAATTTTTTGCCTTTTCCATCATCACCGGCTGCATTGCGTGGTTAGGCGGTGGCACTGCAGTAGGTGCCCGGCTGTTAGTCTTCTTGAATAGAGGCACATCACTATTTTCATCTATTCCAGCAAGTTCTCTAATTAATTCCTCAGTGAATTTCAGCTGATTTAACTTTTTTTTGCCTTTGTAACTCTGGAATATCAGGGTTTTTCCGTCGAAAATCATTAAAAAGTATGTAGGAATTTACTCGCGCAATGTCAAGAAAATGAAAAAACAAGGTTTTCCAGTACCTGTGAGTTTTTCTCAGAGTTTTATATTTACCAATTAACTGGTCACTTTTATCCACCCCACCCATATATTTATTATAACTATCTACAAGTTTGGGTTGACGCACTTTTATTGCCCTAAAGGCACCATTTACTTTATTACGCCGCTGTACGTACTTATAACTACTGCCATTCTCATGCATGGTGCTAACAAATGTGACAGGCTTATTATCAAGCCATTGTAAATATAATAAATTTCCCTCCCTCAACCATCTCACAGAGCCTCTAGTATTCTTGGAAAAGGATTTTGTATCCTTGAATAATGGTGGTATGCCTTTACGACTGGCAATGGCAGTGCCGCACGCAAGAACACCATTAGCTAATAAATCTTTCATTAGTGCTACACCTGTATAAAAGTTATCAAAAAATACATGATAACCTTGTTTGAAAACACTTTTACACAGCTTCATAACAACATCATAAGCCAGACCAAAGTGTGACTTTTCAGTGCTTTTTCCAGTATATACATCAAAATCATAAGTATAGCCATTAGAAGAATCTGCTAAAATCGTGGGCTTATCCTTCACAAACTGCCTGAATGTGAATCTACCACGGTTTCTTACCATTCTCTCATCTACAGACAGATTCATATACGGTTGATAAAGTTTCTTGCACTTGGCCTTGATGTAGTCATGAAGAAGGCGTACCTTACACAGTTTATCACTCACATTGTTCTCGGTAGCAGCATTGCACACTTTCACAAAGGCCTGAAGGGCCTTGAAACGAGCATAACTCATAAATTTCCTTGCCCACAGTCCATGGTACAGAGCAGTGGTCGACCAGTATGCAGCTTCATTTGGAGCTTTCACAATGGCCATGTACATAAGCAACGCAAAGTATACATACAGTTCATCTGTGGTGACGTCTTTCCAGCCTTGATAGATAGTAGGCTTATCAGGCCCATGCATCCTTGCGTAGTCGTTAGTCCACTCACAGATGCGGGTAATGATGTCCAGGGTGAAGAAGAGTTTGAAGAAGCAGGCAGGTGTCACGTATCTCCTCACATCGTCCCTTGTGCGGCAGTCAGGTAGCTGTATGCCAGGTGTTTTGTAAGGTCTGAACTTGGGCATGGGGTCAGTAGGGCCAGGATCCAGATTCCCATAGCTCCAGGCACTGCAAACACAAAGTATGGAATGCAATAAATACAAAGCATGTATTGTTTTGTTGATATTATGCATGTAACCATGATCAGAAGCGATGACAGCTTCCCTCTCACACTGACACAAGTGGCAGCCATAATGTAAACAAAGCAGACAGCCTCCTAGTTACCTCAGTATACGCTAAAATATTAATGAAAACTTGAGCAAAAAGAGATGAACCCACATAAAAGGTGTACAGATATACTATTCCTGCCATAATTTAGACGTCGTTGTTATTATTGATGCTTTTTTAGCGTAACTTTTGCTTCGTAAACACAAGAATGACATATCTAAAAATAGACACAAGGAAGTCTGTACCTGTCATGTGGAACACGGCGATTTCCAAAGCCATTCCTCCCCAAGGTTTTGTCTGCACCATCAGAATTATCCAAGGATACATCAGTGGAGTAATCCGTTCCGTTTTCACTCTCCTCTGAACTCATGATAGCGAGAAATCGACGAAAGAAATGCGCACAAGAAGATCGCAACTCAAACAAGATGGCGAAGAATTTGCAGAGAGCAAGTACGTGATAGGATGCGAATTTATTTTATTTTATTTTAATATATTTCGTATTTTTACAGCATGGAGTCATTCAAACATTAATGTGAACAAATTAGTGAAATAAAAAAAAAAGACGATTCTAAATTTTTCATAGCAGTGGAAAATTCCACTGTGAAAGCATCGATGGAATTCCATCGATGTCAAGGGAGGCAAACGTTTAAGAGTTAGACTACTTCAGCCCCCTTGGGCCTGGCGGATTTTTTTTTCATGCTGCCCATCCTGATGATGGACAATTAAGGTAAATCCTTGTGGAGAGCCTGTAGTTTATAAAAGTTGAAACATCGAATGTATGATGTGCATTAGGGGGAAGGTGCTTGACCTTAGGAGCAACTTGATTTGGCACAATTATTAGCAAATAGGGTGCACTTGCTGGTCACATCCTGGCATAATGCATACTGTGTAGGCCTTGCCATTTCTGTACATTCTGTGGGAGTGTCAGATTCATCAAATCATTCATCAGATGTCTGCAGCTTGGGAGATCACAAAAGTAATTTTTTTTCTTTCTGGACAGTCGCTGTCTTGAGTTGAATGAAAAACCGTGGGACTTGTCTTAAAACTGATGGGGCCCCTTTGAAAAAGTTGTTAGTTCCTCTGAAAATTTACTGGCTTCAGTGCACTGTCCCAGTGGCATATGGGACGATCTTTTCATCTAAAACTGACACTGAACAACCACATGTTAGAATAGTTAGAGAAATTGTTACAAGTTTATTTGTATTGCAGATGGGGGCCAGATAGATGACATGGACATCTCTCCGGGGAGCACCCCCACCTCCTCCCGCCCCTCTTCCTGTACTGGCACACCCAGTATGCCCCCCAACAGCACACCTGGCTACGGCCACCCCACCAACTCCATGCCCCACGCCTCCCCCTCTGTTGCGGCACCCCCCTCACATTTGGCTACATCTGTTGCTTCCCTCCTCAGTACCCCCCAGGGACAGGAGCCGGATCTCAATCGTAAAGGTGAGTGCCATTTAATTTTAAGTTACTGATATTTTAACTTCATACAGCCCTCCCCACAAAGAAAACTAAGAAAGAAAACTTAAAAGAAAGTTTCAAAGAACATTGCTTGTGCAGGCGTGTGTGTGTGAGTGTGAGCACCTTCTCACCAAGTGCCGAAATATCGAAAAGCTGGAGGGGGGGAGGGGGGTGCGCGCAAGAACTGGTTCGCCTTTCGAGGCTCGTGAAAGGGGGGCCCGCTGCCTAGAGAAACCTTTGGGTCATTGACCCCATAGCTCAAAATGTGATGGCTCATGGGGTGGGGGGGGGGGGGGGGGGGGGTTGATTTGGGTACATAATTTTATGTACACTGGCCACTGCAAGGAAGAAATTATGGACATTTGTTTTATGTGCAGCTATTGAGACCTTGCAAGAGCTCCAGAAGGCATTGAGTTTGCATATAAAGGCTCAGCAAAGTAAAGGTAAGATTTTGTTACAGTAATACTAATAGCTGTAGAAATTCACAATCTCTTGTCTCAGCTACTTATGTTTTTGTCGTGCTGTTTTTCAGTAGTTTAAGAAACAGAAACATGTTTCTGCGTTGTTTTCAAAGAAGCTACTGCTGTAGATTTATAATTATCGTGACAAAATCCGCGTTCGAAAAGTAATCCAAGTTCATGTACTTTTAAGTAAATAACTTTTTTTTCTGAGCCAGAATGTTAAATTTCAAATTGCTATGCACAAGTCAATGAAAATAAATCTGATATGATTTTGATTTAGGCCAATTTTATTGGCTGATGAGCTTGTCACCAAGCCTTATGACATACTATTTTTCTGAGCAGGTGGACCACCGATCACCTCGTCCAGTACAGGGGCCACATCGGCGCAGCTGCAGTCGCAGCTATCCCACCTTCAGCACAACATCGCCTCACAGCTGCAGCATCACCAGCAGCAACAGCATCATCTGGGCCATCCCCACCACGGCGTGGTCCCACCCCACATGTCCCCTCACCACCCTCACGCCGCCCTCCCACCTGGTGCCCATCTGCCAGATGAGGGTATGGGGCGAGATAGGGATGGGCGAGAGAGCCCTGGTTCCGATATAAGCGCAAGATCATCATGGTGAGTAGTGATGAACACATTCATCCCAGAAAAGCTACTCTTTTCTTGGTACATTTAGCACTGATGGACTACAACAAGATGTGGATTGAGCTTGATAGATAAACCCTCTCAACCCCACGGCTGCATTTTCACACTTTTGGAGGCGTCGTTAAACGACTGTACCAGTTGTAGGAGATGGATTGATCATGATAATTCAAGGGTGGTACCAGATGAGCTTGGTGCCTTCAGGCACCAAGCTCATCTGGCACTACCCTTGAATTATCATGATCAATCCACCTCCTGCTGCAGGGTCCCTTGGGCTAAATGGGTTAAAAGTGGTGCCAGAATAGCTTGTTGCCTAGAAGCGACAAGCAATTCTGGCAACACCCTTGAACTATTATCATGGTCTTCATGTCTTCCGAACTGTAAAGTAATGGTTCTATGTGTATAGGCCTACTGCTTTTTTTTCTTGTGCTGTTTGAACTGAAGACTTGTTTTAGTCTGCTTTGCTGTTTGACTGTCTCAGATTGTTGTGTGAAGAAGATGACCTATCAGAAATATTAATTGATAAAGCAGCAGGTTGCAAATGGTTTTTAAGTCCCTTCTATTTATAGAAGGGACTATTTAGGATGGACATGGTGGGGCGACTTTAATAGCATGTCCATGATGTCAAAGACAGGCAGGCCTAAACCTCTGACAACTGAAGTAACAAGATAACAGTTACATCATGTCTATGCTAACCTCGCTGCTGAGTGTACATTTGGCGCGAAGTACCATATGTGCATATGTATACATGTGTGTGTGCTTATGTATGTAAACAAGAGAATCTCTGACGTTTCTGTACGCAAGCTTGAAACTTGGCAAAACACTTTATTCAAGGGTTGGCTAAGAGATCATCCAAGCATATTGTAATTGGATGTCTCATTGAAGACATAAAATGTATTTTTCTCTAATATGTATTTATTTGAAAAATACTTACTGATGGCATTACTATTAGGAAGATACACTTAGCTTACCAATTTCAGCCTCCAAACCCATTGTGGGCTACACAACCAGGGACATAACTCTAGCAAGCAGCTACCAAGAACCTTCAGTAGCCTCCCTTCCTCCTCACGTGAGCTGTCTTGTCGCGCCAGTCTTATCTTATCTTAGCGTACTGGCGGCAAGCGGGGGTAGGCGGGAGGGATGTTTGAGTAATGCCATTGGTAATTGTTTTTCGAAAAAAATACATTTTAGAGAAAAATACATTTGTTTCTTAAACATTACCAATGGCATTACTATTACTGTATTAGTAGGTACTCCAAAGTGATTTTTTTAAGTTACATGATCACATTTGTAAATATGTTTTTCAGATAGGTCTCATTTTTCTAATTCTAATGATATCAAGTTGAAAATAATCGGACAATTAGATCAAAAGTTATGCATTAATTTGTTGTTGTTTTTTTTTGCACCCCTTTTTGGCAACAGTGAAAATTGAATGATTTGGCATTTTTGGAATTTCACAGAACCAACCTTATAGTGATAATGATACTAAATTCTACTACAATCAACTCTTTTTAGTAATCTGTGACAGCCTAGTCTTTTTCGAGGCTCATGAACAAGGGCATCTTGCTGAAAATGATCCTCAAACTTATTAAAATCACTGATTTTGATGGCTGAAAATTAACAAACACAATAAAAATCATATCTTGGATTGTAATTAAGTTAGAAACATCATTTAAACATCAGAATGATCAGGATAATGAGATCTGAATAATGGAACAGGATAGACTACAAACAAAGAGGAAAATTGTTCTGGTCGCGCTGGAGAGTGAAAGTGGTTGAGTGAGGGAGGCCGGAAAGGAGAGCGTTGCAATAGTCGATGTGAGATAAGATGAGAGAGACAGCAAGTTTGGTTGCAGCTTTGGTGGTGAGGTATTTTCTGATCTGACTGATGCGACGGAGGCGGAAATAGCATGCCTGGGCCGTGGCGGAGACGAAGCTGGTCATGGAAAGAGAGGAATCGAGGATAACGCCGAGGTTCTTGGCCAAGTCAGAGAGGGAGATGGGGGTGCTGTCGAGTTGAAGGTGGAGCAAGGGAGGAGCTGGGAAAGTTCTGGTGAGTGCCTACCAGCATGGCTTCCGTTTTGTCGTCGTTCAGTTCAGTATCTGCTGGGAGTAGAGTCGGTCGAGCAGTAACAGGTCCACCGCTGTGCTCATGAGCCCGACAAGCTGTAGCCACACCCGTGCCGGAACCTCTGCGGTGCGGGACACTTGTTTAGGTCGGTCAGGAACTCCATGCCAAGGTGGGTAAACCTGCGGGAGGGCGTGAGGTTGGACTTCCCCATGTTGACCAGGAAGCCGAGTTGCCGTAGCAGGGAGAGCAACACATCCCTGTCTGCCGTTAGAGAGGCTGCATCCTGGTTCCTCAGGAGCAGGTCGTCAAGGTAGTTGGAGGTCGGACTCGATGACGACCGCCGTGCCCGTGCAACCTTGCTTAGTTCCTTGGATTCCTCGTGAAACAAAGGGCCCTCTGCAACAGTCCTCCAGCGCACTCGGTTCTGGGCAGCCTTTTTCAGTTCACCCCATGACAGGTTGCAGCTCTTCATTTCCTCCTCACAGGATCATCTCCAGGTGGTCTTTGGGCGACCGACCCGTCTCTTTTCTTGCGGGTTCCACTGCATAGCTTGCCGGGTGATGTCCTGTGGGGGTTTCCGCAGGGTGTGTCCTATCCATCGCCATTTTCGCTTGGCAATCTGCTGGTTGATGGGATCTTGCTTTGTCCGCTGCCACAAATCGGTATTCTTTATTTTGTCTGCCCACCTGATCTTCAGGATGTTGCGAAGGCAGCCGTTGACGAATACTTGGAGCTTGTTGGTTAGGGTGTTGGTGACTCTCCAGGTCTCTGAGCCATAGAGGAGGACAGACTTAACGTTGCTGTTAAAGATTCGTACCTTGTTACGGACAGACAGAGATGTTGACCTCCAGACTGGTCTCAGGGTAATGAAGGCGTATCTCGCTTTCCCGATTCTGGCTTTGATGTCTTCGTCAGAACCACCTGTTGCTGATACAATGCTGCCCAGGTAAGTGAAAGAGCTAACTTCTTTCAGCTCGCTGTCTCCAAGGGTGATTAGCTTCTGCTGCTTCTTGAACAGGGTCATGGTTTCTGTCTTTTCCTGCCAGGTTGATTTGCTGTCTTGGATGCTTCTTGGGCCAGGTTATCTGTTTTCTGTTGCATATGTTGGTATTTCTGGGACATCAGGCACAAGTCGTCCGCAAAGTCCAGGTCCTCAAGAAACTGATTCAGAGACCACTGGATTCCTGTTTTTGCAACCACCACGTCCAAAATCCTGGTGAAGTTCCTGAGACTGAGGTTGAGGCTGAAGGGAATGGCTCGGAACTGGTGTACCACCCCGCGGAAGGTGAAGCGGAGGTAACAGTGAACTGAGGGGTGCAAAGGGCACGTGAAGGTACGCGTCTGACAAGACTGATGGCAAAATCCATGGGTTCGACCAATGATCTCAAGGCTCTGGCTGTTTCCATCCGGAAGGTCGGCGCGGCAATGTACTTGTTCCGCGCCGAGAGATCTGATGGGACGCCACCTGCCGTCTGGCTTTGGTATGGCGAAGAGGCGACTGTAGAAGGCCGGCGAGTTGTGACGTGTGACCACCTCTGTGGTCGCCTTCTGTAGCAATGTGTCCACCTCTCCTTGCAGAGCCTGTGCCTTGACTTGATTGCCAGAAACCCACGTCCAGAGCAGGGAGCACCGAAGCGGAGGCGGAGTCCGAAAGGTGAACTGAAGACCCTCCGAGACGGTAGTGAGGATCCAAGGGTCGTCCGACAGCAGCGATCGCCACATGTCGCTGTTCAATGACAGCCTCCTGCCGACTGGAGACCCTGCAGGAGTTGGCGGGGGCAGCTGTGGAGGGGAGTCGGCAGGCCCTCCCACGCCCGGGCCGCCAGCCACCATGAGGCCAGGAGGGAGCCGGGAGCGGCCAGGACAATGAACAATGAACTTTTATTTTACAACGGTAGAAGTATTTGGTTACAAGACCAATTTTCAAACTTGCCATTGCTACAAACTACTTATCAACATTTTCATAAACACTTATCAACATTTTCATAAACAAAACAATGGTCTAATACATAACTAGGTCAGACACATACACACGCATGCATGTTCACTCGCAAACACACACACACACTCCTGTAAGGAATTGGTCAGAGTGACAATATATAACTTATATATGGTACATACTGTCACAGCTGACATACCTGATGGTAAAAATGTATGGGATGACAATACAGTCTCTCTCTCGCTCACACGCACACACACACACACACGCACAAACACACACAAACAAACACAGACACACACACACACACTCGCATGCGTGCAGTGTAGACAAGGGTGTAAAAATGAATTATGTGCTAGCAAACAAAATACTGATGAATACAGCACGATAGAAAAGAAAAGAAATGTGTTAAGAAACCTTTAAAGAGAATTTTTTTTAAAATGATACAAATTCCAACATATAAATTGCATAAATTGCGCACATGGTGTGTGTGTGCTTGCGCGCATGCCTGCGTGTGTGCGCGTACGCGTGTGCAATCTGCCACATTATGACAGACCACGCACACACGCACACGATCACATAACCACACGCATGAACGCACACACACGTACGTTCACACACCCATACGCATGAATGCACACAGCCACACACACACGCACGCACACACACGCGCACGCACGCATACACATGCCAGTACATCAAAGCAGGTATTACTTGTCGGAAATGGAGTCAATGCACATGCCGATATATGTACTCTAAGAACATGCAGATTCCGCATGTAAAGCTGGATTATTTTAGATATTTGAAGAGGCCGTCTTTAAAGGAGGGCAGGGGCATACTTCTAAGGTTACATGGAATCAAATTCCAGAGAGTACTACCTGAGTATGTTAAGCTAGATTTAAAGATGTCAATGCGAGGCCGCGGAACCTGATAGTGCCGCCCCAGTCTGGGATGTCGTGAGGAAATTACTGAAAAAAATGGGTCAAGATAACGGGGCCCTTTTTGTTTACACAGCTTATACATAAAGATGGCTTTGTTACATATAAGGTGCTGCTTCAGGGGAAGCATACCAAGAACTTCAAGTTTCTTTTCCGTTGCTATTTGAGGATCCGGTAGGATAAGTTTAGCAGCCCTCCTGTGTAAAGTATTCAGCCTCTTTAAATGCACTTCACCTGAACCATCCCACACTGTTGATGCATAGTCTATGTGCGACTTTATGTGGGCGTTATAGAAAATTGTACGCGTCTCTACATCGGTAATGAATTTCAACTTTGATAGCATATAAAGGTTTTTTGAGACATGTTTACATACGCAGCTGATGTGAGTTTTCCACTTAAGTTGATCATCTACCGTGACCCCAAGTCTTTGACGTGTGGCTATCACCATGCATTCTGTTTTAGTTTGCCACCACCGCCAGGGAATGTATCTCGCGTAGCGGCGCCGAAGAATCTGGGTCCCAGTAATCCTCCAGAGCTCTGACAACTGCCTGCGTCGCGAGGTCCAGGAACCCAGCGCAGGCCAGGGCGTTGTGAATCAGGCTAGCCGTCTTCTCTACGCCGTGCGGCATCCGTCGCTGAATGGACAGGGGGGATGAGCAGGGCTGAGGGTGCCTCTGGTGGACGGGCTGGGAACGGGTCAGGTGGTCCGCAGTGCACGACCCACGGCCTTGCGGGCAGCCAGAAAGCAAGCGAAAGTCAGTCTAGCAGCACTGGGCCAGATGTCCGTGTTCGACTCCTGACAGCCTGCCGGGAGGCACCAAACAGCAGGGATCCACCGACGGGAGCCTGTCTGAGCTGTGACTTCAATGTCGAGGGCAATCCCATGCAAGTCCCCAGGGTGGCATCCCGCCGGATCAAATCGCAGTTGGCTGCTGCAGCCCTGGCGTTAGTAGAGGCTTGATATGCTGCCTGGTTTGCCACCACTGCCAGGGAATGTATCACGCGTAGTGGCGCCGAAGAATCTGGGTCCCAGTAGTCGTCCAGAGCTCTGACAACTGCCTGCGTTGCGAGGTCCAGGAACCCAGGCCAGGGCGTTGCGAATCAGGCTAGCCGTCTTCTCTACGCCGTGCGGCATCTGTCGCTGAATGGCCCTGCAGCCTCCTGCCTGCACTTCTGCTGCGACATCAAACGATGGTAGGGGGCAAGAAAAGGCCTGGGAGTGTCCCGCATACCAGCTCTGACGAAAACCTGATCTCGATTCCCGCCGGCCACTTGGAATCGGAGAAGAAGGCGCCGTCCTTTACATTGTCCTGTCACAGCATGTGCAGAGAAGGGGTCCGCGAGATCCCTGAAGCCTTGTGGCTGAGGAAGGGACTTACATCTCTTAGGCTGCAGCGTGGCATCCACAGAAGCCGAGGCCTTCCTCTTGAGCATTGGAGCAAGTGGGCCTGCCTCCGGTGGAAGAAACCGCACAATCAGCCGTGTGGCCTCTTCCAACGCCCGCTGAGTCTCCGTACCTGGTGCATTGATGGTAGACAACGAAGATTGGCTGCGAGGAGAGCCCGTGGGGGGGCTCGGGGACGAGCAATGACGATCCTCTTGACACAGGGCCGAGGCAGAGTCCTCTGGGTGTAGGCTGAGTGCATCGTCCACGTCCGCCACAGCCGAGCACCAGAGAGGAGGACGACTAACGTCTGAGGGGGGGAAACTGTTGCGCGGGGTCTGCCTGCCCGCGACACAGGGAGAGGGCCATCGGGTCTAACCCTATGTGGGGTCGAGGGGAATTCCACCGGCTTAAGGGGGAGCTGGCCCGGAACCGGAACAACCGACGGTCCCGACCCCCATGGCCCTCCGATGAAGAATAGTGTGGGCTCAATTGTGCCAAGTCGACGGGGATAAGACTTCCCTCGTAGGCCGGTGGGGCGAGCCAAAGCTCCAGTGTGTAGGCCAGCGACTATCGGGAAGAGGGCTGCTCCGTCTGACCTCCCGATGCTGTGGCCTATGGCGGGAATCCCACTGCGGAGAGGCGGGGGGCCTAGTCCGCCCCGTCATTGTCACGTTCAGGGCCTGGCGGTCCAGGTGAGGAGCTCAACGAGCGGTGAGCGTCTGAGGATGTGTGTTTTCCATTCCTGCAACTTTCCCCACGTCTTATCGTCCAGCCCCGAAGCTCCAATGATGGGGAGGGTGGGGGGGGGGGGGTCCCCAGGGAGGGGAGGGGGGGTCCCCACTGAGCCGCTCCTATTCCTAGCTGAAAGGTGAGATCTCCGCCTTGATGGACTCGTCTCCGTGGGGCAGATGTGCGGGGTCCAGCTCCTAGCTGAGCGCCAAGACGGACTCGTCTCCATGGGGCGGGTGTGCAGGGTCCGGGAAGACACATGGGGCCCTGAGGGTATGCTCACCACGTCGTGGGGTGACGACTGGTGGTGTCGACCATGCTCCTTGGTGGGGGGGCAAAGTTCCTTCTGGCTGGTCGGGATCAATGTATCCCTCCCTCACCTCATGGGGCTGTGTCCGTTCCCCGGTGCGTGGGGGGGGGGGGGGGGGGGGGGTACCGCCGCGAAAGTCCCGTCTCCATGGAGAGGGAGTGTGGGGTCTCCTACAGACCACGCTCCGTAAAGCGGGTGGGCAGGGTCTCGGACGGCTCGTCGGTTCCGGCGGCTGTATGTACTGCGTCATTCCCTGAAGATTGGTAGGCATACCTCCACGAAAGTCCCGTCTCCGTGGAGAGGGAGTGCGGGGTCTCCTGCAGACCACGTTCCATAGAATGGGTGGGCAGGGTACGGGGAGCCAATGGCATCGGCTGACCTCGATGCGTAGACGAGCCAACTATGTCCGAGGTGGCGTGCCTGGAGCCCTCTAGTGGGTGGCGCTTGGCCACTGAAAACCCCCACATTTGGTGCAGGTCCTTACCTGTGCACTGCAACATAGAACATATGCGTGAAACAACCACGCTTGGCACCTGAGGCCACGTGAACTGAGCTCACTAACGGTCCAGCCGAGCTTTAATGTCGAAATATACCGGCAAATTCAGCCGTAATTCCACAGAAAATGCCAGGGCCAGCCTCAATCCCGCCAGCTCAATAGCATTATCCGAGGCCTTACCTCGCCATATCCTAGTAAAAGCTTTGACAAAGGGGTAGAAAAGTAATCCAGTCGACGAAACTTGCGGAGACTGAAACCGGTAATCCTTTCACAAGGCAGCTAAGCATAAGACTGGTGTGACTAGACAGCTCATGTGAGGAGGAAGGGAGGCTACTCAGGGTTCTTGGTATCTGCTTGCTAGAGTTATGTCCCTGGTTGTGTAGCAACACACAATGGGTTTGGAGGCTGAAATCGGTAAGCTAAGTGTACCTTCCTAATAGTAATGCCATCAGTAATGTTTTTGAAGAAACAAAGACCATTTATAGAAAGGCGGTTGACCTAGATTAGAGTCTGTAATTTTTGGCATATTTACTTTAATTTTGGATATAGCTAGTTTGGAGAAAGACATTCGTTGAGTTTGTTAGGCAGCTTTGTAACCTTTCAACTTCTCCAGTAAAAATTAATTCTTTTCGGGGGAAAAAAAAAATGGTAAAAAATCTTGACATCTTGAGTAAGTCAGACAGCAGTGGCGACATTAAAGAAGCAACTCGGTCACCATTCAGACATTGACGCAATAGTCTAAATATGGCATAATTCTCTCTCTAGCTCTCTCTGTTTCTCATGCACACACATGCGCATATCTCCAAGAGGCATAGATCCTCATGCGCCCGTAATATTATGTAATATAAAAAAGTATGTCATGACAAATGACGTTTGACAATCCAATGACGCATGTGCACTTCGCACACCCCTTACAGTGACGCATTGGCAGATGTGCAAGTTTTTTTTTTAAGGGGATATATTTCAATGTCAGAATCAGGTCGAAGGTAGAGACCCTTGACAGTGAGGACAGCTCTCATATAGAAGGGACTTTGTGGGTTATGGTTTTTCCCATCTTGTTACTTGTATGGGATCGACATCAGTGAAACTTTACTACTTAATTTATGTGACATTTTCTACTACATTCCTTCTGTTGATACAAATTTAAGCTTTCTGGATGATCACCATGATAGACCAGAAGATAGTGTTAATGACTTGGATATTAACAGGAGATACTATTGGTTGACCTAGAAATAGTGACAATAAGTTTTGGTCTTCCACCATTTGAGTGATCTGATATGTGTCTTTCAGCCGCAGTCCTACTCCAAGCACAGGAAGTTCACAGCATGCACACACGATCGGCACAAGTGCACTGTCAGTAGCAGCCTTGAAATCCCAGCAGTCTGTGAACCTGACCCCCTCCCTTAGTAACTACTACAACGAGAAGCTCATCGGACATGTGCTGGGCTGGCAGGCAGAGTACTTGGAAAGACAGGTATGGTCTGAGCAGTTTTCAAGAACGAAAGAGGTTAGCAGGGTTTATGAGGTGCATGACTGTCAAAAACATGTTTAGGTGGCTATTGCTCTTTGAACGATTTCCTTGAGATTGTTGTAGAAGAGAGTGCTGCTTCTTGGGGGTTATGATTAACTCATTTGAGATGAACAGCAGGCGGATACATGGCTTGAGCCGCGTCTCTGAATGCCGTTCGTCTTCAATGAAATTTATCACAGTCATGTCCATCTCGCTTACGTCGCCCTTCACAGTATGTATGGTATGTTGGATATGTTCTCTTGCTTTGACTTAATTTATCTTGTAAGGTCTGTCTCCCCCCCCCCCCCCCCCCCCCCACCCAAATGCAGCAATGGTGTGGATGGAATATAAGATGTAGTGTACAAAGCTCAAGCTAACATGTATGTGTAACTGTAAAGCTTATCATATTGTTTTCCACTTAATTTCCCGTTTCAGATACCAGTTTGGACAAAATTTGACAATGTTTTAACAAAATGCCTACGCAGCCCCCTGGACCCTCAGCACCAGTTTTCTATAAAATACAAAATTCCCAACTTTTATCTATTTTTGGCTCACGTGTGAAGCAAAAGTGAGTATGTTCTGGGCCAGTGGTCATCTGTCCGTCAGCCGTCGTCCGTGGTAAACTTTAATGTTGGCATTTTCTTGGAGGCTATTCAAACTACAGTCTTCAAACTTGGCCCAATGATACTTTGTAGGAAGACCTTTCTAATCATACCAATTTCAGTGACCTCTCACAGAGGTCAAGGTCACAGGGGATCAGGAAATACATTAAAAAATACCTATATTTGGGCATAATTTTTTTTTTTTTTCAAATACTATTCACAACTTCAGACTCAGACTTGGTGCAAAGATACCTGATGGTAAGACCTTTATATGCACACTAATTTAGTTGATCCATCAGAAAGGTCAAGGGTCACAAGAGCTCAGGAAATAGGTTGAAAATAGCCATGTTTTTACAAAAGATGTTTTTTCGCAAATACTATTCACAACTTCAAACCCTAACTTGGTACAAAGATACTTGATGGTAAGACCTTTCTATGCATACTAATTTGGTTGATCCCTCAGAAAGGTCAAGGGTCAAGAGCTCAAGAAATACAGTGGAGTCCGCTTAACAAGAATTTCTCGAGAGTGTCATTGGTGTTATCCACTCTTTGTGGGTGTGCTTCCTGTAGCCCAACACCTCCTTACATGCTGCAGTTACTGCGTCTCTCACCCCTCTCCACTGCTCGTCAATGGTTCCTTCGTCCAGAAGCTCTTGGAGAACCTGGAACCTGTTGGAGAGGGCGAGTCTGTACTCCTCATGATTGCCTGCATCTTTCAGCAGCGTAGTGTTGAACCTCTGGCGCTGACAGGTCTCGCCGGTCCAGTTCCTCTTCAGCTTCAGTTTCAGTCTGGCAACAACCAGGTGGTGGTCTGAAGCAACGTCGGCTCCTCTCTTCGCTCGGACGTCCTGGAGAGATCTTCGGAACCTTCTCGAGATGCACACGTGGTCGATCTGATTCTCGGTTAAATGGTCCGGTGATACCCATGTCGCCTTGTGGATGCGCTTGTGCGGGAAGACTGTGCCGCCTATGACAAGGTTGCTTATGGCGCATAGGTCTGCGAATCTCTCTCCGTTATCGTTCATTACTCCCAAACCCTGCTGCCCCATGACCTCCTCGAAGCCTCTGTTATCACTGCCGACCTTGGCGTTGAAATCGCCCATGATGATGTTGAAATCTCTTCTAGGGAGGGTTCCAACGATGGTCTGAAGTCTGTTATAAAACTGATCTTTGGTCTCGTCATCGCTGTCGTTGGTTGGGGCATAGCACTGGATGATGTTCATGCTAATCCTCTTCTGCTGTGTTCTGAACGAGGCTGTGATGATGCGTGGGCCATGGGCTTCCCACCCGATGAGAGCACTCTGCGCAGTTTTGGAGAGCATGAGAGCCACTCCCTCTGTGTGTGGTGCATTGTCCTCCTCATGGCCGGAAAACAGCAGCCTCTCTCCTGTGGTCAGTCTCTTCTGTCCGCTGCCCGTCCATCTGGACTCACTAATGCCAAGGACGTCGAGACGGTAGTTCCTCATCTCCACTGCCACCTGAGCTGTTTTCCCTGCTTCGTACATGGTCTTCACATTCCATGTTCCGATGTTGATGGTTGCCCTGGTCGAAAGGATGGTAGTCTGCTGAGTGGCTTCCTTTCGGCTTTCACCACCCCGCGTCATAAATCCTCCAGCTGAAGGTCCATCCTCTCCCAGGGCCGAGTCGGTTGTTGGTTTTCTTGTTGGCGTTTCTGTAGCAATGTGTGTTTTTATGGGGTGGGGCAGCTGACCCCACGCCCAACCCTCCTCCTTTCACATCCGGGCTTGGGACCGGCCATGGCGGAGTTAAGAATTTCTGGGTACAGAAAAATTAGTTCGTGTAAAACATATTTTGTTTTAACCGATTTAGACTAAAACTTGTTCACAGTCTGAAACAAGAGATGTGGGAGATGTGCATCTGAGTGTGCCCTGCCCTGGAGGTTAAATGTGCACAGTATCATACTTTACTTGCTTACTCTCATCTCAATGGGACAACAATAAGTCCACATGCATACAGCCCGTGGATTTGCTGTACAATCCATCATGAAAACCACAATCCATCTGATGAAACAGCTCCGTAACCACGTGCAGTGCAGGGCCTAGTGTGTTATTTTTAGCCATGTACCAATGTGTACAGGCAATACTAGAATGCTTCGCATTGATCAGCGTCACGATCCTTGGAACTGCTGTTTTCACCTTCTGTAGCACTTTGCGTCTGTTGCTTACAAATCATATCTGTATGTGTTTTATCACGCTCGTATTGAGGAATGAAAAATCAAGTGCTAAAAATAACTGACTGGATGAATGACTTTAATACACATACAAGATCGGCAGATTACAGAAACACTATCAGTTGAGATGGCAGTTCCCCCCATCGCGCTCACCCCCGCCGCACAGCACATGGTCAGTCTTTCTCTTTGGTTGAATAAAGAATGGAAAGGAAGAATCTCGTCTTGACTAACTCGCTATGCTTGCCACCGATCGATCATTTTCAGAAACATGGCTCTATGTAAAAAACGAGCAGCCCTCCCGACTCTCCTCTCTCCCTCACCTACCACTACTACCCCCCACCCTCTTTCTAGGCAGTGTTTAAATGTGTACGGAACCAGCAGCAGACGTGTGTTCGTCGGCGTCCTCCGTCACTTGTACACCGATACATGTGAGCATGCATGTTCAGCATTAGGGCTTGAAAACAATAGATAGCCTCAGCCATCGGCGATGCAAATCGGACTGAGGTGTGAAAGCTAACAGATGTGGTCATTCAGGCGTGTTAGCTATTGTGTAACGGAGCCCGCGCGTACTTCGGTAAACAAAGCTTCCGCGTGCTGTGTTACATGGAGGGCGGAATCGTCTCAGTCCTTGGGATGGTTGTTCGTGTTAAACGGGCGAAAATACTATAAAATGTTCTGTTGGGGAAACAGAATCATCTCCATTTTCAAATCCAAGCTTAAAACACACCTTTTCTCTGTTGCATGTACGTAAAGACCATTTTGTCTGCCGGCTCATCATGTATGTGTGTGAGTGAGTGTGTGTGTGTGAGTTTTCTGCTCCTTGTAAATCAATGTATTGTTTGGGTTGTATGTGCTTGTTTTTGTATTTTACTTCACTGTTTCATTACTTTGAGTGTAAAGCGCCTAGAGCACCTTGGTGATTAGGCGCTATACAAATTACCTTTATTATATTATTATTATTCATGTTAAGCAGGAATTTTGTGTTAAGCATTTCGTGTTAACCATGAAATTTTAATAGAGAACAAGAGGGCTCTCAGCTGGGAATTCAAAAAGGTTTCGTGTTAACCAGAAATTAGTGTAAGGCATGTTCGAGTTAACTGGACTCCACTGTAGGTCCAAAATAGCCATATTTTGACAAATGATGTTTTTTTCTCAAATACTATTCACAATTTCAAACCCAAACTTGCTACAGAGATACCTGATGGTAAGACCTATCTATGCATACTAATTTGGATGACCTGTCGGAAAGGTCAAGGGTCACAAGAGCTCAGGAAATAGGTTTTAAAAAAATAGCCATATTTTGACAAGAAATGTTTTTTTCTCAATTACTATTTGCAACTCCAAACCCAAACTTGCTACAGAGATACCTGATGGTAAAACCTATCTATGCATACTAATTTGGGTGACCCCTCGAAAAAGGTCAAGGGTCACAAGAGGTCGACAAATGTGTATAAAATGCCAATAATTGTAGTTATTATCATCATTTTTGCAAACTTTTCAATCAAATTTGGCACAAAGGTAGCTGATGATAAGACCTTCCTATCTATCCTAATTAGTTGACTCATCGCAAAGGTCAAGGGTCACGGGGGGTTCACAGATGTGTGAAAACTGATTAAATTTTGACATAGATTTTGTTAGTTCAGAAGCCATCCTTTTTCTCATTGTCAGACGTGTGTGGATCGGACATATACGTAAGCCTTACTTGTTCATTTGAATTTTTGTACTCTTTAGCTCAGGCGAGTCTATTATTGGGCTATCAGTCATCTGTCCGTTGGCGTTCGTCTGTAGTTAACTTTAACATTGGCATTTTCTTGGAGATTATCCAAGGCCACAGTCTTCAAACTTGGCCCAAGGATACTTTGTGACAAGACATTTCTAAACATACAAATTTCATTGACCTCTCTCTCTCTCTCTCTCTCTCTCTCCTCTCTCTCTCTCTCTCTCTCTCAGAGGTTAAGGTCACAGGGGTCCAGAAATATGTAAAAATACTAGCCATATTTTGACAAAATTATTTTTTCACAATAATATTTTCAGCTTCAATTCCAAATGTGTTACCTGATTAAAAAGATCTTTCTATGCATACTTATTTGGATGTACCCTTGGAAAGATCAAGGGTTGCAAGGTTGACAAATGTGTAAAAATACCAATTTCTAATAGAGATTCAGTTTTTATCCAAGATTTGCTAACTTTTTAATCAAGTTTAGCACAAAGACATTTTCATGCATACAAATTTAGTTGACCACTTGAAAAGGTCAAGGATCATGGGGATTTGACAAATGTATGAAAAACACATACATTTTTGGAAAACATGGATTTTGCTGTTTCAAAAGCTAATACTAATGTTAACTCTTAATCACCTATAAGAACATACACTGTCTATTCTGCTGTACCTAGAAGATAGTAAGAAAATTACTGAGAAAATGGGTTACTTCACCAAAGCGTCTATAACTTTTTTGAATAAACAGATATTTAAGTCTGGGGTTTTTTTTTTCTTAGCTCACATATGGATGGATAGTACTTCATGTTGTGGTGGAGTATAATTTGGTACCTGTTTATAATATTTACTGTAATTAATCACAGGTAAATTAACTGAAAAAATGCACCTTGATTATTTTGATATCTGTAAATGACAAATGAAAGACATAAAACTGAAAAATGTGTCAGTGTGCGAAAATATGAATGTGTGTGATAGTGGAGTGAGATAATTTTACATTAGTGATCACGATGACCAGGCAATCCACTGATAATCCTTCAGGTGATCGAAGTGTACGTATCTCGTCAGCGGACATTGCTACAAATTGATCGCCGAGTTGGTCTGTTGGGCGAAAGTTTCGAACATTTCAGCAGGGAAATACTGATAAAAATAATCAAGTGGTGTCGCTTCCAACTCAAGTGGAGTTGTTGGGCCCACATATCGCATGAAAGGCTGCAAAACAGGGTCTGAAATTGGCCGCTGATGCCAGATAGCATCGCCGCCGCCATCTTGCAGTCGTCGCCTCGGTAAACACTGCTGAAATACTCCGGTATCTTCGTCATCCCAGTCTGACAGATCACTAGTATGTACACTAGACACACTTATGTCACTTCTCTCTGACTCTGAAACTGGATTGTTGCCAATTTACTCCGAAATAGCGGTAAACTCTGGGTCACTGTCACTCGATGGAACGTATGTCGCCATGTTTGTAAACGTGCGTTAGCGAGCAGCCAGGTGCGCGGTAAAACTGCCCCAGTTCGACACACACAGTGGCTTAGAGCGCATGCCCAGTGTCTAAAGTTAGTTTGACCTTGCCCTCTATGGTATACAATCTCACCTCCTTTACAGAAGAGTCCACCAATGTATCACATGACTTCTAAATTTAGTACCGAGGACGGGCGTCTATGGGCGCTTTAGGTAAAGACCCAAAGGGCGTTTACGGGCATTATAGGTGATTAAGAGTTAAGACACTTGACTTGCTCATTTCAGTGACCTGTCAGAAAGGTCAAGGTCATGAAGGTCAGACTAGTGAGAATTGGTCATGCATGTGAGCCATAAGAGCTTTGCCATTTTTGTTTTGTGTCGTCGTTGCCATTTTTATCTTCGCATCTTTTACAGGCTGAACGGTTTCGACATGAATCATTAGCACTGGGTAGCCTGCACTGTAGTCGTGTGTCTGTGGAACAAAAGAAAGCTCGCTCCTTGGTGCGAACGGCAGAAATACAGTCAACCATCTATGAACAAAGGTACGTAATTTGACTTGTATGATAGATAGACTGACAATGTTGGAATGCATTGGAAGCCTTTGAATTTGATTAGATCATAGATGTGACCCAGTGAGCAAAGATCCGCAGGCCCACGACTGCATGCAGGTCCACTGCAGCCGTTGTGGGCACGAGGGTGTTTTGCTACTGGGGAAG
The DNA here is from genome assembly GCA_036245525.1 of Semisulcospira habei. NCBI lineage: Eukaryota > Metazoa > Mollusca > Gastropoda > Semisulcospiridae > Semisulcospira > Semisulcospira habei. The sequence goes on from BTPG01000008.1 coordinate 163,878,079, forward strand.
GGGCAAATGTATAGTGTGTGTAGGTTATACATGGGGAAAAATGGAAGATTTAGGTTATTTCGTTAAATTTAAAGTGAGAGGTTGTTATAGATTGTTACAGCTACACCCTGACCACAATTATAGTGTGTTGTTTCAGGACATCAGATGTACATCTTTCAGTATACATAAACATACATTCACACATATATTTAGCATGATGTGTTGTCTTCTTCTGCAGGATCTTGGTGCTGCAACAGCAGAGGGCTGAGATAGAAAACCTAAAACCCCCCACGTCTCTCCTGCCCTCCTGACAGCTGCACCCCCCTCACTCGCAAGTTATCTGCCGCTGACCGGCATGCCACTGGCCTGGGTGAAGGTGTAGGTACGCTTAGCACTTGCTAGCTGGCATTGGGGATACTTATGTTCCCGACCATGAGTTGTCCACCCAGAGGGCCTGTGTTGGGTAGCAAGTTCAGGGCAAGCCCATGAGTGATGTGAAGTCTAAGCCAAAAAGGTGACTGCTAAGTGTGCAAAACACAAGGGAAAAAATAGCCAAGCAGAAACACACTTGGGAAGAACACGGACAAGACAGTAAACTGTTTAGTCCTTGTTTTTGGGAAGTGTTTTTCTCTCTGTTGGTTATTTCCTTCCATCAGTGATGTGTCTGTGAGATTCCCAAGAGGGGAGTTGCTGGGGGCGCCCTGTATCTGGTGATAAGAGTTCTTCAGATGCTGCATGCACACCTGTCATTTGATGTACCTCATAGCCTGTTCAGCACTGTACCTTAGGATCTTGAGATACAGCTGCCACAGACATTACTGCCTGAACAGACAGCACCAGGGATACTCTGTTATTTTGAACACTGAGGTATCTCATGCTAATTGGTGACTGCAGAGACTTGGCCTACAGCCTCGACTGCTACAAGAGCCCTGTTTTCCAGTCACAGGCTTCACTTTCTGGTGCTTGTCATTGACCGAGGATTCCAGGCAGATTCCAACCAGAAAGAGGTGGAGATTATAACGAGTCTGCAGTTGTAGCTTCTCGTCAAATCTCTACATCTTGCAGGTGGAAGGGTTGAAGGATCAAATGCTGATTTGAGTCCTGAGCCAGTGTCTATTCCTACCAACAAGAGGCATATATCCTCATGATCCCTTGCATTTGCAGAGAGGCTCGTGAGACTGCATGCCTCCTCTCTGTAGAAGGGACTGCCTGAAGGACTTTCTGCTAAAGGGTGACAGGCACTTACTCATAGATGGGCACAATAATTCTCCCATTGAAGAGTCCCAGACCGGAGCAGGCTGCATACAAGCCCTTTAAGTGAGCTGTGTTCACGTGGTAACAGCCTCGTTCTAAATGAGAGAAGCCAACTCCACTAATTTTGCCTCTCGCACTGTCTCTGTCCCCAAACATTGAATCAAACATTGTGTAAACTCATTTCATTTCATTTCTTTTTTTGTGTTCTTTCAAAGCTCTCCTCACAAGCCTTGGTTATTTTACATTGTGTGTTGACTATGGTATTTTAACAAACAACATAACTGTAACTAATTTGATTATTATTTATTTATGTTTTCTGCCACTAGCTAGAGAACACTGTTGCTAGATTGTTGTAGATGGCAAGGAGTAATCTGTCTTTTGGGCAGTGCCAGTCTTCATGAACAAATTGTTATACCTTGTGTACATTTTCTGTGTGTAAAGTTTATCCATTTGCATAAGTTTGCAGAGCTAGACTGGCCTATTGAAAACAAGTTGCTAAATGGAAAAGATTTCATTTGAAAAGATTGGAGCCATTTAAAGCATAGCCAATATCTTGTGCACTAGACTGAAAGGAAGTTTTGAACATAGATGTTTCATTTTGTTTTTATTTAAACACAGACTTATGAATTTAGATTTGCATTCCCAAAAATGTAGTGATTATCGAAGTTGCAGGCCTTCTGAGTTTTAAACACATTTTCATGTTTGTCCCTTCGACTATTGGTAGTGCTTTTTGTCATGTGATTCCTGTAGGACTCTCCCGATAAAAAGTGCTACCGACAGCCATTAATATGCAAGTTTTAGTTTGAAATTGTAGTTTTTGTACAGCAGATCTGTTGATAGAGGCTAGGTTAGGTCATTTGTGCAAACAGTCCCCCACCCCCCTCGGCTGCCTTGTAACTTTGCCTCGCCCTTCCTTCCCTCTCACTGGCTTGGGATCCCTTTTCATATTGAAACGGGAATTTCGCACACCGCATGTGACTGGAGGATGTGTATTGTCAGTGGAATGCTTGCAGCTGAATAGATGGTTACAGAATGATGGGAAAAAAAGTCCGTTTTGGGAGAGTTGGACCGTAGATTGTGGGCATGTTTGCTACCTCGGAAAGAAAGCAGGTGTGTTAGTGCAGGTTTGTACTTGTAAATAATGCCCTTGTACATGCAGCCACTGTTACTGTTTACACTTTACATTACCGGTGGCTGCATGCGCAAGGGGGTTTATTCTGTTTTAAGACGTGGCAAGTGTGCTGGCATGATTGTGTATAAATTGTAGAGTAGACATGGGATGTGTGCAGTGATGGGTGCCTATGCTATACTGTGTGGTGAGGCCAGTCAGTTCAAAGTGAGCAAGCAGTTTGTGCAGTAAATACACACACACCAACCTATTATCTCTAATATATTGTGTACATGTGCCCCGCCTCCCCAGCAATCCTCATTTTATAATCCATTGTAATCAGCGGCCGTTTCCCCCTCCCCAGCTTGTGTGACTGGACTAGCTCTGAGTTGTATTTAACTCATTCGAGACATGCCACCTCCGGATACGCGGCTTACGCCGCGTATCCGGAGGCAGCACGTTTCGAATCAGTTCACACATTTAAAGGTTGAAATTCCCAGACGCAACAGTCAAGGAGATGGATCAACCATGACAGTTCAAGTGTGGAGCTAGAATATAGCTTGGCGCCCAAAGGCACCAAGTTACTTTGGCTCCATCCTTGAACTATCATAGTTGATTAACATTTCAAAATGTTCAGAGCTGAATTGGATCAAGTGTTTGTGTTCAGTTACTGAGTTACTTAGGAGATCTATCACACGCAGAATTTATTTTGTAATGGTGCAGTGTGAGGAGAGCGTGAACAACTGGAGTGTGTGCTGGCCTAAGATTTTGGACCCTACAACACAAGGCTGTAAGGTTCAGAATCACAGACCAGTACACAAATGTAGAGTTTGCGAATCTCGCCCAATCTGTGGAGTTTGGGAGATCCTAGCAGTGTACTGATGCATGTGTTTTATCTGGTTACATGTTTCGCGATGTGAATGTGGGGACGTGATGTGCCAAAGACATTTCCTTGATAGTTTTGTGAACGCTGAAGGTTTATTTTTGATTCCTCATGCTTTTCACATTTCACAGGGGAAGTTAGTGGTCTTTGTTGCCTGCTGTGTCGATTATCCCCTTTCGGCACGTAGCCATCGCTTCTGTGCACAGTACTGGTGGCTGCATGCACAAGGGGCATATTCAGTGAGATTTGTTTTTCTACTCAAACTGTGAACATAGTACATCCAATGCAGGCGATGGGAAAATGGGGATGATACTTGTGGACTTTAGCTAATTGAACTTTTCCACTTTATTTTTTTTTATTTATTTTTGTTTAATCGATTTTCTCTTTTCAGTATTATACTTTGGGATCAAATCAGAATCACACAAATTAGCATATGTGTGTCCATAGTCATTACATACTGTAACTGAATTTTTCTCATTTGGGTTATGGGTAGTTCGCAGGGAAATTAATGAAGTGGGGTGCGCTGAATTTGGAGGTGCAGCAAATGAAGTCGGTGTGTAACCCATTTAGCCCCATTTGATACATTTTGGAAGTGTTACTTAATGACTATGTACCAGTTGCAGGAGGTGGATTGACCATGCTAATTCAAGGGTAGTGCCAGATTAGCTTGGCACCTGAAGGCACCATGCTAATCTGGCACTACCCTTGAATTAGCATGGTCAATCAGTCTCCTGCTGCAGGGCATCGGGGCTGAATGAGTTAAGGCACTCTGCATGTTGATGTGCATGCTCTTTACGACCAACTTCATTTGCTGCATATCGGCCGTATGCTGCAGGTCTCAGATAAGGGTATAATAAATACATGTAAATCCAAGAAGTTGTTCTACTTAAAACATAGCTGTATGCTGTAACAGTAGCTGTAAGTAGTTGTATTTATGTGCATCTGTGGTGGTACTGTAGAAGACGTGAAGCATCGGAAATAATTTTCAAAAACTTGTTGCCAAAAGTTGGAGGTTGTCTGAGTTGCGCTTTGTGGAGACTGATCAACCACACTGGTTCAAGGATGGTGCCTGAATAGCCAAGCTATTCTGGCACCACCCTGGAGCTATTATGGTTAGTCTGTATCGTGTGCAGGATGACAGGAGTAAACGGGTGAATAGGTAAAGTCACGAAATAATGGAAACAGACTTGTGACATAGCTCATTTCAATTAGCTCATTTAGTCCTGGGAATGTAATTATTAAAGTTTAGAGAAATCCACTGAGCTTCACATCGCAGTTGTGGTGACAGATCAACCATGACAGTTCAAGGGTGATGTCAGAATAGCGTGGCGCCTGGAGGTGCCAAGCTATTCTGACATCACCCTTGAACGATCAAGGTTGATCCACACCCTGTCTTATGTCAGGGCTTTTCTGCTGGCTATCAGTATACCACTTTTATCAGATTCATTCTGTTTGTCAGCATCTCCGAAACAACAGGTGGTTGTTTGTTTTTTTGAGATACGCATTTGTACACAAGCACTTTTTTTCACACATTCTCTTATTCTTGTTTATCTCTTTATTTCTGTATCTCAAAGCTTTCTTTTTATAGACTGTGGTATGTTTCTTTGGGATATGTTGGAAGTATAGAAGTGATAGTTCAGATACACTGGTCGTTTTTTCTTTCTTGTGCAAAAAATCATTTTTCTTTTGTATGGATGTTGAGGTTGGGAGTGCTGTCTTATGGCTACTGGTCGAACTTCGTGCTAATTGCTTTCACCTAAGACTAAGACCATATTTATGCACAAAAACTGTGTGTGCGTGTCCATTGCAAGCATCTTCCCAAGTGATCACTGTTTGTGAGTTGTGTTGTCAGTTTGTGCGGTGGGCACTGCCGTTAAAACTTGTATCTGTTTTGTACGTTCCTCTGCTTGAGATGTATGAACAATGTAGGGAAGTTGTTTTTTTATTCGTTACTTTGGGGGCCTTCATCTGCTTTGGGCTCGTGTACATGTTAGACATGGATTAATTAAATTAAAAAAATTAAAACATTTCACGCTTTTTATCATTTTGTGGTGGTTTGATGCACGGACATGCATGTGCACACACACGCAGGAACACATTTACAGAGACGATTATAGCAGTTTGAAGGTTAGAAGGGCAGTGTGAGCCAGATTTGGCAAGTGGCATGGATTTGCACAAGTCCCTTTGGCTACGTGGTACATGGTCCTATGAGAACCTATACACATCTCTCAGATTTTTTTTTTTTTTTTTTTTTTTTTTTGGGGGGGGGGGGGGGGGGGGAGGAGGAGGAGCAAGGACCGAAAAGATTGTACATGTCCCAGTGAGCATTTGGTCACTGGGTTGTTGGCCTGTGCAGAGCTGTGCACAAGCCAACAGGGGCTAACATCAGCCCAATGACCATTTGAACACTGGGATGTTCACCCAGTAAAAACCCAGCAGTCACGTGCATATATATAAATATACTCTGAGGCAAAAGAAACGTGAAAACAGTAGAGAAGTCTACGATTCAATTTTGACAATAAATTCATAATTATTGTGTACAGTAAATTTACACAACAATCAAGCATCACAGACGTGTGCATATTAACGTCGTACTGATACAAACATTAAGTAGACAAACCCTGCCAATAACGTGTATGACCACCCAAGGCGTTGATCAGAGCTCTGCATCTCCGCCACATGGACCTCACAAAAGTGTTTATTTGTGCTTGCGATATCATGTGCCAGACGTGGCCAATGGCAGCACTTAGCTGGGCAGCGGTTTGAGGTATGGGCACAACTTGTTGAGCTTCCTCTGCAGAGCATCCCAAAACTGTTCAGTTAAGTCAGGTGAGCAAACTGGATGGAGGAGCAGATTGATGTTTTTGTGTTGCAGGAAGGCTTGTGCGACACGTGCCATGTACGGCCTTGCATTATCTTGCTGGTACAGGTGGTTTGGGCGGCACTTGAAGAACGGCACTGCATGATGTCTCAGCACTTGGTTGATGTACCGGTCAGTATTGACGCCATTTCCTCGTCCTCGGCCGACATTTTGGTTGACCACAGGTCCTATTTGCTGGTTAACCCCGATTGCACCCCATATCAAGCTTTCACCTCCCCATATGCTCCGCTGCAAGTTGTTAGCAGCTCGAAACCGCTGTCCATGTCTTCGCCAGTTCCTGATAATGGCCATCAGATGAATCAATGGTGGGTCAAATGGTTGTTGTGATGCGTCTAGTGTGGTAGTGTAGCGTCTGTGCTTGTCGCTCTCGCTTTCAGCTCCCACCGCTGGCTAGCAGTTTTGCGAAAAGGGGAGCAGAACATGTCAGTCTCTCCCTGCCAGTACACAGCCTCTCCAACAACAAGCCTCATGTAGTGCCTCCTCGTGGTGACTCATGGTAACCGAGCACCTTACGGACTCGGGCTGAACTACAGAGGACTCGGAGGAGATCTGGCCCCCAGACATGCGGCATGCAGGCCCATCGATGTGTGGACAAGCCCTGATGCCCATGAACCAGATCCCCAGCTATGGGTAACTAGCCCCACTGCCTTGTGGGTGCCTTGGGAGAGGCAAAGGCTAGGGGAGTAAACCCTATACAAATCCGGGCAGGGATGCTCGATAGCCTTGGTTGGCAGATCTCCTTCGAGAAGGAAAACTCCGAGGAAAAACCTGAGTAGATGGGACCCATAAGCCTTGGTCGGCAATCCATCTAGGAGAAGGATACTCCAAAACTAAACCATCCTGTGCTCCCAGGAAAGGCCTTTTGACCAGGAGCTAAGGGTGAGGTAACCCTGACAGAAACCCCGAGTGCTGAAGACGGAGGTACTGGGCTGCACAGCGCACTCTAATAAACCACAGTACCATGCATATACAGCCATATGACACTTGGAGATGGATTCAAGAGGAATGGTGCTCGCCCTGTGGAGTCTCACCAGGCAGGTGCAGTACCGGGCTCTGCGCCTCTTCAGAGCCCACCCCCAGCGACTGGAGGACCTTCCCAACTGTCTCGAGGAGCCAGGGGACTGGGAAGTAGAGCGACTGGCCAGCGAAAAAACAAGACCAGAGACAAAGAAAAAGCCAATGTGAACATCATGCACTGGAATGCCGAAGGGGTTACCAACAAGAAAACAGAACTAGAGCACTTTCTGCATGAAAACAGCATAAACATCTGCTGTATACAAGAGACACACTTGCAAGAAGGGAAACCCTTTAAGGTCAGAGGATATCAGGTCTTCCGAAGTGATCGCCAAGGGAGGAAGAAAGGGGGGCTTATGACCCTAGTTAGAAACAACCTGAATGCCAGCTTTGCACTGAAGATGTTCATAAGTGCCTCAGCAGAACAGTAGGACCACAGCTAGGAGGAAGTGACCACCGCCCTATCCTCCTAACCCTAAAAGGATGCACAGCAGCTAGCTCGCCACACCGGCCAAGATGGAACTACCGAAAGGCAGACTGGCGCTTGTTCAGTATCCGAACAAATGAGCTAATGCAAGACCTCGCTGTGTCTGGAAGGAACATCAACAATGTGGTCAGAGAGTTTAATGACATTATCAGTAAGGCAGCCAAGGAATCCATACCTCGAGGGGTCCGGAAAAACTACACCCCATACTGGACCGCAGATCTTCAGAAAGCACATGACAACCTCACTAGGGCCAGAGAAGACGCTGAAACCAACCCCAGCCAAGAAAACAACATCAAGCTACAACACAGTAAGGCCCAGTATCTGAAGATGAAGTTGGAGTGCACAAGAAGAAGTTGGAGAGAGAAGACTGCAAGATTAAACATGGACAGGGACACCACGAAGTTGTGGAGACTGACCAAGGTGTTGAACGATGAGGGCACCAGGGAACAGAAGATCACCTTGGAAGAAGAAGGGAAAGCACTGACTGGTAGGAAAGCTGCAAACATGTTTGCACAGATCTATGCGAAAGAAAGTGACATCACTGTCCCACGAATGCTTACGAAAGAAATCAGACAGGAAGAAAGAGAGAGAACAAGAGATGTGAACATCCATGATGCAATGAAGAAGGACATCACCCTTCCAGAACTGAAGATGGCCATCAAACAGCTGAAGAAGAAAAAATCTCCAGGTCCAGACAGCATCTCAAACGAGATGTTACAACACCTTGGCAACACTGCCTTAATGAAGCTACTGGACATCTTTAACCACAGCTGGAGAGGAGGACAGGTACCCCAGTGCTGGAAGGAAGCCAGGATGATCCCAATTTTGAAGAAAGGGAAGAATAAGTCCAAAGCCCTGAGTTATCGCCCCATCAGCCTGACAAGTTGTGTGTGCAAGACCATGGAGCGCATCATCAACAAGCGCCTGCAGTGGTACCTGGACTCTGAGAGCATTATCGTGCCAGAGCAAGCTGGCTTCAGAAGCTACAAGAGTACAGAAGACCAGACAACACACCTTGCACAGGTCATAGAAGATGCCTTTCAAGATCAGAAGGTGACATTAGCTGCCTTCATTGACCTACAGAAGGCTTTCGACAAGGTGTGGAAGGATGGTCTCCTTGTGAAACTCCTTCGCAGTGGCATCCAAGGGAATATGTACCGGTGGACCAAGTCATACCTGCACAATCGCAGAGCCCGTGTGACAGTGAATGGGTACTGTGGCCAAAAAGTGCTGTTGCGTCAGGGGGTGCCACAGGGGGGAGTCCTGTCACCGACACTGTTCATACTTTTCATCAACGACCTTGTGCCAGAGCTACCAAAAGGAGTACACGCAGCCCTGTACGCAGACGACCTGGTACTCTGGTGCACAGAAGAGTATGCAACTGCTACATACAGGATGCAGCTAGCCCTGGACAGGCTGACAGACTGGACCAACAACTGGTGTGTGATCATCAACACAGAAAAATCATCAGCCACACTCTTCTCTCTCTCCAACAAGGCAAAGGCTGGCAACCTAACACTGGGCAACACCCCGCTGCGGTATGAAGACCAACAGACATACCTGGGAGTCACCCTTGACAAGAGGCTGACGTGGAAGCCGCACATTTGGAATGCAGAAGCGAAAGCTAGAAGAAAGCTGAACATCATGAGAAAACTGGCTGGAACACAATGGGGAGCCAATGAAAAGATCCTCAAAAATGTATATCAAGGCACAGTGAGACCACACTTTGAGTACGGATCTAATGCATGGTTGACGGCAGCCCAGTCACACCAGCAGACCATTGACAGAGTTCAGAACCAGGCACTGCGTATCATCACCGGCGCAATGAGATCCACACCAATTGAAAAGATGGAAGAGACAACAGGCATCCCACCCCTGCGCATGAGAAGAGATTGCAAAGCCTTGATACAGTCCACAAAGGTCAAGTCTTCCAAAGACCATCCTATGAACGCTAGGATGAAACAACCAACCTCAGGGAGACTGAAAAGATCAAGCTTTGTGAAGGAGACGAGAGCACTGCAGAGAAAACACCAGGCAAAGCTGCCTGCGCAGGTAGAGGCTCTGAATCCTGCTAGCGACCTTCCACCTTGGGAAAGTAAGCCAGAAAACATCACCATCTCTTCCACGGTACCCTACATCACCACCAGAGATGAGCACAGCACTGTGAGCAAGAAAGCCCTGACACTGGCCATGCTCGAAGAAAAGTATCCCCAGGAAGCATGGATACGGGCATACACCGATGGATCAGCCACAGATGCAGTTCAGGATGGAGGGGCTGGGGTGTACATTCAGTACCCAAACGGAAAATGGCAGGCAGAGGCAGTACCAACAGGCCTTCACTGCACAAATTACAGAGCTGAGGTGGAAGCCCTAGTCCACGCAGCTAACACCCTTAGTGGCACTGCAGACCCTGATGCCCAGATTGTCTTCCTTACTGATGCCATGTCTGTCCTTGAGGCAGCAACAGCAAGCAAACTGCCACGTCTACAAGAGGCACTGCAAAACATCAAGTGCACCAGACTGGTGCTGCAGTGGATCCCTTCACACTGTGGCATCTACGGCAATGAAGAAGCTGACAGAATGGCAAAAGTGGGCGCAGAGAAAGAACAAGATGAAAATGGAGTCAGCTTCACAGAGATGAAGACCATCATTAAGTCTGTGTACAGACCACCACAACGGCCCCTAGACAGTTACCATCAGCTGTCCAGACAAGAGCAGGTGACCATCTTTCGTCTGAGGACCGGGCACAACCGACTCAATTTCCACCTGCACAGACGCTTCCACCTCGTGCCATCTCCCCTGTGCCCTTGTGGAGAAGCAGAGCAGACCGCAGAGCACATCCTCCAGGACTGTGGGAACCACCAGCCGCTGAGGGAGGAGATATGGCCGAAGCCCGCCACTCTACAAGAGAAACTGTACGGGCCTGTGGAGGCGCTACAGAAGACCACAGATTTCATTTTGAGAGCCAAACTCCAAGTGTGACGGCGTTCGAGAAGAAGAAGAAGAAGAAGATGAATCAATGCAGAACCTGCTTTCATCAGTGAAGAAGACCCTGTGCCAGTCATGATGACGCCAGTTGATGTGGTATTGCGCACACTGAAGGCGGTGCCAAGCAGTCGAGATGGGTCATCTAGCTGGACGCCTGCAATGGAGCTCTCCTGAAATCAGCCTTTGACGTAGGTGCAGGCACTAATCGGTCTCCCGTGCCTGCCAAGGGTGTTTCTGGCCGTGTTGGCAGCAGTCTCGTGGGGATTCCTCATATGCTGATGACGGATAATATGGTCTTGTGCTGCTGTCGTTGCCTTTGGCCTGCCGCTCCTCGGACGATCATTAGTGGTGATGGTCATCTGGAGACGGATCTGAAGGCGATAAACAGTGGAGACATGCACGCCCAGAGCGATAGCGATCTGCTGTGGTGACTCCCCGGTGTCCAGACGTCCCAGTGCTCTTTCATGATCTTGGGCTGAAAGTCTTGGCATCTTGATTTAGCAGCAGATTTGGACTTTTTAAAACATTTTCTAGGCGGAGTATTTATAGCCTGGGTTCACTGAGCAGCGTTAGCTGATGTTCACATTTCTGCACGTGGTGCAAGTGGGTCACATGACACATGCTGACCCTGTGCAGAGAAGGTCGACTCAGCACTAATCGCACAGTACTTACTTACTTACGCCTGTCACCCCTCCCCGGGTATAGGCCGTCGACGAGAGACCTCCAGCGACTCCTGTCCTGTGCTTCTCCTTCGATTTTACTCCAGGTGGTTCCCAGTCTCTTGATGTCTGATTGGAGGTCTCGCCACCAGGTGTTTATCGGCCTGCCTCTTTATCTCTTTCCCTGGGGGTTCCATACCAATGCCTACCTAGTGATACTGGAAGCTGGCTTTCTCAGACTGTGACCAATCCATCCCCATCTTCATCGCCCAATTTCATTCTCTGCTGTTATCTGCTCTGTTCTTTCCCAGAGTCTGACATTGCTGATCTTCTCTGGCCAGTGGATTTTCAAAATTCTTCTAAGGGAACTGTTTATGAAGATCTGTACTCTGTTGACTGTGGTTTTTGTCAATCTCCAAGTCTCTGCTCCACATAGGAGAACTGCTTTTACTTTGGAGTTGAAAATCCTGACTTTGGTGTGTTGTGACAGCTCTCTGGAACTCAACACTTTTTTCAACTGGAGAAAGGCTGCTCTGGCTTTACCGATTCGTGCTCTGACATCTGCATCAGTGCCGCCTTTTTTGTCTATGATGCTCCCGAGGTAGGTGAAGGACTCCACCTCCTCCAACGGGATGCCAGCAAGCAAGACTGGTTCTTCCCTGGTTGCATTCAGCCTCATTGTCTTTGTTTTCTGTTTGTGGATGGTGAGGCCCACTTGGGACGAGATGTCAGCAAGCCTCGTGGTCTTGTCCTGCATTTGTTGATGAGTGTGGGACAGTAAAGCCAAGTCGTCTGCAGAATCGAGGTCGTCAAGCTGTGTCCACTGTATTCCACTTCGTCTGTGCTCTGTGGTCCTCTTCATGACCCAGTCTATGGCCAGTAGGAAGAGGAACGGAGACAGCAAACACCCTTGCCTGACACCGGTTCTGACCTGGAGCTCCCTGGTGAACTGCCCTTCGTGGATCACGCGACATGTCATGCCATCGTAGCTGCTCTTGATCAGGTGGACGAGCTTTGTGGGTACACCGTATTGTCGTAGGAGTTTCCTCAGGGTCTCTCGGTCCACACTGTCAAATGCTTTCTCGTAATCCACAAAGTTGACGTACAGCGGGGAGCTCCACTCCAGAGACTGTTCCACGATGATGCGGAGAGTGGCGATCTGGTCTGTACATGATCGGTTTTTCCTGAATCCTGCTTGCTGGTCTCTCAGCTGGGGGTCAACTGAGCTCTTCATTCTCTCCAGGATGATCCTGTTGGAAGACCTTTCCTGGTACTGACAGCAAGGTGATTCCTCTGTAGTTGGAACACTTGCTGAGGTCGCCTTTCTTGGGAAGCTTGATTAGGTACCCCTCCTTCCAGTCAGCCGGCATCACCTCCTCTTCCCAGATCTTTCCAAACAGTGGGTACAGGATCTCTACTGTTGTCTCTAGGTCTGCTTTCAGAGACTCCGCTGGGATGCCATCTGGCCCTGCTGCTTTGCCGTTCTTCAAAAATGACACTGCTCTTGTGATCTCTTCCCGGCTGGGTCTGTCACAGCTGATGGGTAGGTCGGGTGGGCTGGGTCTGTTCAGTAACTCTTCAAAATACTCGGCCCATCTGTCGAGTTGGTCTGCTCTGTCTGCAATAGGCTTGCCTTCTTTGTCTTTTACTGGTCTTTCTGTATGGCCATACTTGCCCGACAATCTGGTAGGAGGACCAGGGGTTTTCTGTCGGGGTCACCTTCCCTTAGACCATGTTGGTTCACGGCACCTTATTTCATTCGGTGCATCCCTCTAGCGAGGGACCCCCTATCCACCACCCAGGGGACGCGCCTGAATGCCATATGGTCCCAGCACGAGGCTAATCGCACAGTGCGGTGGGTAAAACGGCTAGAACTGCAAGAACTAACCTTGCTGCACGTGCTGACAACATTCACTGCGATCTGTAATCAAATTATTAACGTTTAATGGTTCCTTTCTTTTTCGCGTTTTGTATGCCTCATAGTTTATATATACATGTAACAATGCACTTGGATAACCAATCACTTTGGATTGTGGAATTCATGTACAAAAGGCAAGAAACGTGGACTGATCATGACAGCTCAAGGGTAAAGCACGACTAGCTGCACTCCTGGTGATGGACCACGCACACATGGGTGTGCCGGAATTCCGATTTTTGAAAACCTTACCCGACATAAGAAATTACATTCTCCTCTGGACCTTCCAGGTTTTTGAAAATTTAACAGAAGCACCCATGCGCACATCATGCACTATTCCTGAGCTATCATATCAACTAGGCACTGGCAGCCAAGTTACACACACGCACACTCCCGCCAACGCTCATCAGTATATAATAGATATTTTCTCAACACATTTGCAGATTCAGTCATACAAGTTTATTGCGCATGTCTAGGAAAGATCTCATAAGATTGTGCTAGGTATAATTGTGATTATGTAAATGACTCTCCAAAGGTGACAGAAAACTATTAGTGCAAGATACTAAACTCTACCGAGTAAACCTTAAGTAAAAGTTTTCGTTATTGATCTCTGTAGTCACCCCATTATGAACTGCAAGAGCTGCAATTCTAACATGCGGATATGCCATAATAAATGCAATATGTCAAAAGAAGATATTTTCTAAACAGCTAATTAATGCTAATTTGTTCAACCTCATTTGTACCCTCAGGCAGAAAAATGTAACCATGCTAGATAAAGGGTAGTGCCAGATTAGCTTGGTGCCAAGCTAATCTTGCACTACCCTTGAACTTTCATGGTCGATCTATTCTCCTGATGTAGGGAGTCAATGTCGCTGGTAGGTGAAAAGATGATTTAGTGAAAATCTGAAAAGCGATATAAGACTTGCACGAACATATGGGAAAGCGTAAAAACAGTCATGTGGCAAGCCAAAGGAAAGCAACTACGGCCAGATAATGTATCACACACAACCAAGTACCCCAACAACAGTGGCAATACTGAACATGCCCCAACAAAGTAATAAGCCATACTACATGCACTTAGATAAATTTACCCATCTGGACAAAAACTGAAGTAAAAAAAATAAAAGCAAAGAAATCCTATTCAATCCGTAACATTTATAATCTTATCTATCAGCGACACACACAAAAACGACAGAAGAAAAGCCCCAACATGTCATTTGTGCTTGTACAGAAATATCTAAGCATAAACTATAGGATCAAGTGAGGTAGGCACTGTGGCATGATAACAAAACACACCCAATCTGCCCTGTGAAGGCAAAAGTTTGTTTTTGTGAAAAAGCAAGATTTTCATTGTATTACAATGAAAATCCTGCTTTCACAAAAATGGGCTTGCTGTCTTTCGCATTCACAGGATAGCGATTTTCAGATCGCCTCGAATCAGGAGAGCGACAAAATGCACCCAAAATCTTAACACATCAAAATGGAAGATGAAATACGCTGAAACAAAATCTCTCTCCCCCCCCCCCCCCCCCCCCCCCCTCGGCTGTATCAATCTGCAAGAGGCATAGATTCTCATGAGATCCTGTGGCCGCAGGGTGTCATGAGAATTCATGACTTGCTGAGAAATGTTCCTGCTGTTCTGAATGAGGGCTCCTTCACAGGGTTAAAGCTACCTTCTCCACGCAGTGCTTTGAGTGCTAAAACTGGCCAATTAAATGGATTCTTAATGTTGTCTTGCTGTAAACAAAGACTTTCATATTGATCTTTTCACAAGCCATGTGAGTAGGCACATGTAAAGGAGGTGTTGTTACTCTTTTCTCCCGTCATGGGAACTCTCCTATGTAGCAAAAGAGAAGAAGGGCAGAAAAGTATATAGTACGATATTTATGTGCAGCTTTGACAAAAGACATACCAAAACATTTATAGAGGATATATATTGCAATTTGACAATCTTTATTGCCTGGAGAAGGCTGCTTTTTTTTTTTTTTTTTTTTTTAATTCAATACATTTAAGACATTGATGCATCACCCATGATAATTCAAGGGTAGTGCCAGATTAGCTTGGCGCCATCAGGCGCCAGGCTAATCTGGCACTAACCTCGAATTATAGATGACCCATCTCCTGCAACTGGTACGTAGATGTTAAGTGACACCTCTAAAACTTGGGATTAAATGAGTTAAACATATGTCTGTGAATTCCAAATACAAAATCTGTACACTCAGCTGTCACTTATACCCCCAAAAAGTACTTTCAGCTGTACAAAATAATGAGAAGACTCGATTCAAAGAAAAATAACCATAGAAAAGATTCTAAATACAGCAAAGTATTAGCCTTTAGGAAGTGACATCACTAAAAAATATCACATCTGGCAGTGGATAGTAAAAATTTTTTTTTTAAATTCAACCCCTTGACTTTTACTGATGATGCCATTCAGTGGAAAGGACGTCTTTTCCAAACAGCGTCTTCAGCAGCAGTCCAGGGGTTAAAAGAAATAAAATCACAAGTTAGGCATCTAAATAAATCAAACTCTTATCTCTGCTCAGCAGAATTTAACCCAAAAAAAAAACCAACTCTGGAACACGCACTATGTTAGCATTTGAAAGGTGTTCGTCTGTAGCGAGTTGATCTATTAAGACGATACTCAGCGAACCCTCATGTGCAACACAACTATACCCGATGGTTACAGTTGCTTGGCACTAAAAGTTCACAACAGAAAATAATGATATCACGATAACCCCTTCACTGCCTGTGGTCACAAATTGTGTTTCTGACAGCTTTATAACGTCAACAGCAAACAGCCGAGGCCGTCCAAAGAACGAGGATATGAAGTGGTGCCAGCAAGAGGCATTGATCCTCATGAGCCCCCGCAGTTGCGGGGACTCATAAGGATCGATGCCTCTCGCAGTTGCGGGGGCTCATGAGGATCAATGCCTCTCGCAACTGCAGGGGCTCATGAGGATCGATGCCTCTCGCAGCTGCAGGGGCTCGTGAGGATCGATGCCTCTCGCAGCTGCGGGGGGCTCATGAGGATTGATGCCTCTCGCAGCTGCGGGGGCTCACAAGGATCGATGCCTCTCGCAGCTGCAGTGGCTCATGAGGATCGATGCCTCTCGCAGTTGCGGGGGCTCATGAGGATTGATGCCTCTCGCAGCTGCGGGGGCTCATAAGGATCGATGCCTTTCGCAGCTGCGGGGGGCTCATAAGGATCGATGCCTCTCGCAGCTGCGGGGGCTCGTGAGGATCGATGCCTCTCGCAGCTGCGGGGGCCCATAAGGATCGATGCCTCTCGCAGCTGCGGGGGCTCATAAGGATCGATGTTTCTCGCAGTTGCGGGGGCTCATGAGGATCGATGTCTCTTGCAGGAGGCGTGGTCTTTACTTACTCTCCGCTGTGAAGGGGTTAACAAACTACAGACAAACACCTTTGAGGCATGGTAAGAAGGTGTGAGAGTTCAACAGTGAGCAAGCAAGCACAAAGGTCTGCATGTGACGACCCACTGACTGTCGTGAATGGGCATGTCAACAACATAGAACGCTGAAAGACTGAGTAGATATAAAGGTTTCCTTTTCACACTGGTGTGACATGGATAACATGCAATTAGAATCACTGGTTTAACACAAACAGCACATCGTTACAGCCATGCTGATTAAATACTCGTGTACATACATTTATAAGCAGTGTTGAAATAAAAATGACAAACTCAGAGCTCTGATACAACTTCACAAGATTAACACATTCGAGATGAGCTGCATCCGGATACGCGGCAAATGCAGTGTATCTGGATGCGGCACGTCTCAAATGAGTTAAGGAGCAACCTACAGGTAACCTTACAATAAATCATATACTACGCACAGGACATTTAGTGACTAAAATCCGCGGACACCGCACAAACCTAATTTCGTCATGATGTCCAACACAACTGATGAATCGAACACCTGAATGTAACCTTCACGGTTCTTTGCTAAAATCTACACAGTACACCGTGAGTGCATCATGGGTGTGAGCACACCCATACCCTTCCTATAGTGTGATTCCTGATGGATGTGAGTGCAATCATACTCATAGCTCTTTGCCGACAGCTGGTGGCTCCAGCTGCCGCAAGACAACTTCCCGTAGTACACTATGGGTGGCGAGATCCGTCCAGCCATGGTTCGCGTGCAGTATGTGTGCTTGGCCATTTTTAGTGCAGAATGTGTCATTTACAAGCTGTTGGCATGAAATGAACTCAGAACCCTTCGTGTGTCGGTAGCAATTCCTACAGGAATCATCACAACAAACACTGCTACCGACATGTAAAGGGTTAACAGAATTACTTAGTGACAAAGTACATAATACAGAAAAGTTACTTAGTAGGCAAAGAGTTAATGTAAGACCATAACCTACAGCACATCATGTCAGCGCACCTATACTATTATTTAGTTTAGGTCCCTTCAATAAAACAAAATCTGCAACACAATTAGTACAGTACTACTCCCAAAGTCATGGAGTCTTGTTCTGAGATCGTACATATGATTAAGTTGTAAACACAGAAAACACCACTTTGGGCGCATACACACCCACAATGTAAGGTGAAGGTTAAACTGATGAATCAACCAATAGGATTCTTTCTACAATTACTCTTTTGTAAGTTAACCCTTTTCATCCTGATACACTTTTGCACAAAATAAATGACTATGATAGTTCAAGGGTAGTGCCAGAATAGCTTGGCGCCTGTGGGTGCCAAGCTATTCTGGCACTACCCTTGAACTAAAAATGGCTGCTCTATCTCCTAATCTGTAATATATATAATCTTAATAGGCCAACACACAGCTTTGAAAAATTGTAGGCCCAGGATATAACGAGTTAAAACCTTTTTTTTCACTACTCGTACCTATGGTACCTCTTATACCCCTCGTCCCATACACATCCTATAATCCATTTTCGGTGGTCTATCGACAAATATCCTGCTACTGCAGAACTTGTTTTCAGCAACCACCTGTTCTGCAAGAAAAGACTGAAGCTCTTAACCCATTTAACCCCAATGAGCGTCTCCCAAAGACTTCATACCAGTTGCCGGAGGTGGATCACCCATGACAATTCAAGGGTAGTGCCAGCTTAGCTTGGTACCTGCTGGCACTGGATTTTTATTTATTGGTTGGTTGGTTGTACATTGCTTAACGTCCCGACAGCGACAAGACTTTCTCAGGACGTGCCTTGCACTGCTTGTGAAAAAAAACAAACTAAACAGAATATTGAATGTATGTCACCAGCCGGTCTAATACGCTAAATAAACCTAAGACCATTTAGCAACACACATCCAATATCAAGAGCTACAGACAGCGCAGACAGTAGGGAGAGTTGAAAAAAGGAAAATACAGGTGAATGGACCAAGGGTAGACAGAAACACATGCCCCAGAATAGAGGGGAAATTCCACCCTGTGGGGCTGACCAGGGGGGACCCTGGGAACTAAAAAGTAGTTAACCCCACGTTAGTCCCCCCAGGGCAGACACGTTTGGGGGTTTTAATTATTGTTGATCCATCTCCTGCTGTAGTGGGTCAGGGCAAAGAGGGTTAAGAGAAGACTCAAAGGGCAGAAAGTGCCATCTGCCATTAAAAACCAGATGGTCTTTAATGACAGGTGATCTCTCAAAAGGGTGTCGCTAATAACAGGTTCTGCTGTACACACAAATTGCTTTTGCAGAATTGCGCGTGTGTGTGCGAGAAGACTTCATAGCTCTGCCTGCCCTGCTTGGCTCAGTCTACCTGCCAAACACTGTCCACCCAACTGCACATAAGAAAACATTTTAAAAGTGTACTGCTATACAAGGTTTGTTTTACAACAGAAGACAAAAAACATAAACCAACTGTCAGTAAAACCCTGTAAATTTGAAGAAACTGAAAATACACGTCAGTGCATTTTCTGTTTCTTCCAAATTACAGGGTTGTACTGACAACTAGACTTATTTTCTGCATACAAGAACACAAGATGGCTCAAAAAGGTTGACCTCTACCACATGTACAAAAATAACACCTTTAACTCATTCAGCCCGACGCACGTATTTCCCAAATTTTGGAGACGTCATATAACGACTATGAAGCTGTTGCAGGAGATGGATTGACCATGATAATTCAAGGGTAGTGCCAGATTAGCTTGGCGCCGACAGGCGCCAATCTAATCTGGCACTACGCTTGAATTATCATGGTCGACCCATCTCCTGCTGTAGTGCGTCAGGGCTGATTGGGTTAAAACACTTTAAAGAAATAGATAGCAAAGAAATCTGTCTAAAAATATGCAGGAAATAAAACACAAATCACATAATGGAAAGCCTGCAGCTACACAAAATTTAAATCCAAGAGATGCTATTGATTATGCGGCTAAAAGCACATGACACAAAATGAAGCCGACAAGAGAGCGGTTCTAGCAAACGCTGCAACTGTTTCTTGAGTGGCCATGTCAGTCCCTTGTCCACGGCCCAGTCCCGTTTATGAGCAATAGGCATAGATACTCAAGAGCCCTTGCATGTCTCTTGCTAGCCAAGATCGGTCCTGTTTTGCAAACTGAGGAGTTATTACGGGTTTACCCTTTTGGTTGTTGTTTCACATGTTTGGTCGAGGTGATTCCAATAGGAATCCCCTTTACCAAACGCAACCGACAGCCAAAAGGGTTAAGCATACGACTGATCACAGAACAAGTCTGTACATGCAGCATAGGGCGGTGTGCTTGCTCGTGGTCTCTGTGTACAGTGTTCATAAAACTGCATTACACTATTCAACCAGTGGATACAACGGAGATTATCCCCAGATCAGAAGTAGGCCAAACGTTGCTGGGACTTCAAATACTCCATTCATCTGCACCATCTGTACGAGGGGTATATTCTCATGAGCCCCTGCTGGCGCTTGCTCGCATGCCACAGTGATCAGGCCATCAAGCACTACAGTCCCATAAAGGGGCGCAACTCACTGTAGGAGTATATTCTCATGAGTCCCTGCAGGCGCTTGCTCGCATGCCACAGTGATCAGGCCATCAAGCACTACAGTCCCATAAAGGGGCGCAACTCACTGTAGGAGTATATTCTCATGAGCCCCTGCAGGCGCTTGCTCGCATGCCACAGTGATCAGGCCATCAAGCACTACAGTCCCATAAAGGGGCGCAACTCAGTCTTTCCTTACTTACAGAGGCTCAGTCTATGGCCTTTAACCCATTTAGGCCCAATGCCTGACCGCAGGAGATGGATCAACCATAATTCCAGGGTAGTGCCAGGTTAGCTTGGCGCCACCAGGCGCCAAACTAACCTGACACTACCCTGGAATTATCATGGTCGATCCATCTCCTGCAACTGGTACCTAGTTGTAAGGTGACACTTTCAAATTTGGGAAAAGAGGCAGTGGGGTTAAATGGGTTAACCCATCTAGGTTTCTGATCTAGGAATAACTCCCATTTACATACTATCCAACAGTTTTGCAAACTGCCCAAACTAAAAAGCATACATTTACAATTTTTCAGTATGCATTAATGCTTCACAACCACAGAGCATTGTAACTGAAAAATGAATTTTTCAATTAAAATGCATTTTTTTGAAAAATACTTACCGATGGTATTACACTTAGAAAATGGCTCTTAGCTGGCCTAATTTTAGCCAAATTTTGGTTGTGTCCGTATAAGGGGGTGTTGGCAGGAGTGGGGCGCCATAGACCATGCCAAACCCGAATAGCCTCCCCTTACTCACATCCGGTACAAGGTTACCCAGCATACCCCAGTTTAGTTCTTAGCGAACTGCGGCAAGCGGGGCCGGAGGGAGGGACCTTCGAGTAATACCATCGGTAAGTATTTTTCAAAAAAATGCATTTTAATTGAAAAATTCATTTGTTTTCTCAAAACACATTACCGATGGTATTACACTTAGGAAGAATCACAAAGAGGAGGTGGGTGCCGCTATAGCGCCCCTACTGCCAACCACATTGCCCACAAACTCGCCCTCCTGCAGCACACTCCCGATAATTTTAGCTAAGATACCTGCGGCGCCTAGGGCGCCGGGAGGGAGTGTTGCGCTGCTGCGGTGTCTCCCACCAGCGAGAGGATCTGTCGCTAGGAGGAGAAGTCCCTCAGGTAGCAGCGGGCGAAGGTGGACTCCGCTCGCCATCTCATAGCCGCCACAAGACTTTGACTGCACCGGTGCTGTCGCAGCGGAACTTGCGGCCCTGGTTCTGACCTCGTGCGCCGCGTTGTGCAACATGTGGCCTCAACAGGTCAACGTCCTGGCAGGCCGGGCGGATAACTCCCCGGAACCAGGAGGAGCAGGTCTGGCTGAGATACCACGTCTACCTGTGGACAGAGGGAGAAAACAGGTGTGTGCGTCCCCCTGTGCCAGCTTGGTCCGGCGCAGGTACACACGGAAGACTCTCACCGGTTCCTATTGTCTGGGCTACTGAGTGGAATCTGACACTCGCACGGGCAGACAGACATAGACTGTAGGGCAGCCAAGGTGACCACGACTTGGCCCTGAAGGCTGGTACCGTAGTAGGTGCACGGCGCCGTCCGTCCGTACCAGCCAGCCATCTGTGTGTGTGTGACGACAGCGCGTACGGATACTGACCCTGGAAGAGGTAAGGCTGTCACCGGGTTTTGAAGTCTGTTCTCCCGGGTGGCACCCAACACGCGCAGGGCGAAACAACTGTCGCCGTCATGTAGGCCGCGTCTCGTCCAGGCAGATGTGTCAGGTAGCTGTAGCATGAACCGGTCGACTGGCACTGCCAGCCACCCGGGTGTGTGGACAGCGTGCATATTACTGAGCCTGGAGGTTGAGTCAAGGACTGCCCTGAAGCTCTCCTCCTTGAAACATCCGTCAGGCGCGTCATGTGCCGGGTTCCAACAGACGAGGTTGAGATCCCGTAAGCCCCCAAGGTAGAACTTGGTCCCTGCGCAGCACAGCGGGGCATTCCAAGCGAAGGGAGCCTCTGAAGTGAGGTTTTGCCGCTACCCGGGTCTGATGAGCGAAATCGCCTGTAGGAGTCGGCGATCATGGTGAGATAGTCCTGAACGGTGAAAGGGCCGTCCTTAGGAGATGAAAAAACCCCCGAGGAAGCACCCTGCCAGCTGGGGCTTCGTCCAGTTCGGAAGGAAGAAGGTCGTCATTCCCGTCACACAGCGCTCGTCATCTACCCTCGCAACTCGACTGGTTGATGGTCTGCGGGTTGTCTCGGTAGCACCTATGGCCGCCGTAGGAAGCCTCTGTGGAAGAGGGCTTGCTGCCCAATCTGCGGGTGCGCACCTACATCCACCAAGCTGCAACACAAGTAAAGGCGGACAACCACGCGTACACTTCGGCATGCAATCTCGATGGCGAGCCGTGGAGCTGGAAGATCTGGCCACAGCGACGCCTCCCCGCGCGGCAGGCCTCCAGCGCACTAGCCACTCCCAATTACGCCCTCCTTCTCCAAGCAGAGGTGTCAGGTTGAGCGGTGATCCCCTAGTGAGTCATCCGTCCTAAGAAAGCTGAAGAAGGGACTGAGAGTCCCTCCTACACTGCCCTGCTCCCGTCTACTGGGAGTCCCACTCGAACAGGACGACCACGCACTCCATCCTCGACGGAATCCCGGCGAAGAAAACACGTAGTACCTGTCCCATAGCGTCGGCCCTCTAGTCGATGGCGAAGTGGGTATGATCCCAGCCTACCGCCCGGCTTGCCAACTGGTTACGACTTCGAAACTCGAGTTGTCCCAGGTCCTGGAGACGCACCGCTGCTCTCAGGTCTTTGTCTGGTATCTGCCGAGGTGACGAGGCACTTGTGTCGAGTCGAAGGACGAAGATCGTGCTCCAATCAACCGTCTAGTGGAAGAGCTGCGTCGACCCTACTGCCACAGGCCCGAGCGCAACGACCTCTCAGGAACTAATTCCTGCCAAGTTGTCCCGTCTAACTCCCTGTACTTGCGCCCCCGGTCGCAGGATCCACAGCGCCGAATGGGTAACTCCCTGAAGGCGCTACCGAGGGTGAGTCCATCCGCTCCGGTCCGGCGCTGCAGCCTGCCGAAACTCCAAGTTGCCGCCACCCAGGAACGCGACCGCTTCCGCTAGGTCCCGACGCTGTCGTCTAAGGAGGCGACAAGCGTGCCTGGTCACCGCTGACTACGGCCAGGCCCAAGCGAAGAGTAGCACCCCGTCGGGGAAATGAAGCGACTAGCCGCAAGTCAACTCAGGCGGAGCTAATCTGGACTGTGTGCATACCCCCGAAGAAGACGTCGTCCGCAGTGAAGTCTGTCGGACCAGTCCGCCACCCGCGCTGACCTCTATCCCTCGCGCGCCAGGAGCATGCCGTCCCTGACGTTCACAGGAGAGTGCCGTTGGCGTCCCGTCGCCGCCTCCGTCTCTCGGATGTAAGTCGCCCAATCCGGTGCATCGGACGAACCGCGCCTCCGCGG
Source organism: Semisulcospira habei (assembly GCA_036245525.1). Classification (NCBI taxonomy): domain Eukaryota; kingdom Metazoa; phylum Mollusca; class Gastropoda; family Semisulcospiridae; genus Semisulcospira; species Semisulcospira habei. The sequence goes on from BTPG01000008.1 coordinate 163,901,643, forward strand.
AAGAGTGGTCCCTGCCAATCCTGTCTGACGGTCCACAATGTTTTAAGAAGGCTGCTACATCCGGCGGCGCCCGCAGCGTGACTCAGCTGAGGGACAGGCCTTGCAAGCCTCCTCGTCGGTCTGCCCAGGGGGCCAAGAAGTTCTCCACTGCGCGGTGCCCTGCGTGGCCGACTCTCCACTCAGCCGCGCGTAATCGATCAGGACGGACGCAGCAACCGTTGGCAGCGGAAGAAGTAGGATCCAGCTGAAGCCACCAGCGCCTCCCCCGGCGCCCTGAAGCGGAGACAGAAGGCCGACCAGCAGGGGCAGGGACTTGAATGCTTGGACGCGATGAGGGGACCTGCGTAGTCCCCGGCTCGAGTAGACTCTCCTGGAAATCTTCGCAGTAGACGGCAAACGCAAGACCTCTCGGAACCGCGAGCGTAGCGACGTAGAGCAGCTAACCTCGTCCAGCCACGGCGAATGACGTCCTCTGGCGTCCAGCGGGAACCGTATGCTCCGCCCGCAGGCGAAGGGATGTCCAACCCCTCCGAAGTCCGGGGAACTCCGGCCGGCGGCGATCCAACGAAGGCGGACCCCGCACTTGGAAGGAACAACGTAGTCTCAGGGGGCCGCTCCCCCGAACGGTGGCGAAAACTCGGAGAGCCCGTCTTTTCCTTGCGTAGCGAGCCATGGAACTGGGACGGCGTCTCCTGTTCCTCTCGTACCCCTGGCTTGTGTGAGGCGAGTCCCTGCTTCCGAAGGGGAACTGAAGATCATGAGCGAACGCCGGGACCCGGATCCCATCGTGAGGTCGTCTCTTCTGCACTGCATCTAGAGCGGCTCTCGTCTGCATGGTCGGCGAGAGGCGTGGCCCAACATCACCGAGCCGGGATCCTGCAGTGCGAAGTGCAGTGGTCCTGTAGCCCTTGCGGTCGCCACAAGCCATAAAAACTGGTGCGCAGCCCGGGCGAGGGCGCCCAACCTAATAATAAGAAAAATTAAATTAATCAATGCTTAATGCATGAGCACAATTTGATTGTAATAACCCTTAAGGGATAATCAAGTTATTGAATTAGATTAAAATATGGGAGACAGAATCCCCCTCTGTTTTCTCATCTCTAGTGCCCAAAGCAAAGAAAGCGGATTAGAGGTTCCAGGAACCTAACCGTGGAAGGATAAGAGGTGTCGCGCCCCAGCGGCCTGGCGAACCGCTGAGCCGCTGGGAAGCAACCTTTTAACCCTTGTGTCGCGCACCACGATAACCGTACATACTCATACGTGTTTGCTACTGCGCCCACATGCTCTCACAGACACTAGACACTGTCCAGCGCCTGAGAAGCCGAGCAGTCGCTTCTGCATGTCCGTTTATGACTTGTCGTCTGGCCCGGGACTGGAAGCATCGTCGGTACGGTAGCCGACGCCAGCCCTCCGCAGTCAGTGACTACCAGTTTACTGGGCCGGGGCGCCTAGGTCACTGCCGTTGACATGGGCCCCACCTGGATGCTCAGTCCACCTGCTGTTTGTCCACTCTGGCCAGCGGACGGACAGTGGAGCGGGTCACTCTTGAGGCCGGGTCCCGGGCCGGTGGAAGAATCATTGGTTTAGCCATGCAAGTAGAGGTTGTCAGCTACCTCTCCTGCTGACCAGAGCCCAGAACAAGGTATCTTGTGCTTTACAGGTCCGGGACCACCTTGGGTCCCACCCTAAAACACTTGGGCGTCTCTGTCCGGCGATCTCTGACAGACGACATCCTCTCTCTGTGGGACAGCCAGGCACTGCTTCTGATTGGGGTCCCCTTTGTACTCTTGGGCGTCTCTGACAGGCGAGCTCTGAAAGACGCCGACCGCTCTCTGAGTAACCACTTGCCGACCTGGTGACCCCCTGGGTGCAGTCAGTGTACTTCCAACTGACTAAAAGTGTACTTTGGACTCACATGTGTATTATTCACAAGCCAGTGAGTTGTCAGTTTCTCCAAAATGTGTATCCCAAGCAAAATAGTGTACCTTAATACGCCGAATGTGTATGGTAAACCGGTCTGGGCAACCAAGCCACTAAGGTAGCAACGCAATTTAGTAATGTTTAGGTAATTACCCCTTGTCAATAGACAAACAGAGAATCAGCCACGACTAATAACTCTTGTATGAGGGAAGAGGCAACCAAGCCACTGCTTCCGTGGCCACGATCTCCGATAGGCGTAGCACGCTCTCTGTGGGACAGCAAGGCCACTGCTTGTGCCCTGGGTCCGACCTTGTGGCTGTCAGGCGTCTCTGCCCGGTATCTGATAGGCGAGGTACGCTCTCTGTGGGGAAACAAAGCCACTGCTCTGACTTGGGTCCCCGCTTGTCCCTGCCAGGTGTCACTGCCCGGCGGTCTGATAGGCGTGGTACGCTCTCTGTGGGACCACGCAGTCCCTGCATCGGACTTGGGTTTCGCCTTGTTACACTCTGATATCAGTGTCCGGCGATCTCTGATAGGCAACGTACGCTCTCTGCGGGACAACGAAGTCCCTGCCTCTGACTTGGGACCCACCTTGTTAATCTCGGACATTAATGCCCGGCGGTCTCTGATAGGCGTCGTACGCTCTCTGCGGGACAACGAAGTCCCTATCTCTGTGCGTGACCACGAAGTCCCTGTTCCTGCCTTGAGGCGGCGTGCGCTCTCTGCGGGACAACGAAGTCCCTATCTCTGAGCGGGTCAACGAAGTCCCTGTTTCTGACTTGAGGCGTCGTACGTTCTCTGCGGGACAACGAAGTCCCTGTTCCTGCCTTGAGGCGGCGTACGTTCTCTGCGGGACAACGAAGTCCCTGTTCCTGCCTTGAGGCGGCGTACGTTCTCTGCGGGACAACGAAGTCCCTATCTCTGTGCGGGACAACAAAGTCTCTGTTCCTGACATGGGTCCCTCCTTGTTAGCTTGGACATCACTGTCGGCCGACCTCTGATAGAGTAGGACGCCAACGGGGGTAAGCGTTAACCATCGCTCTTCCAGTCATGAGGCGGACACCTCACAGTGCGGGTCGACTCGCCTCTTGCTCAGGGAAGGCCCTCCGCATGCTCGTCCGAGGGGCCCTGAAAGTCGCCACACATCGTGCAGATCCGAACCTAGTTACTGCAACAAGAGGGTACAAGATGAAAGAGCGAGCGTGGCCTCTAAGGTCACGCAATAACGACGCGCGCGCGCTGGCGAATCGGACATAAATGAATATGTAGTCGAATCAAACGAGTGTACAGCGCGTGCCGACGCTCGGCGCTCCTTCCCACCCAAGGGCGCCGGTCGAGGGCATTCACCGAGATATTACCTGGCCATGGCGGAAAAAAGGAGCAAACCCACGTATCACCATAACGTAACAGCACGCCCCACCGCGCGACCGGTTCGGAGCGCAGGCCGAAGCAGCGTCCGGAAGCCGCCAGTCACAGTCTCCATGGCACAAGCCGTAGGTCCGTAGAACACACAGGTCGACGAGGCGGCACAGCGTGAGCACTACCACCCCCAGTCACGCCACCATCTTCACAGTTCAAGTCCCAACGAACAGTCAAGGTCGAACGACCGGCCAAGAACGAAAGCGGAGCTCGAACAGACACAACCTACTTCTGCCAGCTAAGAACTAAAACTGGGGTATGCTGGGTAACCTTGTACCGGATGTGAGTAAGGGGAGGCTATTCGGGTTTGGCATGGTCTATGGCGCCCCACTCCTGCCAACACCCCCTTATACGGACACAACCAAAATTTGGCTAAAATTAGGCCAGCTAAGAGCCATTTCCTAAGTGTAATACCATCGGTAATGTGTTTTGAGAAAACAAAGCTACATGTAGCTAAACCAGCACCATAATATCTCATAATGATATATGCCAATGACTACTGATCATGACCCTGTGCGCACAAGATCACTGGCTGACATCTGCTGCAGTTGGCTGGTGCACGCCTACAGCAGACATCTGCCTGATGTCCTTGCGCTTACTGCGGATATGATTTTATATATACATACAGGAAGTAAATAATGATTTTACTGTGGTCCTATTGATATGATACATGTACCGGTAACTTATTCGCACATAAACTGTTATTGCCAGTTGATCATAACTATGCTGCTATCTCTTTGGCTGTCAGTAGTGGTTTCTGTCGTGATGATTCCTGCAGGAAACATCATGACTAAAACTGCTACCGACAGTCACAGGGTTTAGGTGATATGATGGTGAATTTTACCAAAATGTCCATGGGCTCGTGTTCTCATCTAAAATGGAAAAGCAAAGAAAACCCTAAAAAAACCTGCAAAATCTTGTCAACTTTACCACGAGCAACCCTGTATGTCAATAACACTTGCATTTCAAAACTAATACAAGTTTTATGTAAAATACATCTACCAGTGTCTACTCGGCTGGGTCGAGTCAACATATTCTGGTCAGCGGTCCCAAATACATTAATTTCCTACAAAATAATACAGTTGTGTCATAGACGGTCCAGGACCGTAACTCATGAATACATCAATTCTTAGGGAGGGCCAAATCCACTCGCCCCCTGCAAAATGCTGAGTAGGAGATTTATTGTTGGGCGAGGCAAACTTCTGTTTCTGCGAGCCAAAATAGCGAATGCAAAATTCACAGGTGATGGTCTTGAGTCCTAGAGTCTGATTCAGCTTTTTCAAAATCCCAGAAAGCTGAATTTCAGCTAGTTTGGTTTAGACATAAGTCCATCTGACAGTCTGTGGCATCTGCAGGAGGCATACATTCTCATGAGCCCCTGCATCCGCAGGGGCTCCTGAGAATGTATACCTCCTGCTGGTCATAAAACATGGGGCATTGTAAGTGGTCATAAAACATGCGGCATTGTAAGTGGTCATAAAACATGGGGCATTGTAAGTCCATTTCAGTGCACTTGTACTTGTTCAGGCTACCACAGAATAATCTGGGCTTCAAGATTTCATTGGATGGGTAGTATGAATGGCTACCAGGAGCTTAAAATATCTGGTCCTCCCTGAGTACTGATTGTACAATAATCAACCATGTCAGTTTACAGGTGGTGCCAAAACAACATGGCACCTCTATGTGCTAAACTTTTACTACAGCAGAACCTTTTTGCTAGAAAAAAAAAGTGGTTTGAAAAGACAGGCGCTCTGTCAAGAGAAATCTTGAAGGGAAAAGGTGTCGCCTGTCATTAAAGACCATCATTTAACTGGTACAGCAAGCCAAATGATGATCTTTAATGACAGGTGATCTCCCATATGTGTGGTCACTCAAAAAAGGTTCTCCTGTATCATCATTGCCACTATTATGAGTAAACTATACTGATCAACAAAACAAACGCGAAAATTTCAAACGTTGTTTCCCTTACTAAAACATCTTAACTGTAAAGAGTTAACTTGTGTGACAGGTATCTGAGTACAATGTACTGCCAACCGGTTAAAATCGGTCTGCATGGTGTGCACGTTAACTCTTTACAGCTAAGATGTTTTAGTAGGGGAAGCAACGTCTGAAATTTTTGTGTTTCTTTTGTTGATCAGTATATTATCATTATTATAATCTTCATCAAAGATACGCACTACAATTTCATTGTAACCACCACTGAAAGAATACATTATTATGAAAATGAGATCTACAGTGTTCTTCAATCAGGTAAATTTCTCGTAGTTTTACGAAGCCTCCTTTTGTGTGACCTCCAGCTGAAAATGTGTCATATCACCTAAATACAAAAGCATGCCTACCTGGCTTTAGCAGCCAGAGTAGAAAAGTAGGCTTGATTTTTTTTTTTTTTAATGTGAAAATCTTGAAAATTACAACAAAAAGTCCAGTACAAAACTGTAAATCGCTAACCCCTTAACTGCTCGTGGACACAGTGTTTCTGCAATCTTCATTAACCCATATCAGACTGAGGCTAAAAGCTTCAAATTTGTACACTGCCATATGCAAGCTACATTACAGTACTTACAGATAAGGATACAGACCAATAGCTTTAGTTCAAGGGTGGTGCCAGAATAGCTTTTATTCTGGCACTACCTTTAAACTATTTTAGGCAAAGTTATTTCACACACTGGTGTATTCCGAATGATAAGGGTTAATGCAGCGCCACCTGCCCCAACCCGTCCCAGGAACATGGACACAAAGTGGTGCCAGCAAGAGGCATAGATCCTCATGAGCCCCCGCAACTGCGGGGGCTCATGAGGATCTATACCTCTTGCAGTCGAGTGGCGTTCAATTTTTCCTAGACAGTGAAGGGGTTAAGCATGCAGCTATCGGTACTGTTTCCAGTACAGGCAGCTGCATGCACAAGGAGGCTAAACACTTCAAAATAGTCTTCCGCGAAGGATACACTATGTAAGTCCAGAGGAAACAAGCACAGCTACCAGTTCCATGCATGTCCTCTATGAACACAGCGTGAACGACTGACTTGCAATATTATACTTGTGAGGGACTAGCCATGATAAGTGTGATGAGGAAGATTTTCACAGAACTGAACACCAGTTTAACCCCCTTGTGCATGCAGCCCCTTGGTACTGTGTACAGTAACAGTGACCGCACATACAATGGGGGTAAAAACAGTCATAAAAAGATCCTGAAAATGACGAATCATATACAAACAGGTTACACAAAGTCTGGTTGGAAAAGTAAACAATAGATTACGATTTGGATTACCTCTGTGACAAATTTCGGTTAAAATGTGCTTAAAATGTTGTCTACGGTCTAATATGTGTACCAGCTAACCCCACTGTGAATATCGTATATGGTGCGGAAAACACCTAGCATTATACAGCAACCCCATTGCGCAGGCACCCACCAGAACTATGTACATTACCAATGATTGCTTGCACAAGGGAATCAATCAATCATAAACAAGCATGTAGCTTTTGAAATAAAAGCCACGATCATGTTTTTGTATGGATCTGTGGAGATCCTCACACGGTCAACTGTACATATATATTGCCACAGGTAAGTAACGAGTCTTCTTCTCAAGTCTGAACATCAATGCACAATGGAAGATTACATTGTCTGACAAGTAAAAAACATGCCCCGCTTAACCCTTTGTGCATGCAGCCACCAGTACGGTTTACAGCATGGCTGCATACACAACAGGGTTAAAGTGAGACCCTCAATTGTCACAGTAAAGTGATTTCTCATTTATGAAGACACACTTCTCTTTGTTTAAACTTCCCTCCAGGGTCTTTCTTCTAAAGCATTCAGCTATTAAATACTACTACCACAAGACTGCTTCAACCATTTTGTTCAAGGGCAGTGACAAGCGTCAACTAATATACCACTACCCTTGAGCAAACATGGTCGATCTGTTTTCTTCAAAGAGAACCCCTAAGCCAGTTTTTGGACATCTTTGCATTTTCAGAAAGTCTGTCCCATGATAAGGCAGTGTATACTCTGTACACAAAATTAAGTCTCTTCACTCAAAATGTACAGAAATGTTCAAACCACTGTGCACGTCAAGTCTCCTTTCTCAAAATGCAAAGAACTGTTCAGTTGCTCGTCAAAAGAATTCACATGCACATAGACGCAGCCAAATGTTAAAACATACCTGTTCTTCAGAGATTCTCCATTACTATGCACACATTTTCAGTGGAGTCACCTGCAATTCTTGTCAGACGTGAGCTCTCTTTGTGAAAAACGGTAGGTGAACGTCTCGACAGTTTTCTTGAATCCAGAATCGCCCAACAGAAACTGCAAGCACCTTTGACCCATGGTCGATTTACTTCAAGTGTTCAAGTGTAAAATAACGTATTGGCCGCAGTGAAACAGTCCAACCTTTTCCCACATAAAATAGCTAAAGGGTAGTGCTTGTTTCACCTGATCAGGCACTACCCTGAAGCTGTTATTGTTGAGCCATTTTCCACAGGTGGTGTTTGGTGTTGGACAGGGACAACTGATAGTAAAAATTTCGGTCATGAAGTCAAACTGGCAGTCTGCAGTGAACGTGGACTATGCACAATTGATACACAAGGTGAATGTGACCTATATCGCAAAGCTTGAGGTCAGAACAGCTTTGGGAAGGTCATCTTGGTGAAGCCAGGGTCTTTGCGCGCATCCCAGTACTTGCCGTTGTATTCAAACACCTCCTTGCCGTTTGACATGACTTTGCTGGAAAAAACAACCCCAAACATACCGTGTCAAGTGCAAATGGCGATTTGTGCTTTATTTTACTGTTCACATTGATAACAACTGAGAGAACAACTTACACTTTATTTGATAAACTCGCTCATTTTTCTTACCTTTGATTTACTCTATGAAGCTTATATCAATGCCGCAGCAATTACTAGTAGCAATGTAAATTAAAAGTGTCAGACATTAATCTGTTATATTGCATTAACCCTTTCAGCCCTAACACCCTGCAGCAGGAGATTGACTGACCATGATAATTCAAGGGTAGTGCCAGATTAGCTTGGCGCCTGAAGGCGCCAAGCTAATCTGGCACTACCCTTGAATTATCATGGTCAATCCACCTCCTGCAACTGGTACATACTCGTTATGTAACATTTCCCAAATTTGGGAAATGCGCCCGTGGCGCTGAAAGGGCTAACCACTTGAACGCAAATCTGCTGGTCCAGGATGCAAATGGAAACTATTCTACAAGCAAGAGACAAAAGAGATGCTAGTTGCAGGGGCTCATCATGGGAACCATTGTCTCTTGCTGATGTATGGACTGTATGGGCGGTCACTATGACAATGTTACACAAACACGCACCCGAACCACATGGGTCCCTGTTCGCGGCCGAGGTCTTCGATCTTTTTGCGTCGTTCTCGCTGTTGGTTCTCCAGGCGGTTCTTTTCCGCTTCTGCTTCAGCGATCTTGCCCTCCTCCAACAGTCTGCACACAGACAAGCCGGTCAACTTCAAAAATAGAACAAGGCCTTAGGACACAAACATTTGTTATTTGTATTGTTAACCCTTATCATTCGGAATACACCAGTGTGTCAAATAAGTTTGACTAAAATAGTTCAAGGGTAGTGCCAGAATAGGCACCCCTAGGCGCCAAGCTATTCTGGTACCACCCTTGAACTAAAGCCATTGATCTATATCCTTATCTTTAAGTACTGTAATGTAACTTGCATATGGCAGTGTACAAAGTTGAAGCTTTTAGACTCAGTATGATGTGGGTTAAAGAAACTCACATAATAACACTGTGCCATTGGACACAAACATTTGTTACTTGTATTGTTAAAGAAACTCACATAATAACACTATGCCATGGGACACAAACATTTGTAACTTGTATTGTTAAAGAAACTCACATAACACTGTGCCATTGGACACAAACATTTTTTACTTGTATTGTTCAAAGAAACTCACATAATAACACTATGCCATGGGACACAAACATTTGTTACTTGTATTGTTAAAGAAACTCAAATAATAACACTATGCCATGGGAAACAAACATTTGTTACTTGTATTGATAAAGAAACTCACATAATAAAACTAACAGATGGTTGGGACCTCTAAAAAGGCATTGCTATGTCTGATTTTTGCAATATCCTATTTTGCTATAACAAAGCTGTCAGCTGTGTAATGTATTGAACACATGCACGGCTCTTTCACTTTTGGACCAAACGCCCTATTCTATCTACACTTACTTACTTATGCCTGTAACCCCTACCCGGGTATAGGCCATCGACGAGAGACCTCCAGCGACTCCTGTCCTGTGCTTCTCCTTCGATTTTACTCCAGGTGGTTCCCAGTCTCTTGATGTCTGCTTGGAGGTCTCGACGCCAGGAGTTTCTCGGCCTGTCTCTTTTCCTCTTTCCCTGGGGGTTCCATGACAATGCCTGCCTAGTGATACTGGAAGCTGGCTTTCTCAGACTGTGACCAATCCATCCCCATCTTCTTCGCCCAATTTCATTCTCTGCTGTTATCTGCTCTGTTCTCTCCCAGAGTCTGACGTTGCTGATCTTCTCTGGCCAGTGGATTTTCAAAATTCTTCTAAGGCAACTGTTTATGAAGATCTGTACTCTGTTGACTGTGGTTTTTGTCAATCTCCAAGTCTCTGCTCCATATAGGAGAACTGCTTTTACGTTGGAGTTGAAAATCCGGACTTTGGTGTGTTGTGACAGCTCTCTGGAACTCCACACTTTTTTCAACTGGAGAAAGGCTGCTCTGGCTTTACTGATTCGTGCTCTGACATCTGCATCAGTGCCGCCTTTTTGTTTATGATGCTCCCGAGATAGGTGAAGGACTCCACCTCCTCCAACGGGGTGCCAGCAAGCAAGACTGGTTCTTCCCTGGTTGCGTTCAGCCTCATTGTCTTTGTTTTCTGTTTGTGAATGGTGAGGCCCACTTGGGACGAGATGTCAGCAAGCCTCGTGGTCTTGTCCTGCATTTGTTGATGAGTGTGGGACAGTAATGTCAAGGTTCTGCAAAATCGAGGTCGTCAAGCTGTGTCCACAGTGTCCACTGTATTCCACTTCGTCTGTGCTCTGTGGTCATCTTCGTGACCCAGTCTATGGCCAGTAGGAAGAGGAACGGAGACAGCAGACACCCCTGCCTGACACCAGTTCTGACCTGGAGCTCCCTGGTGAACTGCCCTTCGTGGATCACGCGACATGTCATGCCATTGTAGCTGCTCTTGATCAGGCGGACGAGCTTTGTGGGTACACTGTAGTGTTGTAGGAGTTTCCACAGAGTCTCTCGGTCCACGCTGTCAAATGTTTTCTCGTAATCCACAAAGTTGACGTAGAGCGGGGAGCTCCACACCAGAGACTGTTCCACGATGATGCGGAGAGTGGCGATCTGGTCTGTACATGATCGGTTCTTCCTGAATCCTGCTTGCTGGTCTCTCAGCTGGGGGTCAACAGAGCTCTTCATTCTCTCCAGGATGATCCTGTTGAAGACCTTTCCTGGTACTGACAGCAAGGTGATTCCTCTGTAGTTGGAACACTTGCTGAGGTCGCCTTTCTTGGGAAGCTTGATTAGGTACCCCTCCTTCCAGTCAGCCGGCATCACCTCCTCTTCCCAGATCTTTCCAAACAGTGGGTACAGCATCTTCACTGTTGTCTCTAGGTCTGCTTTCAGAGACTCCGCTGGGATGCCATATGGCCCTGCTGCTTTGCTGTTCTTCAAAAATGCCACTGCTCTTCTGATCTCTTCCCGGCTGGGTCTGTCACAGCTGATAGGTAGGTCGATCTCTGCTGGCTGGATGTCTGGGGGGTCGGGTGGGCTGGGTCTGTTCAGTAACTCTTCAAAATACTCGGCCCATCTGTCGAGTTGGTCTGCTGTGTCTGCAAAAGGCTTGCCTTCTTTGTCTTTTACTGGTCTTTCTGTATGGCCATACTTGCCCGACAATCTTCTGGTAATGTCATAGAGCTATTTCATGTTGCCGCTGCCTGCTGCCTTTTCTGCCTCTGCTGCCAGGCTGTCTGTGTAGGCCCTCTTGTCCTGCCCTGATACTCCTCTTCACCTCGCGGTTGGCTTCCGAGTATTCTTCCTGTGCCCTTGCTTTGGCTGCTCTCGTGCGACTGTTGTTGACAACTGCTTTCTTCTGCTTCCTCACTTCTATCTTCTTCAAGGTCTGTGCCGACAGCCAGTCCTTGTGATGGTGTTTCCTGAACCCTACAGTGTCTTTGCAGGTTGAGTTCAGCGCCTCTCTAACTGCCTTCCACTGCTGCTCTGTGTTGACCGTCACCTCTTCATTTACTAGCTCCTGTAGCGCTTGAGACCGGTTGGACAGCACCAGTTTGAACTCTTCTCTCACTCCAGTCTCTCTCAGGGGGCCTACATTATAGCGCTGTCTTCTTGTTGTCTCTGTGCGGCTTTTCTTTAACTTGAGCTTTATTCTTAAGGTAAGCATATGGTGGTCTGAGGCGACATCTGCTCCCCTCCTCACTCGAACATCTTGAAGGGATCTTCTAAATTTCTTGCTAATGCAGATATGGTCTATTTGGTTCTCTGTAGTATGGTCAGGTGAGACCCAAGTTGCTTTGTGTATTCTTCTGTGTGGGAAGATGCTGCCTCCAATGACAAGTCTGTTTAGAGCACAAAAGTCTACAAACCTCTCCCCGTTCTCACTCATCTCCCCTAGTCCCTGTCTCCCCATCACCACTTTGTATCCAGTGTTGTTCTCCCCTATTTTGGCATTAAAATCGCCCATGACAATGGTGATGTCTCGCTCCGCACATTTGTCCACAGCACTCTGGGAGTCGGTCGTAGAACTCTTGTTTCTCTTCCTCGTCACTGTCATTAGTGGGCGCATACTGGATGATGTTCAGCTTGAGCTTTTTCTTGGTTCTAAAGGCTGATGTGATAATTGTTGGCCCAAGAGGTTCCTAGCCCATCAGCGCTCTCTGTACCACTGGTGACAGCATGAATGCTACTCCTTCTGTATGGGGGGCATTCTCCTCTTCATGACTTGAATACAGAATCATCTCCCCACTTAACAGCCTTTTCTGGCCAGACTGCGTCCATCTGGCTTCACTGATACCTAGCAGGGAAAGGTTGTACTTTTGCATTTCCGCTGCTATCTGGGCAGCCTTGCCGCTCTGGTACATGGTCTTGACGTTCCATGTGCCCATGGTTGTGTCCCTGGATAGAGAGAGGCGGCTCGGTCATGTGGCTTCCGAAGACTTCCAGCTTTCACCACAGGACGTCATAAATCTTCTGGTAGAAGAACCTTCCTCCTCCAGGAAAGGAATTACTGTTTGTCTTTTCGTTGGCGTTTTTGTAGCTATTTCCTTTTTTGCAGGATGGGGAAGCTACCCCCACGCCAACCCCCTTACTAGGAGGACCAGGAGTTTTCTGTCGGGGTCACCTTCCCTTAGACCATGTTGGTTCACGGCACCTTATTTCATTCGGTGCACCCCTCTCGCGAGGGACCCCCTATCCACCACCCGGGGGACGCGCCTCAATGCCATATGGTCCCAGCGCGAGGCCTAGTCTATCTACAAAAGAAAATTTGTGTTCCTCTGTGAGTTTGGACCTAAATCTGTACGGTCTAAAATAACAGTCGCGCGCGCCCCCCCCCCCCACCCCCCACACACACACACACACCAGTGAAATGTGTGCTGTTCTGTGATTTTGGACCTTACGGCCTCCAGGGCCGTAAGGTCTAAAATCACAGACCAGCACACACAGATGACAAACCTCTGGTCCGGCCTGAAACGCGAGTCAGTGGGGGGCAGGAAGCGTGCCTGCTCCATGTCCAGTTCGTTCAGCTCAACAGCAAATCGCGAGAACCCATAGTACAGCTCATGATCCTCAGGCATCACACCTAGATACACAGAAATTTACAAATAAAATCCAAAAGCTTATCACGAAAACCCTGTATTATGAGAAAACAGAACATATTTCAATTTTGCGTTTTCTTTAGGCTTTAGTGACAATTTCCTAAGGCATTTTTTACACAGGGCAATAAAGTTCTATCTTATCTTCTTCTTTTTTATAAGAACCACTAAGGTCGTCTGTTTTATTTATGTTATTGATGTTTTCTTACTCTGATGGACAGCAATACCACAAAGAAAACAAGTGATACATGCCCTTCAAGTCAAACTTTGAAATTAAAATGTATTCTAATATTAATCTTCATCAGAGGACTGAATAAGTAAGTCTCAAGTGCTTTTAGGCAATAAGGGAAAATAAGCTTTTCATGTTTTCAGTGTATGTCAGAAAATGAAGATTTTAAAATAGAAATTGGTGCGTGGATTTCACAAATTTTCATTCAAAATAAAAACAAACCAATCTATATCATGTACAAAAACAAAATAAAAACAAACCAATCTATATCATGTACAAAAACAAAATAAAAACAAACCAATCTATATCATGTACAAAAACAAAATAAAAACAAACCAATCCATATCATGCACATAGAAAAAAAGGGTCCAAAAAGCGAAGCCCATCCATACACATGCACCGACCTGACCGCCATATACAGCGCGCCGACGTAGCATGGCCGCAGAAAAACGACTCGTTCCACTTGCCGAACAAATGGTGCACCACCTTGCCCTCATGGGACATGATGCTGCCGTAAACTTCATAACGCTTGGATGAGTAGCTGTTGGCACCCTGAACACACACAGAGAAGTTTAACCCTTTTAGCCCCAGATCCCTACAGTAGGAGATGGCTTGACCATGATAATTCAGGCGCCAAGCTAATCTGGCACTACCCCTGAATTATCATGGTCAAACCATCTCCTGTAACTGGTACATAGTCGTTAGGCAACACCTAAAAAATCTGAGAAATGGGACCTTGCGGCTAAAAGAGATATATGCTAAACCATGAGTGGTAGCCGAGACTTGCTTTACGAGCTGAGACCTGCTATTGGTTCAAGGGTAGTGCCAGATTAGCTTGGTGCCATCAGGCTAATCTGGCACTACCCTTGAATTATCATGGTCGATCCACCTGTGGCTGTAGTGAGAGAAGAGAGGGTCATTAAAAAATTGCACACTCAAAGATAGATCAATTTACATAAATTTACCAGCAAAATCAGCGTCAGCCTGCCCTAGTTACAATCATTTCCATAATTATTGTAATTTATATCACTTCTCAAGTACTGCACTTAAAATCTTCAGATCATTTTAGACAGCAGTTTAGTGCAAAATGCAAAGATCTATTAGGAATTTGTCTTTTTGTCCAGTCAATTTTGACGAAAAGAGATACATGCATCTGTATACATACCTTGGTGAAGGTCAGCTTACAGACAATGTTCCCATTGGTAATTGTCATCTCTCCGTACTGGTCAGCCCAACGCTGACCCCCCAGCAAATTGTGCACACATGTCGTCACTTTGTTCCACTTGTAGTGGTCACGGAATCTAAAACAAACAAAAACATACTCCAAGGAATCTGACAAGCTGTTAGATGTTTTTACCTCATTGTGCAGACAGTACTAGCAGCCCTATGTACAAGGGGGCTAACCCTTTGGTTGTTGGTAGCGATTTTTATTGAGGTGATTCCTGCAGGAATCACATCAATAAAAAGCACTACCAACAGCCAAAGGGTTAAAAGAGGAATGGTCAGAAAATGTACACATGTGAACTGTCATCCATGCAAGAACAATGCTGTTTTTTATTCCATTTTCAACATGTGATGGGAAGTAACAACTACAACAGTTCAAAAGTAGTACCTGATAAATGCAACACACAAAAGCATCACTCACTTAGGCAGCATGACGTGGACGTGGCCCAGAGGCTGAATTTCCATCGATTTGCCCCAGAACTTAGTCTTCATCTGCACGTCTGAATTAACACGTGTAGAAATATTACACTTATAATTGCAGGCAAGAAATCTTGATGCACTCACAATAAAACATTCACCCATTCAAAAAGACATCGTACTTGTACTTGTCCCATTCAGTGATTTACAATGAAACATTCATTCATTCAGCCCTGATACACAAAAATGAGTCAGTCAACCATGATTGTTCATGGACAGTGCCTGAGCAGCTTGGCATCTCTAGGCACCAAGCTGCTCTGGCACTAACCTTGAACTATTATGATCAATCTAAATCATGTTGATCTGACTCTGAACTGGACTACAGTCTACACAGGGCAACTCCAAAATTTGGGAATACATGTAGTGACCTTAGTGCTTAACTCGTTCGAGGCCAGCTGCATCAGGATGCAGCTGGCTGCGAAAGAGTTAAAGTGTGTACTCATTACATCCTGAAGTCGTCTTTTTATTTCATTTTTTTTGTATCCTTTGAGGTCTGCATCACATTTCTGGAGTCAGATCAACCATGATACTTCACGGGTGGTGTCAGAATAGCTTGGCACCTATAGTTGCCACGCTATTCTAACACCACCCTTGAACTGTCATGGTCGATCCATCTGCTGCCGCAGCATGTCAGCTCAGGGCATATTTTGTGAACCATTTAATTTCACTTAAGGCGAGGGTGATGAGACAGACACCAAACAAGAAGCTGGTACTCGCATTGTGAATGAGCATCAACAATCCATGTAGTATACCATCAAGACTTACCTTGCCAGAACTTGAAATTGCGCGAGTCACAATAACAGGCGGAGACGGGTGGATGGTGGCTCACCTGCGAAAACACTCCATTTTAGTACGTAACGTGATTCACCTGGGAAATGATCTATAATTTGGGTTCAAGATTACAAACCAGCAGTCATTACAAACAACTGTTCACCCACATTCCTATCCACAGAAAAAAATAAACAAGAAAGGAAAAGCCATTATGGCTCACGTGTATGTCTGATTTACATATGTGTGACCATTTTGACAAGGGCTGGCTTCTGCAGCAGCAAAATCCACGTTTTCTGAAAATGTACGCATTTTTCACGATCTGTCAACCCCCGTGACCCTTGACTTTTGTGATGAGTTGACTAAATTAGTATGCATAGAAAGGTCTTATCATCAGCTATCTTTGTACCAAATTTGGTTGAAAAATTTGCAAATATTTGGGAATACCTACAGTTTATTTAAAGAAAATCAGCATCTTACACACATTTGCCAGCCTCTTGTGACCCTTGACCTTTCCAAGGGGTCATACAAATTAGTATGCATAGATAGGTCTTACCATCAGGTATCTCTGTACCAAATTTGGGTTTTAAGTTGTGAATAGTATTTGAGAAAAAACATCTTTTGTCAAAATATGGCTATTTTAGACCTATTTCCTGAGCTCTCGTGACCCTGGACCTTTTCGAGGGATCAACAGTAGCAAGTTTGGGTCTAAAGTTGTGAATAGTATTTGAGAAAAAAACATTTTGTCAAAATATGGCTATTTCGAACCTATTTCCTGAGCCCGTGTGACACTTGACCTTTCTGAGGGGTCATCCAAATTAGTATGCATAGATAGGTCTTACCATCAGGTATCTCTGTACCAAGTTTGGGTTTGAAGTGGTGAATAGTTTTTGAGAAAAAAACATCTTTTGTCAAAATATGAATTTTTCTCTAAAATGTATTTTTGGGAAAAATACTTACCGATGGCATTACTATATGGAACTCACTCTATAGCCTATTGATTTCAGCCTAAGCAAAGTTGTGACCCCTGCGCAACTGGGAAGGAGACACCGGGGATCCATGCCTAGGAGAACTGGGTACTTACTTACGCCTGTCACCCCTACCCGGGTATAGGCCGTCGACGAGAGACCTCCAGCAACTCCTGTCCTGTGCTTCTCCTTCGATTCTACTCCAGGTGGTGCCCAGTCTCTTGATGTCTGCTTGGAGGTCTCGACGCCAGGAGTTTCTCGGCCTACCTCTTTTCCTCTTTCCCTGGGGGTTCCATGACAATGCCTGCCTA
The DNA here is from genome assembly GCA_036245525.1 of Semisulcospira habei. Classification (NCBI taxonomy): domain Eukaryota; kingdom Metazoa; phylum Mollusca; class Gastropoda; family Semisulcospiridae; genus Semisulcospira; species Semisulcospira habei. The sequence continues at coordinate 163,918,807 of BTPG01000008.1, forward strand.
GTGATACTGGAAGCTGGCTTTCTCAGACTGTGACCGATCCATCCCCATCTTCTTCGCCCAATTTCATTCTCTGCTGTTATCTACTCTGTTCTCTCCCAGAGTCTGACGTTGCTGATCTTCTCTGGCCAGTGGATTTTCAAAATTCTTCTAAGGCAACTGTTCATGAAGGTCTGTACTCTGTTGACTGTGGTTTTTGTCAATCTCCAAGTCTCTGCTCCATATAGGAGAACTGCTTTTACATTGGAGTTGAAAATCCGGACTTTGGTGTGTTGTGACAGCTCTCTGGAACTCCACACTTTTTTCAACTGGAGAAAGGCTGCTCTGGCTTTACCGATTCATGCTCTTACATCTGCATCAGTGCCGCCTTTTTTGTCTATGATGCTCCCGAGATAGGTGAAGGACTCCACCTCCTCCAACGGGGTGCCAGCAAGCAAGACTGGTTCTTCCCTGGTTGCGTTCAGCCTCATTGTCTTTGTTTTCTGTTTGTGAATGGTGAGGCCCACTTGGGACGAGATGTCAGCAAGCCTCGTGGTCTTGTCCTGCATTTGTTGATGAGTGTGGGACAGTAATGCCAAGTCGTCTGCAAAATCGAGGTCGTCAAGCTATGTCCACAGTGTCCACTGTATTCCACTTCGTCTGTGCTCTGTGGTCATCTTCATGACCCAGTCTATGGCCAGTAGGAAGAGGAACAGAGACAGCAGACACCCCTGCCTGACACCAGTTCTGACCTGGAGCTCCCTGGTGAACTGCCCTTCATGGATCACGCGGCATGTCATGCCATCGTAGCTGTTCTTGATCAGGCGGACGAGCTTTGTGGGTACACCGTAGTGTCGTAGGAGTTTCCACAAAGTCTCTCGGTCCACACTGTCAAATGCTTTCTCATAATCCACAAAGTTGACGTACAGCGGGGAGCTCCACTCCAGAGACTGTTCCACGATGATGCGGAGAGTGGCGATCTGGTCTGTACATGATCGGTTCTTCCTGAATCCTGCTTGCTGGTCTCTCAGCTGGGGGTCAACGGAGCTCTTCATTCTCTCCAGGATGATCCTGTTGAAGACCTTTCCTGGTACTGACAGCATTGCGATTCCTCTGTAGCTGAGGAGAACTGGGTGGCCTCCCCTTAACACCCTATCCGGTCACATGTTGGGCGAAAGCCTGCCAGTTTCACACTTAGCCAAAAGCGGCAAGAGGGGCAGAAGGGAGGGCTCTCCGAGTAATGCCATCGGTAAGTTTTTTTTAAAAAAATACATATTAGAGAAAAATTCATTTGTTTTCTCAAAATACATTACCGATGGCATTACTATATGGAAGAACAGTGAAGAGGAGGCCCCCCTGCAAATAACGCTCCCCGCAGGCCCCCAACAAAGCACTCCCGATGATTTCAGCTAAGAAGTACCTATGGTGCCTGAGGCGCTCGGAGGGAGTGCTGGGCCACGGAGATGTCGCCCACCAGGGCCAAGGAGTCACGCTGGCTGGATAGGTCGCGGAGGTATTAGCAGGTGATGGCGGAGTCTACCGCCTACCAGCCTACCGCCGCCACAATGTCCTTAACGGAGCAGCTGCGGCCAAAGGTAACGCTGGTGGGTACTAATCACACTTCAGGCGCCCAGATATGCAGCCGTCTATCCCCGTCCGGGGAGAGGTCTTGGTAGGCCGACCGAATCACCCACCGCAGCCAGGACGAAAGTCAGTCTGGGCTGAGACATCAGGCCTGCCTGGTGAAAGTGGTAGGAAAGGCAGGGGCGTCCCTGGCAGTGCGGCTTTGAGCGATGCAGGTAAATCTTCAGCGCCCGGACCGGGTCCTGTTGTCGGGACTCGCGGGATTGATCGTCTCTCTGAGCGGACGTACGGTCAGCATCTGGGGCACAGCCGAGGCAATCCGGTTCTTGGCCAGAAAAGTAGCGTCGGTGAGCAGCTGAGCCGAGCCATCGGTTCGAAACTGCAAACAAGCGGGGCATACCGAGAGCACATGTAGCTCGCTCACGCGGGATGCCATGGCGAGGGCCAGGAGAAAACATGTTTTCCGGGTAAAGTCGGCGAACCGCACCAAGTGCAGGGGTTCAAAGCGGTCCGAGTTTAGCCACGTCAGAACCCAGGCTAGATCCCACCGAGGGATGAGTGAACGGAAGACTGAACGTCGAAGCTCAAATGAGCCAACAGGTCCGAAAGATCTTTGCAAGCGCCCGGATCTGGGCGGCCCAGGTGGCGGTAAGTATCCGCAATCATGGCATGGTAACCCTTGATGGTAACTGGCGCTAAGCCTTGATTGTTGAAGAGCCACAGGAAGAAGTCCGCCAGTTGGGGGGGTAGTCAGATCTGTGGGGGGGAGCCGCTGGGCGGCGCACCAGGACTGGAAGACCTGCCACTTGCCTTCGTAGACCTTCCTGGTAGACAGTTTGCGGGCTGCCGCAATCGCCGCCACTGCCGTACCCGAGAAACCTATATCGGTGAGGGCTTGCCAGACAACCTCCAAGCGTGTAGGAGGAGGCGCTCCGGGCACGGGTGAAAGAGCGCCTGTCGGGGCTGCTTGAGCATTGAGGGCGGGGTGGGGAGCTCCAGGGGCGGGTCCGTCGCTAGAGCGAGGAGGTCAGTGGTCCAGCTCTTGGTCCAACTCAAGGGGGCCACCAGCAGGAGAACCAAGGAGCATCCCTGATGCTTTAGCAGGATCTTCGGCACCAGTACGGACGAGGGGTAGGCGTAAGCAACCAACCCGTCCCAAGGAATGGAGAGCGAGCATGTCCACCGCCCAGGCGAGTGGGTCGGGAACCAGGCGAGACAAAAAGCGGCAGCTGGTTGTTCCACCTGGTAGCAAAAAGGTCGACTAGCAGCGTCTCCCATCACGAGCAGATCACTGGTGGGTTAGCATCTCGTGCCAGGTGTTGAGGGCCAACCACACTGCCTTCAATTCCAGCCAGTTGATGTGTTTGTCCGCGAGTTCCCGGGGCCAAAGGCCCGAGGCCAAGACAAAGTCCGGTAACAGGTGTGCACCCCACCCTGACTGGCTCCCGTCGGTGCAGATGGACCACAGGGGCAGAGGGGAGTGCAGGGGCACGCCCATCAACAGCCACAAGAGGTCCGCCCACCTATGGAGGTGGGGATGGTCCAGCGGCAGAACGGGAACCAGATCCGTCAGAACGCCAGAGGAGGGGCGCCAGTGTAGGAGAAGGTGGAGCTGTAGTGGGCGGGCATAGAGCCTGCCGAGGGGTAACAGATCCGCTGCCGAGCTGAGCAGTCCCAGGAGCTGAAGCCAGACCCTGGCTGGGAAGGAGACCCCTAACTCCATCTGACGAGTGAGCTCGGCTATCTTCTGCCGCCGTGCCACCGAAAGGCGGACCAGGTTGAAGTTGGTCAGGAATTTCATTCCCAAGTGTATGAACCGGCGCGAAGGGGTGAGATCCGACTTGCCTGGATTGACTATAAACCCGAGCTGGCGAAGAAGAGAGAGAGAAGCTCGTCTCTGTCCTCTTGCAGGACCGTGGTGATCTGGTTGCGCAGCAGCAGGTCGTCCAGATAATTGGAGGCCGGACTCATGGATCGCTGTGAGAAGCTGGCCATCACTGCGCTGAGGAGCCTCGTGAAAACCCAGGGACTGATGCTGAGGCCGAAGGGGAGGGCTCGGAACTGGTACACGACCCCACGAAAGGCAAGCGTAGATAACGGCAGGAGGATGGGTGAATGGGCACGTGCAGATAAGTGTCCAACAGGTCGAGGCTGATAGCGAAGTCCATCGGCCGGACAGCTGCACGAAGGACCCTGGCCGTCTCCGAAAGTGAGGCGCAGAAATGTACTTGTTTAGCGCTGACAGGTCGATGACCAGATGCCACTTGCCGCCTGGTTTGGGGACGATGAAGAGACGGGGCTGTAAAATGTCAAGAGTCATGGCGGGAGACTACCTCTGTCGCCGCCTTGCTGAGCAAAGCACTCACCTCTCCGCGAAGAGCAACTGCCTTGACCAGCTCGACCAGAGACTGGGTCCTGCACAGCGGCGGAAGGGACTGGAACGATAACTGCAGGCTTGTGGAAACGGTCGAGAGGACCCAAGGGTCGTCCGGGAACAGCGAGTGCCAGGCGTCGCTGTGGAGCGCCAGCCGCCCGCCGACTGGGGACCCGAGAACTGTCGGCGGGGGCAGAGGGGAGGGCAAGTCAGCGGGCCCGACTGCGCCCCGATTTGCGGGCGCCACGGGACCAGGAGGGGCAGGCTGCAGGGAAGGACTGCTGAGGACCCTGAGGGGGGGAGAGCTATTCCCGCAAGAGCCGCCGGCTGGACGAGTGAAGGGCCTGTAAGACCACAGGGCGTGACCCACGGCCTTGTGGGAAGCGTGAACACGGGACAAGGAGGGGGCGGCAGCTGGTCGGGGCCACAGATCCTTGGATGCCTCCTTGACAGACTGCCAAGTGTCCCCAAAAAGATGCAAACCTCCGAGTGGGGCCTGACGGAGCTGAGACTTTGGGAAGATCCGAGCAGAGGCATAGGAGGGAGTCCCGACGCCAGAGGTCACAGTTGGCGACCGCTGCCATGGAGTTAGTGGCCAAGTGGTAGGTGGCCCGGTTAGCAGCCACAAGAATGGAATGGAAGTCATGGAGCGGGGACAAAGCCACCAGGTCCAAAGTGTCCCCAAACCGCACAGCACCGCTTGCGTTGCCAGCTCCAAGAAACCAGAACAGGCCAGGGAATTCCGGACTAGTGTCAAAATCTTGTCCAGAGGGCGAGGCCAAGTAGCCTGGATCGTCCTGCGACCCCCCGCCTGATTGACGGCTGCCGAATCCAGGGAGAGAAGAGGCATGGAGAAGGCTTGGGAGTGTCCAACGTACCAACCCTGGTGAAAGCTCATGTTGATATCGGTAAATCTGTGTAGAAAAAGCTTCCGTGAGATCCCGGAAGCCGGCTGCCTGAGGGAGTGATTGGCGACGCTTGGAAGGTCTCTGTGCATCACCATGGCGGAAGCTTGCCTCTTCATGGGCGGAGATGGTGGGCAGAAGTCAGGTGGGAGGAAGGCAGAGATAAGGCAGGCCGCCACTTCGAGGGAACGGACGGTCTGGGAGCCAAGCGTAAGCCCGTCAGCTGGGGAAGAGGAGGAAACCGAAGAAGCCGCCGAATGGGGGGCGGGGGAACCGGAGGGAGAAGTCCGAAGGAAAATAGTCGAAGCGGAGTCCCCCAGATGTAAGCTGAGGGCGTCAGGGTCGAGGTCCATAGATCGCCTGTCGTGCGGTGCCAAAAGGAGGGGCAACCGACTCCGCGAGCATGGGCCAGAAGACGGCGACAGGCCGCGACGCGAGTAGGGGACAGGCGGAGCCGCACGCGCAGCCTGCAGAGAAGGGCGTCGCGGGGAACGAGGGACCGAGGTAGAACGACGGCCGGAGGCAAGGAAGGGCTCCGGAAGCCCCCTACTCACCGCAGGATGGGAGGAAGGGGGGCTAACTGGGTCGCCTACGACGCATGGTCGGCAAGGGGAATGCGGGCGCCGGGGACTGCGCTCTGACCGAACGAAGGGAGGCGGCAGCGGAATCCCCGCTCGCCTATCCTGCTCGGGGGACCCTGAGCAGGGGCGGGGGGGCGGGGGGGGGGGGGGGGGGGGGGGGGGGTGGGGGCTTAGCAACATCCCGTCGGATCCGATCCTGAGAGTCGAAACTAAGTCTAGCTGGGGGGAGGGGGGGGGGACGTAAGAGTGGCTCGCCGGGCCCGCTCGGAAGAATCGAATCAAAGTGGGGGGGGGGGGGGGGGGGGGGGGAGTGGGGGAAGCATAGAAGGAGCTTGCGGGCCACACTCAGACAGATCGGAGCGTGAGGGGAGCATAACTAAGTCTTGCCGGGCCTGCCTGGAAGAACCGGTGCAGGGGGGGGGGGGGGGACGTAAGAGAGGCTCGCCGGGCCCACTCGGATGCATCGGAGCGGGGAGGGAGCAAAACTGGGGCTTGCGGGCCACGCTCGGGCGAATCAGAGCGTGCAAGAGTCGCACCGGGCCCGCCCGGAAGAACCGGAGCGGGTGTGGCTCGCCGGACCCACTCAGATGAAACAAAGCGGGGGCAGAGCAAGTCTACAGCTCTCGGGTCACGCTCGGACGAGTCGGAGCGTGAGGGGCAGCATGTACTCTTTCTACCTCTTTCTCTTTCTTTTTTCTCTCCTCTCCTCTTTCGTTTGAGTACGTCGTGCCGGGCCCGCCCAGAAGAATCGGAGGATGGGGGGGGGGGGGGGGGGGAAACGGACACTCGGCTCGCTGGGCCCGCTCAGACAATTCGGAGCTGGGGGTTGGGGGGCAATTCCACGGCGCTCGAGCCACGCTCGGAAGAAACGGAGCGTGGGGGGCGTGTCTCTAAAGCTCGCCTGCCCTGCTCGGAAGGCTCAGAGCAGGGAGGGAGCTTCTGCATGGTTAGCGTATAAGAAGCGGACTTACCTGTGGGCCGGACGGCCCAAACGACGGAGTGAAGGGGGACCCCACGAGCCGACAGAGCGACGACATCCAGAGGAGAAGTCAGGGGAGCCTGCTGGGGCCGGGAAGGATGGTTGCATTGATAGAAATCCCAAAGCTGGGACCAACGGCCCTCTCTCCAAGCGGCACAAACCTCACAGGTCCGGTCGGAAGTGCAGCCTGAGCACGGGAGGCAGGCGTCTTGAGAATCCAAGGGCCACTGGAAGTCCCTGCAACGATGGCAGATCCTCAGAAGCGAAGTCCCCATACCATCAACCATACACAACCCGCAGGAAAGAATTCACAGAAGGGACGTAGAACTCACACACGATAACGAAGAAGAGTTCAGAAAAAGTCACAAGCCGACTACATGAGGCCGAGGCCCACGTAAGAGTTCACAGTATAATCCAAGCACAAGTCCGACAAAACCGGTCGGAACAAAGCCCACACGAAAGAGTCCACTTAATGGTAGCAGAACTCACAAACGATAACGAAGAAGAGTTCAGTACTAGCCACAAGCTGACTACACGAGGCCGAAGCCAATGTAAAAGTTCACAGTATAATCCAAGCACAAGTCCACAAACAAGAGTAAGGCCAAAACACGACCACACACGGTCGAGCTAAGAGTTAAACTGGCAGGCTTTGGCCCAACATGTGAACGGATAGGTTGGTAAGGGGAGGCCACCCGGGGCTCCTAGGCATGGATCCCCAGTGTCTCCTCCTCAGTTGTGCAGGGGTCACAACTTTGCTTAGGCTGAAATCAATAGGCTATAGAGTGTGTTCCATATAGTAATGCCATCGGTAATGTATTTTGAGAAAACAAATGGCTATTTTTCACCTATTTCCTGAGCTCTTGTGACCCTTGACCTTTCCGAGGGATCAACCAAATTAGTACGTTTATAAAGTTCTTACCATCAGGTATCTTTGTACCAAGTTTGGGTTTGAAGTTGTGAATAGTACAGTGGAGTCCAGTTAACACGAACTCGCTTTACACGAAATTCCGGTTAACACGAACCGTTTTTGCATTCCCGGCCGACAGCCTTCTTATTCTGTATTAAAATTTCACTGATAACACGAAATGCTTAACACGAAATTTCGCTTTACACGAAGCTGGTTTCGGTTCCCAACCAGGGCAATTTCACTATTATTCACCTGTTTAACACGAACACAGATTCCATTCACCAAAAACCAATTCACATGTCACTCTCGCACTGTGGTGGTACAAATGACAGATCAGAGCAAACTCTAGTCTGTGATTGGCTGAATAGCCTTCGGCTGTTGTAATCCGTCTTTTCATTGGCTAGCATTTCTGAACTGTATTCATGTTGTATCATTCATGTACTAACACAACAATTTTACCGATGCAGGATTGTACTTCAGCCTGTGTTGCTTTTACCTGATGGATTGTAACTTACTATGGATTTTACCTGATGGATTTTATTTTTACATTAAATACGCGAGATGTACACGTTTCCTTTTGTTTTCCTAGGGAGCTGAAGGTATGCACATAAAGTACGATAATGTGCACTTTTAACCTCGTACTCATTCACGCACACGTCTTACACACTTTCTCCTTGAGGGCCATGATCAATTTTGAGGCCATATTGGTTAACACGAAATACGTTTAACACGAAGTGATTTTCCATGTCCCCAGAAATTCGTGTTAAGTGGACTCCACTGTATTTGAGAAAAAAAATAAATGATGTCAAAATATAGCTATTTTTGACCTATTTCCTGATCCCCTGTGACCTTGACCTTTGTGAGGTCACTCAAATTGGTATGTTTAGAAAGGTCTTACCACAAAGTATCCTTGGGCCAAGTTTGAAGAATGTGGCTTGAATAGTCTCCGAGAAAATGCCAACGTTAAAATTTACCACGGACGACGACGGACGGACGACCACTGGCCCAAAACATACTCACTTTTGCTTCGCACGTGAGCCAAAAAACAAAGAGGTGGTATTTTTAGGATGTACCGTCAGTTTGGGAGTAGCTGGTATGATTTGCACCCAACAGTAGGTTTGACAAGCAAGGCAGACACCAAGGTTGCTACCACTGTGACTCACTGGAATGATGGGAAACAAGCACTTATTCCCGTCCCAGCAATCTACAGTAGGACACTTCACTACAGTGTTATTTCGTAAGTCTCAATCCCTTGTCATCCATTCAGTCTTGACAGTACACTACAACTGTACAAGTGAGGAAGCGAACGTGACTGTTCAAGGGAGGTGCCAGAACAGCTTGGTGCCTGTAGGTGCCAAGCTGTTCTGGCACCACCCTTGAACTACCATACACAGCTGATTCATGTCCTCAGCTGTCAGAGGACCATGCACACATTTTGGGGAAGTTCAACCCTAACGCACAATGTGTCAAATAAGAGAACGGGACTAACCTGCTCTGCTACAAATCTCCATCCCTTGTCCTCACGGATACATTCATACGTCTCTCCGAGCAGTGGGTTGAATGGCTTGTGGCCTTCGCGGTAGTATGAACTTGCGTAACTGCTAACAGCGAACGCTGCCATGTAGATCTGAAAGCACAGACAGTCCACAGTGACACACAGACTGGAACTGAACTGAACTGAAACTTTATTTTATACGAATAAAGACAGACTGGCAATATGGGAGCATCCTTTAACCTATTTTTCATGCAAAGGCCGCATTTCCCACATTTAAGAGGCGTCACCCAATGACTATGTACCAGCTGGAGCAATCATGATAATTCTATAGTAGTGCTAGCTTAGCTTTGCATCAAGCTAATCTGGCACTACACTTGAATTATCATGGTCGATCTATCTCCTGCCCTAGTGCTCCAGGGCCAAATGAGTTAACCCCCTTGTGCGTGCAGCCACTGGTACTGTGAAATATACCAGTGGCTGCATGCACAATGTGGTTAATAGGCATCAAAATGCACACTGGATCATTACAGTAATCAGAACCCCCCAAAATCAAGGATTATTTGTTACAAGAGAGTCTAATCATTTGACTGACCGCGTACAGTTTTAACAGTTTAAGTTCTTTCATGGAGTCAATGTTAACCCAATTAGCCCCTGGACCCTGCAGCAGGAGATGGATTGATCATGATAGAGCTTGGCACCTGAAGGCGCCAAGCTCATCTGGCACTACCCTTGAATTATCATGATCTCCTACACTGGTACATAGTCATCAGACAACGCCTCCGAAAGTTTAGAAATACGGCCATGGGATTAAGAGGGTTAATACTGCTGCTCACTTGCTGCTGCTGAATTTGCGCTCTCTCTCTCTCTATGTATAGCAAAGACAACTGTACTCTTAGACTAGGCAAGAGCACATTGGAACGAAACCATCTAGAATCCCGCATGTTCCTCTAATCAGCACTGCATGATCAAGCAAAACATGCCAATGCCAAACAGAGCACTTCCCAACTGAGTGAAAGGAAGAGGGCAGAGGCACTCACCATGCGCTCATAAGGGTCATCATATTCAGCAGCCTTATCCAGCAGTTCACTGTACTCCAACTCCTCACACAGACGCTGAAAAAAGTGCACATGCCGTTAACTCATTCAAGATGCCCGGTCTGCATTCAATAGCTGCGGAAGTGTCGTATAGCCTTGCCAAAGCAACGCCATACGACACTTCTGCAGCTATTGATGTGGGGTGTCTAGTATAATGAGTTAAAATTTATGAAAATATGAAAAAATAAAAAAAATCAACACATTCCCAGCGTATAAAAGATCCTTGGAATGATGCCAGCTAAAGATGGCCCAAACATAGCCGTGTGTGAGCAAGCTGCGGCCAACATCAGTTTGATGGTCTTTTACTTGTTCACATCTAAAAAGCGGACCACCAGAAATTTTCAATCATCTACTATTTTTAACAGATATTATGAAAAAATATCAATTTTTGTATCAAAAGATTCCTTAGTTTATGCTGAACAAGTTGATACTAAATATAGCCGTGTACAAAGTGTGTCGTACACAAGACATTTGAAACTGTGCTTGTGGTAGAGGTAAACAGTACGCACTGGCTTGCGCAAAACGGATGTGAGCGGTGAAAAGTGGGGTGTGTCGTTTAATTATTCCTGTCTTTTTCCGACATGTAATACAAGCAAAAGTACGCTCATTGGAAAGATTAAAGTCTGTAGTTTAATTCAAAGCAAGAAATGGAAAAAATCCATGCTCTGATGACAAACTTATTGGCGTGCGAATTTGGGTGAAAATTGGTGTTTACGTCACAGTGATTGCTGCACTCAGTACACACTGCCGCTACCTACTAAAAGCAACCCTCCAAACTTGGAAAGCATAGTGGAAATGTGCAAACCCTAAGCACACAAGCAATAAATGTCCACCATCTTCGTGAATTGTCAAAAACTTCAACATGTTCAAGACACTACAGGACTAAACTATATATATGTGCCTTACGCAAATGCTTGGTTTGTTGTTGTTGGATGTGGGTACAAATGCAAGGCAATAAGGTCCAAAATCACAGAACAGAGCACATATATCTTTGTAATCTACTACCACTGGGCCCTACCTGTAGCATGCTGAGCGGCTCATTGAGAGTGACAGGCATGGAGATCTTGGTGAGGTCCTTGCCAATGTTACGATACAGCAGGTTCCACAGGCTGACGTCGGGCGACTCAGGTTTGGGCACTGGCAGCTTGGTTCTTCGCCCCGTAGCACAATACACCTCCAATGGCCCTCCTGTCACTGTAACAAACATGATCATGAACATTTTTTTGTAGCACAGCAAGGGGTGTGTGTGTGGGGGGGGAGGGGGGAGTGGTGAGCATGGGTTGGATGTGAGGGGCTTTCACGTTTGGAGGAAGTCATGAATCTAAATGTGGCAGGCCCCGAATGTGCTACTGGTAATCGTCTAAAATACTCACTTCAATATTTCAGCCCACAGGCTATTTGTTGTGATGATTCCTGCAGGAATAATCACGAAAAAAAAGTGCTACCAACAGCCAAAGGGATAACAGTCTTCAATTACTTCCCCATCCACATTCATAAGCTAGTCTGTGATTTTGAAGCTGTAAGGAACAAAACCAGGGAAAAGTACACATTTGGTTGAAGAAATACATTGTAGCTCCCTGGGTTCCTGCAGTCCTCAGGTCTGGTTGACACTTGGTCAGGATGTTTAGCACTTTAACCCATATCATACTGAGGCTAAAAGCTTCAAATGTGTACACTGCCATATGCAAGCTACATTATAGTACTTACAGATCCGGATATAGACCAATGGCTTTAGTTCAAGGGCGGTGCCAGAATAGCTTGGCATCTAGAAGTGCCAAGCTATTCTGGCACTACCCTTGAACTATTTTAGTCAAACTTATTTCACACACGTTTGGAGGAATGATAAGGGTTAACCCATTTAACTGCAATGCCCTGCGGCAGGAGATGAATCAACCATGATAATTCAAGGGTAGTGTCAGATTAGCTTGGCGCCACCAGATGCCAAGCTAATCTGGCACTACCCTTGAATTATCATGATTGATCCATCTCCTGCAACTGGTACGCAGGTGTTAGGTGACCCCTCTAAAATCTGGGAAATGTGGCCTTGGGGTTAAAGGGGTCATGACACAAGTGTGGAATACAGCCCTGTCACACAAGTCCCCAACTGCACGAACCTCAACAGCATCGCCAAATCATCATCTCATCCTCATGCTTAAGTGTGTGACCCACTCCAACAAAATGCAAACAATGTCACTGGGCGCGATAGTGGCTACAGCCAGAAAATGTTAGTCAGGGTGATTTTTATCAAAAGTGAGTTTTCAGAATTTTCGAGTTTTGTGGTCTTCAAAGTATAATATGTCAAAAGCTGTGAAAAATGCTACATGTATTTTCATCACCTACTCTGGCATGCTTACTGATGCATGGAAAAAATTTCAAGTCAGATTTCTCGAAAAGGCTGACAACTAGAAACAATACTCTAAATGTTAATTACTCTGGAACGCATTGGCATGCACCATTTTATCATATATCAAAAGAAAGCTGTTTGCCTGAAGATTATATTGATATATCCCACTCAAAGTGCCCCAAAATATATTTGGTCCTGGTTTTATGGAGCAGTTCACATATTTTCATCACCTTGAGAATAAAATGGTAAATACAGAAATGTACTTACAGTCACCACTGACACCAGCCGTATAGTCTGTATCATTGCCCTCTTCTGAGATTTCGCTGGACGCCTCATCATCGGAGGGCTGTGCAAAAACAGCATCCCAAGTCAGTGAGCAGTGATAAAGCACAACTTCAACCATAACTTGCACCTTGTGCAGCACCGACGATTGCAGCCAGCAAATAATGTTGGTGCCCAATATCAATGTGATCCTAAGTGTCTTTGTGAACAATTTCTTCAAAGAAGTCATTTGATGTGACAGAAACAGTTTCTGAATGTGGATCCAGCACCTATGAATAAAATTCACAACTTGGCCCAGGCACAAATGTCACTGACTGAATGCATCATCATCTGAAACTCTTAGCTGTGTCCTACGACCAAACTGTACTCGTGACCTGACCTGGCGTGGCCTAAACAAAACAAAACAAAAATCAATATTTCATGCGTTTACAGCTCAATTTTTATAACTGTTTAGACTGCTCTGCCCAACTGGTGGAAGTGAGCTAGATTGATTTGATGCACAGCATGATAAAAATCCCCTACAAAGAAAACTTAGCGTTCTTATAGTGAAAGGGCTGATCAATAACACACAGTGACCGACTGCACAGACACGTGCCCTGGCTTTTAGCATGACGTGGGAGTAACCATACTTTGCGTGACATATTCTGGTATGTGACTCTGGGCCATATGGCCTAAGGCCCAAAGAAAAATCACAGCACAGACCAGCACACAAACATATACATGTGTGCTGGTCTGCGATTTTGGACCTTACGACCGAAAGGCCGTAAGGTAAAAAATCACAGACCAGCAACAATGGTACAAGACCCCTCAGACTCAGACAATTCTTCAACATAGCTCATATTTATAAACTGTTCACTCCCAGAGCCAAACAGCTCACAATTTTGAGTCATCTGCTCAGCGCTGAAGTTGAGAGACGAGAGATGGACAAACTATGCCAAAATGGCTTATCAGCGTTGCTGTCCAGGTGCCAAACTAATCAGACACTACCCCTGAGCTGTCACAGCTGACTCATAGCCTGCTGCTGGCCATGAAACTGATAGAGAGACGTAAAACACATGTGACCAGAAGTCCTCTGACAATCAAGGTATTCAGCAAAGCATGTTACTGCTGAGTTTTGTGGCTCCTCCCCCTGCACCTGAACGAACATGCTACCTACCGCTGCTGCGATCGTTCATGTAACGAGCTTCCCGACAATGTGACAATGGTCACAAAGCCTTGGGCGACAGCTAGCCTTCAGTTATGGAGACTGATTCAGCTTTTTCAAAATCCCTGGAAGATAAACTGCAGTTTTTTTGTTTTGTTTATTTTTTTGTTTGTTTTTTTATCCAACCAAAACAGCCCTTCAGTCAGCCTGTGCTACCTGCAAGAAGCATAGATTCTCATGAGTCCCTGCATCTGCAGGGGCTCATGAGAATTTGTGCTTCTTTCTGGCATAGATCGGTCATAATTACTTACACCCACAGATTGATTTACTCATCCAGAAGTAGCCAGTGGACTGATTTCAGTCATTTCATTTTATTCGGATTGTCACCCATGCAAAGCTTGTGGAAACTATATAAAATCTACATGTGCTTGGTTAGGCCTCGCTCGGTCATTACAAAGCTGGTGGAGTCTCCACGAGCTTTGTAACAGCCGAAAAATGTGCTACAAAGCACATCAAAAACTGCATGAGCTTCATAACAATCCAGACACCTGTCATAAAGCATGTGAAGGTTCCACGAAGTGTGACAAGCTTCATGACAATTGTCAGATTTTCACAAATCACATCACAACAGACGGCTATATTCTATGTCACACTTTGTCTTTAACCCATTTAGCCCCAACACCCTGCAGCAGGTGATGGATCGACTATGATATTTCAAGGGTAGTGCCAGATTAGCTTGGCGCCATCAGGTGCCAAGCGTATCTGGCACTACCCTTGAATTATCATATTTGATGCATCTCTTGCACTGGTACAGTTGTAGTGACACATCCACAATTTAGGAAATGCAGACTTGGGGTTAAATGCGTTAAGCTGCGCTATTCTGCAGTTAAACGTGACAGACGACACTGAATAAGTGGGACACTAGTCAAGCCAGTGCCTAGAATTTAATTCAATTATGGATTAGCAATAGGTAGTATACTAGAAACAGGGGTAATGGTTTAAGAAATGAAAACAGGACAAAGGAGAAACCAATTACAACCCAACCAAACGAACGCAAAACAAATTTTATTCTTACAGAATGTCACCTCCAATACCAATTCATGCACAACCTGTACTCTTTAGCACATCTGCACCTTTGAAGCTACCAGGTCACTATTACTGATACATACTCTTCCCACATACATATAGACAAATCCCACAGAAAAATATTGACAGATGAGCGTGTCTTTACAGTAAAGAAAATATTGTTACACTACTTATATGTTGTGTTTTTCCCCACGGCAAAACTACCGGGTTTTTTTTTTTAATCTACTTAACCCATTACATCCTGAGGCTGATTTTTTTTTTAAGTTGCTTATTGCCCTATGACGACGACATTACAGATTAGGAGATAGATCAACCATTTTAGTTCAAGGGTGGTGCCAGAATAGCTTGGCGCCTCAGGCGCCAAGCTATTCTGGCACCAGCCTTGAACTATCATAGTCAAATTAACTTTAAGCAGTAGTGTACGCATCAGAATGAAAAGGGTTAAGTAGTGATCAGCAGTGTGAATTCTCCCTGGGAACACAAACTCTACCCAACAACCTACAGACATGAGCACAGACTGAAGACAAAAGTGCTGTAACAATCACAATGTGGGCATTTATATTACTTACAAGGCAAGGACAGTGCCTCAAAACATTTCTTTAATTTTAACCCCTTGTCCGTAGCAGTTTTAGTAGCGATGATTCCTACAGGAATCATCACGACTAAAACCGCTAACGACACGCAAAGGGTTAATGTTAAAGTCAAGGGTTTCATCGGTTCACTGCTGAGCAAACTTGAGCACCACCCAACTGCATGAGGCATAGATCCTCATGAGCAGCCACAGCTGCCGGGCTCATTTGGTGAGACCAATTTGTATCTATGTTCTTTTGATGGATGGGGATCTTTGACGTGGAAGTTACAATGATTTTAAAAACACAATCTGTGTCCGCTTGCTGTGAACAGGTTAATTTAAAAATCCAGTATTAAAGACCTATTTTCATCACTTCTGAAGCAATGGCAGCTTTCTGTTTCAGTTTGAAGTAGGCAAGTGGTGCGAAGCAGTTTTATCATGATTCTCTGAAGAATTATAGTCAACAAGAAGTTTTATTTGGTACAATACAAATATTAAATAAAAAACACTATCCTGATATTTAAATATGGCACTTCATATATCTACAATGTATTCATATTAGTCAAATACAGGCACACTTAATTCACCACGGATTAAAGTATTACATACGCATACATTTTAATGAGTAACCACGAAGATTCTTTCCATGGAGTATTAACATTTACAAGCTGTGTCATACACAAAGGTTCATTCATCTTTGACATATATGAACTCAAATCCCTTCTACATATCAACCAATATCAACCGATTAATATTAGCATAGTTACCTGTGACACTGTATAGCTTTTGATCTGATGTAGAGCATAGAAGTTGGCGTTATTTAATTATTACATACACATGGAACTGAAATGCTCACAGTATGCTATTCTAAAAAAGCAACAATACAAAAACAACCTTTTACAGAATGAAAACAACACAAGTATTGTTAGATATTAAGATCTGCGATAAACTTATGACTTTTGGTCACATCAAAATTATGGCTGTTGGTAACATCTTGACTGCTGTTAATA
Source organism: Semisulcospira habei (assembly GCA_036245525.1). Classification (NCBI taxonomy): domain Eukaryota; kingdom Metazoa; phylum Mollusca; class Gastropoda; family Semisulcospiridae; genus Semisulcospira; species Semisulcospira habei. Next base: position 163,935,139 of record BTPG01000008.1, read on the forward strand.
CACTGCAGGCTGCAGGTGCAGCCTCTAGTGTATTTAACGTCAGTCAAGATGTTACTAAAAGCCATAATTATGTTGCAGATCTGAACAACAAATCTGTCTCAATACGCGTCCACAATTCGAAAAACTATCAGGGATGATTAGATGCCTACAGGTGCCAAGCTATTCTGACATCACCCTTGCACTATCATGGTCAATCCACATCCTGTCGGGGCTTTATGTGTTAAGTGAAAGTTCATGGGCCAATGTACACCACATAGTAGCCGACTCTGGCCTGCAATGCGCAAATCAAAAATAGCTGACACTGGTCTGATGATCTTTTACTTACTGGCTCACCATGCTGAAATTCCACCAAGTAAACTCGCTCATGTGGTTTGGTTCCACTGTTTCCAGCATTTATACACCTAAATGTGTCTTGAAAAATGTGTAGCTGGATGTATATTATGAAGATCTCTACCAGAAGCAGATGAAAGGCACTTGTAACCAGGTCAAATTAGATGCTTCAAAGCACACTTTCCACTACCCCACTGAACTAGGCACGCGTGAAACCACACAGGCAGCAGCTTAAGCCATATCATACTGAAGCTAAAAGCTTCAAATTTGTACACTGCCATATGCAAGCTACATTATAGTACTTACAGATAAGGATATAGACCAATGGCTTTAGTTCAAGGGTGGTGCCAGAATAGCTTGGCACCTAGAGGCGCCAAGCTATTCTGGCACTACCCTTGAACTATTTTAGTCAAACTTATTTTACACACTGGTGTATTCCGAATGATAAGTAATACATTAATCAATGACATCATTCAGAGATTTGTCTCCCACTCAACAGATTTCTCTAATCCATTTATCGATTATATATTATCTTTCTACCTAACTCTTTCTACCTACACTGGCCTTGGAAATGCATTTAACTGTAGAAGTCTAGTTTGTGTGTTGGAGGTTAGCAGAGTCACGTGTGCATGAGACTATCTCATGCATAGGGTACAATGAGATAAATCAGATACTAGAATAATATAATTTACGTACTGACTCTTGCATTCATATAATTAATGTACAGAATGTCAAATGTATTAAAACAGACACTCTTAACATAATAATGCAAAAGTATGTTTTAAAACATAATCAATAAACAAAACAACAAAAAAAGAGAATAATTTACAGACTAAAAAAAACCCAGAACAAAGCTCAGAAATGTTTATTAAAAAAAATGGAGAATTAAATACATAAGCCGCAGACAACCCACCTCTGAGGATGAATCGCTGATGGTTCCAATGTTCTCTTCAGCATCATAGTACTCAGACAGAGAAAAGCTTTCTCCTGATACAGACTGGGCAATATGGGGTCGCTCCTTCGACAGAAAAATGAACTCATTCAGCCCGATGGCTGTATTTCCCAAATTTTGGAGGCGTCATATAATGACTATGCACCAGTTGCAGGAGATGGATCGACCATGATAATTCAAGGGCAGTGCCAGATTAGCTTGGCACCGACAGGCACCAAGCTAATCTGGCACTACCCTTGAATAATCACGGTCAATTCATCTCCTGCTGTAGTGCATCAGGGCTGAATGGGTTATGTCAAGAACAGAACAAGAACAAGCCCTCATGGCTCACGTGAATGACCAAAGCACATAATTTCCTTTTCCACAGTCCTCTCACATCATCAAGCTCTCAAGTGTTTGGATAAATATTGACAGACTTGGACACGGTGCCTGCCAAATCCTATTTGTTTCCTCAAAACATATTACCGATGACATGACTGTCAGGAAATAGTCTACTGACAGTTATGTCATCGGTAAGTATTTTTCGAAAAAATACATTTTAGAGAAAAATTAATTTGTTTCCTCAAAACACATTACCGATGACATGACTGTCAGTAGACTATTTCCGGACAGTCATGTCATCGGTAAGTATTTTTCGAAAAAATACATTTTAGAGAAAAATTAATGTTTCATAAACATACTCATGTCGTAGACATGCTCATAACCACCAGTTCAGAAGTAATTTTAATAACAAAAACAAACGGTTTTATTTTGATAGGTGCAATGAATATATTGTGGAATATTCTTTTGCGTGTTGAATAAAATACACAACAGCAAGAATAAAAAACATACTGATCCCAATGTGTAAGAATAACTGACACAAAAGACATCAAAGCCACATCGATCATAACAATCAAAGAATGTAGCCACAGTGGGTACTCCCTTCAACTCCAAGATTTGAAATAATCAATAGAAAGTACAGCAGAAAATACAGCGGTGAGACCAGGAGTTTAACTTTTTAATGTTTTAGCAGGGAGGACAAAGAGTTAAAATTTTTGACATTTAGGCCAAGAAAAACTGCTGAAATGTCTATAAATTAACCAATTCAGCCGTGATACATGACAAAATATAGATGGATTAACCATAATAGTTCTAGGGTGGTGCCAGGATAGCTTGGCGCCTAATCGCCAAGCTATTCTGGCATCACCCTAGAACTATCAGTCAATCCATCTCCTTAACTGTTCTGTGACAAATTTTGTTTTTATCCCTTGGGCACAATTAAGCTATTATTCATTTGTCTCCACTACCCCTGTCCACCACCCCCCTCCCCTGCCTCCCTCCCCTCCCCAGCACATTAGGTAACCAGGGATGCTCAATGAGTAAAACTTCTGGATTTAAATAAGAATTTAATCTACTGTTAGCAACGAATTATCAATAGATTAAAAAATCATGACATACAATATCGAAGGAAATGAAAAGCGACCCACTTTGTCCAGGCGAGGTGATGACACAGGGGAGGTAACTGTAGTGAGAGGGGGATAATCAGGCACCAGAGAGTCCAAGTGGATTCGTGTCAAACGTGCTCGCATTTCAGCGTTTTGACGCTGGGCCTACACAGGACAAAACGCGACATGTACTGTGCTAAAAGACACAGATGCAGGTGTACAACAATCAATGGCGAAATGAGTAAAATAATGTTCTGCAAAGAGATCGCCACTACCATTACGAAGAAGAAAGAGTGCCTTATACAAAAAGGATGGTGAAAAAAATCTAATAAAAATACAAATAAACACTCAAGTAAACACGTAAGGAGTTCAAATGGTGATTTCTTGAAGGAGAAATTTGTTTGCTGTCAAAAGCAAGTAAAGCAAAAGTTCATCAGACTGATGTCAGCCACCATTGGCCAGCACACAGTGGGCCAAAAGTTGGCCTGATAGACTTGATGTCAGCCAACGTTGGCCAGCACGCAGTGGGCCAAAAGTTGGCCTGATAGACTTGATGTCAGCCACCGTTGGCCAGCACGCAGTGGGCCAAAAGTTGGCCTGATAGACTTGATGTCAGCCACCGTTGGCCAGCACGCAGTGGGCCAAAAGTTGGCCTGATAGACTTTTGCACACTGGAATGTGCATGCAAAATCCATGGAATAATAACATGCAAGAAAAACAAGGCATCTGGTTAACTCTTTCAAGACGTGCTGCATCCGGATTTGCGGCATAAAGCCGCGAATCTGGATGCGGCACGTCTCGAAAGATGGTTGGTTGGTTGTACATTGCTTAACGTCCCGACAGCAACAAGACTTTCTCAGGACGTGCCTGCACTGCTTGTGAAAAAAAAAAACTAAACAGAATATTGCATTTATGTCGACAGCCGGTCTAATACGCTAAATAAACCCAAGACCATTTAGCAACACAAACTCAATATCAAGAGCTACAGACAGCGCAGACAGTAGGGAGAGTTTAAAAAAGGAAAATACAGGTGAATGGACCAAAGGTTGACAGAAACACATGCCCCAGAATAGAGGGCAAAACCCACTCTGTGGGGCTGACCAGGGTGACCTTGGGAACTAAAAAGTAGTTAACCCCACCCAAGTCCCCCAGGGCAGACCTTGGCGGGGGCGTCTCGAAAGAGTTAGCCAATTCGCCCTGCTGCTAACACAAGTGCTGGGGAAAATTCAACACTGAACAGCAGTGTGCACTCACCTCACTCAGGGCCTGCCTCAGGACGGCGGCAGTTTGTTGGGAGACGGTGGACGCACCACAGTCCACTTCTAGTGAGTTTTTTAAGCGTTCTCGCTCCGTGAACATCATCCGCAGCAGCCCCTTCAGCTTCTTGTGCACTGCACATCAGTACATTTTCATGATCATGAGATGGGCACACCAGCAGTTTCACTTGCATGATAAAACAAGGCTGCACCTGGAACAGCTGGTCACCTGCACAACCTACCACCAAAAAGTGCTATGAACTTATCCCATTTAGCCCCAAATCACTACAGCAGGAGATGGATCGACCATAATAATTCTAGCTTATTGCCATATTAGCTTGGCGCCTGATGGCGCCAAGCTAATCTGGCAATACCCTAGAATTATCATGGTCAATCAATCTCAGAAGTCGACAAGCGACACCTCCAAAATTTGGAAAATATGGCCTGCGAGGCTAAATGCGTTAAAGTCTTTTTTGGTCAGATCATTCTGGAGGCATGCTCCCCCAAAATTGATTACAATGCAAGCAGTGTAGTAAATTTACAAAGTGAGGTCCATGAAAAAATATCAGCTGAAGAAAACAACTGTATTTTTGCAATGGAAATTGATAGTCAAAATTGTAAATCTCCAAACTGCAGGCATATGCAGACCCTGACAAATACATGTAAATGTCAAATGTAATAATAGTTACCGGTATCATAATTCTCCTTCTCCTTTTTCTTCTTCTTATTATCATTTACATGCCTATCAGCCTCACCTCCTTCGGCAGTTGCGACAAAATTTTCCCTCAATCGTATCTCCTGGATGCGTGTTTCGTGGGCGGGCAAGAGCGGGCCGTCTAGCAGGTGGGCCGGGTCACTGGAGTTTAAGTGGGTCAGCAGGTTGGGGTTGGAAGCGCTGGCGTGAATCCGATCCACAGCAGGCGGGCTGAGCAGTCCGCCAGGATGGTTGTTGTTTCCCTAGAAACATGATGAGGTATTAACCCCCTTGCTCTTTCAAGCCGCTGAGACTGTATTAGTATTATGTTTCTATTAACCCCCATGCGCAAAGGGGTTTAACATTGTACATCTGAAATCAGATAGTGGAATATATATTTCTCGCTACCTCTTGAAGAAGTAATTGAAAGACTGGTTATGCAGTTAATTATGCAACGATGATCACATGCTTGTGCATCTGATAACCAAACAACAGATCACTAACATAACTAGTTAAACCATAACTGGCTAATGGCAAATGGATGAAAGTGCTTTCATTCAGCTTCAGTTGGATGAACCTATCAATTCTAGGTGTAAAAAAAATTTAAACAGTTACATTAATCAAAATTGCTAACTCTTAAACTTCCAGAACTAAATGACTTCCATTCTGTCGAATGGAAGTCATTTAGTGCTGGGAGTTTAAGGGTTAAAATCAATGGCAAACAAATAAACTGCATAATGTACACGTGCACAGGAACACAAAAGCCTGGTTATCAAAAGCAAGTCGCACAACCACACTGTAAAACATAAATGCTCTGTTACTGTGATAATTCAAAACCAAAACTCTGTGAAAGAGTAATTAGCCATTTATCATGATTTGCAATCACATTATGCTTTAGCATAATTTGCAATCAACTGAAATGCAGTCAGGCAAATTTAACAAACACAATTATAATACTGTCATCAATGTTAAAACCCTTTGCGTGTCGGTAGCAGTTTTAGTCGTGATGATTCCTGCTGGAATTATCGCGACTAAAACTGCTACGGACATGCAAAAGGTTAATGAAAATCTCCATTCAGAATCTGCTCATGGTTTTGCACTCATTTGTTGTGAGATAACTGTAAAATCTCTACTGGCTTAGCTATTTTCACATATAACAATTTACATTATAGTGATAATGAACACATAAAACGACAAATGATTGTCAAAAACTATTTAATGTACTAAATGAAGTGATCTGAACAGTAAAAAAAAAAAAATTAAAAAATATAAAAATAACATTAGAAATAAAAAATAAGGAGAAAAAACTAAAATCTTATGAAATGATAATGCAACTATAAAAGTTCTAAATGATATCTGACACAATCATTAAAAAGAAATCTATAAAATTATGACATAGATTAAAAAATATATAAAAGACGCACAAGAAACAGAATGAGAAGTGAAACTGCACCTTAATCATATTAAAGGCACAATGGAGCTAGATTGTTTGACACAGATAATATGATATATAATGCAAGCCCAAAAGCCAACTTACGTTATCTTTGATACTAGAAGAGCTATTTTTCCTAAGTTTGTTTTTACTGGAGCGGAGGCCGAGCCCTCGTTTCTTGCGCTCGCTACTTTCTAGAAAAGGTCCGCCTGGCAGCTAAATGCAGATGAGAAAAAGATGGAGGATAGACTTCAGCCATGTTAAAACAGGAAGCAATGCAACAATACAAGTCAAGTTTCTGAGCTGTGTGTGTGTACAGTGTTATTGCAGAGGAATGTGTAAAACTGCATTGCGATGCTGCATGTGTACTCTTCATGTGAAAAATAACAGCTATTTTTTTTATCTCTTGTCAGAACTTGTACAAAGCTGGAGCCAATAATATCCAGATCTTAGGCAGTAAAAACACTCAATGAAATTTAAATCATGCCAGAAAGGTCCTGCACCGAAAAACATGTGGTCTTCTTGCAGCTTACATCAATCAGGGTTACAAACCCAGTAAGCAAAAGGAGGCTGACGTTGGCTGTAGCTGGCCTGCGCACAGCTGTGCGCAGGCCAGCTACAGCCGACGTCAGCCAGAGGACCTTTTGGTTAGTAGGCAACAGTCCCCATGGGTTCCAAATGCAGGTGGGCACAAAGGAAACAAATTGCGCACTAGCAATCATGTCCATGATTACACCTGCTGTTAACGTCAGAGTATGCAACAATACACCCAGTGTTAGTATTGATTGATTTGAGGATCAATTCGTGTGTGTATGTGTGTGTGTGTGTGTGTGTGTGTGTGTGTGCAAGCACATGTGTGTATGTGCATGTACATGTATGTGTGTGTGGTTCAACTAAACAAGCATTACTTCAAAAATTGATTGATAAAAAAAATGAAACAGGAAAGGTTAGTCAGAAAAAAATATGTAATTCAAATTCAAGCAGAGGATCTGTATGCATATGGTAAACTTGAAAAGATTTGTGTTGGAAGTTTGCATGTTTACTCTGATAACGTCAACGTCCACACATCAAAACGCACATCAATGTGAACTCCTTGAAATATTTGTGAGGATTCTGTGAGCACACTGAATAACAACTCAAGTTGCAAAAGGTCTGTGAGACGCCTTTTGCGATAACTAGCTTGCACACAGCCAATTAACACAGGCCTACTTAACATGAGATTGGCCAAGGACCATTTGCTCACTGGGATAAATACATACTGCAAATGCCACACAATAGGAAATCTACTAACGATGACAAAAAACATGGGTACAACAATTCGTTTTCTCCTTACAGCCATTTCAAATATGGATGTATAAGAAATACAACTAGCGTCTTTGGGAAAACTGTACTCTGCTACAGTGCTGCCTGATATAGTGCTATAGTGCTGCCGACAAATGAACCAAATGCACTAGCCCTTTTCACCCTGATATACCCATTGCTTGAAATAAATTTTGACCGATAGTTCAAGAGTGGTGCCAGAATAGCTTGGCGCCTGAGGTGCCAAGCTATTCTGGCACCACCCTTGAACTAAAACAGTTGATCTATCTCCTAATCTGTAATGTAGCCTTCATAGGACAGTAAGCAAATTTGACAAAATCACCCTCAGGATGAAAGTTGAGAGCTGAAAGTTGTATGAAAATTAAAACCATACGACATCTTACAATTTCAGGCTAATACTAGTCATGTACAATTGTGTGCTGTCTGTGATCTCTGACCCTACATCTTTCAGCTATAAAGTCCAAATCACAGATCAGTACATAAATACAATTTTTGTGTTAACAATTCATATGGACTGATAGTCTTTGTTTTAAAAAATCTCTGATAAATCGACGCTAGGCGCACAAGGAACATGGATACTATGTGCCATCAGCAAGAGGCATAGATCCTCATAAGCCCCCGCAACCAGGCCTAGATACAAAGGGTTGTCAAAAGAGGCACAGGTCCTCCTGAGCCCCAGGAACTGTGAGGACTGATGATGATCCATGTCTCTTTGCATTGGGTTCATATTCTCTGTTTCTCAGGAGTGAAGGCAGGGTTCGAAATAACCGGAGGCCTGGGACAAAAAAAACACCTTACTTTTGCCTCGGTCCCTCTAATTTCATGTCGAGGGGGCCGGACGTGCCCCCTTCTTTTCAGACCTACTTTGTCTCAAAACAGCGATAGGCAGTACTCAGCACATCAGCACAATCCCGACACTTTCCTGTGGGGCCCCTTACTTTTACTAACAGGCGGCCCCGTACTTTTGAAAAGTATTTCGAACCCTGGAAGGGATTATAATAACTAACACGGACTGATTGTTTCGGTAAAACACTGTGTGAGCATCAAACACTGATTTATTGAATCTGGGAATAAATGATAAAGGGGAGGGAAGGTCAAGTGGGTGGGGTATGTTGGTGGGGGGGGGGGGGGGGAGGGGGGTGCAGGAGTGGAATTGTGTGGGCTGAACAATTTTGTTAGGTGACTACCTACGCTACCAGCATAAATCATACATTTCACTTTAGTTTCCGAAGCCAAACTGATGTGTACCAACCCGTGATTTCAGGCCTCACGGCCTTGAGCTATAAGGTCTGAAGTCTCTGACCAGCGAACAATACACAACAACCATGCGCTTTTGTTACATCGCCAGCAAGCATGTGCAAACATACAGTACATGGTTAAGCCAGACACCCACCCCTCAATGCAAACAGATCCACTGCCATATATAAGCAAAACGATAAGCACACTGAAACGATGTAAGGTTGAGATCATTTTAACACAGTAAACATGCAAATTTAATGTGCATTAAGAGTGTAGTACAAATTAGTAAAAACTACTTGCTTCTTGTTCAAAACTACACATAACCCTTTCGCTGTCAGTAGCAGTTTTTGTCGCAATGATTCCTGCAGGAATCATCTTGACAAAAACAGCTACCGGCAGCCAAAGGGTTAAAGCGATCTTCTTCAGGGCGGGCTTTGAATGCTAAAATTTGTTAATACAGTTTCTCCATGTTGTCTTGCCTCATGTTAACAAACTATTTTGTGGCATTAGTGTAAGACAAACTAACCACATAAACCCAATGCGTGTCAGAAGCGGTTTTAGTCGCGATGATTCCTGAAGGAATCATCACAACTAAAACCACTCCCAACACGCACAGGGTTAATAAGGAAATGTTGTGAAGTTTTAGCCCTTTAGTGCCTGGAGCTGGTCGCTTGAAGCAAGACCATTCAATAAACATTTACTATTTCTACAATGTAATGAACACTATAACTACCATCATGCACTGAACTTTATATCTATCAGCTTTTGCACCATACATGATGCTGCATATGACAATACATTGCATCTAAGAAATAACATGTAGGTATATTCATAAAACAGACAAATTATGCATGGGCGTACAGTGTACCAAAGACAGAAAGGGACAATTATTTATCAGCATAACAAATCATGTCAGAAAAATCAAAATAATACAGATTCTAAAATACTTACCCCATGCAAACTTACAGTTAACATATTCGAGACATGCTCCATACGGATACGTGGCTTTATGCCTGGTATGCGGATGCAGCAAGGGCTCGAATGAGTTAAAGTAAGACAGTCCTCTACCGCACATCAAATACAAAACTTACGTTACTTTTTCTTAGACTGAACAACAAAAGAGTTTGAAAATGTTTATTTTTTCCTCAGAAAAAAATACAGAAAAAAAATGTTCAGTACCTCCAAGTTTGCATCCGTTGCGATTGGAAGATTGCGGATTTGATCGAGCAGTTCCATCAGCTGACATATTCGACTCTGGGCTTCTCCTAGAGCTAATGACAGTGGGACAATTGAAATGAATGAATTAACCCATTCACTGCCAGCATATGCAGATTGTTTTGAAATCATAGATAATTCAACATCAAAGATCTCCAGCCATTAAAACGAACATGGATACAAAGTAGTTTCAGCAAGAGGTGTAGATCCTCATGAGCCCCTGCAGTTGTGGTTGCAGTTGGGTTGCGTTCAATTTTTCTCAGCATGGACTAACCCTTTTTCACCCTGATACACTCGTGCTTGAAATTAATTTGACTATTATAGTTCAAGGGTGGTGCCAGAATAGCTTGGCGCCTCTGGCACCAAGCTATGCTGGCACCACCCTTGAACTAGAATGGTTGATCTATGTCCTAGTCTGTAATGTAGCCTTCATAGGACAAGATGCATATTTTACAAACTCAGCCTCAGGATGTAATGGGTTAATGAATTTGAATGAATAAATGAATGAAGGAACAAGAAAGGCAAAGCCATTATGGCTCACGTGGATGACTGATATACATGTGTGACCTTTGTGACAATAAGTAAAGGGCTGGCTTCCGCACCAGCAAAATCCATGTTTTCTCAAAATGTAAGCATTTTTCACATATCTGTCAACCCCCCCCCCCCCCCCCCCCCACCCCTTCCGACCCTTGACTTTTGCGATGAGTCAACTAAATTAGTATGCACAGGAAGGTTTTATCATCAGCTACCTTTGGGCCAAGTGTGATTAAAAAATGAGTTAAAGTGTTGATAATACTTACAATTTTATCAAAAATTGGCATTTTACACACTTTTGCCAGCCTGTGACCTTTGGCTTTTCTGAAGGGTCATCCAAATTAGTATGCATAGATAGGTCTTACCATCAGGTACCTGTACCAAATTTGGGTCTGAAGTTTGTGAATAGTATTTGAGAAAAAAACATCTTTTGTCAAAATATGGCTATTTCGGACCTATTTCCTGAGCTCTTGTGACCCTTGACCTTTCCCAGGGCTCATCCAAATGCTATGTATAGTATGCATAGATAGGTCTTACCATCAGGTATCTCTGTAGCAAGTTTGGGTTTGAAGTTGTGAATAGTATTTGAGAAAAACACAACTTTTAAAAAAAAAAATGGCTATTTTGGACCTATTTCCTGAGCTCTTGTGACCCTTGACCTTTCCGTGGGATCAACCAAATTAGTATGCATACACAGGTCTTACCATCAGGTATCTTTGTACCAAGTTTGGGTTTGAAGTTGTGAATAGTATTTGAGAAAAAAAAAATAATGTCAAAATATAGCTATTTTTGACCTATTTCCTGAGCCCCTGTGACCGTGACCTTTGTGAGAGATCACTCAACTTGGTATGCTTAGAAAGGTCTTGCCACAAAGTATCATTTCAAGATTAAAGATTCAAGATGACTTTATTGTTGCTGTAATAGAAAATAATCATACACAGCAAAAATTGTCTTGCCACCACAGGTGCTGCTCACATTCACTCACTCGCTCATTCCACAAATTACAATAACAGAGCTACAAAATGGACAATGATTTGGGACGGGTGAAGCCCGTCGCCAAGGCATCTAATGGCCGGCGCCTGTGGCCTCATCCCCACCCGAACCTCCCTGACAAAAACAGAATGCTACGACAGACCTATGTCTCCTTAAACACACTAGTGTATGCTCTTTTGTTAAATTCCTACTTGACTAAAGCTAGTACATAAAAATACAAGTTCACAACAGAAACAAATTACCGTCGAAAGGAAAATAATTTCCTATCTAATTTCCTATATAATTTCCCAACATAAAACAACGGTCAAAGCTGCACCTGGAGGTCCGTCGCTATAGTACAGCGCCGGTGTTCAGCGGAGGGCCCGCTCCGACAAAGTCCGTCAACATCATTTATAACACATAATATTATGCTGGTAACAGTCATGAGTCATTATAATGAAATAAAACCAGCACCCCCACACACAGTCATTTTCACTGGCACGCCGCTTGTTGGGAAATATCTGTCAACAGCGAAGGTCGGTGGGCCAGGCAGTACGTGATGATAAACACGGCCGCCGCGGTGGTAGGAAAGCTCACTGGTAAATTCTTCTCTGGGTGTGCTTCCATGCTCTTCTGTGGGGTCAGTCAGAATGAAGAAAAATCTGGCAGTGGCTTAGTCTGTTTATAATGTAGGGATGGAGCCCATGTTTAGTAATTCCACAGTTCATGTGCACACTCTTCTTTAGATGCATAGGCTGGCACGACTGGTGAAACAAGTCCAAATTCCAAATGCTCAGTGTACTGACAAGATTAAGACGATGTTATAGTCAGTACACCACAGCTATCACATAAAGTTGTCAGAAAAAGTACATCATTGTTTCCTCAGAACTTAATGGCACAACACTGCCTTGAAAATAATAATAATAGGAGTTGCTTCAAAGCACAGTTGGCGGATTTTGCTGGAGCGGCCGGCCAGGAGATGCTGTCTGGCCGCCATCTTGCCCTCAGCCATCATTGGGCCAAGTTTGAAGACTGTGGCTTAAAGAGTGTCCGAGAAAATGCCAATGCTAAAGTTTACCACGGACGACGGCGGACAGATGACAGACAATGGACGACAGACGGACATCCACTGGCCCAAAACATAGACTCACTTTTGCTTCGCACTGAGCCAATAAAAGGAATGAATGAATGAATGAATTTATATAACATCTGTTCACAGGTCAGTGAACAACTGGTACATGTATTGTTAAAGTTGAACACAGTGCAAGCGCAGGGCAAAGACACATGGAAACTGATAAAACAATAGCAGAAAAAATAAGAACATGGGATAATGTAGCAGAAGTTATGATGGCTCCAGCAGCAGAATTTCCCTCCGACCTACCCTTGTTAACATAACCGATACAGACCTTACATGCCACAAGAAGATATGGACTGACCATAATAGTTCAACGTTGGTGCCAGAACAGCTTGGCACCTGCACTATCATGGCACAGTAAACTGTCTCCCGAGTTAAAATGTTTTGTGTCTTCTCTACAGGACGGCTCTGGAGATTATGGAGATTTTAACCACAGGTCATGCTTGTTCCATCTGAAATCACAATGCTGTCCCAAAAAAATCTATATGATATGCCAATGATGCTTGCACTCACTTTTATTGCAGTGGTCAAAGCCGGCCGTGTCGAGCACCCACGCTGCAATACGACCTTGACCGGCCTTGAAGCTGGACTGGCGAATCACATCCTTCTTCAGGTGTTCTTTCAGAGCTAGTTCAGGCATGTTGGCATCTGCACATAAAAGGAACCCAAAATTCATCTTGAAGACACTGCAGTCACGCTAGTTCAAGGGTAGTGCCAAACAGGTCGGGCGCCAAGCAAGCCTGGCACTACCCTTGCATGTCATAATGAAAGAGGTGACAAGTAGGTTGTCTCCCTTTGATCCACTACACTGATCAGCAGTACCACACCAGGCAGACAACCAGTGTGCTGTAGTTACTTTGTACCAGCAGCAGAGGATGGACTGACCCCGACCCTGACACTTTATAGTTTAAACTATTACATCCTGAGCCTGATTTTGTAAAATATGCTTATTGTCCTATGAAGACTACATTACAGATTAGGTTAGATCAACCGTTTTAGTTCAAGCAGACCTTCCACAGGGGTGAGAGGGAAAAGAAGGAAAATGGTGGTCTCATTCCACCACCAACATCCCCCCCCCCCCCCCCCACCCCTTTTTTTTCTCCCTGAATTTAGGCGTTTTACAGAAATGACCCTGGTGAGCAGGAAAAAGGAAAAAATAAAAAGATTTCCGTTAAAAAACGGGAAAATGAATTTTTCATTAAAATGAATTTTTTTGAAAAATACTTACCGATGGTATTACATTGTGGAAAAGCCCTTAGCTAGCCTAATTTTAGCCAAAATTTGGTTGTGTCCGTATAAGGGAGTGTTGGCAGGAGTGGGGCGCCATAGACCAGGTCATGGCCTGAATAGCCTCCCCTTATTCCCACCCGGTACGAGAATACCCGTCATCCCTCAGTTTAGTTCCTTAGCGCACTTGAGGCAAGCGGGGTAGGTGGGAGGGTCCTTCGAGTAATACCATCGGTAAGTACTTTTCAAAAAAAATTCATTTTAATGAAAAATTCATTTGTTTTCTCAAAACACATTACCGATGGTATTACATTGTGGAATTCCGAAGAGGAGGTGGGTGCCGTTATAACGCCCTTACTGCCAACAGACCAACCCTCAGACCCGCCCTCCCGGAGCAAACATTGAAACTCACGATAATTTTAGTTAAGATACCTGCGGCGCCTAGGGCGCCGGGAGGGAGTGTTGCTCTGAAGTGATCTCTCCCACCAGCGAGAGGTTCTGCCGCTGGGTGGAGAGGTCCCTCAGGTAGAAGCGGGCGAAAGTGGTCTCCGCTCGCCATCTCACAGCCGCCACAAAGTCCTTGACTGCACCGGTGCTGGCGAGGCGGGACTTGCGGCCATGCTTCCGACCTCGTGCGCCTCGATGTTCAACACGTGGCTGCATCAGGTCGAGGTCCTGGAAGGCCGGGCGGATCACTCCCCGGAACCAGGAGGAGCAGGTCTGGGCTGAGATGTCACGTCTACCTGGGGACAAAGGGAGAAACAGGTGTGTGCGTCCTCTGCGCAAGCTTGGTCCGGCGCAGGCACACACGTAAGGCTCTCACCGGTTCCTATTGTCTGGTCTGCTGAGTGGAGTCTGACACTCGTAAGGGCGGAAAGTCATCAGCTGTAAGACAGCCAAGGCGACCACGACTTGGCCCTGAAGTCTGGTAACGTTAGAAGTTGCACGGCGCCTTCCGTCCATAACTGACAGCAATCTGTGTGTGACAACAGCGCGTACGTTCACTGACCCTGGAAGAGGTGGCTAGGCCACACGTAAGGTTCTCACCGGGTTCTTAAGTCTGTTCTCCCGGGCGGAGTCCGTACACGCGCAGGGCGAAACATCTGTCGCCGTCAGGGAGGCCGCGTCTTGTCCAGGAAGATGTGTCAGGTAGCAGTAGCATGAAGCCGGTTGTCTGGCACTGCAAGCAATCTGGGTGTGTGGGCAGCGCGCGTAGTTTACTGACCCTGGAGGTTGAGTCAAGGACCGCCAGGAAGCACTTCTTCCTAGATACATCCGTCAAGCGCGTCATGTGCAGGGTTCCAACGGGCGGGGTTGAGACCACATAAGCCCCCATGGTAGATCACTCTTGGCCCACGCGAAGCAGTGCTGGGCATTCCACACCGAAGAGAGCCTCCGAAAAGCGAGGACTTGCAGCTACCCGGGTCTGATGAGCGTAATCGCCTGTAGGTGTCGGCGATCATGGTTAGATAGTCCCGAACGGTAAAAGGAGACCGTCCCTGGGCGCTGAATAGCCAGAGGAAGCACTCTGGGGCTTCGTCAAGTCTGGAGGGAAAGAAGGCTGTCGTCAGTCCCGTCACACAGCGCTCGTCGTCTTCCCTCGCAACTCGTCTAGTTGAGGGTCTGCGTGTTGTCTCAGTAGCATCCATGGCCGCCCTAGGGAAGCCTCTGTGGTAGAGGGCTTGCTGCACAATCTCCGGGTGTGTCGGAGGAGTTCAGGGCCCGGCTGTAATGGCGGCTGTTCCGGTTGCTAGAGCATCGTGCGAGTAGTGGAGAGCTGCAGAGGGGGGCATGTGGTGACGAGCTGACCCCGACTGGTGAAGAGACAAGCGCCCCGAGCCAGGAAATCGCCCACCTACCTCCGCAAACCTGCAACAAAGGGAATGTCGGACAACCAAGCGTATAACTCAGCATTCCATCTCGATGGTGAGCAGTGAAGTTAAAAGCTCTGGCCACAGCGACACCTCCCCGCGCCGCCGGCCTCAAGCGCACTAGCATCTCCCATAATTACGCCCTCCTTCTCCAAGCAGAAGAGGCGTCAGGCTGAACGGCGATCCCCTAGCATGTCGTCAGGGGTGCAATGTATAGAAGGAACTTACTGCACACGCTAAGCACTACCTTCGTAAGTAGTAACCACCGAGTAGGAAGCACCTACTGTAGGCAGCAATGCATGGAACCAACCTCCTAGTCACTAGCTTGTGACTACGAAGGTTCAAGCTTGTCCCACAAGTTAATTTTATCGCAGGGGAAGCCCCTGCAATGCGCAGGCGCGGAAGTAGGCGTATGGCGTATGGCGGACGCCTATACAGGAAAGATGCTTGTTAAACATACACTGACCACTCGGCCTGTGATGTGTTATGTTTTGTAATTAAATGTTGTTAATAAAGTTATGCAACAGATGTAAAACTACCATTATAATTATTATGTACAAGAGATTGATGTTTATTTTTTGGGTTATGTTGAAATAATATAGACTGAAAAATTAACAGTATTAGTATAGTATGTTTGTTGTATATTTTTATTTCGTCATCATTTAACATTTTATTGACTGAAAACAAAAACAGTATTTTTGTTGTATAATTTTTTCCGTCATCATTTAACTATTATTGTTCAATGAATAATTTTGTTTTACTGTGTTTGTGTGTGTGTGCAGCGTGTCAACATGTAACTTACCAGAGTTAATGAATGTAAAATCTCACAATAATTCTTTCAGTTAAGAAGACGGTATATCAATTAGTTTATAACACAGTACACTTCATGCTCAGCTGTTTTGAATCTATATCCTGCAGTTGGTTACAGGTTCAACACAGACTTGGCCATTAATATGTTTTCCAAAATTATTGGAATTTATGTTAGTGGCAATAATTTTATTTTACAAGTTCTCATAACAGAATAAATAAGCATTTACATTATTAGTTGTAAACTTACTTATCTGTGTCTGGGAATAAAATTGGCTACATGTGACCCATCATGACAAAATGAGTCTTAACTGGTAATTTGGATTTGTTTTACTTATTATTATTTTCAAAATCTACAATTTCTGACCTTTTATTTAATATATTATGCATAAGCCTAGTACGCCAATTGAGGAAGTTATACAGGTTTAAAATGGGTCAAATGGTTGGCAGCCATTTTGAGAAAAGTCAGTTTAAAGATAGTCATGTCATTATCCTAGTTTTCCTTAGCAAGAGATACCTCTCCTGCTAAAGTAATGTTTGCGAGTTAAGACTCACTTTGTCATAATGGGTCACATATATCTCTGTCTGGCATGGTACTCTCATAGTCATAGTGTATGCTTAAGTAATACAATCAATGTTTAAGCAATAAAGTAATATGAAGGTTACTTTGGTGTAAGCTTCTTTTTTCCCCCCGATGCTGAAGTGGTGTTCTCGAAATCTGTCTCTCATTACCATTCACCGTCTGGTTGGTTCCCGAGGCGTAAAAACGCAGTGCAAGACAAACTTGCAACACTGGGGAGAGGCACCCTTTTCTCGGCACTTCATGCTTGATTTGGTCTTCGATTTCAGCAGCAAGTTGAAAAATGAAGTTTCTCGGGAATCTAAATCTCTTGTAGACTTTTTCGTCGTCATATACCTCCAATGGATGGGTTCGATCGCGGAATATTCGCTCTCTTCGTATGGCTCTCCGCCGGTTGTGCATTACATACAGCACGGGCGCGGCCATCTTTCTTTACATGCGGTAAGTACTTCCTAGTGGCTGTAGGCCTCGGAATAGCAGCCCTACCGTAGGCAGCAGCGTAGGCAGTGCCTTCGCAGGGCGCTTTGTTCCATGCATTGCTGCCTACCTGCTGTAGGCACTACTTACGCCCGTAAGTAGTACCTTCACTACTGGGCACCTTCTATACATTGCACCCCAGTCCTAAGCGAACTGAAGAAGGTACTGAGAGTCGCTCCTAGTCTGCCCTGTTCCCGTCCTACTGCGAGTCTCACTCGAACAGGACGACCACGCACTCCATCCGCGACGGAATCCATGTGAAGAAACACGTAGTACCTGTCCCGTAGCGTAGGCAGCCTAGTCGACGGCGAAGTGGGCAGGATCTCAGCCTACCGCCCGGCTTGCCAACTGGTCACGACTTCGAACCTCGAGTTGTCCCAAAGTCCTGGAGACGCACCGCTGCTCTCAGGTCTTTGTCTAGCATCTGCCAAGATGTCGAGGCACTTGTGTCGAGTCGATAGGACGAAGATCGTGCGCCATATTCACCAACTAGTGTACCAGAAGAGTCGACCATACTGCCGCGGAACTGAGCTCAAACCACGTCTCGGGAAACTAAGTTCCTGCCATGCTGTCGTCACGTCTAACTCCCGGTACTTGCGCCCCCGGCCGCAGGATCCCCAGCGCCGAGCGGGTAACTTCACAAGGAGCTATCGAGGGCAAGTCCATCCGCTCCGGTCAGGCGCCGCAGCATGCCAGAACTCCAAGTCGTCTCCAGCCAGGCAATCGCACACTTCCGCTAGGTCCAGAAGCTGTCATCTAGAAGAAGACCGTAGTGATTGGTCGCCGCTGACCACAGCCAGGCCAATGCGAAGTGGAGGGTAGCACCCCGCCGGGAGAAGGATGCGACGAGCCGAGAACTCGTCTCAGCAGGAGCTTAATCTGAACTGTGTGCATTACCCCCGATGTAGACCGAAGTCGGCCCCTGCAGTGAGGTCGGTCGGACCAGTCCTCAACCCGCGCTGACCTCTAAGAAGGTAGACTGCTACTTGCTAGTCATCAATCGCACGCCTGGAGTATGCTGCCACTGACGTTCCCGGGACTGTGCCGTCGGCGTCACAAACGTCGCCTCCGTCCCTCGGATGTAAGCCACACAATCCGGTGCAGCAAACGAACTGCGCCTCCGCAGAAGAGTGGTCCCTGCCAATCCCGTCCGACGGTCTGCGATGACCGCGCGCCTGTCCTGCATCAGTGTTCCTGGAAGACTGCTACATCCAGCGGTGTAAGCAGCGTGCATCGGCTGTGCCAGAGTCCTTGTTAGCCTCCTTGTCGGTCTGCCAGGGGGGCCAAGGAAGTTCTCCATCGCGCGGTGCCCTGCGTGGCCAACTCTTCAACTCGGTCGGCCGCGAGAAATCGTGCAGGAAGGTAACTCGAATCATCAGATCGAAGTCTGTAGCCGCAGCGAAGCGTTGGCAGCGGAAGAGAAGTAGGGTCACAAAGTTGAAGCCACCAGTGCCTCCCCCGGCGCCCTGAAGCAGAGACAGAAGCCGGCGACAAGAATCCGGCACCCGAACGGATGAGGAAGGGACTTGAAATGCTTGGACGCGATGAGGGGACCTGCTTCGTCCAAGCCCGAGGAGACTCCCCCCTCCATCTCCACGCAGATGGCGGCGAATCCCAGACCTCTCGGAACTGCGAGCGTAGCGACGTGGAGTAGCTATCATCGCCCAGCCATGGCGAACGACGTCCTCTGGAATCAAGTGGAAAAGTCGTCTGTCCCGCAAGCAGGAGAAGGGATGTCTAACTGCTCCGAAGTCCGGGGAACCCCGGGCGGCGGCGATCCAACGAAGGTGGACCCAGCACTTGGAAGGAACAGTTTAGCCTCAGAGGGCCGGTCCCACGAACTCGAACGGCGACGAAGATACTTTTGAGCACCTGTCTTCCCAGTGCGTAGCAACCCAACGGAACTGGAACGTCGTCTCCTGTTCCTCCCGTACCCCTGGTCTCTGTGTAGTGAGCACATGCTTCCGAAGTCAGGCGAACTGAAAGATGTGACCTATGGCCAGGACCAGAATCCCATCGTGAGGTCGTCTCTCTGCACTGCCTCTAGAGCGGGCTCTTGTCTGCACGGTCGGGGCGAGGCGTGGCCCAACATCACTGAGCCGGGATCTTGTCGTGCGAAGTGCAGCGGTCCTGTAGCACTTGCGGAAGCCGCAAGCCGAAGCAAGAGCCGGTGTAACCCGCGACGGGAGATGGCGCCAAAGCGTGTATATTTTTATGATTATTTTGGGCGAGGGCGCCCAAAATAATCATAAAAATAATTAATCAATGCTTATTGAAAGAGTTTTATTTGATGTAATTGTCCTGTCAGGGATAAATCAAGTTATTTGAATTAAATTGAACTATGAGAGTCAGAATACCACTCTGTGTCTCATCTCCACTTTCTCAAACTGAAGTAATCGGAACAGTGGTTCCAGGATTATAGCCTTTTAAGGATAAGAGGTGTTGAGCCCCAGCTGAATGGCAAAACCACTGCGCAGCTGGGAATGCAACATAATAACACCTGTGGCAAAGGGTTAAAACGCCTAGCTTGAAAGAAAGGCACTAGGTGCCATAAAACGACAACAAACGAACCCCAATCTTGCACGCTACCGCGCAAAATATGCTCTCACAACACAGTCGTCACTGACCTGAGGCCGAGCTGTCGTCTCTAGGGGCAGTACCCGCCGTCAGTGGGTCTGGGCGTGCCTCTCCGTCACGGTAAGGGGAACCTTAGGAGGGCCCTCCGCGTTAGTATGTGACTGTAGCTAACTGGCCCGTGACGTCATTGTCCCGGAGTGGACGAGTCTCGTGGCTCACCGTGTGACTCCCAGCATGTGGCCGCTTCTGCATGTCATGCGTCGTATCTCCGGGTTGCGTCTTGATTGTGGGCTGGGTCTACTGAACTAACACAGTGGAAGAGATCGGAATGCCTCCACTAACCTGTGATCTAAACGAGGATCGAGCCCTGGCATCTGGTTCGTCCGTGTCTTCCCTCTGGGCTGTCGGAGGGTGGTAGAGTGGTCATCTCTCGAGGCCGTGTCCCGGTGTAAACGAGTCTCGTGTGTCACCGCGTGACTACTTGTACGTGGTCGTTCCTGCCTGTCATGTCTGCGATCCGCCATGTGTGTCTGGTCTGGTAGCGTCGTAGATTCGGTTGCCGACGCCAGTCCGGGGGAAGGATCATTGTTGTCTGCCTCCTCCAGAGGCGTACAGACTGTAATCCCTTCCGCTGACAAGGGTTCAGGATCAGGTCTCCTGGTCGCCACGGTAAGGGTAACCTTAGTAGGGCCCTCCGCGATAGTATGCGACTTGCCAGCTTTACTTGGTCGGGACGCCTTAGCCACTGGTCCCGGCTTGGTTCCCGTCTTGGTACTCCGCACCGGGTCTGTCAGTCGTTCCCTGACAGGAGTCGGTCACTCTTGGCGGTAAAAGCCCCACAGCTGCGACCATCTTACTTCCAGCCATGGGGCGCACACAACACATGTATGGGTCGAACCAGAACCGGGTAGGCAGACTGCATGCACGTCCGATGACCACTGAAAGTCGCCACACAACGTGCAGGTACGAACCTGGTATCTGTAACAAGAGGGTACAATGAAGAACGAGCGAGCGTGGCCTCCGAGGTCACGCAAAAATAAAATCGCGCGCGATGAAAAAACGAACCTCATCGAATTCGAAAGAGTACAGCGCGTGCCTACGCACGGCGCTCCTTCCCCCCCTAGAGCGCCGGTCGAGGGCATTCACCGAGATATTACCTGGCCACGGAGGCAAAAGGTAGCAAACCCACGTGTCTCCACCGAAGTGGAACCACTGTCAGCCGGTTGTAGCAACTCATAGCCAGTCACGACCGGGCAGGCTCCGAAGTCTCGTCACAGCGGCAGGTCGAGTGAGCTCGAAATCCCAACCGCCAAAACCCCCGTCGGCAAGGTGAAACCCCAAGTCGACGAAGGAGAACCGGCACAGCAGAGAGCACAAGCAGTCCCAAAACGCTCAAGCTTCACAGTTCACAATGGTCCAAAGTTCTAAAGTTCCAAGCTCACAGTAACCAAGGTCAGAACCGACCGGTCCAAGTTCAAAAAACGCAGAGCACGAACAGACACAACCTTCCTAGTGCTAGCTAAGAACTAAACTGGGGGATGACGGGTATTCTCGTACCGGGTGGGAATAAGGGGAGGCTATTCAGGCCATGACCTGGTCTATGGCGCCCCACTCCTGCCAACACTCCCTTATACGGACACAACCAAATTTTGGCTAAAATTAGGCTAGCTAAGGGCTTTTCCACAATGTAATACCTTCGGTAATGTGTTTTGAGAAAACAAATGGAAGCTCTGTTCAATGGTGGTGCCAGAATAGCTTGCATGGTGCTGCCGGCGTCAAGCAATTCTGGCACCACCCTTGAACTATCAGTCAAATTCATTTCAAGCAATGGGTGTAACAGGATGATAAGGGTTAAAGAAATGTTGTGTTAATTCTTATCAATTAATAGGTTTACTAATTTATTTTCAATAACTGAATCTATCAGCATACAGAAACTGCACTCAGTAAGACATAAGCACGTAACCAAATGCTATAATTTAGTAAGGTTCATATCACACCAGACATTATTCAAACAGAAAAAAAAAAAACATCAAAGCATGCACATCAAATTATGTACACTACTTAAAGCTACTACAGCAAAACCTGTTTTGAGCAACCAACCTTATGAGACATCACCTGTCATTAAAAAACATCATTTAGGTGGCTGTAGCCACCCAAATGATGGTCTTTAGTGACAGGTGACACTTTTTAGCCTTCAAGACTTCTCTTGAGAGAGCATGTCCCCAAGACAATTTTTTTCTTGCAAAAAAAATGTGCTTGCTCAAAACAGGTTTTACAGTAATCCAGCGCATTCTAACTTGTCAAAGTGGTGTGCATTTCATCTGTGGGTGAGGTGATCTCTGTCAGCCTGGGCGACTCCTTTGAGCCATAGGCAATCTCGTTCTGCCGATATAGACGATGATGCCGCAGTCTCACAAGCCACTCATCAAACACCTTCTTGTCCTTCATCTGTAAGAGAAGTCAGCCGTACGTTTACAAACGTACACGGTTAAATGCTGATGGTATCTCGTCCGTCAGAAATAATGTTGTAAATAGGGTTAATCCATGCAAGCGAGAGGCATAGACTTTCATGAGCTCCTGCGGCTGCAGGGGCTCATGAAAATCTAGGCCTCCTGCTCATGGCTTTGGTGGAATAGGAACAGATGGCAATGATTAATTTCACTATAGAGTCAAAGAAAGGCAAAGCCCTTATGGTTCACGTGTATGACCAATCCACTTAATAAGTGTGACCTTGACCTTTCCCATTGGTCACTGAAATTAGCAAGTGTTCAAGCGTCTAAACATAAGAGTTGGCTTTTGTAGCAGCAAAATCCGAGTTTTCTCAAAACATATGCATTTTTCACACATTTGTCAACCCTCCATAACCCTTGACCTCTGTGAGGGGTAGACTAAATTAGTATGCGTAGAAAGGTATTATCATCAGCTACCTTTATGCCAAATTTGATGGAAAACTTTGCAAAAACGTTGATAACAAGAAAGGCAAAGCCCTTATGGCTCACGTGTATGACCGATCCACACATGTGACAATAAGTAAAGGGATGGCTTCTGCACCAACAAAATCCATGTTTTCTTAAAATGTAATCAATTCTCACACATCTGTCAAATCCCCTTGACCTTTGCGATGGGTCAACTAAATTAGTATACATGGGAAGGTCTTATCATCAGCTACCTTTCTGCCAAATTTGATTGAATAGTTTGCAAAAATGTTGATAATAACTACAATTCTATCAAAAATTGGCATTTTATACACATTTGCCGACCTCTTGTGACCCATGACCTTTTCCAATGGGTCATCCAAATTAGTATGCATAAGTCTTACCATCAGGTATCTCTGTACCAAGTTTGGGTTTGAAGTTGTGAATAGTATTTGAGAAAAAACATCTTTTGTCAAAATATGGCTATTTTGGACCTATTTCCTGAGTTCTTGTGACCCTTGGCCTTTCTGAGGGATCAACCAAATTAGTATGTATAGAAAGGCTTTAACATCAGGCATCTGGTACCAAGTTTGGGTTTGAAGTTGTGAATAGTATTTGAGAAAAAATAAATTATGTCAAAAAATAGCTATTTTTGATATATTTCCTGATCCCCTGTGACCTTGACCTTTGTGAGAGGTCACTGAAATTGTATGTTTAGAAAGATCTTGCCAAAAAAGTATCCTTGGGTCAAGTTTGAATACTGTAGCTTGAATAGTCTCCGAGAAAATGCCAACGTTAAAGTTTACCTCAGATGCCTGGATGGCGGACTGACGACGACCACTGGCCCAGAACATAGACTCGCTTCTGCTTTGCTTCGTGAGGCAAAAACTACATTGGCATTTTTCACTCATTTGCCGACCTCCTATGACCCTTGAACTTTCTGAGGGGTCATCCAAATTAGTATGCACAGAAAGGTCTTACCATCAGGCATCTTTGAACCAAGTTTGGGTTTGAAGTAGCACTTCAGGAGAATATGCCTATATTTTACCCCTTTCTGGACCTCCTGTGACCTTGACTTTTGAGAGAAGTCACTGAAATTGGTATGTTTAGAAAGGTCTTACCACAAAATACCCTTGGGCCACGTTTTAAGTCTGAGGCTTGAATAGTCTCAGAGAAAATGCCAACGTCAAAGTTTACCACCGACAACAGATGCCAGATGCCAGACAGATGACCGATGGCCCATTACACAGACTCACTTTTGCTATCGAACATGAGCCAAAAATTACCTGCAAGGGGCATACATATGTAGTGCTTCATGGGCATGTGCAAGATGCCAAGGCTGCGGTTTACCCATGTATCAAAGGTCCTTCAGTCGACATCAGGTGCAGTTGGCCCACGCACACAGCTGTGTGCAGGCCAACTTTGGCTGACATTTGCCTGAGGACCTTCTTAACAAAGTCACAAAGTGCCCTCATGGAAGGGAAAGAGAATATTTCAACAACCTCAAGGAACTGAATCTGTGCTTAAAAACAGACAAAATAACAATGCATGGGTGACAGTCTTCAGTCCTGGAGACTGATTCAGCTTTTTCAGAATCCCAGAAAGCTTGACTGAATTTCAGCTTTTTAGTTCAGACAGTCCCTCAGCCAGCCTGTTCCATCTGTATGAGGCATAAATTCTCATGAGCCCCTGCAGATGCAGAGGCTCATGAGAATTTATGCCTCTGCTGGCCATGAATCGTGGGGCATAGAGAGTCTATGGACCGTTTTCAATCATTTCAAATATTTGCATTGTCACCCACGACAATGCAAAAAGAGAGGAGTCTCTGGAACACCTGCTACCCTTCTGTGGATCTGCACATGGTGTTCAGCGTACAAGTGCCCTGAACTCAACTCGTCGGGACTGAACCTGTCAAGTGCAAAAGGACTGTTCCCCGACCCCCTGGTCCCCACCAAAACAGTGTTATGGCTGTGCATCCTTACCTTCAGATGATAGATCTGCTCTTCAGCATCAATGTCCATGTGATAGCCGCCTGGTTTGTACGTGATGACCGCCAACCCTGTGTCCACCAGCCCATGGTACTTGCCTTTCTGGATCTGAAACAAAGAGGCAAGTTGTCATTTTTCGTTTCTCTGTCATGTTTTCGTATTTATCTTGACCACTCCAGTCGTCAAAATATATCTTAACACACTACTGCTTGAAATAAATTTGACTATGATAGTTCAAGGGTGGTGCCAGAATAGCATGGCGCCTCCAGCGCCAAGCTATTCTGGCACCACCCTTGAGCTAAAATGGTTGATCTTCCTCCTAATATGTAATGTAACCTTCATAGGACGATAAGCACATTTTTTATTTTAAAAAATCAGCCTCAGGATGTAAGGTGTTAAGACACCATCGGAAAAAGGTTCAGGATACTGCGGGATCAGTAGGGCACCAGATGACAAGACACCACAGTGGGACATGAGTCAGCCATGACAGTTCACAAGTGATGCTACATTTGCTTAGGGCCTGTGGAAAGACGCCAAGCTGATCTGGCCGTGGCACTACTCCTTAAATTCTCAGGGTAGATCCATCTTCCTACAGATAGAACAGTGTATTTGCTGATGCCACACGAAGTTGCAAAAGACACTGTTAGGTGATACGTTATGTGCAAACGTAAAGACACCGTCAGGTGATACATTACATGAAGAAAAAAAAAAAAAAAAAAAAAAACAAGTGCGTGGCGCTGTTGAGTTTATAACCCCTCCTCTTCTGGCGCCAGTCACAGGATACGGCTATCAGTAGTACGCCTAAGAAGGGCAGGGTCTCAAGGGTATTGTCGGATTCAAACGATATCTAATCAGTTTATATCTTGTCACTATATCTCCTCCGCTGTCAGTTGAGTTGAGCCTGATCGTCTTTCTGAAGTATTGGTTAATTCAATGCGAAGGAGCCCCATCCGCTCCGGATTCAAAGTGGTGTCAGCAAGAGGCATAGATCCTAATGAGCCCCCGCAACTGCGGGGGCTCATGATGCTCTATGCCTCTTGCAGTTGGATCGCGTTCACTTTTCTTAGCAGACTATTTCCAAATGTCAAACACATCATAGCTCTGGACGTGATACAGATTGACGACCCACGCATCACACAAAGCCGGAAATATTAAACCTAGTTGTACTAATACCTACAGTGTGTGCGTGTAGGAAAAAAATCATATCCTGGAGCAACAGACGGGGCAGATTGGAGTTTACACGAGTCGACATTTGTGGGAAAAATCAATAACAGGAATCAGTTATCTGGAAAACCTAATCTAGCCCGGCCCTATCCCGCCAACCCACCCCCACTGAGCCCTATCCATTTGACACCTTTCTGCCCACCCTTCAGGTCACATCTACACTCCCCTGCTTTCTTTAGGGCGGTACCATGTCGTTCTGAAAACTAGATGATTGTTCAGGTGCGGGGCCCTTCCGCGGGAGAGGAGGCTGCGAGATCTCTGAGCTGTCCTTGTCTTTTTCGTGGGTCACATTAATTGTAAGTGATGCGGTCACTGCCGAATACGGATCGACAGAGATAGCTCAAGAGTAGTACTTGATCACTAGGTCTTGGCGCCTGTCTGACGCCACTGTGATCAAGTACTACGTACTCTGTGATTATCCGCAGTCAACATCAAGCGCGGCAAAGTCAATCCGTCACTGGGGTGACCGGGACCTCGAGGCCGCCAAGTACATGTATGCGGTTGGGAGACGATTTCGAAATGTAAAACAAATAGACACAATTAAATCAATGGAAAAGAGAACGTTTAACACAAACCGACGACGGGGTCGGAATTGGATTCGCAGTTCAACATTCGATCGCGATAGTTTAAAGGTCAAAGGCTGGCTGGTACGGATTTTCGGCCTCTCCTCCTCTCCCCCCATAGTTCTACACCCACCCATCACCAATCTCCACCCATAATCGATGGAAAAAGAATTTATCCCTTCAACCTTGGTACAACGACAAGAAAATGAGATGGTAGTTGGGGACCGTGCTAAACCTCCCCGTTACACAGAACGGGGCGCGTCTGCTCAGCGGGGAAAGAGATGTCGGCCAGTGCAAACAGAACGCGTCTGCTGCCACACTACCCCGCTCAACTCACTCCATCTGCAAGAGGCGTAGATTCTCATGCGCCCCTGCGGTCGCAGGGGCTCATGAGAATCCACGCCTCTTGCCGGCAGCGGTCGCCGGATTCGCAGCTTGCATCCTCAGAGGAAGTCTCGCGGACATGGATGTGTCTAGAAGATCGTTAAATTGGGCAGTCTAATGAGTTTACTCTGATACATTGTTGTGAGAACTCAAAGAAAATCATTTAAAAAGTGTGATCAATTAAAACAGCTGCTTTGCATCGAAACGCCAGAAATCGTGAACATCACGGAACACTGAAGTGCTGCCGGCCATTCGCTCAATACAGCCGACTCCAGCACAGCAGACTCCAGCGCAGGCACTAAAATCCCGCTGGCCGGCCTTGGTTTTTGTCTCCGTGATTTAATTTTATATCACTGGTGGTCTTTCCCTATCTGTAGACTGACTCCACCAGGACTCGGTTGCATGAGCGAGCTCAGTCCTGCGCCAGCCACTAAGCCGCGATGCTCCGGGCCGCTATAGCGGAGCATCGTGCGTAGTGGGTGGCGCAGGACTAAGCCGCATTAACATACTGCGTAGTGGCTGGCGCAGGACTAAGCTCACTCATGCAACTGCCGGACCTCAGCACTGGCCCTAAAGCCTCCCCAAAGCCAGACCACACCAAGCTTCTCAGTAAAAAATAACGCCAACCATTACTCTGTACGCTTTGATCACAGGCATGGAATGCTCATTGCGACGGTTAGGTAGTCGCGATCACGGCTTCTGTAAGACCACTACTGATCACTTCTGTAACACGGGTGGTGGGGAAAGGCATATTTCCCACTACCCATCCTTATAGAGGTGGGTATCGATGACGCAGCGACTGTCCCATGCCAGTGGCTTCAGTCGTGTCAAGCTCAATCAGTGGCAGGTTCCTCGAGCTTAAAACTCCGGCTTCACTGCCCGAGAAAAACGTAAACTCCACTGAGCCAACATTCTATAGATCCTCAACAGCCCCTGCAGTTCGGCTGGAGCTCCTGAGGATCTGTGCCTGTTGCTGAAACCACGTTAAATCCACGTTCCTTGGAATGCCTCCTTGACGTCGAATTTACAATGCGTTCAAAAAACGCACGATCTGCATCAATAGCTGCGAAAGTGTCGTACAGCGTTGCCGTCGGTGTTGATGCCTGGCGCTTCAACGAGTTAACAAGCACGACCGTGGATAATTTGGTCGACAAATTCCCAGTTGACGCTGGAAGTGCGACAGTTCCGTCTCCAGCCGGACGCATGACATGAATTGGAAGCGCTGCTCGTAATCTCGAGTTACCAACTTCCTCGCGCAATGACAAAGCCTGATCAAACCACGACCGTACATAAATACACTTAGCGGAATCGCCCAGATCATTGTCTTGAGGACTGTGTGCCGTAAGGCCCAAAATCACATACCAGTAATTCACGAAAAGAAACGTTTCTGTTTATGTCTGACGTCATATAATATGACAAACTACTGCTTGCACGCTATTTGGAAATGATCGCGTGTGCCTCACTGCACCGCTACCCTGTTCGGGCCTGGTCATACTCTCTACCCTTATTACAAAGTCGATATCTCGCTATGATGACAGCAATATAAACAATCTTTTGATGTCGCGCATGCCTGTCACTCTTCGGTATCCAATCCGACCGCGCTACGCAGCACGCAACTGCCCATAAATATCTGTATGTGTTGTAATGCGCCTGCATCGTAACTTGGTCGTAAACGCAACTGTACCATTTTTGGTAATTTTCGCACGAGCAAACTCGCACGCAAACACGTACACACACCAGCATGTATTGCACACACGCATGCACGCACACCGGCATACACAGACCTTCATCTCTCCCCGCCCCCCCCCCCCCCCCCACACACACACACACACACCAACCCCCCAACACACACACAAGCCTGTGGCGTAGGAAGATGTTTGATGGGGTAGGGAGGTGAGGAGCAGCGCCTTTGTTATTGTGTAGCCTATAATAATAATAATAATGTACATTTATATAGCGCTTAAGCTCCAAATGAATGGTGCTCTAAGCGCTTCACATGATCAAAAATCACAGAACAAAAAGTACAAGAAAGAAAACGCTACATAAATGTTACAAAAACTAAAGTGACACATATCAAAAGCTCACACTCACACATACACCGTTACAAGAACAGTTACTGATAAAGATTGCTAACGCACTGAAGATGCATCTAACTGTATGCATAAGAAAACAGATAGGTCTTGAGCAGTGATTTAAAAGCAGAGTTGGGGCATGTCTGACATGGGCTGGAAGGTCGTTCCAGGTGACTGGACCGAAATAAGAAAAGGCACGCTGGGCCTGGCTAGACTCCTTTCGCCTAGGAACCCTGAAAATACGCGTGTCTGATGCTGAACGGAGGGACTCGATCTTGAAGGCGTGTAAATATGAACCAGGTCGGACAAATATGGGGGAGCAGAACTGGTAATAGCATTGTAACAAATGACAGAGACCTTGTACATAATTCTTTGAGATACAGGCAGCCAGTGCAGGTCAACAAGTAAGGGTGTTATGTGCTCACGTTTCGGTACTCTGTAAATTAGTCGGGCAGAGCAGTTCATAACTCTTTGAAGTTTATCAAGAAGATTCTGAAGAAGACCAGCCAAAAGGGAATTACAAAAATCAATGCGTGAAAGAACAAGGGAAGTAACAAGCGTTTTAGTTGCTTCGGTAGTGAGAAGGTGTCGAATTGAACTGATCTTTCTCAATTCAAAGAAGGAACATTGGCAAACCTTGTTGACATGCTCTCTCATGGTCAGCCTATTGTCAAAGATAACGCCAAGATTACGGGCCGACTCGGAAAAGGGGATACTGTTCTGACCATCCCTAATCGAGTCTGGGAGATCGGCAGTGGAGATTGAACAAGAAAATCTTAAGGCCTCAGTTTAGACTGTTCATTTGCAATTTGTTCTGTGTGGTCCAATTCTGAACGTCTGTGACTATCTATCTATCTCTATCTATATCCCGTAGTCTTGCCGACCGTTGGGGCACCACTGATGACTTAACAACCAGCTCCCTCCATTCCTCTCTGTTCTCTGCCATTCTCAGCGTATCGCCCAGCTTCAGTCCTGTCCACTCTGAGATATTGTCCTCCCATCTTTTCCTCTGTCTTCCTCTCCTTCGTCCTCCTTGCACAGTGCCTTGCAGGATTGTTTTGGTAAGCCCTGCTGAACGTGTGACATGCCCATACCACTTCAGTTTGCGTTTTCTCACAATGGCTAATAAGTCTTCATAGGGCCCGATGGCTTGCCTGATTCTGCTTCCCACTTCCTCGTTTGTGATGTGATCTCTGTATGAGATGCCAAGCAGCCTTCGAAAACATCTCATTTCAGTGGCTTGTATCCTCCTTTCAAGGTCTGCTGAGAGGGTCCATGACTCGCAGGCATACAAGAACACTGAGATGACTAAGGAGCGCATCAGTCTGATCTTTGAGCAGAGTGTGATGTTTCTGTCCTTCCATATGGTCTTTAATCTTGTCAGTGCTGTTGTTGTCTGCGCAATCCTGGACAGTATTTCTTGTTTTGATCCCTCATCTGTCACAATGGCTCCTAAGTATTTGAATTTCTTAACTGTTTCCAGTTTTTGGCCTCCAACCATGATTTCAGAGCCAATGCCACTGGCGTTATTGGTCATCAGTTTGGGTCTTCTCTGCACTGATTTCCATCCCATATGCAATGGCTTTACTATCCAGCTTTTCCACCAGCTGAGCTAGCTCCTTCTCTGTTCCTGCAAGGCCATCAATGTCGTCCGCAAAGCACAAGTTCGTGATTGTTCTGCCTCCAATACTGACAGTTCCTTCATGATCTTTCAGAGCGTCCGTCATGATTCTTTCCAGGAAGATGTTGAAAAGAGTAGGTGAGAGCAAGCAGCCTTGTCTGACTCCAACTGTAGTCCTAAACCAGCTTCCTATTTTGCCGTTGAAGCAGACTGCGCTAGTGGCCTTGTTGTAAAGGTTTGCTATGACTTTGATCAGGTTGGCATTGATGTTGTATAGCTTCATGGTGGACCAAAGGGCTGCATGCCACACCCTGTCAAACGCTTTCTTAAAATCCACAACGTCTGTGACACAGGATTCTAAAGACTGGAACATCTGACTAACATGAAAAGAAAAGGGGAGATTGCCAGTGCTAATATTTTAGGAAGGTTACAAAGTAAAGTAGATAATAGCACTGTCAGGGGAGAGAATTGATTGATTGATTGTACATTGCTTAACGTCCCGACAGCAACAAGGCTTTCTCAGGACGTGCCTGCACTGCTTGTGAAAAAAACAACTAAACAGAACATTGAATGTATGTCGCCAGCCGGTCAAATACATTAAATAAACCTAACACATGGGGCCTAAATAAAGCTAAGACCATTTAGCAACACACATCCAATATCAAGAGCTACAGGCAGTGCAGACAGTAGGGAGAGTTTTAAAAAGGCAAATACAGGTGAAAGGACCTCGGGTAGACAGAAACACATGCCCCAGAATAGAGAGAAAAACTCACCCTGTGGGGCTGACCAGGGTGACCCTGGGAACTAAAAAGTACCTAACCCCACCCAAGTCCCCCAGGGCAGACCCGGGTGGGGGTGTCAGGGGAGAGAAGTGTGCATGATCGACCAGCGATCATAGATCTACTGTGGCCAAAGCACAACAACAAAAAAAAAGATAGGAAAGAGAGGGGGCGCTAAAAAAGTGACTGAAAGCAATGCATATGGAAGCCCCCCCCCCCCCCAAAGCCCAAAGGGGGGCGTATCACATATCCCACTGTTCCAGCCACTCGGTGCATAGAAATTTAAATCTAGGTCCCCCCAAGGGGGGTCCAGATATTTAGCCGGTGTGGACAGCTGTTTCGGTCTTGGCGACCTCTTCAGCACACCATCCGCGATACTGGAGGAGGCAGGAATTTCTGCCTACCTGCAATGACAACCACATCTTACTGTGGTGTCTGCAGGGGCATACATTCCATGCCACCACCTAGAGCTAAATTTCCATGCACCCTAAAAGAGAACCTACCAAAAGGGGGGAAGGGGTTGCAGTCGATATTGTAGTAGTAAATGAAAAGAAAAGGGGAGACTGCCAGTGCTAATATTTTAGGAAGGTTACAAAGTAAAGTAGATAATAGCACTGTCAGGGGAGAGAAGTGTGCACACCGGCTAAATATCTGGACCCCCCTTGGGGGGACCTAGATTTAAATTTCCATGCACCGAGTGGCTGGAACAGTGGGATATGTGATACGCCCCCCTTCGGGGGGGGGCTTCCATATGCATTGCTTTCAGACACTTTTTTAGCGCCCCCTCTCTTTCCCATCTTTTTTTTTTTTGTGTGTGTGTGTGTGCTTTGGCCACAGTAGATATATGATTACTGGTCGATCATGCACACTTTTCTCCCCTGACAGTGCTATTATCTACTTTACTTTGTAATCTGACTAACATGTTTGCGTTGACCTCTGGCATACAGCTCTGTTACTTACTTACTTACGCCTGTCACCCCTCCTCGGGTATAGGCCGTCGACGAGAGACCTCCTGCGACTCCTGTCCTGTGCTTCTCCTTCGATTTTACTCCAGGTGGTTCCCAGTCTCTTGATGTCTGCTTGGAGGTCTCGACGCCAGGTGTTTCTCGGCCTGCCTCTTTTCCTCTTTCCCAGGGGGTTCCATGACAATGCCTGCCTAGTGATACTGGAAGCTGGCTTTCTCAGACTGTGACCAATCCATCCCCATCTTCTTCACCCAATTTCATTCTCTGCTGTTATCTGCCCTGTTCTCTCACGAGTCTGACGTTGCTGATTTTCTCTGGCCAGTGGATTTTCAAAATTCTTCTAAGGCAACTGTTTATGAAGATCTGTACTCTGTTGACTGTGGTTTTTGTCAATCTCCAAGTCTCTGCTCCATATAGGAGAACTGCTTTCACGTTGGAGTTGAAAATCCGGACTTTGGTGTGTTGTGACAGCTCTCTGGAACTCCACACTTTCTTCAACTGGAGAAAGGCTGCTCTGGCTTTACCGATTCGTGCTCTGACATCTGCATCAGTGCCGCCTTTTTTGTCTATGATGCAGCCGAGATAGGTGAAGGACTCCACCTCCTCCAACGGGGTGCCAGCAAGCAAGACTGGTTCTTCCCTGGTTGCATTCAGCCTCATTGTCTTTGTTTTCTGTTTGTGGACGGTGAGGCCCACTTGGGATGAGATGGCAGCAAGCCTCGTGGTCTTGTCCTGCATTTGTTGATGAGTGTGGGACAGTAGAGCCAAGTCGTCTGCAAAATCGAGGTCGTCAAGCTGTGTCCACAGTGTCCTCTGTATTCCACTTCGTCTGTGCTCTGTGGTCCTCTTCATGACCCAGTCTATGGCCAGTAGGAAGAGGAACGGAGACAGCAAACACCCCTGCCTGACACTGGTTCTGACCTGGAGCTCCCTGATGAACTGCTCTTCGTGGATCAACATGTCATGCCATCGTAGCTGCTCTTGATCAGGCGGATGAGCTTTGTGGGTACACCGTAGTGTCGTAGGAGTTTCCACAGAGTCTCTCGGTCCACGCTGTCAAATGCTTTCTCGTAATCCACAAGGTTGACGTACAGCGGGGAGCTCCACTCCAGAGACTGTTCCACGATGATGCGGAGAGTGGCGATCTGGTCTGTACATGATCGGTTCTTCCTGAATCCTGCTTGCTGGTCTCTCAGCTGGGGGTCAACGGAGCTCTTCATTCTCTCCAGGATGATCCTGTTGAAGACCTTTCCTGGTACTGACAGCAAGGTGATTCCTCTGTAGTTGGAACACTTGCTGAGGTCGCCTTTCTTGGGAAGCTTGATTAGGTACCCCTCCTTCCAGTCAGCCGGCATCACCTCCTCTTCCCAGATCTTTCCAAACAGTGGGTACAGCACCTCTACTGTTGTCTCCAGGTCTGCTTTCAGAGACTCTGCTGGGATGCCATCTGGCACTGCTGCTTTGCCGTTCTTCAAAAATGCCACTGCTCTTCTGATCTCTTCCCGGCTGGGTCTGTCACAGCTGATGGGTAGGTCGGTCTCTGCTGGCTGGATGTCTGGGGGGTCGGGTGGGCTGGGTCTGTTCAGTAACTCTTCAAAATACTCGGCCCATCTGTCGAGTTGGTCTGCTCTGTCTGCAATAGGCTTGCCTTCTTTGTCTTTTACTGGTCTTTCTGTATGGCCATACTTGCCCGACAATCTTCTGGTAATGTCGTAGAGCTGTTTCATGTTGCCGCTGCCTGCTGCCTTTTCTGCCTCTGCTGCCAGGCTGTCTGTGTAGGCCCTCTTGTCTGCCCTGATACTCCTCTTCACCTCGCGTTTGGCTTCCGAGTATTCCTCCTGTGCCCTTGCTTTGGCTGCTCTCGTGCGACTGTTGTTGACAACTGCTTTCTTCTGCTTCCTCACTTCTATCTTCTTCAAGGTCTGTACCGACAGCCAGTCCTTGTTATGGTGTTTCCTGAACCCTACAGTGTCTTTGCAGGTTGAGTTCAGCGCCTCTCTAACTGCCTTCCACTGCTGCTCTGTGGTGACCACCTCCTCTTCATTTACTAGCTCCTGTAGCGCTTGAAACCGGTTGGACAGCACCAGTTTGAACTCTTCTCTCACTCCAGTCTCTCTCAGAAGGCCTACATTATAGCGCTGTCTTCTTGTTGTCTCTGTGCGGCTTTTCTTTAACTTGAGCTTTATTCTGAAGGTAAGCAGATGGTGGTCTGAGGCGACATCTGCTCCCCTCCTCACTCGAACATCTTGAAGGGATCTTCTAAATTTCTTGCTAATGCAGATATGGTCTATTTGGTTCTCTGTTGTATGGTCAGGTGAGACCCAAGTTGCTTTGTGTATTCTTCTATGTGGGAAGATGCTGCCTCCAATGACAAGTCTGTTTAGAGCACAAAAGTCTACGAACCTCTCCCCGTTCTCACTCATCTCCCCTAGTCCCTGTCTCCCCATCACCTCTTCGTATCCGGTGTGGTCCTCCCCTATTTTGCCATTGAAATCGCCCATGACGATGGTGATGTCTCGCTCCGCACATTTGTCCACAGCACTCTGGAGTCGGTCGTAGAACTCTTGTTTCTCTTCCTCGTCACTGTCATTAGTGGGCGCATAACACTGGATGACGTTCAGCTTGAGCCTTTTCTTGGTTCTAAAGGCTGCTGTGATAATTCTTGGCCCAAGAGGTTCCCAGCCCATCAGCGCTCTCTGTGCCACTGGTGACAGCATGAATGCTACTCCTTCTGTATGGGGGGCATTCTCCTCTTCATGACCTGAATACAGAATCATCTCCCCACTTAACAGCCTTTTCTGCCCAGACTGCGTCCATCTGGCTTCACTGATACCTAGCAGGGAAAGGTTGTACTTTTGCATTTCCGCTGCTATCTGGGCGGCCTTGCCGCTCTGGTACATGGTCTTGACATTCCATGTGCCCATGGTTGTGTCCCTGGATAGAGAGAGGCGGCTCGGTCCTGTGGCTTCCGAAGACTTCCGGCTTTCACCACAGGGCGTCATAAATCTTCTGTTAGAAGAACCTTCCTCCTCCAGGAAATGAATTACTATTTGTCTTTTCGTCGGCGTTTTTGTAGCTATTTCCTTTTTTGCAGGGTGGGGAAGCTACCCCCATGCCCAACCCCCTTACTAGGAGGACCAGGGGTTTTCTGTCGGGGTCACCTTCCCTTAGACCATGTTGGTTCACGGCACCTTATTTCAATCGGTGCACCCCTCTCGCGAGGGACCCCTTATCCACCACCCAGAGGACGCGCCTCAACGCCATATGATCCCAGCGCGAGGATACAGCTCTGTGTCATCAGAATAAAAATGGTGAGAAACAGAGTGACATTTGATGACACTAGATAAAGGCTGGGTATACAATGTGAAAAGGATCGGCCCCAAAACAGAGCCTTGGGGAACACCGTACACAAGTTCAGTGGGATCGGACTCTATTCCCAACACTGACACTACTTGCTTTCTTCCAAAGAGATAAGACTCAAAAAAGTGTAAAACGGTACTCTTGATGCCAAAAACTGAGTCTAAACGTTGAATGAGAATCTGGTGATCTATCGTGTCAAAGGCAGAGCATCAAACAACGAGACGGTAGGAGGAGGGGTGGGAGGGGGCGCGGGCGGTGGAGAAGGAACAGTTCAACCTCGTAAAAAAAAAATCAAACATAACAATCCAAATCGTATGACATTTTGTTCTACTAGCATATTTTCTTCACCAAAAATATTTTTCTCCAAATAACAAATATAAATATATGATTTTCGTAATTATTTTTCGCCCGGTACTGCGTACGCCACTGCAAGCGATGGAGTCGAACCAATAAGCCTCCCAGAATATCCTGTCTATGATGAAGATAGGGGCAATGTCGGCACCCTAACCCATATCAGTTTCGCTTCTGCTTGAATGGCTTCCCAGACAAAATTTCATTACTTTGCCGAACGTGTAACAAAAATCAATTTTCTGCCTTGCTCCGGGGACAAACTACGTTTTAACCCTTTCAGTGTTCAGACACGGCGAATGCAAGAGGCACAGACCTTCATGAGCCCCCGCAGTCGCGGGGGCACATGAAGGTCTGCACCTCTCATTAAGATCGAAGTTCCACACGCGGAGGAGTTATCCGGACATCAGTCTGTGATGCTGTCAAAATACAGCATCAAAAGCATAATTCGATTTCGAATTTCGCTGGCAGCGAACGCATTACACGTTGCGAGCGAATGGGGCATTTCGTATCATGCTCGCAAGCTACACTACGTAGTAGTAGATTACAATGTAGTAGAACCAGTTTTGCGCAACCTCTTTTTTTTTTCTGTGTTTCTTCCATAGAAATCTTGAAAGGCAAAACGTGTCACCTGTCATTAAAGACCATCATTTAGGTGGCTGTAGCCACCTAAATGATGGTCTTCAACCCATTACATAATGACGCCGATTTTTTAATTTTTTTTTTTTTTACATTTGCTTATTGTCCTATGAAGGCTACATTACAGATTAGGAGACAGATCAACCATTTAATTCAAGGGTGGTGCCAGAATAGCTTGGCGCCTGAGGCGCCAAGCTATTCTGGCACCACCCTTGAACTATCATAGTTTAATTCATTTCAAGCAGTAGTGTATCAGGATAAAACGGGTTAATGGCAGGTGATCTTTCACAGAGGTATATCATAGGGAGGCGTTCAAAATTGGTTCTGCTGTGCAACTTTTTGTCCGAGGAATAGTATGGGCATGAAAGTTAACGAGGCCTAGCCTACAAGCAGGAAACACACGCATTCTCAAGAGACCCTGCGAACGCATTCGCGGGGACTCTTGAGGACCTATGCCCCTAGCATGCGGCTTGGTGAAGATGACTGGGATGTAGTCAAGGAGACAAGTTCATACGAAATCAAAGTACACAGCTGTGTTACAGTTGTGGGAGTGGAACGGAACAGGCAAGCCATTATCGTGATCATCTTCGCTCGCCATGCACAAACTACACTTTAATCCAACGTTTATTGATTTGCTTGTCACGTTTGTGACCGTGCATACATTTGTTCCATATGACTTATGTACCAACGTTTGTTCGTGTCCTCAGTACAGTATGTTGTGTTGTGTTGTGTTTTGTGTTGTGTTTTGAGTTGTGTTTTGTGTTGTGTTTTGTGTGTTGTGTTGTGTTGTGTGGTGTGTGTTGTGTGGTGTGTGTTGTGTGTGTGTTGTGTGTGGTGTTGTGTGGTGTTGTGTGTGTTGTGTGGTGTTGTGTGTGTGGTGTTGTGTGTGGTGTTGTGTGTGGTGTTGTGTGTGGTGGTGTGTGTGGTGGTGTGTGTGGTGGTGTGTGTGGTGGTGTGTGTTGGTGTGTGGTGGTGTGTGTGTTGGTGTGTTGTGTGTTGGTGTGTTGTTGTGTGTGTTGGTGTGTTGGTGTGGTTGTGTGTGTTGGTGTGTTGGTGTGGTTGTGTGTGTGTGTTGGTGTGGTTGTGTGTTGTGTGTTGGTGTGGTTGTGTGTGTTGTGTGTGGTGTGTGTGTGTTGTGTGTGTTGTGTGTTATTTTGTGTGTGTTGTGTGTTGTTTTTTGTGTGTTGTGTTGTTGTTTTTTGTGTGTTGTGTGTTGTTTTTTGTGTGTTGTGTGCTGTGTGTTGTTTTTTGTGTTGTGTTGTTTTTTGTGTTGTGTTGTGTTGTTTTTGTGTTGTGTTGTTTTTTGTGTTGTGTTGTGTTGTTTTTTTGTGTGTTGTTGTTTTTTGTGTGTTGTGTTGTTTTTTGTGTTGTGTTGTTTTTTGTGTGTTGTTTTGTTTTTTGTGTGTTGTGTTGTTTTTGTGTGTTTTGTTGTGTGTGTTGTGTGTTTTGTTGTGTGTGTCGTGTGTGTCGTTTGTCGTGTCGTATTGTGTGTGTGTGTGACTAGTGTGTGTGTGTGTGCCTCGTGTGTGTGTGTGTGCCTCGTGTGTGTGTGTGTTCCCGCGTGCGTGCTTGAGTGCAGGCAGTGCATAGCACAAGAAACTGGCTAGTACGGGTTGCACCGACAATCTAAAACTAAACGTCAACAGTAAGAACTGTGCACTATCAGTATTTATTAGTAATTTAAAATTAAAGCGCTGCAAAGGACATGGCTCCGGTTACAAGATTTATTGGTACATGCATCTGCTGTACGCAACAAACAGGATGCTATAAAACACTGGTAGAGAAGGGTAACGTTGAAAGTCAATCTGGTTGATTTCACGTCGCGCACACCTCGTTACAAAATACACTCACTGAATCTTACTGATAAACTATTGCTTGAAACAAATTTGACCATGACAGTTCAAGGGTGGTGCCAGAATAACTTGGCGCCTCGGGTGCCAAGCTATTCTGGCACCATCCCTGAACTATCACAGTCGCCCTATCTTGTAGTCTGTAAATTTTCTTTAAAATCAGCCTAAAGATGTAATGGGTTAGAAAATACACGAAGAAGGACACACACACACACACACACACACACACACACACACACACACACACACACACACACACAATCACAGGCACGCACGAACGCACGCACCGACACACACGCACGCACAAACTGACACACACACACACACACACACATATCATATGCCATGCAGAACAATCCACCTCTTTCTTGGCCTGTCAGATCGTCCCAGCAAGTGACCTTCCTTCAACTGACTAGCACTTAGCGAGTTAATTAGGTCCCCTGTCTGCGCCACCATCAGTTGCCTTAAGGTCCCTCTGCGCACCCGC
The DNA here is from genome assembly GCA_036245525.1 of Semisulcospira habei. Taxonomy (NCBI): domain Eukaryota; kingdom Metazoa; phylum Mollusca; class Gastropoda; family Semisulcospiridae; genus Semisulcospira; species Semisulcospira habei. The sequence continues at coordinate 163,974,376 of BTPG01000008.1, forward strand.
CACGGCAAATTTCCTCAAAGACACTGTATAGTAAGTTTACGCTAACGAGAGCATACTTATGTTGCGAGCGACAACGGTCCTCGCATTTGCACACGCGGAGTCCAAAGAGTATATAATAGAGGATACGCTAAGAGTATAGAGGCTACGCTACAAACTCTTTGCAGAGTCGCAGCAGAGGCACATAAGAATCTCGAACCTCTTGATATATCGGGGCAGTTGAACCAGATTCATCTGCAAAAGGCACAGATTCTAATGGGCCACTGTAGTCGCAGAGAAGTTGCTCACGACAATGTCTCCCCCTGCCAACAACTATCGGATCCAGTGGTCTCCGTCTGGCCTCTGACGCAGGAGACAGGGGGTTTAACTTCAGTCTAGAAAATTACTGCATAGCTTTTTGTTGCACAACTCACTGCCTTCCATTTTGCAAAAGGCACAGATTCTCATGAGCCCCTGCCGTCGCAGGGGGTGCCCAGGAGAATCTTTGCCTTTTGCATGCGAGTGTCGGGTCCAGCTGCCCCTGTCCCTCTGACGCCGTAGGCTAGGGACCAATTCAATTCGATCCACGGTTTGTTTGCAGGACAGGTTCAGGGGTTTATTTGCATGAGTGGACGGGGTGATCTGCGGTAGGACAGTGCCGACCATCAATGATGCATCCCTCAGCGTCAACAACATCCTCGCCCTCTCACACCCACGGCCGAACTGCTCATAAAACTGGCGCCTAACACTTGACGGCAAGAGGCAAAGATTCTCATGAGCCCCTGCGATTGCAGGGGCTCATGAGAATCTATGCCTCTTGCAGATGGAAGGTTTCTCCCAAATGTGCAATTCACCGAAAACGTTTCTACCGCGACAGCTCAAGGGCAGTGCCTGGTAAGCTTCGAGCCTCTACAGGCGCCCAGGTACCAGGCACTACCATTGCGCTGTCATATCTGATCCATCTGCTACCGTTGGCGCCGTTTCAAAGTACATGTAGTATGGGTTTTATGCGCGCTCAGCTGTCTTGGGAAATCACCATTAGAACCGGCAGGGCTCCAGTACAGACAGTAATTCCCAGGACAGGAGGTAAGAAATGTTGGTGTTACTGAACTTACGCGTATGTGTTCTGGGGCCAGTTTTTGTTTAGTTCCGGGTTTAATGCCAGTTGCATGCCCCAAGTATTTAACCCCTTTCACTGCCAGTTGACGCATGTTTGTGTTTTTAAAATCATTGCGGCGTGGTCCGCGATCCGCCTCAAAGAACTGTTAACTGACTCTTTTCTTTCAGATTCTGGTTTTTGACGCGAGAGGGAAGTGGACACAAGGTGTTGGGATGGGATGGGCTGGTTTACAGTAGGGTATGATAGTGCGTGCTTGTGTGTGCGTGCTTGTGTGTGTGTGTGTGTGTGTGTGTGTGTGTGTGTGTGTGTGTGTGTGTGTGTGTGTGTGTGTGTGAGAGAGAGAGAGAGAGAGAGAGAGAGAGAGAGATTGGTTGTACATCGCTTAACAGCCCGACAGCAACAGGACTTTCTCAGGATTTGCCTGCACTGCTTGTGAAAAAAATAAACAGAATATTGAATGTATGTCGCCAGCAGGTCTAATATTCTAAATAAACCTAAGACCATTTAGCAACACACATCCAATATCAAGAGCTACAGGCAGCGCAGACAGTAGGGAGAGTTTAAAAAAGAAAATACAGGTCAATGGACCAAGGGTAGACAAAAACACATGCCCCAGAATAGAGGGGAAAACTCACCATGTGGGGCTGACCAGGATGACCCTGGGAACTAAAAAGTAGTTAACCCCACCTAAGTCCTCCAGGGCAGACCCGGGTGGGGGGGGGGAGTGTGTGTGTGTGTGTGAGAGAGAGAGAGAGAGAGAGAGAGAGAGAGAGAGAGAGAGAGAGAGAGAGAGAGAGAGAGAGAGAGAGAGAGAGAGATCTTGTGCATTCACAGGAGTCCACTGGGGCAGATTTTCTGGAGAAAAGCTCTTTTTTGAGAACTATTAATTATAATTATAATCATTATCAAAGATCGCCAGCCATCGAAGGAACATGGATACAAAGTGGTTGCAGTTGGGTGGTCAGTGGTCAATAATTCTCGGCAGTGAAGGGGTTAATGTCTGCTACTCAATTCTAGCACAACTATTATAACTAGAGTAAACATCCCAAATTATAAAACGCCGCGGGCCTCACTTTTTGTTGTTACAGTAAAAGAATTGTTGTTACAGTAAAAGTTTGTTATGTACATGCTGCGTAATCAATTACACAGACAACATGTGGATTGGGACCAGGCTCGGGAAAAAAAAAAAACTTTGTGCAAGGCGACTTTTGTTGTTGGCAGTGGGCGCAGTGAGTCACTCCGTGCGTGCAAATGAGAAATCTAAAATGAAACTTCAATTTACTTCAGCTGTATGCACAATGCACTAGCAGTATTAACTAGTACTATAAATTACAGCACTGAAAGGAAAACAGATCCTGTTTCTGGATTTAAAATGTAATCGATTTACGCATGAGACAGGACTTGTGTTGTATCCGACTGTAGGGGCGTCAAGCTATCAGATACTACCCCTGAACTCTCAACGTCAATCCATCTGTCCTATAACTGGCGAAACAGCGTGAGAGATATACCGGTCTAACTCAGTGAGAAGGCGGTGAACATTGACAGATGCGTGCTCGACGGAGGTCTTCACCCGGACAAACACGGTCATCAAACAGGTTTAAGAAGAAGTTTTACCGCCAGAGGATTAACACATCCGAGACGTGATGCAACTGGATACGCAGCTTACGCCGCGTATCCGGATGCGGCACGTCTCGAATGAGTCAAGCAGGCGAAATGCCCTCCACACCTCCCGCGAGCTTAAGTTATTTGAAGACCGTCCCAGAGACTACCTCAAGTCTGACTGGCAAATCCAGCAAGCCGCTTGCTCAAAACCAGCAGACGAACTGCGACGCCTCTATGCACACAGTCGGACAGCAAGAACTGAGGCTGAAGGATTTTGTCCCGAGGATTTCCGCCTCCCAACACTACTATAAAAATATTCACGACAGACGATGCTGATATTTCGTGAACAATTGCCGGCCCGTCATTTTAGAGCCGTGTGAATAGAAAGTCTTTTTTTGCGTCTGACAGACACTCAAAATCTGTTTGTTGGCACATGCAGCTGAATTTTTCTTTCTAAGGGGTGAAGCGACAGACTATCCGTACAACTAAAAATAATCTAAACAGTACCTTTCAGTAGTCTCCAAGCAGGCTTCTTCCATGGTTATATAAGATAGTACTCTTAAGCTCTACAGAATGGAAGTAATTTAGTTCTGGAAGTTTATGGGTTGTGGAACAAATTGGGCCCTGTTCCAATTATTTTCATGAGACCCTGCGGTATGGGCTTATAAAGACCCTACCACACAGTCTCATGAGAATCTATGCCTCTTGCCGACGGAACGGAACAGGGCCCAGTCCGTCCCAATGACGTCGGGGTTGAGGCCAATGAAAATGCATTCCGAGCCAAAATGCACACCACCACTTTCTCCACCCTCCCCCCCCCCACCCCTCCCCCCGTCCCTGCCCCCCACCCCACCCCCACCCTGCCCCCCCCCCCACCCCCAAAAGAACAAAGAAAAAAAGGGAAAAAAAGAAAGAAAGTAAAGGCGTAAATAATCATCACCGACAATAAAGCACCAAAGGGCAACAAAAAAAAAAAATCGATTCAGCATCGATCATCAGGACCTCCCTAAGTGGACGTAGAAGAGTTTCAAAGTGCAAGTGAATGCATTTATACTGACAGAGACAAATACTTTACAATTAAAAATCGTCTGCCCAGTATAATTTTTTTTTTTTAAGTTATTACAATCATCAGACGATAACAGCAAGTACTCCGACCAACAGTAAATGCCATGTTTTGTAATAGCTACAGTACCAGATGCCTCTCCCGGTAAAAGACACGTACAACGATGATGTGATCAAGCACAAACCTTGATGTACCACGCCCATGCATCTCGCGCAACTGGTACTGCCACAGGATGTACTGTATCGATCAGCAAGTGGACCATCCCAGACTAACAACTGATGACCCCAGCCCAAAAACCACACGTGATGTGTCCAGCATGAGGCATAGGTCCTCATGAGGATCTATGCCTCTTGCAGATGGACGGTGCACAGTGTCGGAAAGCGGAGAGGAGTAGGTCCAAAATCGTGTTTCCTGTCAGCCTTACCGATAGCGCAAGACTATCTAGCGGACATGTTGACATCAGCACGCGACAAAGCAAATGCCAGAGTCGTTTTAATTCTCTCTGGGACCTCTTTTTGTCGTTAAACCCTGACCTGCTTGTGACACACCGAATTAGTTTCACCGAAAGCGCGTTTCCCCCAACACTGGTTATCTCCATCGATTCGCTGTGCTGATCAGCGCAGCGAATCGAGGGAGACAACCAGTGTGCTTATTTCTTTCACTTGTGGAGCCATCTGGAAAAGATGATCCAGCCCTGGTATAGTAAAGGACAGTGCCGGAGTTGCAAATATCAGCGAAACCCTTGAGCCATTGCGTTCGATCGAGGTCCTGTAGAATGTGCTGTGAGTGAAGGGACCCCTTTTATTACATGAAAGCTGACATGTGTGGAGAAACATACCGATTACTAAACAAACAAACAAAAAAATTCAACCTTGACGAAATGCAATCATAGACATATTTACTGCGCTGTGAGTTGAGAGGTTTACCAGTATTTTACATACTGAAATCATATACAAACGCTATAGATGATTCACATTTAATTTTCTACAGACTTTGATACCATCCAAGTTTGTTTTTTCCACTCAGAATGAGGGACAGCGAGGGGTGAGAGATGGACCTGGTTCAGTACTGGATGTCTCCTTTCCAAGAGGTCGACTTACTCTGGGACTCAAGTTTCATAAAGTGGATCACAGCTGTTTGTTGATGTACCCTAACCTTTGAATAATGTTCAGCAATCCTTTATTATGTGAAAAAGTTCCTGGTTGAAACAAACAAACAAACAAACATCGATCATATACTCACGTCACTGAGGGACTTGGCATACGTCAGGATACCTTTTTCCAGAATAAAAAATCTCTGAAACAAACGACAGTACAAGAAATGTCAAAAAATGGCACACATTCTTCTAAGATCTTAAAGAACATCTTTATCAAAGTTATTTGTCACTACTTCAGATGATAATGTCAAAGCATTTTTTGGTGTGTCCCCCCCCCCCCCCCCCCTGAAAATTCCAAAATAAGCCCTACTTAGGTCGGCATTTATTTCACATTTTACTTCTTCCATTTCGGCAAACAGCAGTCTCAAAAAGTCAATAAAAGGTGCACTTTAACAATAAGGTCAAGTCTGGATTGAAAGGTGACACTTCGGGCTTCGGGGCATTTGACTTTTTGACCCATTTAACCCCACAACCGCCATTTCCCAAATTTTTGAGGTGTCACCAAACGACTATGTACCAGTTGCAGGAGTTGTATCGACCCCGATAATTCAAGGGTAGTGCCAGATTAGCTTGGCGCCAAGAGGCGCCAAGCTAATCTGACACTGCCCTTGAATTATTAAGGTCGATCCGTTTCCTGCTGTAGGGCGTTGGGGCTAAATGGGTTAAAGTACCATTACGCATAAATCTGAAGACACTTTTTAGCCCCATTTGTGTTTGATATGCCTTGTCAACACACCTAATGAACTTTAACAGCAGTCTGGACACGCAGCAAAAGCACACGCTTAATCGCACTTATACTTGTTTATCCTGCGCTGCCATTAGCTTGTCTCAATAGCTGTTTCTTGCACTGGTAGCCTTGCATTTCTAGAACGGAGTGGAGTCATTGTCAGGTTACTTGATATAACGACGACGTGCATTGTCTTGTGTCTAAATGAATCCTAACTAGACCTGTATGTAGCTTTTCGTAGCCATCTGTTACATAAGTGTATCTTTGAACAGTTACGGCGGTAGTGGGCCTTTAAAGTCTTGCGTGATTATTTTATTTTAATATTGTACTAAGCACTGCTGATCACTGGCGTCCGAAGGTGATCCTTTGTGAGTGGTCAGACTTCACGCCCGCTGAGCACGCGCGATAAAACCTATCTCAGTACGTCTCAAAGAGGCGAGGTATATTACACAATCACTTTCAACGTCGAATGCTTCCAGTTTCATGGCGCGAGATGCAACCTCTCATAAACAATTCACCATCAAACACTGCGCTTGTAATCTAAGATCAGACGCTTCCTCGGGCGGACTAGTTGGCTTCCCAGACGGATAAACTACGTAGTGACCTGTCACTTGAAATGTCAGCCAAGATGCATGGATGCCCATTACGCCCACAGAGGTGAACCCCCCCCCCCCCCCCCCCCCCCCCCCCCCCCCCCCAAAAAAAAAAAAAAAAAATGGTGTCAGTGTTTATGGGAAAATTTGCACAGCACGTACAAATTACGGAGATAAACCCGCGCGGGCGGGAAAACCTTAAAAGCAATCGATATTTGTCTGTGTGCTGGTCTGTGATTTTGGAGCTTACGGCCCTCGGCCGTAAGGTCCAAAATCACAGACCAGAACATACTGTGGGTCAGGTTGCCGCAGCGGCCAAACGTGCACAGATGAGTAATGGAAGGGCACCATTACCGTGAGAATCGTTGCGTATGCGTTACGAAATAAAACGTAGGCTGCTGATTTGTTTATTTGCGGTCCCATTACACATTATCCGGTGATGTGAATGTTTTGTTTCTCAACATTTCACTGTCCACGCTCAACACCATCAATCTGAAATATTTATCAGCCACGCGGGATACATTTCTAACGTTTCACTCAAGCTCTGTAAAAACGTTCGGGGTTTTTTTTTTTATATATATACTCTGTCGATAACGATACATTTCAACGTCAAAAATAGAACAGACGCAGCAGTGTTTTCACCAGACTACGCAATGGATTTCGCGTTCTACTTTATTAACGTTCTTCCGAACGGGGGGGGGGGGGGGGGGGGGGGGGGGGGGGGGAGGGGGGGGGGGAGGAGAGAGAGAGAGAGAGAGAGAGAGAGAGAGAGAGAGCAAGGACGCCGATATCTGCGATCTTCATTATAAGCCACCCAAAAAGAGACATGTATTACTGTTGTACCGGATACGGTTTTTACACTTCTGACGCATTTTCCTCACTACGCTGATGTCAAGTCATGCTTCTGTTTCCTTCACTCCCTGCGCAAAACGATGGGGATCGACTGAGACGTGACAGCTCAAGAGCTGTGCCCGACTAGCTCGTCGCATAGACTATATTAGCTCAAGGGGCATTGCCTGATTCGTTTGGCGCCTACGGGGCGTCAAACAAATCAGGCACTACCCTTGAGTCACCACGGTCGATCCATGACCCGCAGCCGCTACGCTGAATTTAGCAGACGATCGTGAAATGTAAGACGTTACATACAATATCTATATAGTGTATAAATATTATTCCACTAATGTTACTGCAGGCGTGTGCTTTTCTGTCAAGCTTGCCCTGTTAGTAAAGAACATTCCAAGAGTGAGCCGAATACGCAAATATAAAATATACTCAGAGACCCAAGTTTAGCCTATATCTTTTTTATGAGGCACTGTCCTTTTACACGTCATGGTCGATCCATCGTCCGCGGGTTGATTAGTTCGGGGTTTAAGTGCAACGGCACCGGAGTGGTAATGGAGGGCCCTAACGGGCGGGTTTATGGCTTATGAGGAATCCGGACAGTTAATATGCGTGGAGTAAAATATACATCAACACTGATCAAGTCAGGCGTACTGCAACTGTACCAGTTTGATTAACCCATATCATACTGAGGCTAAAAGCTTCAAATTTGTACACTGCCATATGCAAGCTACATTATAGTACTTACAGATAAGGATATAGACCAATGGCTTTAGTTCAAGCGTGGTGCCAGAATAGATTGGCGCCTCTAGGCGCCAAGCTATTCTGGCACCACACTTGAACTATTTTAGTTATACTTATTTCACACACTGATGTATTCCGAAGGATAAGGGTTAACTCGTAAACTCCCAGAACTAAATGACTTCCATTCAATAGCATGGGAGTACTTTAGTTTGGGGGGTCATGAAGAGGACCACTGAGCAGAGAAGAAGCGGAATACAGTGGACACTGTGGACACAGTTTGACGAGCTCGATTTTGCAGACGACTTGGCTTTACTGTCCCACACTCATCAACAAATGCAAGACAAGACCACGAGGCTTGCTGACATCTCGTCCCAAGTGGGTCTCACCATCCACAAACAGAAAACAAAGACAATGAGGCTGAAGGCAACCAGGGAAGAACCAGTCTTGCTTGCTGGTACCCCGTTGGAGGAGGTAGAGTCCTTCACCTATCTCGGGAGCGTCATCGACAAAAAGGCGGCACTGGTGCAGATGTCAGAGCACGAATCGGTAAAGCCAGAGCAGCCTTTCTTCAGCTGAAAAAGTGTGGAGTTCCAGAGAGCTGTCACAACACACCAATGTCCGGATTTTCAACTCCAACGTAAAAGCAGTTCTCCTATATGGAGCAGAGACTTGGAGGTTGACAAAAAAACCATAGTCAACGGAGTACAGATCTTCATAAACAGTTGCCTTAGAAGAATCTTGAAAATCCACTGGCCAGAGAAGATCAGCAACGTCAGACTCTGGGAGAGAACAGAGCAGATAACAGCAGAGAATGAAATTGGGCGATGAAGATGGGGATGGATTGGTCACAGTCTGAGAAAGCCAGTTTCCAGTATCACTAGGCAGGCATTGTCATGGAACCCCCAGGGAAAGAGAAAAAGAGGCAGGCCGAGAAACACCTGGCGTCAAGACCTCCAAGCAGACATCAAGAGACTGGGGACCACCTGGAGAAGCACAGGACAGGAGTCGCTGGAGGTCTCTCGTCGACGGCCTATACCCTGGGAGGGGTGACAGGCGTAAGTAAGTAAGTACTTTAGTTTGGGGAGTTTAAGAGTTAATTAGAACCTTCGTCGTCCTCTGATGGTATGAAAGTTAAAAGAAAGCGCGTACAATGGTTACCGCCCTCGATCCGCTACGCATCCACGCGTAGTGGATCGAGGGAGGTAACCAGTGTGAGAAGAACAATTACACACAGATACGCTCACCTTCTGCCATCCTTTTATGGCCCACTTTCTTTTCTCCGTCAGAGACCCCGAACACGTCAGGTTCCGCTTTCTGATGGTTACGGTATCAACTAACTCAAGGCTGCTGCAGTGTACCAGTACCGCACAGGCGGCAATTAACCCGTTCAGTGCCGAGAAACTTACACCACCCAACTGCAAGAGGAATAGATCCTCATGAGCCCCCGCAGTTGCGGGGGCTCATGAGGATCTATGCCTCTTGCTGACACCACTTTGAATCCACGTTCCTGTGACATCTGGATGTGTTTTTGTCTTGAATTAACTAAACTTGCAGATTCTGCGTCCAGCTAGCACTGAGCGGGTTAAACTAAGCAGGCACTGCCCTCGACACGTCACGGTCGATCCATCTCCGCCACGAACACGACAACAAACACACAGATACACGAACAACACACACACACACACAAACGCAAAGACTCACCTTGTGCCATCCTTTCAAAGGCCACTTTCGTCTCTTCAAGAGGAAGCCCTCGTATTTCCCGGGCTTCTCCTCGCATTTCTGCCCGTCCCTCAGCCCTTCCAGGATCTCCCACTCCCGGCGCGACTTCCTCGACCTTTTCCTCCGGCTTTTGGGGGCGGGGCCGGCGCCGGCGCCGGTGTAGGCCAGTGCGGTGGTGGAGGTGGCGGTGCTGTTGTTGCTGACGTCCACCACGGACTGGGAGGACATGGAGATGTTGTCCTCACTGCCATCCTGAGGAAAGAAACAACAGAAACGAGTGAGTCAGTCAATCAATCAGAACGAAAGAAATAAGAGCTCAAGATCATCAAGTGCATCAAAACTGTAATATGAAATAAGTACTGATAATTGTTATAGTATAAACGTTAGGCGACCAACAAAGCGATTGTTAGAAAGGTACTTGAAAACCAATAAAGAAAACTCACAAACCAGATAGGTGAGGCTAGCGCTGGCAGAATTGTACACAAACCAAGGGGAATCACTCAGCGCTTGACAGACAAACAGGGCAGGGGATCTAACTGTTTGTCTGTCAAGCGCTGAGTGATTCCCCTTGGTTTGTGTACAATAAAGAAAAGAATGTGTTCTGGTCTGTGACTTCGGACACTACGGCCAAAGGCCGTTAATCCAAAATCACTGACCAGAACACCGAAACCCTGCCGGTCCAAAACAAACATTTTTCATTTCACTCATCCATCTGTCATTCCATTCATCTATTAATTCATCCATCCACACACACACACACACCTATTCATCCATCTGTTCACTCTTCCATCTACCTCTTCAACAACCTGTCTATCCATTTAGCCCCCCCCCCCCCCAAACCCCCACCCGCTCCATTTTCACTTAATTATTTATCTATTCATTCTATTTTCCACTTTTCTCCGGCATTTTCATAACTGTATTGTCAATGTTAAAGAGAGGGATGCTACTCTTGGGCGAAGTGTGTTAGGCACATTAGCGTGGCGTCGCCTCATCACATTTGTCTGGGATGGAATGCTACAATCTAACCCATAAGTCATGGGACTAAACTCGGAATCACACGAGCGTGCGCGTGAACGTCGCACAAGAAACATCATCAGTGACTATACTAACTAACAGGCCCGGATCAGATAGGAGGTCGAGAGGGGTGCACAAGGGGAATCCGCCCCCCCCCCCCCCTCCACCCCCACTCTAAGGACAACTCAAACAGAAGACCCTGCGGCGAGACCTCATCTTCCACTGGCCAAAAAGTCAAACGACCGAGGCAGGGGTGGGGGGTGGGAGACCTTTCCACCACTGGCCGAAAACTGAAACGACAGAGGTAGGGTGGGACCCACGACGGCCGCAGTGGGCCCGCGCACGGGCGTGCGCGAGCCCACTGCGGCCGTCGTGGGCCCGAAGGCGTTTTGCTACAGGGGAAAGGGAGTGGGGGCGTCTCCAGGACCAACTTTATATTTTCAATCACTGGACAAAATAAAAACAAAAACAATTTTTTTTTTTTTTGGTGGGGTGGGATAGGTTGGAGTGTTGGTTCACGAGCATCCAGTGCACCCGCCCACCTTGTCAGACTCCGCATTTCTCCCCTTCTGCCTCCACACCCATCAACAATGTGAACGAGTTCCCTGTGATGAAAATAATTACCCACCATAATATAAAGAGGCGCATTATATCGACGGCCAAGTAAACACCTGCTTCACGACTGGCAAATAGCATTTGGGCAGTCATGTGTTTCATCGCGTCAGACTACCTCGGTCACAGAATCTAACTGCATTGCCAAGAAAGCCTCTGCCAGCCAAGGCTCGTAGATTCTCATAAGGCACTGCGGCTGCAGGCGTTCATGACAGTCTATGCCTCAGTCATAGAGGTGGGAAAAGGGGAAGAAATGAAGCGATGATTAACACATTCGAGACGTGCTGCATTCGGTTACGCGGCTTTATGCCGCGTATCCGAATGCGGCACGTCTCGAATGAGCTAAGAGGACGTAATCTGGGCGAGAAGTCTTCAGCATCAAACAAGCTACACATTCGAGACGGGCTGCATTCGGGTACGCGGCTGTATCCGAATGCGGTGCGTCTCGAACGAGTCAAATACACAATACAAAGACGAAAGACACAATAAATGTGCATAAATCGAACAAACAATCGCCCAGTTGATCCTTAAGAATTCCGCAGTGGCACTAGCAGCAAATTGCCAGTTGGAAAAACGTACAAGGTACCAAATGCAGTATTCAACATTCACAGTGTGATATACCTCATTCGCGATTCTCGTATCTCGTCGGCGAGCAAAAACGTTATTAGCGTGCTGGTATGCGATTATGGACCTTACGGCTTCGAGCCGTAATGTCCAAAACCACAGATCAGCACGCGAATGCTCTTTTCACGACCCTTCTTTATACCCAGAACGTAGGATGTGCTGACAACGCAAGCACGCGCAACTGCGCTGTAGATGCCCACTTGATAGCAACGCGGGAATAGAAAAGTGGTCGATGATAGTAGAGGAGTGATTCCCCGGGGGCCACAGAGTGTCGGAATGGCTTTCCGTAACGCAAGTCCTTTTGTATGCAAGAAGCATAGATTCTCATGAGCCCGCGCATCGCACGGGCTCATGAGAATCTATGCCTCTTGCTGGAAGATGTCAGTCGAATTCAATGCATCTTTGCTCCATACACTTTAGGGGGTTTCAAGTCAGAAGACGTAAGTGGACCAGGCAGCATGAATAATCACTCAGGGACTGGCGCATCTCTCTGTGGTTAAATTCCAGCCACACAATCCCATTGCGTGTATGCCTTGTATCAGCATAAGGCACAGGTCCACATGACCTAAGGGAATATGAATGAAAATCTACACCCTTCACGGGACCCATTTACATAAGTGCTCTTCCAAAGGAAGGAGTCACGGGACGTTCATCTAGCGATTGGTACAAACCAGAAGAGCGTCTTACGGCTGGTACTGGAGAATAAGAGGCTTGTGTCAGGGGATGTCATGAAAGTTGTCCAAAGTCGAGAGTTTCCTTTACAAATGCGATTTCAAACTTTTATGGCGAACGCTGCACGTCTGCAAGAGCCACAGATCCACATGAGCACCCCCCCCCCCTCCCCCCAATCCCCCAAGCCCGAAATGGGCCTTACATGCGAACGTATCTGATAAGTCATCATAGTGAGGTTTCGTCTGCGACGAACGACTACCAACAACAAAAGAGAGCGAAGTCATGGCGAATCGGTAACCATCATGTGCAATAAACACATACACCACTCCAAACACCTCCAAGAGGCATGGGTCCTCATGAGCCCGGACAGACACCACTCCAAACACCTCCAAGAGGCATGGGTCCTCATGAGCCCGGACAGACACCACTCCAAACACCTCCAAGAGGCATGGGTCCTCATGAGCCCGGACAGACACCACTCCAAACACCTCCAAGAGGCATGGGTCCTCATGAGCCCGGACAGACACCACTCCAAACACCTCCAAGAGGCATGGGTCCTCATGAGCCCGGACAGACACCACTCCAAACACCTCCAAGAGGCATGGGTCCTCATGAGCCCGGACAGACACCACTCCAAACACCTCCAAGAGGCATGGGTCCTCATGAGCCCGGACAGACACCACTCCAAACACCTCCAAGAGGCATGGGTCCTCATGAGCCCGGACAGACACCACTCCAAACACCTCCAAGAGGCATGGGTCCTCATGAGCCCGGACAGACACCACTCCAAACACCTCCAAGAGGCATGGGTCCTCATGAGCCCGGACAGACACCACTCCAAACACCTCCAAGAGGCATGGGTCCTCATGAGCCCGGACAGACACCACTCCAAACACCTCCAAGAGCCATAGATCCTCATGAGCCCTCCGGGCTCATGAGGATCTATGCCTCTGGGAGGTGTTTGGAGTGTTGTCTATGCTTACGGTGCAAGCTGGTTATTCGCCATGACCTTGCTCTTGTTCGTTGTTGGGAGTCGTTCGTCAACGGAAACCTCACTAATAACTAGCCCAGTCGTCGTTTTCTAGCCCAGTCGTCGACCAAATTGTACCCGTCGACATACTCCGGGTGAGGATGCCTCACAGCAAGGTGCACATATGTTCATGTACACTGCGGCTGCAAGGGATCATGACAATCTGTATCTCATGCACGCGCAACAAGGTAGGCTAAAAACTAATGATCCTGACCACATTTACACATTTTAAGAATCAATAACAGCCGACGAGAAACTGGATAAATGGCGGTTACGTAAGGTTTGTCTGAAGGAGTCAGGTGATGATGACACACGGGTTGTCTCCCTTGAGCCCGTACCGCTGATTCGGCAGCGGCTGCGAATCGAGGGAGACAACCAGAGTCTGGATGACGGGACAGCGCTGCCAGACTCAGATACATGATGCACGGAGACAGACAGAAATGTACGTTTCTATTATAACTTTCCAGCCAAAAAAAAATGTAAAAAGTCATGCCTAATTCTGGTTTCTGAGTCCCCCCCCCCCCCCCCCCACCCACCCCACCCACCCTGATTTCCGTCGATTAAGATAAGGTAACATTCCAATCTGTCCAGTTGTGGACACATCTCCGCGCAACAAGTCAGGCACGCGGCAGTCATGAGTATCTCATCTGAAAAATTGTTAAGCGATTGCGGGAAAATCCCTGTGGGTGACCTTGTGCGACAGTTGCTGCAGAAAAAAAAAATCAATTGTCCACCCACACGCTAAAACCCAGACGACAACCACAATATAAAAGTACTCGATCTGTGCAGGCAAGAGGCGTAGATTCTCATGAGCCCCTGCGTCAGCAGGGGCTCATGAGAATCTATGCCTCTTGCAGATGGCTCAAGGGCCGTGTCGGGTTGCTTCTGTAACCATGCGATGCCACGTGTCTGTGTGTGTGAGTGTGATTACATTAGTGCCACGTTTGCATGCGATAAGCCTTATCGGGGGATGAAACGAGCGTCACAATTGCGGAGAAAGCACCGTCGCACAGGGGAGAAGAAATTAGTTATTTTATAACTTCGCATTAGATACAACAACTGATATCTCGGTCAATGTTTCCGCGGGAGAGGGATCGATCGCGATTGCGCAAGTGTAGTGTGCGCTTAGCCTGTTTGCGCGCAGAAAGTGGACGAGGCTAAGTATCTGATTTCTGCAGACAGACAGACTGACACAGACAGACAGACAGACTGACAGACAGACAGACAGACAGACAATGACAATGATTCTTTATTTTACAACGGTTAAAGTTTTGGTTGGGAAAACCATTTTTGGAACTTGCCGTTGCTAATCTAATTTACATATACTAATGGTCAAAACTTAAGGGCCACCCCACTTTTTTTGTGTCATTGTTTATCGTCGCAAGTACGCTAATAAAATACAATGTTCTGTCGATCCAAACGGGTTAGAAGTTGACCTTAGACAGTCCACTGTACAGGGAACAATAGACAACAATTCATCAATTTCCACGAACGTGTCAAATGCACGTGAAACATCGTCAGTTTTTGTGAAAAGCTGTGCGATATTGGCAAGTACCAAAGGCAGGCAGGTGGAAAAACTTGGTAAAGTCGTGATGCACGTGCTAAAGGGGTCAGTCGTGAACACTGAGCACTTCTGTTTCGCTACAAATACCGGTACGGTTGGGGCATAATTGTCACTTTCCTAACCATGCCACCACAACGAAGCCTAACGCCAGTAGATCAAGGCCGGGCGCTAGCATGGCTGCAGGATGGAATTTCCGGACAAGAAGTTGGGAGACGTCTTTGGGTGTCCCATTCAGTGACCCAGAGGCTGCTGGCACGATTCCAAGAAACTGGAAGGGCAGAACGACGACCCTGCTCTGGACGCCCGCGCTGCACCAGCAAAAAGGAGGACAGATACCTCTGTGTGGCGGGTCTGCGCGACCGAACTGTCACGTCAACCACTCTACGACGTCAACTGATGCAAGCTGCAAACGTTAACGTCAGCCTCTGGAGACACCACGGCGAGCGATTCATGGATGGATGCGTCCAAGAAGTGGATCCCTACGGAGGAGGCTCAGTCATGGTCTGGGCAGGCTTCAGCAGGGAAGGAAGGCAGGACCCCCCCCCCCCCTCCCCTCCACGTCATCCGAGGCACCCTGACTGGACTGCGCTATCGGGACTAGATTGTGCAGCCCCTCATCCAGCCAGCTCTCCAACCCATAGGTGGCAATGCTGTTCTGCAGGACGACAACGCTCGACCTCATCGCGCCCGTGTGGTGGATGAGTTCCTCGAGCAACGGGGCACCATGAGAATGAAGTGGCCAGCTCGTTCACCTGATCTGGCTCTCATCGAGCACCTCTGGGACGTCCTGTGGCAACGTGTAGTCAGCAACCACCCCCACCTCAAGGCGTCCCCCAGCTGACTTAGTTCCTGCAACAGGAGTGGGATCCGATCCCACAATAATTATGTTCTCCGAACCCTGGTGAAGTCCATGCATCAACTCTGCAATGAATGCTTGGCTGCAAACGGTAGGTACACTCGCTACTGACGTGACCAGTCGTGTGACTTTTTAAATGAGGGGTGGGTGAACATTCTAACGTACTGCTGTTGTTACAATTGCTTGATTTACTCAAAACTTAAATGAAATTGTTACTGAATAAATAGCAAAGTACTGACTCCAAGTATTGTTACATTATTTGTGTGGTGTTGTCAGTGCGTCTGCGATAAAAGGTGGCGCTTAAGTTTTGACCATTAGTATATAATGCACATGGTACGAATATATATATACTTCTTTTTTTTTTAATAAACCAAACAATCAAATAATTATTTTTTTAAAAAATTAAAGGAAAGCAAAAGAGAGAGAGAGAGAGATAGATGGTTGGTTGTGCATTGCTTAACGTCCCGACAGCAACAAGACTTTCTCAGGACGTGCCTGCACTGCTTGAAAAAAAATAATTAAAATAAAAATATAAAAACATAAAATAAACAGAATACTGAATGTATGTCGCCAGCAAGTCTCAATACGCTAAATAAACCTAAGACCATTTCAGTAACAACACACATCCAATATCAAGAGCTACAGGAAGCGCAGACTGTAAAGAAAGTTTAAAAAAGGAAAATACAGGTGAATGGACCAATGGTAGACAGAAACACATGCCCCAGAATAGAGGGGAAAACCCACCCTGTGGGGCTGACCAGGATGATCCTGGGAGGCTAAAAAGTAGTTAATCCCACCCAAGTCCCCCAGGGCAGACCCGGGTGGGGGCCGTCACACGGTGAGGGTTGATGAACTAATACGTCCATACGTCATATAATTCCAGTTTTATTTCCAGCGCCAACAGGAAGGAACGCGAAGGAACGGCCATAAGCCACCGTCGACCTATCTCATGAGATTCAAGTTGTTTTTAGACTTCTGAGACGATTCATCCGGCGCTGGGGTCAGTTGCATGAGTGGACTCTAATCCTGCGCAAGCCACTAAGCAAGGTGCTCCGCTGTAGCGGAGCACCTTAGGGGCTTGCGCAGGACGAAGCGCACTCATGCAACTGAGGCCTGGTTCTAACCTAACGTCTATTACTGACCGATTGAGGTTAGTGGGTCGGGCGATTCGCGAGTAATGCTGGCGGTTCTTTTGTAACAAAAATAGCCCATTTTCTACTGCCCTTAGTCAGGGGCTTTCACGCACACAAAAATACTTCTTCTGCTTGGCTCGCACGTCATTACAAGGCTGTTTGACGTGCCAGGAATTTTTGCCGCTGCCATTGGAAAGCACCGGCCACGGTCACTGGTTTCCTGCTGATGAGTCGATTTAGGAACGGATTACACTAACACGAGTTCGTAAAGAACTCGTGCTTAGCACATGATATACTGACGGGCAACAAAAAAGTGACACCACCCGAATCTTCGGAAACACTCGAGTGTTTCCGATGGTTCCAGTAATGTTGCACTTCCTTTTTGCTTGTCAGTGTCTCGGGGATTGCACCGGAGAGCACCAAGAAGAAGTGCGAGAGGCATCGATCCTCATGAGCCCCTACTATCGCATGGGTTCATGGAAATATGTGTATCCTGAAGGATTGTCATCCTCACTGCAAGAAAACCAAAAGTACATGTGAACCGACTTTAAAAAAAGAGAACGTTCGAGGGTGTCAGAGGTTAAGTCATGTAGGCCCGACGCCATACGGCAGGTGATGGATCAACCATGATAATTCAAGGGTAGTGCCGGGTTAGCTTGGCGCCATCAGGCGCCAAGCTAATCCGGCACTACCCTTGAACTGTCATGGTCGATCTGTCTCCTGGTACACAGTTGATACGTGACGCCTCTAAAATATAGGAAATGCGACCTGGCGGATAAATGGGATATTTTACATCAGACATGAACACCGCGTGGCCTTCTCTCGGATTTATTGAGTACGAAGCGTAATACAAGTAGAGACAAACTTTTTAGGCCTGAGGGCATAGGGGCCTGACGAGTGGTGCTTTGACTAAATTAATGCAAGTCCGCTGCGCCACCGCGTGCGCGCGGCCACCGCGTAACTAGCTCAAGTCAGAATACAAGGGAGGAAACGAAAGGCACGCGAAGCGGCGAAGCACTGTTTTTTTGGGTTTGTTTTTTTTCAGAGCAGTTTTCAGCCCTCAAAGCAACCATCCGCCTAAAACCTCGAACTGAACAAACTCAGTAGATATTTTGCCACAAATCTACACCAACCTTGTCCTCCGATCAAAACTGATAGTTTAGTATCAAAGTTTTTGCACAGTCAAGCATCATTTTAGCAGACGTCGATTTGTTGGGTTTTAGATGTGGCCGGAAATACGCCTCATGCTCATTTGTCATTGTTTTATGTAAATTAGCATATCCAATGAAATTAAAACGAGTGCATCTTACTGTTGACACGAACTTGTGACCTGCATGCAGCAATCCGCGCTTTAGGTACGTATTTCCCCCAACCCGAAAAGCTCTACTTTAATGGAGCATGCTCAGTTGTCAATATATTTTCAAGTAATTTGCTTTGACTTTAGAGTAAACACAGCAGAAAACAATGGATGCACAGCAATGCACAGTGGCCTTTTTCACCACACTCTACTAAAGGATTTAACGTTCAACTCAATATGTTGAAAATTTGGTCCGGGCTACTTTCGGCCACAGCTAGAATTTCGCGTTCGTGGTTCGTTTCCTCCCTTGTATTCTGACTTGAGCTAGTTACGCGGTGGCCGCTTGCACGCGGTCGCGCAGCGGATATGCATTTAATCAAAGCACCACTCGTCAGGCCACAGCCAGAATTTCGCGTTCGTGGTTGGTTTCCTCCCTTGTATTCTGACTTGAGCCGCTTGCACGCGGTGGCGCAGCGGATTTGCATTTAGTCAAAGCACCACTCGTCAGGCACTAGCCTGAAGGTTATTTCCGTACGTCGCTGTTCCGATGCCGCCTCTAGGACGATCTGATCATAACTTGGTTAAACTCGTGCCACGGTATACACCACGCGTACAACGCGAGCCGCCGCTTCAGAAATGGTCCACAGCAGCTAAAGAGGCCCTGAAAGGTTGCTTTGACTGCACCAAGTGGAATGTTTTTACTGACACTACTTGTGTAAGCGATGTTGCCGCCGAGCTGGCTGACACAGTTTGCAGCTACATAAATTTCTGCGTAGACAGTGTTGTGCCTAAAACAACTGTTAAAATCTATTCCAACAACAAACCTTGGGTCACGAAGCACATCAAGGAGGTCTTAAACAGAAAGAAGACAGCTTTTGAAGACAAGAACAAAGAACAGTTACGGACAGTACAAAAGGAACTGAAAAGGGAGCTTAGGAAGGGGAAGGAAGCATATCGAAAAAAGATAGAAAAACCGTTTGAGACTGGTAACATGAAACGTGTGTGGGAGGGTATGAATCTGATGAGTGGGAACAAGAAGCAAAAAGCTGTTCCGGTTTTGAGCAAAACTACGGACTATGCCAACGACTTAAATCAGTTCTATGCAAGATTTGATTGTCATGATTTTGAGCATGAGAGGGGAACAGGTCAAGGAAATGCTAGTTAGTGGACCTAAACACATGCAAAGTGAAGTGATTGTGGTGACCGAGGAGGAGGTGCTTAGCGTACTTAAACATACCAACCCAAACAAAGCGGCTGGGCCAGATGGTGTTAGATCAAATGTGTTAAAATTATGCGCTGAACAACTGTACCGAATTCTTTGCTATATTTTTAACGTCACTTACCCAGTGTGTCGTTCCCTGTTCATGGAAGACCTCTTGTATTGTCCCCGTGCCAAAAAAACAAACTGTATCTCTGATGAATGATTTAAGACCAGTTGCTTTTACCTCGTGTGTCATGAAGGTTTTTGAGAGGGCTGTTCTTTCACATTTTAAAATACAGGTTGCAGATTTTATGGACCCCTTTCAGTTTGCTTACAGAAGACAAAGAGGTGTTGATGATGCCATTTTGCATGTTGTAAACAACATCTACTCTCATTTAGAGAACCCAGGAGCCTCCATTCGACTGATGTTCTATGATCTTTCGTCTGCTTTTAACACCATTCAGCCACACATACTCGCCTCCAAACTAGTTCACATGAACATAAATGCCTCTACCATTCTTTGGGTTTTAGACTATCTCACTAACCGGCCACAATACGTCAGAATTAGTTCGGATCTAATCTCAGATGTACCTTTTACCAACACCGGTGCACCACAGGAGACTGTCCTGTCGCCTTTTTTGTTTTCTTTGTACACAGCAGACTGTTGAGCTACTCATGACGACTGTGTCATGGACAAATACGCTGACGACACGGCACTGACAGGTCTGATTACAGATGACAGACACTATCGACAAGAGATCGATGACTTTGTAGAGTGGTGCGATAGAAACTACCTTGAATTACATGTTGGCAAGACAAAAGAGATGGTCATAGATTTCAGGAATAACAAACAGCATCCCGGTCCTGTTGTTATCAAGGGAACAGAAGTTGAGCGTGTAGAGTCCTACAAGTATTTAGGTGTTCTTTTTGACAACGCGCTCAACTGGAAACAAAACACAGATGCTATTGTGAAAAAAACGCATACCCGTCTTTACTGTTTGAGAAAGCTCAGATCATTTCATGTAAGCACTCAGCTTTTACAGATGTTTTACTGCTCCAGTATTGTTAGCATGTTAACTTTTGGACTGACGTGCTGGGGGAGAAATTTATGTAACAGAGACCAAGATCGTCTTAACAAAGTAATCCGGAAAGGGGGTGGGGTGATTGGTAGGGCACAGGATAATTTGGACACACTGTACAACAGACGGATTACAAACAAATTGGCAGACATTCTTGATGACAAAACACATCCACTTAGATATGAATTTGACAGCAGACGTATCGAACGAAGTGGCAGACTCCGAGTACCCAAAAGTCGTACATCACGTTATGCCAACTCTTTTGTCCCTCAGGCTGTTATCCTTTTCAACAGTAATATCAGTAGATAGTGTCGGTCAACATTCTTCCGTCCTTAGTACTAGCCCTCTCAGTATTATTACTAGTATTATTACTATTGTTATTCAAAGGTAACAATATGTCTGTTACAGTTCATTTCTTTAATTGAGTGTTTTCTTTAATTGAGTGTGATGGGTTTTTTTTTTTAATGAGTGATTGATGAGGCCATGTGTTGTATGGGCAGACAGTGAATTTCCCCGTGAGGGATTAATAAAGTATTATTGTATTGTATTGTATTGTATTGTATTGTATTGTATTGTATTGTATTTCCTCTCCACATGATTTTCCATCTGGAGTTCCCGCTGACGCAGTCTGACGGTAATAGGGGTTACAGAGAGTTCACATATCACACTGGTTACCTCCCCCGATCCGTTGACTGACTACACTCCGCTTGCTGTTGGCGGTCAGAAGAAAAAGAAGACGCCGAACGCCCTATGCGCGCACCAGTGAAGAGATCACGCCAAAAACCTATCAGTCTTCAGGGGTACCTCCCTTTTCGAAGAATGAAACTCCAGTAGCCTACTCTGTGTGAGGAACAAACACGTTCATAATGAACCAATTGGCCATCGTCCACGCAAGCATTCGGAAAATTCACAGCAAATCATGCCCTGGGTTTCGAACTGAAGATGGAAATGTTGACACTTGACTTTTAGAGTTCCCATAACACACATCCGAGTCTGAGGATCCATGACAATCGCATG
Organism: Semisulcospira habei; assembly: GCA_036245525.1. NCBI lineage: Eukaryota > Metazoa > Mollusca > Gastropoda > Semisulcospiridae > Semisulcospira > Semisulcospira habei. Next base: position 163,996,015 of record BTPG01000008.1, read on the forward strand.
TCCGTTCTGACGCACAGCTCTGAAATGTGTGCATTATGCTGATGCACATATACATATTTTAAAGCTAGTAAAGTGCAGATTTTTAAACTCCAGTTTCAGATGTTTGACCCTCACTCGAAATTTCTACGGGGAACAGTGCTGGTCTTCCCACATAAATTGCTGCTCAAGACCTATCTTTTTATGCGTAGTATAGTTAAGACGTACATTAACCTCTTTATGGATTTTCAGTGTTTTAGCAGTCCTTGGCGGTACCTGTTCTTGTAACGGTGTGTGTGTGTGTGTGTGTGTGTGTGTGTGTGTGTGTGTGTGTGTGTGTGTGTGTGTGTGTGTGTGTGAATGTGTGTGTGTGTTGTGTGTGTGTGTGTGTGTGTGTGTGTGTGTGTGTGTGTGTGTGTGTGTGTGTGTGTGTGTGTGTGTGTGTGTGTGTGTGTGTGTGCTCTTCATATGTGTCACTTTAGTTGTAACATTTAGCTTTTACTTTCTTGTACTTTTTGTTCTGTTGTTTTTTATCTTGTAAAGCGCTTAGAGCACCATTATTAATTTGGCGGTTAAGCGCTATATAAATGTGCATTATTATTCTTATTATCTTCAGGAGCCCCTGCAGCTAGCTGGAGACACACGAGGACCCGACACCTCGTGCAAATGTAGGGAATTCACTGACTGTGTTTTTTTTGTCGGATATTCCCACAATCACACATGTGGGCTTAAACTATGCCACATTGGTTGTTTCCCTCGATTCGCTACCGCAACAGCGGTAGCGAATCGAGGGTAACAACCAGTGTGAAAGTACGCCTCTTTCAGATGGATGGTGTTTTCTGACAAATTGCCCCCCTCAATCCTCCCCCGCCTCGTCCCATGTCTGATCCTGCCCTCGCGGCCCTTCCGATATCCGTCAGATCAGAGCCATGACCCAGGCGGGGGACACAAGCCGTCGGGATGATGTGACCAGATCTGGTCTGAGGATCAGGCTCTGTGCTCGCTGGTGAACTTGCTGCGAGTGTCGCGCTGATCAGTCTTTAAAAGATAACAGCGGGAGACAGATGGATTACGACATTCCAGACGTGCTTCATTCGGATACGCGGCTTTGTTTAGGGGCGTATCCGGATGCGGCACATTTCGACATGACCTAACTGTGATTAAATTATAAGATGATTTTTATCTGTCCACGAGAAAGTAGAAATTTGCCAGATTAGACGCATAAATCAGAAGTTGCATTTACATCTTTTAATGGGTGATATTAGGCTAAATATTATTAATTAAATATTAACAATACCAACAACAAAAGGAATAGTTTTAAGACAAAGAAAGCAGAGAAAAAAAAATACATACAGACGATAAAAGTGTGCCAACACCTCGATTTTGTTAATTCCTACCGCCGTCACTCGATCAACCTTTCCGCACTTGACATTTAGAATAAAGGTGTTACTCTTGTAGTGTTTTGTCCTTTAGACTTCTGTGAGACAGGGACTGTGAGGAAAGACCAGCACGACCTGGCCGCGAGGAGGCAGCCGTCGCCCGTGGCTAGGGACATGATTTTGATGTCTTCACGAAATCACGGTCCTTCCGCAAATACTTCGTCTCTTTCACTTTAACCATGATCATCCTGATACACCCATTGCTTGAAATGAATCTGACTGATAGTTCACGGGTGATGACAGAATAGCTTGCCTCCGGCGCCAAGCTATTCTGTCACCACCCTTGAACTAAAACAGTTGATCCATCTCCTAATCTGTAATGTTGCCTGCATAGGGCAATAAGCAAATTTTACAAAATCAGCCTCAGGAAGTAATGGGTTAAGCACCACCTTTGGGAGGTGTATACCCGTACCAAACAGACCCATTCGAGCAGTACACTACAAGTACACGTCTGTTCAAATGAGATGCATAGCATCTCATTTGAACAGAAGTGTACTTGTGGTGTACTCTCCGAGTGGGTAGGTATCCGCAACTGTGACAGCGCAAAGGCAGTGCCTGATCAGCTTCGAGCCTCTCCTGCAAGGTCAGTGACAGCTCAAATGAGGTGCCTGATTAGCTTGGAAAAGCGACAAGCTAATTAACCTCTGACCTTGCGGTATCTCACTGTCTAGCCATCCCCCGACAATTTTCACGCAGGGTTTTGCGTGATCCCTCTGTTTGCTTCAGCCCCGGGCAAAATTAATCCGAGTGCGATATGAAGTGCCCACATATACAACTTTTGAGATGCTAACTTGAGATTAGTCTATTTGTAGACAGGTGCGACGACGGGCCAAACGGTGAAAAAATAAATTGTCAGTGTAACTGGAAAACCTCGTATCCGTGTGTCAGATACAAGGTTTTCTAGTTACACCGACGAATTTGCTTTCGAATTTGATCACTGTAGTTGATAACATGTTCAACGAAAACGGACTGTCAGTCTGTCTAAACAAAGCACTGGTAACTGTCATGGCAAAAATAAAGTTTGTAACAATGAAAATGAGCTCAACAACTCATCTTAAGAAATAAACCAGTTCATTTTTATTCTCAGTTTAGATTCATCTACTGGTATGTGACCAGGTATAACAAGAGCACATTATACGCTCCTCTTCACTGGGCAATGTAACATCCTTTTCACCTTCTGAAACAATGGTTTTCTAATGGCGTGAATTAAAACACATGTTATTATTATTAACATTATTATTTTTAATATCATATACTAAGCCTCTCTTCAAAAACAATTTCGACCGAGACATTGCAAACAGTGTAAGATCCCGCAAATGGTGGCTTCGTATTCACAGCGTTGTAATTAAACCTAATGACAGTTTCAGCATAGACAATCACAAAGCTACAATAAACAGCTGTTGAATGAACAATGTATGACCCTGGTGAACGGCTACACTAACAATGAATGGCAATGTTCATACGGGTAGTGCCTCTACAGTGTTTAAAACATTGAAGACCTGACGTCGAAATTACATGGAGGTGTCCTCTGAAGACTAGGTACCAGTCCACCAGATAGTTCAAAGGTAGTGCTAGAATAGGTATGGCGCTCCAGTTCAAGGGTGGTGCCGGAATAGCTTGGCGCCTGTAGGCGCCAAGCTATTCTGGCACCACCCTTGAATCATCACGGTCAATCCATATATTCTATTGTGCCAGAGTTCAGTGGTTCAAACCATTAGAGGTAATTCGATTGAAAGCTCTGATCAAAAGATGCGGCTGCATTGGATGGACATTCTTGGCTCATGGTAACCTTTTGTACTTACACTGAGTAGCATCCAGCGGTTTAGCACATTTGCATCAATTTAAATTATATTTTCAGCACAAGATAACACTTCATTCTTCAATGACAGCTGAGAATTCAATTTGTTTACGAAGCTGTACCACAATTACCTTGGATGATAAACTGCGGCTAACGAAGAACATGGTTAATTGGTTGTTTGAGTTGATCGCAGCACAGTCAACGAAGTCTACCCCACTTCAAACTGATACACTGACACCACACAATAAACAGAAAAGCAACGGTTTCATCGTGGTGTCTAGAAGCACCATCCGTTAAATGACCCATGCAGTCGGCGCCAGACGGATCGACGTCCAGCGCTAACTATGAAAGGTGAACCGGACCGTGACAGTCCAGAAGTATCTGGAAAATCGCCAAGTCCATCTGGCACTACCTCACACCTCACACTCGATCCGATGCTGAGCGGATCGATGGAGGTAACCAATGTGGCACAAAAACCTGAGGAGTATTCTTTTCACGCAACTTCGCAGACCATTCTAAGGTGTAGAATGTCAGCCAAAATTGGCTGTAGTTGTGCGAGGGTTATATTGCGTCAACCGCCATCTAATCCATATTCATCTCTTTTTCATTAGCCGATCGAACCGCCACCGCATAGGCTTGATTACTACAGAGGTAAGATAGAAAATTCACACCCGAGGAAAGCAAATGGCTAACCGATGACGATCCTCTATGCTGGAGGTGCGCAGATGTAAAGATATACGGGACGCTCAGCTGCGGAGTTCATTGTGGATCTGTGCCAGAGGAAAGATTTCTGCAGGTCTCGGAATGAGTTTGCCAACAACCAAGCAGATGAACCGACTAAACCTTTTAAGACTCAATTTCTTTTCCAGAGAATCACAGACATGAATAGTCTGCCTTTGTCTCAAGAAAAGGTTCTCCAAGGAAGATGATTCCCGGCCGACAGAAATCACCTTACTACACCACACTGGTTACCTCCCTCGAGCGGCCCTGTGTGCGTACCACCGTTGCCGCCGACGAGCCATGAAGTATCAATAACAGGATACATACACGCATCCAAAGTACCCGATCGTGAACGCGTCCTACACTGGATGGACAAGCAGGCTTCTGTCTGACGGGAACTGACCAGCTCGGATACTGATGAATGCGATCAAAGACTATACCCCTACGTAGGGGTATACTCTTGTCTCTTTGATGCGATCCTTTCCAAAAAGGGTCCCTGAAGATCTATATCTCCTGCAGTATGTTCACTGTTGTAATGAACTAGGATGTTGTTGCACTGCGGCCACCTTCCATGACGTCATTTTCACACTAAGCGCATGAGGCCCAAATACAAATTGGGAATTATCCTCTGAAAACTACAAACCAGTCCAGGATATAGAACGCCATGAAAGTTCAAGGGCAGTGCCAGGGTAGCTTGGCACCTATGCGCCAAGCTATCTTGGCACCACCCTTGAACTACTACGTCAAGGTGCATAGGAAACCAAATCAACATATCCCCACTAAACTATCACGGTCTATCCATCTCTCGCGACTAACTACGTATTGTTTAGCATGCAATTCTCTTACATGAGCTACTCAGCTACGCAAATGAAAAGCCCCTAACAGAGCAACACCTCTGCGATCTGCGTTGCTCAAACTGAAGAGAGTTGGGATTAACCCTGTGGCTGCCGGTAGCGCTGCTTGTCGATGTGTTTCCCGCAAGATCGCCCAGATAAAAATGGGCTACAAACAGCCATAGGGTTAAACCCCAAATACACTACCCCCACCTGTGTCGAGGTCTGAGTAGCAATTAGCTCGCCAAAGGTCACAATGTGTTGGATGACCGTGTGTAGTCATTTGCCTCTCCGCTGTGCGCGGTCAAGGTTCACACCTTCAAAGTCACCGCCTGCTGCTAACGAGTTATGCGTTGATCAGAGCATATAGTACTGCCCTGAAACGCATTAGTACTACTTTAACCCTTATCATGATACTCAGGCTAAAAGCTTCAAATTTGTACACTGACATATATGCAAGCTACATTATAGTACTTACAGATAACGATATAGACCAATGGCTTTAGTTCAAGGGTGGTGCCAGAATAGCTTGGCGCCTAGAGGCGCCAAGCTATTCTGGCACTACCCTTGAACTATTTTAGTCAAACTTATTTCACACACTGATGTATTCTGAATGATATGAGTTAACATATTTAGCACTGACGCACTACAATAGGAGATGGATCGACCATAATTCAAGAGTAGTGCCAGAATAGCTTGGCGCCACTACCCTTAAATTATATGGTTGATCCATCTTCTGATTGTGGTACATAGGCGTAAGATGACACCTCCAAAAATCTAGTGTTAAATGGGTTAATCGCAAACACACACACACATACACACACACACACACACACACACATGTATTTTGTGACGAGGATACGACACGCATAGAAGTAAACACACACATACACACACACACACACACACACACACACACACACACACACACACACACACACACACACAGAGAGAGAGAAACACATCATGCATACCTAGCGATCAAGTGTGCCCCCCCCCCCCCCCACCTCCCTTCCATTATAAATCCCACCCCCTCCCCCTCCTCCTCAACCACCACCACTTTCCCCACTCCCCCATTATAAGTCCTATCCCACACCCCCTCCCCCTCAACCCCACTCCACCCCTAAAAAATCAATAACTTATGCGCCTAGGCCGTTACCAGAAACCAAAGGCCTGCTTGTGTTCTGACAAGAATTTTGTTGTGTACTGCCGCCGAGTTACAAAATATCTCATTTTCTCCCGCACGTGAAATCCCTCTGAGAAAACAGAACATCGATCATGTCTCTACCACAACGCTGCCTAGTGAAGGCAAAAGACAACAAGTCCATTTTTGTCAAAAAGCAAGATTTTTTATTGTATTACAATGAAAATCTTGCTTTTTCACGAAAATGGATTTATTGTCTTTTTGCGCAACACTTCACAGGCCAGAATGAGTCACGCGGTCGAAATTCCCAAACGTGAAATAGGGAGTTGTCTTCTGAAGATCATTACAGTTCACTATAATCTAGACCGATCGACCGACAATGAGATCTTGACGAGTCGACTAATAAAAAAAAAAGCCCTAGTGAGCATGAGGCATAGATCATCATGAGTCCCCGCATAAGAGGGCTAACGAGGATCTGTCTCTCGCTGATGGCTTGCAAAACCCATGGTATGTGGCGCCAACTTGCGCTTCGCCTTGGCAGCCCCGAGCAGGGCTGTAACCACTTGCAAGCGCCCAAAAACAACACATTGAGTGAACACCGTCCTCCGGCCTCTTAAATGGATTTAACTCATTACAGGGTCAGGATGAAACTATCAATATTTTTGTTTACAAGTGTATGTCCTTTGAGGTCTACATCACAGTTCTGGAGACAGATCAGTCGACCATGCCAGTTCAAGGGTGGTGTCAAAATAGCTTGGGGCCTGTAGGCGCCAAGCTATTCTGACACCACCCTTTGAACTATCATGGTCGATCCACATCCTGTCGTAGCATGTCAGGGCTTTATGGGTTGACTGTGCCGATCTTCTCTCTCTCTCTCTCTCTCTCTCTCTCTCTCTCTCTCTCTCTCTCTCTCTCTCTCTCTCTCTCTCTCTCTCACACACACACACACACACAGTTCACACGCACACACACACACACACACACACACACACACACACACACACACACACACACACACACACATTAGTTCTGGGATTCAAAGGGTTAAGCAGACAATTCGCTGATGGTGGTTCGACCATCCCATAGCTCAGGCGTAATAATGGCCTGGCTCATTGAGCACCTCGGCACAGCTCGGACAGACGCCAAACTAAACAAGCACTCTCCGCGAGTTTTCAATCTAGATCCGACCCTCGCTGTAGTAGTGGAAAGTCTCCAAAGGATTGCGTGTAATTCTAGCCAATTTTTGTTTTCAATACTCTAGTCTACTCGCCTCTTCCAGGACAGTTTAACGATACAAGACAAAGACACGGGACCCCTGGTGTGTGGGAGGCGCGCTCCATAATGCCTCCTCATCGCGTGATCAGGATGACAAAGAAAAGGGGGCCGCGAGGCACATTTTTGCACAGAAAATGTTCTAGACTGATCGAGACACCCGAATTCTAAATCTTCATTCAGTGTTGTGATAGGACCTCAAGGTTGATTTCTATGACCAAGGGGACCTGAAAAAAAATTATAATATTACACGCTATTTTAGAACTCTACCGCTTGCTGCAAAATATTTATATTCAATGTCCATTTAACCACTCACAGTCACAAGCTAATTCAGTTAATGTACTTGCGTTTTCTAACAAAGTGATGATTAATTTAACCGCGTTGTGAATGCAACCACCGGTACTGTACACAGTACCGGCGGCTGTATGCAAAAGGGGGTTAAACCATTAGAGGCAACACATTTTCCATGAAGAGATGAATTGTTTGTAAGTTTGTTCCATGGCTAAATAAAGGCCTCATTCTAGCTCCGTCAATCCCAGAAAGGTGTTTGAGTTTTGGGGGACGGGTCGACCATGACAGTCCAAGGGTAGTGACAGATTAGCTTGGTGTCATCCCTCCGACTGTCATAATCAAACCATCTCTTTCTGTTCTGATCAAGAAACAGGAGACGGTTGACAAACACTTCTTGTCTTCCCCCCCCCCCCCCCCCACACACACACACATTTATGCATTTGAGATGAAAAGCGAAGTAAACTTTAGCACGACCATTTTTGAGACCACCCCTAGGAGAGACCACCTGTCATTAAAGTCCATCATTTAGAATGATGGTCTTTAATGACAGGTGACAAGTCTTGAATTGTGAGAGCACCTGTCTTTTAAAGACTACTTTTTTCGTGCAAAACAGATGCTGGCTCCAAACACGTTGACTGTATATATTCAAATGATTGCTTGTTTCAACCTCCGCCTGTGTGTGCCAGAACTCCCGCTGAGGGTTGCTGCCTTGGGAGTTCGAAAAGTCGTTAGTGGGCGTTCGAAAAAAAGTCATTAGAAAGGTTCCATCACGTGTACACAGTTTCAAAGAGTATGAGGACAAGAGAACATTATATTCTGATGTCTTCTTAACCCATTCAGTGCCGAGAAACTTTGAACACCGCCCTACTACAAGAGGCTTAGATCCTCATGAGCCCCCGCAGTTGCAGGGGCTCATGAGGATCTAAGCCTCTTGCTGACACCACTTTGAATCCGAGTTCCTGGGACAGCCAAGGTATAAATTACGTGCTGAATGAAAGAACACTGCAAAAACACAAACCTGCGTTAAATCATTCAAGACGTGCCGCCTACGGCACGTCTCGAATGAGTTAACTGGCACTGAAAGAGTCAATACGCAAACCGTTATATATAGAGTAATAGACAATAGATGCTGGATTCCAAATATATATAAATTTGCATTAGACAAGGTCACTCCCCCCACAAACCTGCGTTAACTCATTCAAGACGTGCTGCCTATTATAAGGATACGCGGCGAACCATTGCGTATCCATAGGCGGCACGTCTCAAATGAGTTAACTGGCACTGAAAGTCAATACGCAAACCGTTATATATAGAGTAATAGACAATAGATGCTGGATTCCAAACTGATATATAAATTTGCATTAGACAAGGTCACCCCCCCCCCCCCAAACCCTCCACCCGACGTGGCGGGCTATTAGACCGCTAATAGGGGTTGGGAAGTTCTCCGCGTTGCCTAGCAGCGTCGGTGCGTCAGCCGCCATGTTAAGAGGATACCATAGTCATGAGATAGTAGCGGCGGAACTCATAGTGTTTCAACACGGTTTTCTTCATTTTTCTTCCTCTTTGGAAATAAACAAAAACAGATTCTGGTGAGCGGTTTCCTACAGTGATGGCAAGACTTGCTGTTATTGCTTATAGTACGTCAGGACTTTCCTGACATTACAAAAACAGCAATTTCCCTATGAGCGCTTAGTCCCGTATCCTCACAAGATGGCCGCCACGACTGGCGTGATGACGTCAGCTACCCTATCAGAAACAAAATCGCTGACAAAACGGCGGGAACGAGGTGTGTCAGGCCAAGGCAAAAATGCTACAGCTAAATTTACAATATAAGTTATACTTTTCCTTGTTTTCGTCTGGGCCGTGTTGTTTCACTGTGTCCGCGAAATAGTAAAAGCTTTTGAAGTGTGACAAGCGATTGGTAAGACACAAGCCTTTCTAGCCAGAGCCACGAAATGAGTCGTGTTTTTAGTATCGTCAGATATGTTACGCGCAAGTCCAGGGGGAAGGGTCGACCATGATAACCCAAGGGTAGTGCATGATCAGCTTGGCGCCTGGAAGGTTATCATGGTCGACCCGCATTCCTACAGTTGGCACCGACAGCGAAAGCGTCAAACTCTTGTAGTAACGCTTGCTACGCGTGTTACTTGAGAACCTGTGCCACCTGTTCTGAGCCGAGACAGAGTTAGCTAACCCCAGGCTTAGCCTGACCCCCAAAATATTACCTTACCTCTTTGCGTTATTTACCGCAGGCGCTCAAACTCAATCAAAAACATTGAATCCAAAAACATTGTGTACTGTTATGCGTTCATCCTCAGTGGTCACTAGGGAAACTGACCACAGGTTCACCTTTTCTTCTTCTCTGTCCAAATGATCTACGTACGTATCCCTGCTCACGCTCCGGCAAGGTCTGAATCAGGCATGTACCCTGTATGGGTAACGTTTAAGGTCAGTAACCGGTTTATAAGCCGATTGTCCGTTGGTCCTGTAATTTTCGTAAAGCACTTACAATCGAAATGACTCCATAAATATACGTGCACTGGTCCGTGAATTTGGACCTTACGGCTTTCATCCGTAAGGTCCAAATTCACAGACCAGTACACACATACACATCTCTCAGTTATATTAAAATATTTTGACAGACCTCAATGGAGTAGGAATCGGGTGGGCCGGGGAAGAGTTGTATATCTTGATTTGTTACTTGGTGAACAAAATATTTCTGGAGAATAAAATATCAATTTAGGAAGGATATTAAACGTTATGTTTCATGTTTAGCCCTTTGTGTGTCGGCAGCGGTTTTAGTCTTTCTCTCCCACCCACCCACCCCCCGCCCTCCCCCTCTCACCCCCATCCTACACCACTGCGTACGCTGATACGCTGAGATTCTACAGTTGAAGGTAATGACTGCCATTTTATGTAGGCACACAATACGAGGTTCCGAGTCCTGGGCCCTCTACCGCAGCCAACTACGACTCCTCGAACGCTTCCACCAGCGCTGCCTGCGTACCATCCTGGGCATTCACTGGAGTGACTATGTCACCAACGTCGAGGTCCTTGAACAGGCTGAAACTGTGAGCATCGAGGCTTTGCTGCTGCGGACACAGCTCCGCTGGGCGGGGCATGTCTCCAGGATGGAGGATCATCGCCTACCAAAGATCACCCTGTTCGGCGAGCTTGCTACTGGACACCGTGACAGAGGGGCACCAAAGAAGAGATACAAAGACTGTCTCAAGAAGTCACTTAGTGCCTGCCAAATCGACCACCACCAGTGGTCTTCGCTTGCTGCGGACCGTGACACCTGGCGCTCCACCATTTACAAGGCAGCTGTCTCCTTTGAGGACTCTCACAGAGCTAGCCTTAAGGACAAGCGGCTCAGGAGAAAAAACAGAGATGCCGCAGCTCAGAACCCTGGCCATACCTTCCCCTGCAGCCACTGCGGTCGAACCTGCCTGTCTCGGATTGGCCTCTGCAGCCACGAACAATCCTGCAGACGTCGTGGGCAACTCCTATAAAATCTTCGTTCGCGAAGTCAAGCCAAGAGAGACAATACGAGGATATGTTTCTGTACAGTCTGTGCTTTGAATCTAGCACTAAGTAGTGCACGCAGCACAAGCAGCTCAATCTTCAAGTAAAAAAATGCAGGGGGGGGGGGGGAGGTAACACTCTCCTAATCAAGATGGGGGGGGGGGGGAGAGAGAGAGAAAAAAAAAAATGAGGAAACATGAAAAAGAGAGGGGAAAAACTCATCAATCATCTCTGTACACGGATTACTGAATTGGTGAAAGCTTCTGAGCGCTATCTCTAACCCTACTCTCTACGCCGTTCTTATTGATTGATGTCCGTCCCCTGGCGCAATTATTGTTGTGAAATCCTGCCTCCCCCCAGTTTTATTGGACCATCAAACCGTGGAAATATTTATTCTTTTCATCACCCAAATCCGTCTATTTGTACTGGAGCGGTATGCAAGCATCCAAAGATACGGCGTGCGGTTGAGACAAAAAGCACATCGAACCCCTTGAGATCCATCTGCAAGAGGTATCTATCCTCTTGAGCGGCTGCATCTGCAGCGGCTCATGAGGATCTGTGCCTCTTGCTGACAGAGGCAAACAAATCTACGTCTATATCCCTCAGACGCTGAAGGTCATATGCGTGAAACTAGTGACTGACGACGCGAGTCTGTGATTCAACTTTTACGGTTTGCGAAGAAGATTCAATTAACCTACATTATGCAGCATCTTAATGGTTTTTTTTTTGTTTTTGTTTTTGTGTGTGTGTGGTGCGTGTGTGAGGCCGGGAGGGGATTGGGGGGTGGGGTCGGGGGGCGCTCCTAAGGCTTGCAGAAAGGCAACAGTTGGATGGATAAGAAGGGTTTGCAACTGAATGGCTGATCAGAGATTATGGAAAAGATCCTGCGTAAGGGGCGAGGCTTCAGAAAATAACATATGGCCCACTTACCCACTTAAAGTCTGATCACATTCCTATTGCGCAGTTCCGCTCTCTCTCTCTCGAACCCCCCCCCCCCCCACCTCCCCCCCCCCCACACACACACACAGAGAACACACGCTTTCTGATAGCCCTCTCAACGGCATATATAATATCAAGTTGTCAACTCAACGCGCAGTAAATTTAGTTACACGTCTATAGTATCAACAAAAGAAGCAACCTAAAGCATTTGACCTGAGAAGTACGGAAAATAACCCGTCAGTCACGATGGTGATAATGATAGACAAGGAAACCGGATGTTGAGGAAGCAGGACAGATTTTATCAGGAAAAAAGAAAAAGGGAATGGAAGAACGTGTACAAGTGAACACAAAAGAGGCAAAACAGATAAGAACAAGACGCCTCTATAGTCCACAAAGGCGGAGAGTTGTTTGCACTGACATGTACAAGGAACATCTTTATTTAAGAAATTAAACACTTTGTATTGTACGTGAACATAAAGGGGTTAATCATCCAACCCATTTCAGGCGCAAGAGGCACAGATTCTTATGAGCGGCTTCCAGGATGGAGGAGAGCATGAGAATCTATGCCTCTTGCTGGCCTTCAATTGACACAAAAATTGCTTACCGTGTCGGAGTTGGTGTCGCTATGTCGAAACTGTCTCCTGTCGTCCGCCATGGTATCAACTCCGGCCCTCCCGTGTCACACTACACTACACACTGCGTTCCAACATCAATGCACAGTACGTATCCACGCCAGCAACGCTGAGCTGCACCCACCACGTACGGCGGCGGCTACTGGCGAGCGGCTACGACGACGACTTCTGGTCGCCGCGCCGTGGTGGTGGCGAGTAGGGTTGCAGCGTCAGCCGACACTTGTGAGAGACAGACAGCAGTGGCGTGTGGCATCTCTCACTCACGGGTCCATTGCGTACGATCCTGTTGCGACAGTGACAAACGGACCATTTGTTGGTATTTTCCACTTCAGCGCAAAATGACAGTTCTCCGTCAGTGCCTCAATAGTGGGATCGCACGTGATCGCCAAAGGTTGACTAAGCGCCTTAACCCATCTGACCCCACGGTCAAATTTTAGAAGTCAGTTAAGTAACGACTTTGTACTAGTTGCAGGGGAAGGACTGACCATGATAATTCAAGGGCAGTGCCAGATTAGATTGGCGCCTAAAGGCGCCAACAGTAGGGCGCCGAGGCTAAATGTGTTAATATGCTGCTTTTTTTCACCGTATCGACCATGATTCAAGGGTAGCTTACGCGTCTTTTCCGCTGAACGACATCGTCAGTTAATACCAATCAAGGCCGGCTCGTCTCTGAGACAGGCATTACCCCAGAGCTGTCACGGACGATTTATCTCAACAAAATTGTGTACAGTCCTCTGCAGATCGTTCTGAACTAAAACTAACTCAGTGTCATTTGGCGCTGACAGTGCAGTTTGGTATATCGCGACTGAGTTCAGTTGGCACGTGTACATTCAGTTTTCATTTCCTGGGGTAAAATAATCCCAGTAACTGAGCGGCAATACCCCCGGAAGGTTACATCTGGGTTAGTCTTTAGCTGCTGGTACTATAATTTCTTCAGGACTTGGGCAAGTATAGTCTTTGAAAGGTAGAGCCTATCTTGCAAACGTGATTCCGCAAGAAGCACTTTTGATCTACATGCGGGCTTCGGTCACCGTTAGACGCATGCTTGACGGCCCATTACCGCCTAACTGTTCAAAGATACACTTTTGTAACACTGTGATGGTTACGAAACGCTACATACAGGTCTAGTTATTGTTCATTTAGACGCAGGAGAATCACACGTCGTCTTTATATCAAGTAATCTGACAATGACTCCACGCCGTTCTATAAATACAACGCTATCAGCACGAGAAACAGCTAAAAATAGATTGACACGCTAACGACTGCGCAGAATAAATATGTGCGAATACGCGTGTGCTTTTGCTGCGCGTCCAAACTGCTGTTAAAGTTCATTAGGTGTGTCGATAAGGTATAGCACGCACAACTGGTACTGAAATGCGTCTTCAGACTTATACGTAATGGTATTTTGAGTCGGTAATGTGACCCCACCAAAACAGACCGTCACATTCCAACCTCAAAACGGAATCTTCCAGCCTGGGCCATTCAGTTCCTTCGCAATACACCCAACTGAGCTGACACGACTTCCCCCCCCCCCCCCCCCCCCCCCCCTTTCTACTTCACCGACATTGACTGAATGCGGGACTGACATAAAATAAATAGGACTTTTTATGCGCGCCTCCCACTGTTGGGACGATGAAGCATCAGCAAGAAGACATGCACAGAAGACGTGAGTCTCTCGCTTGCGTTCATTGCTATCATCTAGAGAAATGAGAGCTGGTCTGTGACTTTGGACCTTACGGCTTTCAGCCGTAAGGTCCAAAATCACAGTTCTGCACACAAGAGAGATACTGCGTCAACTGTCATGGCTACAGTGATTATCGTAACCTAGCATTACAAACTAAAGCATAGTTGAAGCCTTACTTGACTTGAACGCCATTCGCATGGATCGTTATTCGGTTTATGGTTTACAAACGAAGCTTGCCGACCTTGTTGTTTACAATACATAACCATAAAACGCTGTGCCTAATAAATCATAGGCTTTTCTTGTCTGATAAGGAAGTCTCGAGTTTGCTTAATGCTTATGTTGAAAAATGCGGAGGTGTGGAATGAAAATCAACCACTTTAACTTTACACTGTTAACCCCCTTACTGTCATTGGACGAAGACTGTGCATCTGAAATATTTGTTAATTCAACACCAAGGAGCTCCAGCTGCCCGAGGAACATGGTTATGAAGCCAGCAAGAGGCATGAGCTCAGGCAACTGCTGGACCTCATGAGGATCTATGTCTAATGCTGTTGGATCATGATGACTTTTTCTCAGCAGTGAAGGGATTAACCCGTATCATTCAGAATACACCAGTGTGTGAAATAAGTTTGACTAAAATAGTTCAAAGGTAGTGCCAGAATAGCTTGGCACCAAGCTATTCTGGCACCACCCTTGAACTAAAGCCATTGGTCTATATACTTATCTGTAAGTACTATAATGTAGCTTGCGTATGGCAGTGTACAAATGTGAAGCTTTTAGCCTCGGTATGATATGGATGAAGACCGAGTCTAAAGTTGCTTTCCAATGCATGCGAATAACATTATTCTTGAACCTCATAATCACAAGTTTCCAAAATGCCTTCTTCACGATAGCAGTATTAGAAATGTATCTTGTGGAGAAAGATGACAAAAGCAGCTCTTGACCCCATCAAATCACGGTTGCTGAGACCAGGAAGGTTGTGACACTCCCAACTACGACTTGATTATTGACCAACCGACTATTTGCCTTCCTTAATTTTTTGCAGCCCTAGCGACAACTGCACAGCGGTCAATGATCAACCCATATCATACTGAGGCTAAAAGCTTCACATTTGTACACTGCCATATGCAAGCTACATTATAGTACTTACAGATAAGGATATAGACCAATGGCTTTAGTTCAAGGGTGGTGTCAGAATAGCTTGGCGTCTAAAATGACTGAACACAACTATATAAAGTGTCCATGGCATAAAGACTGTGTGCATGCTGTGGGAGATCAATCCGACATGTTAGTTCAAAGGCAGTGCCAAAAACATTTGACAATCAATAAGTACTAGCACACAATCTATTCTACAAGGGAGATCAAAGTTTAAACATAGACGTATCAATGTATACAATCTCAGTTACCCATCACACAATCAGAAGAGACATTTGATCAAGAGTTCATTGTCCCCCTAAACAGCAAGACAATGTGTTCAGTGTGACAAACACAAAAATTGTGCAGTCAGTGAGATGGCCTGTTACATGAGCAATTGAGTCCCATAAGCCTCTGCAGTTGCAGGGACTCATAACAATATCTCTCCTGCTGACAATAAAAGTTCCAGCCAACAGAGGATGATATTTCTGGTAATGCATGTGACTGTACAAAGAAAATAGTGTTTAACGGAGAAGAAAGCTTCCTTATTCAAGCTGACTCTGTGTTCACTTCACTTTCAAGAGCTAAAGACTCAAGTACACACCTGCACAACAAAAGAATGTGGTTCAACTATAATAGGATTGTCACCAAAACCAAGGATCAGGTAACCTGAGTTCTTAAATCCTTGCACTGGTAGCCAATACAGCAGCGCATAGACTACAAGATTCTGTCGATGGCATGCCAGTCCATCCTCAGTATCTTCACGATATCATCCCCACCTACAAACCCACCAAATCCCTTCACTCCTCCTCTCAGACCAGACTGGTCATTTCCAGCTATAGAAAAAGCGTCAACAAAAGGATGTATGGAGCAAGAACCTTCAAGAAAACAGCCGCCATTCTGTGGAACAATATCCCATCCACCCTCCAATATGCAGCCAGTATTCAGTCTTTTAGAAGCCAGCTGAAGACTCATCTCTTCACTGGGCAATACAGTTGACAAATGCCAAGCAGTGCCTCCCCCCCCCCCCCCACCCTCTCTCTCGTTTCTGCACCCCTGAAGTGCCACGAGTATGTAGCAACATTGATGTTTTGAGTGCACTATACAAGTGGACAAATCATCATCATGAGTCATAATAGCTTTCAAAGATAACTGTGATAGTTTGAAGATGTGATAAACATACATGTATAATGAACGTTTACACATCATTTTATTATTTGAATCTTGAAAATAGCTCTAGGGGTTTGCCTGATGAACTTGATCGTTGTCACGATACCTTTGTCCTAGAAGTCAAAGACTAAAGCACACTGGTTGTCTCCCTTGATTGGCTGTGCTGATCAGCACAGCGAATCGAGGGAGACAACCAGTAGGAGACTAAAGCTTGACGGCGGAACGGCCCCGCCGGTCCACTTTACTAGCGTATGGAACCGCTGGGATTACGGCACGAAAGCGATTAGAGCTGGGAAGCCACACATCCAGACACTTCAGCACTTTTCTTTCCATCCCCCAACACACTCCAGACGTGAACACCTTTCATCTCCAACAGGCCATCCCTGTTACCGCACTAAGACGGTTGTCTGAATTCTCCAGAAGGCAAAGCAACAAACACAGACTGTTATACGACTCAGCCACTATGTGGATCTGGGTCCAGCGGCATGATTGAACTTAGTCCTGCGTCAGCCACTAAGCAAGGTGTTCCGCTACAGCGGAGCACCTTGCTTAGTGCCTGGCGCAGGACTAAGCTCATTCATGCGACTAACCGTTGGCTCCGATCTTCATGGGGATTAATAAGTCAGCTGATGAAAATGATTGCGACCACCTGTAGGCTGGTATGTGATTTTGGACATAACGTCCTAGAGCCACAAGTTCCAAAATCAGATTTGTACTCATTTACATCTGTGCTCCTCGTGAGTAGGAGGTATTCTGGATTTCTGAAAACAGTTAATAATACCCTTACACTTCCTGGAATCATCACAGACAGTGAATACCATGGACATGTCTACCTGCTCCCTGCACAGCGGAAATGCGCAAGTCACAGGATGGATAAACCACTGATAACTCC
This sequence comes from Semisulcospira habei, assembly GCA_036245525.1. NCBI lineage: Eukaryota > Metazoa > Mollusca > Gastropoda > Semisulcospiridae > Semisulcospira > Semisulcospira habei. Next base: position 164,013,464 of record BTPG01000008.1, read on the forward strand.
CGAACACCGCTTGGATTATACCGGGTAGCTTAGTGTAAGTGTCCCATACATTACCCCTGAGCCCTATCGGTTCGTTTTAAGCAGTAGGCCGGCTAGAACTAAAAAGGATAAGCTTTTCAAAGTGGCTCCATGCCAGCAGGTCTTTCCGTTCATCTCAGTCCCTTAACTAGACGCATCCACTCTGCAAGTGGCACAGACTTATGAGCCCCTGCAAGTGCAGAGGATCATGAGAATCCGTGCCCATCCGTTGGCGAGCATCGGCACCTGTTCACTTGCTTCTCTGCTATTCCACGAGAGGACGTTAGAAGGATCACGCCCATAACCTGGCCATTGATCCAAAAGAAGTGGGGGGGGGGGGGGGGGGGGAGGAGAGACAGGCTGAAAAATGATCATTCAACGATGGCCACCGTTCAGCAGGACCCTCTCGCGCTCAAACCATCTGCAAGAGGCATATATCCTCTTGAGGCACCACAGATGCCGGGCCTCATGAGGATCTATGCCTCTTTTTGAAATCAACTGCATCCGCGGTTCCCCTGAAAGAGTACAGTCTGTGATTAGCCCACAGGGGATGCGCAACCTCCCAGGGCAGACCGCCACGGTCATCGCTCACTGAACATCCTAGCACCTCCTGCAGAGCAAAAGTAACGGAGCAAGAAGCACTAATTAATCCTAATCAGCCCTCAGAGCCCGCGTGGGTTTATGGTGATTTGTGACTCCTCCAGCTGGAAAAGACTGCTGTCACATGCACGTTGTTCTAAATAAGCATCAAAAGACATTGCCTAACACACTGATGCTGGTCAGTCTAGAACCCTGCACACTGGTTCTCTCCCTAGATTCGCTACAGTGGCCAGTGCATCAAGGGAGACAACCGGTGTGCAAGCAGTGAGGATGGAAGCTTGATCAATTAGACTGGAGTGGAGAGTAGAGTCTGGTGCACTGAAACCTGCCTACATGGCCCTGTGGCCACCTACGTGCAGTGGACATGTCTATAGATTCTAACAGAGTCACAAAGCTGATGCTGCTACCCTTTCTTGGCCATGTTTAGCTGTGTAGAATGTTTCTCAGATTCTGCAAACCCATTTACCATTAAATACCAATAATCACTGTTACCTCATGATAATCTGAAACATATCTCTCAATTTCCTTTTGAAATAACTTCTGAACAATAACTTGCACGGTATTATTCCTTTGGCTGTCGCTAGCAGTTCTGTTGTGATGATTCCTGCAGAATCATCATGACAAAAACCACTGCTGACAGCTAAAAGATTAAACATCCATGGCAAGGTTGTGTGTTCATATCTCACATATATTTCTAAATATTAAACTATATTTGTGGTTGTCACCTTTGACATATAAACACATGTAAAAGATTTTGTAATTTTTTTTTTTAAGTAAGGAAAAGCTAATAACCATGATGCACATGTCATGTAGTCTAGTTTAAGGAAAAGTTTAAGCCTAAAAATACCATGAAGTATCTAGCAATGGGTGGTCAGGGGCCAGTTGTATGAGTGAGCTTTTCCTGCGCCAGCCACTATGCAAGGTGCTATGCTATAGCAAAGCACCTTGCTTAGTGGCTGGTGCAGAACTAAGCTCACTCATGCAACTGAGCCCAGGTCTTCAGACATAAAGTAATCCTGCTACCCCTGGATTAGGGTATGCAATACACAGAGTGGGTAGGTTAGTAGTAGGTAACTTTAGCACTGGCATTTCTGAGTGCAGAAGATAACATAATTTGCGATCATCCTCCCTAACCCCATTGTGCATGCACCCACCAATACTGTAAACAGTAACCAGTGGTTTCATGCACAAGGGGGTTAAAAATACAGAACTCAGTTGGATGTAACACATAGGAAATGTGATTTATTTAAACTGTAGCAAACGATGAAGCAAATGAATAAAGATTTGACTGTACCATGCCATAATTATTATTTATCATAGCATGCACAAGTGTCATACAGTATGGATCCATGGGGATGCAACATTTGGGATGAGTCGCTCATCAACCTGGAGATCATATCATACCATGGGACATGAAAAGCTGGCATCATTAGATGTATCTAAATTTTATGAACAAAACGCCATATACATTCATGCTTATGAACACCATTATATTTCAAAAAAGAATAAAAACTTAATAAATGTTTGGAGAAACAATATAATTCCCAACCTCCTATCTCTCTCTGTCTCCTCTGTTTCCTTTTTATCTCACTCACAAACTCTGTAATAGCAACATAGTACATGCAATCAGCCTGTTGATTTTGATTGGCAAGTAGCAGAAGAAAAAAATAATTTCCTGAAAATATGATAGTGTTCTTCACAATAACTTATATTGTATGAACTGATAAAATAGATGCAATGCTGCTCAACATTTTCATAATCATCTTAATTGTAACTTTCAGCTAAATCTGCACTTTCATTTTACAGCCTGAGTCAAGCATTGAAAACTAAATGTAACAGTAATCAAGGAGAACACATTTATTTATGTCCTCAAGTGGTAGTGTGCACCAAGAGGAACAAATAAACATGGACATTATATACTTGTGTAAAACTAATCCAATGTTTTTTTAATACACCAGGCTTTCCAGTAGGATATAAAAGTGTCCATCACAGGGACAGACAGCATGATAAAAGATCCATTTAAGAAGGTGCTCTACAATCCTTCGTGTACTTGAAATATGGGCAGATTAAGTTCTTTTTTTCCTCATTATCTGTCCATCCTAGCGACGGACGGCCTTCCATATTTTCTGTCATTGTCAAAATTTGTCTGTCAAATACAGAGAATTTTACTGTTAACGGAAAGCCTGATACACAGTCTCTCAAATAGGCCTTTCCATTTGAAAGGGAATAATTTAATAATTTTCATGAGCCTCTGCAGCCAAAAGGGCTTGTGAAAATGTATGCCTCTTGCTAGGATAGGTCTAACACAATGATGCACATGTATCATATGTCATTCCATGCACTGTGCTGTCACATTGCACTCTACATCCCGTGTATAACTGCCTACACGTTCACAGCATGTTGCTTTCTTACAGATGTATTTCAGCAATTCAATACATCTGCCACCCACCTTAGAATGCCAATGTGCCTCGCCCACCATAAAGCAAACACTTCCAGTGCTACTGTACTAAGGATCACTTCAGCAACACTTTTGAAAACGTCACACGATGTCTTCACAAGATGTCGAAAGACCGAAAGCGTATGTGTACCCTTCATCGCAACAACAACGACTTCGTTATGTGATACGTTTGTAAATATAGGCTATAGTTCACAACCGGATGATTACAGTGAAACAGGAGAGCACTATATGAGAACCTCTTACAGTAATCGGTTACGTCGTCAGCTTACACACACGACCTCCTAATACCCAATATCGACGATCCTTTTAACCGAAAACTTAATAGTGACCAGAAGCGCGTATACTTACGTAGATTGGTCATCACGCGTGTGGGACGCAGACAAATATCAGCTTAATATAATGACAGGTGTAGTGTGTTCACCAGTTTGAGGGCGGCGGTCACAAACAACCTGCTGCCACTAAAGCAGTCGCAGACAGCCGGATATGACATAGCAGTTTCGCAAAGAAATACTTGCAGTCACCAAAAATACACATAAATCGATGACGTCATAAGCGTCTATGCAGTTATGTGCCGGTCCGGCGGTGTGTCCGATCGTGCCCGAGTGTGTGCCGGCGGTACTGACGGAGACTGACGTGCCGATTCTAGATGGCAGACTAGAACTGCGGCTACTGTCAGTCAGTACTCAAACCAAGGGGAATCACAGCGCTGGACAGACAACAGTTAGATCCCCTGCCCCCGCCTATCAGGCACCCAATCGCCAGCCCACAGAGAAATACACAGGTATAGAATAAGACAATCATTTCCATTCCTAATAAGAATGGATCAGGTCTCTTATATAACCCATGTCTTTCTCCGGAACTTATGAAGTAGGCAGGAGAAACATACATACACAAACATGAAGGTGCGCTACTATATGATGCAGGGACGTAGCGGGCCACTCCGGCGCTCCGGCGACCGCCGGAGTACTTTTTGGACCAAAAAAAAAAAAAAAAAAAAAAAAAAAAAAAGAGCGAGAGAGAGAGAGAGAGAGAGCAAACCTGTCGTGGTGTCAAAACTTCGCAAGTGTATTCATGTTTACCAAACATGGCATGTTTGCGCCAATAGCTCAGTGCACCACTTAGCAGTGGCTGGTAAACACAAAAGTGTCAATTTAATCGCCGGCCCAAGAACAAAAGCTACTGGCCGAAGTGCATCAACACAACAGACTTCTGCACCACTAGCTCCACCAATTTAGCAGTGGTAAAAAACAGAAATAAGAAGGACATGAGGCACCACTAGCAAAAGCCGCACGCCGACTCCAAACGGTAAAAGCCTCAAGTCATGACACATTAAACGAAGCAGAACGACCTCCCAATAAGAACGTGAACCAACTGGCATTGGAAATATCTTATTCCTACGCGCCACACCGCAACCAATACAAGATTCCCCCCACCCCCACCCCCAAACAACGGGGAAAAGAAAACGGAATGAACCAGAAACAGAAAAACCGCCAGACTTTTGAACCATGAAATTATCATAGGACCAGCACACAAATGGGCGGGGAAAAAAAAGAAAATACATCGAGGACAAAAAAACTCCCACACTTTCAAACAATCCTACTAGCCGCATTCATCTTCTCCAATGGACTGAACCCTACGATATTCTTTGAATGGGTCGACTTCATGGGCCTTTGCAGAGACAAGGGAGCAAGGAAACAACTAGAATACCTCTTCATATACTTTAAAGAGGGCAGATACAGCAAAGCTTTGTACGCCCACGACATGATCAACGGACGCTACGAATACTTAGACGGAACCCCGAAACACCACAGACAACCACGGAATTGTCCCACCAACAATCAAAACTAAGAACACGACATGAAAAGAACACACCACATTTCTCCACTAGCCTTTCCAAGTTATAGTGTGAGCGAGAGTACATCAACAATACAAAATAAACCACAAAACAAACTACCATAAAGCCTAACAACAAAGGTTCACTCAGTCAACAAAAACAAAAGGGTCAGCACGCTGATGAAGGCAGCCCTTAGCCAATAAAGGCTTAAACATGCCCGAAATACACCTGACAGCTAACTTAAAACGTGACTGATTTGTGAATTGTCATATGGGTATACGGCTGGTCACATCAAGCCATCACACAGTGGTGTGCGATGTACCCCCCCCCCCCCCCCCCCCCAAAAAAAAAAAAAAAAAAAAAAAAAAAAAAAAAAAAAAAAAAAAAGATCACGTATGCACGAGACTCGATTGAACCACGTCCACAAGTCTAAAACTGACTCACTCCACTTGATTCGTGTTGCCAACAACTTTAATTGTGGCTTCTGCAGCACGCAGGGAAAAAGTTTTTAGGACATTTTCTGAGCTGGATGTGTCAAGAAACCAATCAAAAAATCATAAATCAATCCCTCGAGTGAGGCGTCTTTCTGTCAGAATTCAAATCAGCCGTTGTCAAACCTCTCCTGAAAAAAGTCGAATCTTAACCCCAACCAGCTAAAGAACTATCGCCCCGTTTCAAACCTACCCTTTCTTTCTGTCCAAAGTTCTTGAGAGAGTCGTTCTGACATAGCTCACTAAATATCTACAGTCAAACAATCTCGTCCATCCGCTTCAGTCTGCTTAACGTGCTGGGCACAGTACTGAAACTGCTCTCCTCTGTGTCGTTAATGGCCTCCTAAGTGCCTATGATGAAAACCTGATATCAGTTCTTGCCCTGTTAGACCTATCAGCTGCGTTTGACACCATTGACCACTCCATCTTGCTCCAGCGTCTAGAAAACTACTTTGGTATTTCTGGTAAGTTCTACTTTAATCTGTCTTCCCGTCAGATTAACGTCTCTGTCAAGAACGCTCTTTCTGAAGTTGCTGCGCTAGAGTTTAGGGTCCCCCAGGGCTCTGTCCTGGGCCCCATTCTATTTACGCTGTACACTCAGCCTCTCTCTCAGGTTATCGCATCGCATTCAACCGATCATCACATGTATGCGGATGACACACAACTTCCGAAATCTGCACCTCCAAACAGTCAGGCTATTTCAGATGTACGGAACTGTATCTCAGATATTATTAAGTCCTGAATGTGTGAAAATAAACTCCAGTTAAACGAGGGCAAGACAGAAGCTCTTCTTATCGGTGCCTCTCGACTGCTGTCAAATTCTCCTGACTCTATGCACATTTGTGACGCACCTATTCCATTTTCTGATTCAGTTCGCAATCTTGGCGTTTTTCTTGATAAAGATCTTCAAATGAAGGACCATGTAAATCATGTCTGCAAAATTGCTTTTCTGGAATTAGGACGTATCAGTTCTATCCGTCATTACCTCACCACTGAATCTGCCACCAAACTGGTCGTCTTTTTAGTCTTGTCCCGCATTGATTACTGCAATTGATTACTTAGCTGGCCTCCCTCGGTCTCTCATTCAGAAAATGCAGTGAGTTCAGAATTGTGCTATACGTCTTATCGTCCACGCTTGACAGCATCAGCCCATCACTCCTATCCTGAGACAACTTCATTGGCTGCCAGTCAAACAACGAGTCTGGTACAAAATCGCCTGTCTGTGCTACAAAACTATTAACTACTCTACCCCTGCCTATCTCGCTGATCTTCTTATACTATACTATACACTCCCTCCCACTCCCTCCGTTCAAGTAGTAACAGAGTCCCGCTCTGCAAACAGAGGTGACCGTTGTTTTGCGCACGTTGGACCTCAGTGTTGTCTGGAACTCTCTACCCATAGATATTAGACATTCTTCCTCATTCACTGCCTTTAAATCTGCCCTTAAGACATACCTATTCGATACCCCAATGTAGCTCGCGCGCAGTCATCGTCAGTGGCTGTTATGTACCTGTGTGTGTTTGTCTGTGCGTGTGTAAATTGCAGAATCCTTTGTTCCTCTGGCTTTATGACCCCCTCCACTCCCACTCTTTATTTGTAAGGCGCTAAGAGCTTATTTTAGTATAAGCGCTATATAAGTAGCCATTATTATTATTATTAAGAACCAATGTGCTTCAAAAATCCCGTGCAACACAAACGTCTGCTGTCAAAGTTGATTCAGGAGATGCAAAGCTTTTGTGATGAACATTTCTTCATGTATTATATCTCTTTTTTAATTTTGTTTTGCAAATCTCATCTACAACAAACGATCTTCAACTCTGACATGTTGTAATCTTCTAACTACAGAAAGGCGAGTTTGTTTACTAATTGACTGGTTTCCCCATGACCACATGAAAGATTTAAACACTTGTGACATTTCCCAATTCTTGATTCCAAGCCAGCAGATCATAGGTAAGTCTGTCTTTGGATGTGAATGTTGTTTCTTAGTAAAATAGAGTTAACATTTTAGTATCAATAAATAAGCGTCTGGTCGCCATCGTCCCTCAAATAGTTTTCGACTTTCCAAAACCGCCGGACTACTTTTCTCATGCCCGCTACGTCCCTGATATGTGGTCGGGTAAATACCCTGATTTCCCACAGTAGATGCACAGAACATTACACAACAATGTAACGATACAAATTTTGCCTCGAGTTATACATGATACTCACAAACCAGATAGGTGAGGCTAGCGCTGGCAGAATTGTCAGTACTCAAACCAAGGGGAATCACAGCGGGGCTGGACAGACAACAGTTAGATCCCCTGCCCCCGCCTATCAGGCACCCAATTATATAAGAGACCTGATCCATTCTTATTAGGAATGGAAATGATTGTCTTATTCTATACCTGTGTATTTCTCTGTGGGCTGGCGATTGGGTACTGTCAGTCAGCCACCACCCAACATAATTAATGAGTCTATATATCTTTGAACACAATGCCGCCAGACTTTTATGATGACCGTCCTGATGTGTGATGCTGGGGTCTGTAGATGAGTCTCTTAACTTGTTCATTTGCCCGCGCCGGCACGCCGTCAAGCTTAAGAGATCCGCGCCCGAGCATAGGCGTGAGGCCGGTTTGCCTTTTGATTGTACATTGCTTGTCCCGACAGCAACAAGACTTTCTCAGGACGTGCCTGCACTGCTTGTGAACAAAACTAAAGTATTGCCGAATGCCGGGTATGGATGTCGCCAGCAGGTCCAATACGTTAAATAAAACCAAGACTTGGGGCCTAAAATGATAAAGCCGAAGACCATTTGTGACCTGCTCCCACATTTGTGGGAGCAGGTCACATTTGAGCAACACACATCCAATATCCATGGGACTTACATTTTAAAGTAGAAAAATGCAAGGTCTTACATGCTGGAAGGAACAATCCTGAACACGAGTACTTGATGAAAGTGAACAGCAACATTAAAAAGGTGGTATCTTGTGAGGAGGAAAGAGATTTAGGTGTGGTCTTTGACAAAGTTCTATCTTTTGACCCCCATATTCAGAACTGCATCACTGAATAAGGCCAACAAAATGGTTGGAGTAATTAAGAGAGCTTTTAATTATTTGGATAAGGACATTTTTAGTAAACTGTATAAATCACTTGTCAGACCACATTTAGAATATGCAAACACTGTATGGTACCCAGGTTTAAAGAGACAATCAGCTGCACTCGAAAGGGTACAGAGACGAGCAACAAAGCTGGTCAACATGAGAATGTAGAAATATGACTTATTCAGACAGACTCAGATACTTTGGATTACACTCTCTACGCGGACGTAGAATACGTGGAGACTTAATCCAAGTTTTTAAAATTTATAATGGCATCGACGACCTAAAGTGGAACGACTTTTTTGCAACACCATTCTGTGACAGAACCCGAAATTCTGAAGGGAAAATCTTTGTACAGCACTGTAACACTAACCTGCGGAAGTTCTGTTTTACTAACAGAGTTGCCATTGTTTGGAATGACTTACCAGTTTCATTTTAAAAAAAGCATCTAATATAAATTCTTTTAAAAACCAGCTGGACGAATTACCAAAATTTAAAGAGATTTTGTATTCCTATGATGAATGATTTTATAGGAAAATTGCATGCATAGCAGACCCATAAAGGAACTAAAGAAAGAAAGGACATTTATAAAGGCCTCACGGCCTATTTTGTCCTCACAATACTACTACTACTACTACTACTACTACTAATATCAAGAGCTACAGACAGCGCAGACAACAGGGAGAGTTTTTGTGAGGCAAATACAGGTGAATAGACCAAGGCGGGTAGACAGAAACACATGCGGCCCCAGACTCAGTCAGTGAATAGAGGGAAAAACCCACCCGGGGGGGGGGGGGGGGGGGGCAGGGTGACCCTGGGAACTAAAAAGTAGTTAACCCCACCCAAGATTGATTGTACATTGCTTGTCCCGACAGCAACAAGACTTTCTCAGGACGTGCCTGCACTGCTTGTGAACAAAACTAAAGTATTGAATGTATGGATTTCGCCAGCAGGTCCAATACGTTAAATAAAACTAAGACATGGGACCTAAAATGATAAAGCCGAAGACCATTTAGCAACACACATCCAATATCAAGAGCTACAGACAGCGCAGACAGTAGGGCGGATAGTTTTAGGCAAATACAGGTGAATGGACCAAGGCGGGTCGACAGAAACACATGCAGCCCCAGACTCAGTGAATAGAGGGAAAAACCCACCCTGGGGGGGGGGGGGGGGGGGGGGGCTGACGGGCCAGGGTGACCCTGGGAACTAAAAAGTAGTTAACCCCACCCAAGTCCCCCAGGGCAGACCCGGCGGGGGGGGGGGGGGGGGGAGGGGGGGGGGCATAGTGAGGTGTGACGTCACAGTTTACGCCGCCCAAGCGAGACGGTCATGGCGGCGGATAACCAGCTTGGACCATAATTAAAATCACTGAGTAACCCACTTCAAACATTCCAAGAGGCATAGATCCTTATGAGTTCTCAGGGCTCACATGAGGCCGATTTATGCTGATGTTCAGTAAAGTGTTATATGTGCTTCATGGTGGAAAAATGAGGCGGCCGCCATGACTTCAGTTTGCCAGACTCCGCCCCAGTCGGCTGTCGTTCGTTCGTTGTTGAGAGGCGTTCGTTTCAAACGTGGCCGCCTCACAAATACTTCATCGCATTATCATAGTGGCGATTATGTCATATATCATTACTGTTTTTCAGCAGGGCGGGTTCACTTATGCCGGCAGAGCTTTTTGGCTGCTGAAATGCCGTGCCCCTCCTCACTTATCTGATCTTGCCGCCCACACCGTGCCGCTCACTACGCCGGCTCTGTTTTACTGAGACACTCGTATTTTCCCTAGACGTAATAAGGTCACTCAAGGTCATCGTGCATTTTCGTATTTTGGTCCCATTACATGGAACGCTCTCCCAGCTGATGTGCGTCACTCATCATCTCTCCCCATTTTCAAATCCAAGCTTTAAACACACCTTTTCTCTGTTGCATATACTTAAAGACCATTTTGTTTGCCGGATCATCATGCGAGCAAGTGAGTGAGTGAGTGTGTGAGTGTGAATGTGTGTGTGTGTGTGTGTGTGTGTGTGTGTGTGTGTGTGTGTGTGTGTGTGTGTGTGTGTGTGTGTGTGTGTGTGTGTTTTCTGCTCCTTGTAAATCAATGTATTTTTGTTTTGTTTATGTGTTTGTTTTTGTATTTTGCTTTGTGTTTCATTACTGTGATTGTAAAGCACCTCAGTAGAGCACCTTGGTGATTAGGCGCTATACACTGAAATTACCATAATTATTATTATTATTATATTGTTGGCCTCAAGAGCGGAAAAGCTCTCATGGTTCACGTGCACGGCCATTCCAAATTATTTATCTGCCCTTATGTTCCCTTGACCTATGGACAGGTCACTCTCATGAGTAGGTCTTTGGGTGTATTGACATAATTTTAAAGATGGCCATAGTGAATAACCTGTGAAATCTCATTTTTATTTCAAATTTCTACACATTTGTTGACACCCCTTGACCTTTGACCTTTATGAATGATAAAGCAAATTAGTATGCGTGGAACGGTCTTATCGTCAACTACCTTTATGCACAGTTTGATGGACAAGTTTGCAGGTGTTCATAAAATATTATAAATTCTATTATGAATAGAATTTGTCATAATTTACTGGCTTCTTGTGACACTTGGCCTCTGCCACAGATTTGTGGAATTCCCTTAACCACTGACCTCATGATAGGTCAAGGAAATCAGTATGCACGTAACGTTCTTATCATCAACTACCTGTATGCACAGTTTGATTGAAACGTTTGCAGAAGTGTTCATTACAAGAACAAATTCAATGATAGGCATTTTTCACACATCTGGTGACCTCTTGTGACCTTTGACGTTTTGGTCGAGTCTCCCAAATTAGTATACATCGAAAGTTCTTGTCATCAGGCATCTCTGTGTCAAATTTATATTTGAAACTGAAAATAGTTTTTGGAAAAAAAAAAAGAAGAAAAAAAAAAAACATACCGCGGCCCTTTGTCAAAATAAAGCAATCTTGACCTAGATTTCGGTCCTCTGTGACCTTGACCTTTGAGAAAGGTCATTCAAATTGGCACGCTTCGAAAGGTCTAGCCATACAGTTTAGTTTTGCCAAGTTTGAAATACAAACACAGGAAGAAGGACGGGCAATTGGAGAGGGGAGGGGAGGGTCGTGGGAGGGGGGGGGGAGGGACGGGAGGGGGGGGGGGGGGGGGAGGGACGGGGTCGGCCGCTTATGGCCCGCACGGGCCAATCAGTGGCGGCCGACATCGGCCAATGGCCTTTGCGCACTGCCGGGGCGGTACTGCATGATTCAGTTTCCAGTTTCACCAAGTTAAGCTAAACTGACGTGCATTCATGACTGAGCCCTTTAACTACTGACATGTCATGCGGCAGAGCGACCTGTACCAAACTTGACTTTCAATTCAGTTCAGTTCAATTCAATTCAATTCAATAAACTTTATTAATCTCGATAAGGGCAATTACAGTGGTCCGACAGGCTCAATGTACACAAAAATGTACACTAAAATATACACACAATAATGATAAAAATAGTTCAAGTAATAATATAAGTATTTAAAACAATACAACATTACCTCATTCAGCCCGACGCACGTATTTCCCAAATCATATTGGAGGGCTCATCTAGTGACTATGCACCAGTTGTAGGAGATGGCGGTTCGACCATGATAATTCAAGGGCAGTCGGCCAAATTAGCTTGGCGCCCTTGAATTATCCTGGTCGAACCATCTCCTACTGTACAGGGCTGAATGGGTTAATAAAAACATACGTGCACATATCACTACACCACACAACATGATGCACCGCCGCAGTAAAACGGTAATTAATTTAAGGAAATAATAATATACTTTTTTAATGAACTAAATTTAACAAAAGAAAATAATAATACAATGAAATAAAATATTATGTTTAAAATAATCAAAATTGATAACTAGAAATTTAAAGAGAAAAATATTATTCAGTAAACCCCCCAACCATTTCTTGTATTTCAAGGAACGATTTTGATCGTAAAGTCCAAAATCACACACCTGCAACGTTTTTTTTTTTGTTTTTTTTTGTGGTCAGTATAGGTTGTAGCGGTCATCACGCCAGTCAACTCAGCGCAAAAACGGCCGGTGAAAAAAAAAAAAGAACAGAAAAAAGTGAGGTTTTGTTTGCCACGCCAAAAGTCACGGCAGATAACCAGTTCCTACCGTTACCACTAGTCCATAAGCTAGAAAAGTCTACCGTGCATCCCCCCCCCCCCCCCCAAGTACTCAATAAGATGGGTTTCAAAGTGTTCCTTAGTATGTCCTGAGATGTTTAATCCATGTTCCCCGAAAATCCTTAGGAACACACAAGAGATATAGCCGATGGCGCAAGGGTACCCCCATTCACGCTCTTCGCAGGTGCTAAAATAAGGTTGAGAAACATTTTCCTCTAAATAAATCAGAATTCATTTCAGAAGCCCAAATCAGGCAATATTATGTTAAGGCACACCTTCTGCAGCCTCTGCAAGAACAGAATGAAAAAAAATATTGAATCTCTGGCTCACAGTGAAGGTATTTGTGCACCCAGTAAACGACCATTTCCGCGAAATCGCAAAAAAAGACAAAAATAATGTGTCAGATGCCTTCAGACATTTTTTTTATAGCACTGACAGTCCATTTTCAGGTTTACATCATTAAAACAGGATGTCACAATTATTATAAACTTGACTAGGTGATGCTGTGATTACTGTGAGTGCCACAGTGGTTGATTTTGTATCCCTACCCCCAAATTGTAAAAATACACAAAATTAATTAGAAAAAATTACTTAAGTTATTCCATTTTATTTTGACCTCTCTTTACCTATTAAGTTTCAATAATGTGAGCATAAAGTGCAAGAAAATAAGGAAAGTCGGCATCCTTTACGGTATGTTCGTGGGGAATGATAGCTTTTTCCCATTTAAAATTGCCAAATTGGGAAACGTACGTTGTTTCCGATGCCCTCAGAAATTTTGTATACAACTAATAGGTCTTTTTTTTTTTAAAGGTTTTATTGGTTAGGATAGAGTACCACAGTTACTCCCAACCTGATTTTATGATGTTGTGATGCATTTAGGGGCCACAGTGGCTGAATCTGCTGCCCTACCCCCATTTTACCAGTATGCAAAGGAACGAAAAATGATCATAACAATTGCTACTCTGATTAAATATTTTTGTTGCCAGTTTTCTTAACAAAATATGCATATTGAGCATAAACATTTGTGATCATTTCATTAATTTCAATGTGACCCATCAATTTAATTGTAATTCTGTTTATTTAAGGCATGCTTAACAGGGGCTGCCGCTGAAGCTTCTACCGTCTGCACATTCAGTACTCTTGTCAAACTCGGGGAAGGTGTACCTCAGGGAGATGTTGTGTCTGATGCTGTTTTTGGTCTACATTAATGACATCAGTACAACAGTACCAAGGTTCATCTGGAACATCCTCCATGCGGATGACTTTGCAGTGTCGAGCGCAGCAGAACATACAAAAAATAGCATCCTCCAGAATCCAGGATGCTGCCAATAGAGTCAGCAGCTGGACTGAAAGAGGCCACTCAAACTGAGCTAGACCATCTCTTTCAATCAGACGGAAGAGGTCACCTCAAAACTGGAGACCTTCCAGTACCAAAAACAGACAGGCCAACTTTACTGGCAACAAATAAATTACTGGATTCACGTGGAGGCCTCACATCGAAGCCATGGAAGCTAGAGCTGCAAAAAAAAAAAAAAGTCTCTGATGAAGAAACTGATGGGGACCAAATTGGAGCAAATTACAGCATCCTGGCACAAGCAAACACCTGCTCGGTCAGACCAGTTGTGCGGTACCAAGATACACTGACAACATGAAACACTGCCTGCAAAACCCAAAAAGCCAGGCTTGACAAGACGCAGAACATGGGTCATTCTCATGATGCAGTGACATTCTTAGAACCATCTGGAGCACCCCAATTTAGGAAATGGAGGACATTGGAGCCACTGGAATGCAGAACAGCACACATGATGAAGAGACTTACTAAACACCGACAGCATGGGAGAGTACAGGAGCAGACCAAGAACCGTCAGAAACGCCCGTCTAAACCACCAACTGAAAGTCCTGCAAAGGGCTAACACTGACGTCCTGGAACCAAGCCCAAAGATGTGTGAACAGCTCCCTTCAGACAGCTGGACATCTCGAAAGAGCCTTCAAGACAACATAAATCATGTTCCAGGACTCTTTGCCAAAGTTTGCGGCACTGCACAAAGCCATCGTGCTGGAGGTTGTGCACAAGCGCTACCCTCACAGCAGATGTGATACCACACAAGATGCCATGCGGAATGAAGGACGTGGCGTGTACATCTGTTGTGCAGACCGCACTACTACCTCCCTCTCCTTACCAGCTGGTGGCAGCAGCTCCAACTATCATACAGATCTGCAGGTGCTCAACACAGCAGCAGAGCACTAGCTAGGGAAAGGAAGCAGCTTGATCCACTGATCTCACCAGGAAGCTTCAAGACTTCAAGATAGACTGGATGCCCTGTCCACAAAATAGTGCTGCATGAAGACCATCATTAAGTCTGTGTACAGACCACCACAACGGCCCCTAGACAGTTACCATCAGCTGTCCAGACAAGAGCAGGTCTTTCGTCTGAGGACCGGGCACAACCGACTCAATTTCCACCTGCACAGACGCTTCCACCTCGTGCCATCTCCCCTGTGCCCTTGTGGAGAAGCAGAGCAGACCGCAGAGCACATCCTCCAGGACTGTGGGAACCACCAGCCGCCGAGGGAGGAGATATGGCCGAAGCCCGCCACTCTACAAGAGAAACTGTACGGGCCTGTGGAGGCGCTACAGAAGACCACAGATTTCATTTTGAGAGCCAAACTCCAAGTGTGACGGCGTTCGAGAAGAAGAAGAAGAAGTGCTGCAGTAATTCCAGTGCATTCTGGACTAGCTGGGAATGGAGACACTACAACAACAAAGTGATTGGCAGCAGCAGAATGGCAGCTGCAGCCCGTGGGCAGATGACATCAACAAGCTGAACAGGGAGAGCCAGGTCACCATCTTTCATCTACACACTGATTACTCTGGACTGGGTCCATACAGAAAAGCAGGAACGTTTCACAAACCCAAACTGAAGCCTGAAGGTTTAGACACTTTAATCAGATCATTCTGTATCAGCAATTATTTGAAGCTTCCATGCCTAATGCATGAAGAGATACCAAAATAAAAGAATGCTTAGCGAATGGCGGACTTCGGTAGAAGCATAAACAACCAATCAGAATGTTCAGCAGAAAGGCCATGCAGTCACTTTATGACCAGAGCTAAATATAGATCACTTGCAACAAGCGTCAGCATGATCGTTTGCAATATAATAGTCACAAATTGGGGGGGGGGGGGGGGGGGGGGGGAAAGAAGTAGGCAAAAGTTTGCCAGCACGTTGTCATTATTTTTTTTTTACAAACTTTCACAGACTTTAAGGAAAAGGACTGAAATTGACAGACTTTCCAGGGCCCTGAAAAAGCCTTGTCATTTTTTAACAACTTTCACAAATGTTCACAGACCGTAAGGACCCTGCTGGACTCACCTTGTGAGACTGGGTCATGCGGAAACAGCCCTATGCAAATTTGGCGTAGAAAATCAGTCTCCTTAGCACATTCTCCAAACATGTCCATGCAGAGAAGCGGTCTGCTGGCAGTTCTGACCAGAAGGCACGCCCCTGTACACCAAACTCTGAAAACATGCTGCCTAGTTCTTGACAGCTCACTTATTGGCAGCCAGAACAATATAAGATTTAAAGACGGCCATAAAAAAATTGAACGTTGCAGAAGGTGGAAGTTGAGATCTTGTGGTCGACATGTGGAAACTAAGTATTTTGATAACATTGTTTTGGCTATTAGGAACCATGAAACTTTATTACGCATATTCATATTTACACATTTCTAGATGAAAATAAATGAAAGGAAAAGGGGAGACCTTACTAGACCCGCCTTACGCTAGGTAAAATATCACCTAAAAGATCAGCCAGTTAAAAATAGTTACAATTAAATGGATGGGTTACATTGAAATTAATGAAATGATCACAATTTTGTATACTCAATATGCATACTTAAAAAAAAAAACTGGCAACAAAATATATTTAAGAGTATGACGTAAGCAATTTTTAATGATTATTTTGCATTACTTTGCGTAGTGGTAAAATGGGGGTAGGGCAGCAGATTCAGCCACTGTGGCCCCTAAATGCATCACAGCATCACAAAATCAGGTTGGGAGTAACTGTGGTACTCTATCCTAACCAATAAAATCTAACAAAGACCTATCGGTTGTATACAAAATTTCTGAGGGCATCGGAAACAACGTACGTTTCTCAATTCAGCAATTTTAAATGGGAAAAAGCTATCATTCACCACAAATGTACCGTAAAGGATGCCAACTTTCCTTATTTTCTTGCACTTTATGCTCACATTATTGAAACTTAATAGGTAAAGAGAGGTCAAAATGAAATGGAATAACTTTAGTAATTTTTTCCAATTAATTTTGTGTATTTTTACAACTTGGGGGTAGGGATACAAAATCAACCACTGTGGCACTCACAGTGATCACAGCATCACCAAGTCAAGTTTATAATAATTGTGACAACCTGTTTTAATGATGTAAGCCTGAAAATGCACTTCCAGCACTATAGAAAATGTCTGAAGGCATCTGACACATTATTTTTGTCTTTTTTTGCGCTTTCGCGGAAATGGTCGTTTACTGGGTGCACAAATACCTTCACTGTGAGCCAGAGATTCAATATTTTTCATTCTGTTTTTTGCAGAGGCTGCAGAAGGTGTGCCTTAACATAATATTGCCTGATTTGGGCTCCTGGAATGAATTCTGATTTATTTAGAGGAAAATGTTTCTCAACCTCATTTTAGCACCTGCGAAGAGCATGAATGGGGGTACCCTTGTGCCATCGGCTATATCTCTTGTGTGTTACTAAGGATTTTCGGGGAACATGGCTTAAACATATTAGGACACACTAAGGAACACTTTGAAACCCATCTTATTGAGTACTGGGGGGGGGGGGGGCGGGGGGTGGGGGGGGTGCACTGTAGTTCTTCCTAGCTTATGGACTACACTCCAACCATCTCCAGAGCCTCATAAGTCCTCCGTGCTCATGAGGATCAATGCTTTTTGGAGATGTTTGGAGAATTGTCTATGCTTAGGACCAAAACCCCATCCTCCCCTGACATCCTCATCGATAACAGCGTGCTTGTAACTCATACTATGACGTCATCATTTTACGTGTAGTGTAATTGTTTTAATCAGAGTGCATTCCCTTGGAAAAAATTCCGATCATTACCGATGCAAATCGGCTGCTTCCGACGTCAAAATGGATGACGACTGACACCCAAACAGGTGTTGAAATAGGAAACGTAGGTTTTTCTTAAAACATAGAGCCTTTCTTAACAATCAGTACAGTGACTCAAATGCCGTTTATGCGAGACTTCTTGTTACGTGCGGTTGTTTTGCACATGTTTCATTATTCCTTGTGTTTGTGCATTTATAATGCGATGTGCCGTTCTAGTCACCTACCGTCATTTGTTATGTCGCGTACATGCTGTGAGTGTGACATGCGTGTCTTTGTCTTTGCTCAGTTATGACGCACAAATATGCTTCTGTTTGATTAAAATGTACATAAAACAATTTATTTAAAAAATCCCATTCACTTCCATTTGTAAAGCACATCAATATCCGTACTTGTGTGTCTTGCAAAAGGTGGACAGAAGAAGGAGGGAGCTTGCACAATTAGAATATGAACAGTTGTATACACGCAACATTCTGCTATGTGCACGACTCATAAGCCAAAGACTTGAAACACCGTACATTTTGTTATTTCTTTTGCAGTGAACAGGCCAAGGTGTTTTTTGCACATCTGCCATTGAGCTGTTTATTACTGCGTTCAAGCAGGAAAACAAAATGTCGTAAGTTAGACAGTGTTTATAATAGAATTTTTTTTTATGAGAGATGTTTTACTGTTAATAATCGCTTGAAGTGCCAGTGGAGAGTTGGGTGTTTGATTAAGATTGTTTTTAACTTTTAAGGGCTTTGAGACATCAGATGTTGAACTCTTTGTTGATTGGTAGTTATAATCATGGCCTGGTAGAGTTTAACCCATTTAGCTCCAATGCCCTGCAGCAGGCGATGGATTGATTGTTTTAATTCAAGGGTAGTGCCAGATTTAGATCAACACCCAGTGCCAGATTTAGCCCCAACACCCTGCAGCAGGAGATGGATTGGTCATGATATTGATAATTCAATGGTAGAGCCAGATGAGCTTGGTGCGCCCAGGTCATCTGGCACTACTCTTGAATTATCATGATCAATCCGTCTCCTACAACTGGTACATAGTCAAAATTTGGAAATATGGCCATGCGGTTAAAAGGGTTAACAGAAAGGTCCCTGTATTTTAAAAAAAAGTAACCACTGACATTATACTAGACAAGTAAAAGAAATGTGCTGATATTAAGTGATTATTACTAAGCTATATATATGGACCCTGTGCTTGTACATGAATCATAAGACCATCTAAAATAACTAACAACAACAAAATTTGTGTAAGTTCATGACAGTAACTTATGACAGCAGATCCAAATGTCTATTTTATAACAAATTTAAGTGTGGTGTGTGAACTGAAAAATGAGTATGGTGAGTTTTAACATACTTCTTCTTCTCGAACACCGTCACACTTGGAGTTTGGCAGTTTTAACATACTGAACCATAAGGTTCAATAAAATTTATAAAATTTGGGAGCTGTCCGAAGACAGGAGACAGATCGACCATGGTAAAGCTGGAACAGCTGTTCTGGCACCTTCTTTGATCTATTATGATGAATCTGAAACTTTGTTTTCTGTCTGGGTTTGATATGTTGTTCAGTTAGATAGTGTAGGACAGAATATTTTGTTTTCAATGTACATTACAATGTGCAGGTCGCAGGGCTACAGTGGGTCGAACTATGACCGATTCGTAGAGAACACAAACACGTCCACGCTGCATAAAATGAAAGAGACATACTGGACCACCAAGCAGGCTGTCATCAAGAAACTGGGCAAGAAAGAGGATGAACATGTTGTTGCCTCAGATGCTGCCCTGGATGCTAAATTAGAGGTACTAAATAACTAATGCTGAAATGGTCACTGTCGCATGTTATTTTAGGACACTGTGTATATAACATACAGTGTCTTGTGTTACAGTGTATGTGATTTACAGTGTTTTGTGTTACACTGTTTGTGACATACAGACTTGTGTTACACTTTATATGACTTTTCTATTACACTGCGGCTAGGTGACCACGGGGTCGTGAGGTGGGCTTGACAGTGAACTCACAGTTACCCACCAATATTCACAAGAACTCATAGACACTGTGTGATTCTTGTCTGCAGGCCCCCTGAGAGATCAAGGGCCCCTGTTTTTCTAATGGTTCCTTAAAAAACTGAAGATGACGGTCCCGAGGATCTACAGTTCTGCACAATCCTGTGAAGATATCTTAGATTGCTGGGGCTCGTGAGGATTTGAAGCACAATCTCTTAGTTTGCACTAATGAAGATGCACTTCTGTTAAGTGCTTATGACTGGGAGTTTGTGGGAGATGCTAATTGCTATCTCATCATTGTTTGGTCATGGTCCTTGCCTAGCCAGATTTGAAAGCCAAACACGGTGTAACATAAAACTGTGTATGTGACACACAGTGTAACATAAGACATTGTGTGTCACATTCACTGTAAAACAAGTAACTGTATGAGAGTATACAGTGTCCTAAAAATATACATCAGTGACCACTAAAGCAGTACTAATAAAATACTATCCAGCCATCACATGATAAAATGCTTCATATCAGTTTTGAAAGTTTGCATTCGCAGCTTTGTGTGTTTTTGTGTACAGGGTGTGATGATAGTAATGTTTTCCCCTTGTGATTTCTTTGTCAGTACACACAAGTCATGTCAAATACATATACAGATGTATGCTACACATTTCGATCATGCGTGTAATCATTAGGATTTTCACAGTCTCTCATGTAATTGATAACATTGAACTGAATTTGTAATTACCCTTGCCACACCTGTTATAGAACTGAGACTGAAGTTATATTTTCTGGGAAGAAGAATAATGGCCAATTTTATTGTAGCATGCACTATCACATATTTTGAGTCAGTTCAGTTCTCTGCACTTGGAAAGGCTCATACAGGCTCCTCAAGTTCCTTTCGATACCTTACCAATGTACACGGTTGTGCAGAACACACTTTCAGTTAGGAGCGGACGGGTGCCACTGAGTGCAAGATAAGCCTTAGGTGGCAGTAGCCAGGCATGGAGGCATTTAATCATTAGCGTGCGCCTAGTCATACAGACTGGAAGAACTGTTATCATGCTAGAAGGGAATGCTCTTCCATTATCCTACAACTAAGTGTATCTGCTGTCAAACATCCCGCAGCGTATGTAGAAAACTGAGGGAGAAGAGATAGAGAACATTAAACACAGGCATAACACACCACACATCAGTAGTCCCGTAACAGAAATTATAGAAGGAATAGTTGATGCCAGACAGTGACCTAGATAGCCTGCTCGCAGTGGGGTGTGGCTGCATACCACAGCAGCAGGTGGCTGGTCAAACTAATGAATAGGAAATGGGGCTATCTGCACTGCTGTGTCTATGACGTAAGCGACGTTTTCAGTTTTATATTACGATATGTCCTATGTGATTTGTGTTACTGTGAAATCGTGTTTATTGCCTTTATGTTCAGACCACAATAGTTACTAAGGCATACAGTGTGTGTGTGTGAGTAGCTTAATTATATTTTGATGTGTTTAATGTTCTTCTTTTTATGTTGCCCAGCACCGCAACAATTTCCTAATGTATTATTACATATGGCAATAAAGTTCTATCATATCATCATCATGTTAATCTGGTTTGCTGTGAATCTGTCATGTACTTTCAAATCTGCTCAATGCCTGTTGTCTTTGTCCACACCTCTGCTCCTGGAAATACGTTCTCAGGTTTCTCAGTAGACTCACAGAAGTCTTCAAGTTACACATTTGTCGTTGCACAGTGCCAGTCTAAACTTCCCTTTCCTGCGTCAATTTTTGCAGCAGGCATTTTGAGTCTGTAAGAATGATGGTGAGAATGGCTTGGCTGTCATCCAACATACTAGTCTTATTTCAGTGTGTGATTCATTACCTCCACCTCTACTGCAAGGCTTGAGGCCTTGGTTGTGTAGGCTGCACTGTCTTTTGTGTTTGGTGCTGCCTTTAAGTTTGGCTGTGTCAAGCAATCAATCAGTTTTACTTGGTCTTTTGTTTACATTACAGTTTCAAATGCGTTTATTTTAATTTTGTTTCTTTTCCATTTACAGGTTTTCAAAGCTATACAGAAATCAAGCATGGATCTGTTGAGGGTGATAGAAAAATATCAGGACAGACTTTGTGGTGAGTTCAGACAAGTTTGAGTACAGATGTACAGTGGAAGCTGATCTGAACGGTCACTCTCTTTTAGGCCATCTGCTATTTACAGCCAGATTTGTGTTGCACGGATGTGGCTGACAATATAGAGTACCTTCATTTGTTTCTTCAAAAACATTACCGATGACATGACTTAGTGGAAGTGTCTACTACTTACTCAATTCTAGCCTAAGAACCCGTTGTGTTGAGACACAACCCAGGAGGCACTCGGGGAACCCCGAAGGGGGCCGAGAGTTGTCTCCCGTTAACTGCCCATCCGGTTCCGATACACGGTGTGACTAATCAGTCAGTCTACTTAGGCTCACGCTGTTCAGACGTGTTGCCCTAGCCTACGGACTTTTGGATTTTCGACCGGTTCGCCGGTCTTCCAGACTTGGCTTCTTCTCTGGGCTTCAACTTCGTTGGCCCTGCCTGTGCCACTGCGTGGCTCTGTCGTCCCCTCTTTGTTGGCTGCTGCCCTCTTCGGCCGCTTGTGTGCCTGGGCTACGCGGTGAGCATCGCTGGGACTTTGCCCGGTCCTTCCTTGGGTGTTTGGACATTTCTCCCCCCGTTCCCGCTCCGGCGGAAAGGTAAGGTAGCTGGGTTGGCCCTAGGCCGGTTCGCGGGCTGGGCACTGGTTGAGCGGGCATGAAGGCAGTCTTCTTCTTCGCGGTTGCTTGTGCGCCAAAATTCTCAGCTCTTAGCTTGGCGAGCCTCGCGCCCGTCACCACTCTCCTTCGGTTGTTTGGTGTGGCATTATTGACGCTTACCTTATCACTTGTACCTTGTGTGGTTTGGGGAATTTGTTATGCTCCAGCCCATGCCCTGACGCCATTACGTTGGTGGATGTGGCGAGAGCAGACGCTTACTTCGTTACTGAGTCGGTCATGTAATGCTTGTTTTTTGTTAGGCATTATGCAGACCTGTTTGGCATATTTAGATACACAATTTTGCTTGGGGTACACATACTTGTGCACGTGTATACACAAAATACACATTGTGGAGAAACTGGCAACTCACTGGCTTGTGAATAAATACACAGGTGAGGTCCAAGTACACATTAGTCAGTTGGAAAGAAACTGACTGCACCCAGGGGGTAAACAGGCCTGATTTTGCGTCGTGTACTCCCCTTAGCTTGGCGGGGCCCCACGTGCCCTCCCCCTGTCGCCATAACGGGGTAATGTTACTGTGCCAGATGCTTGTTTTGTGCCTTTTCTTGGCATCACATGTTTGAGTTGTTGGGCAACATGAGGCGTATGCTCACCTTGGTTGGCGGGGCCGCGTGTGCACACGCCCTGTTGCCTTTTTGTTAATAAGGTTACTGTGCGTGCCGCTTGCTTCATGCCTATACTTGTCATGACATGCTTGAGTTTTGTTGTACATGATGTATCGTATGCTCACCCTAGCGTGGCGGGCTGTTGCCTTCCAGACCAAGGGTGACTGCCACGCGTGTGTATGCAGGGACGTACCCAGCGCAGGAAGGAGTACGCTGGGAAGACAGGTACAACACATTGTTGATGGTTGGGGAGTTACCTTGGCAGGATGGGCAAACAGAGAGGTTAGCCGCGACTCCTCTTTTTCGCAGATGGTAGGTCGCAAAGGTAGGGTGCTTACCTTAGCTTAGCTGGGACCCGCGTGCCTGCGCTCTCGAGCTTGCGGGGATGGATTGCAGGCCCGGGCGCTTGCTGACAGGTTTGTTCCTCGCTGTGTTGTGCCTTTGTGTTGCGAAGGCTAGCTTTGCCAGAGCAGGGTCCCTCAGGCCCACGCCCGCGTGCCTTCGGTTGTGTTGTGTGTTGCAGTGACCTGTTGCTGTCCCATTCCCGAGGCAGAGGGTTCCAGTGGCCGTCACTTACCAGAGGTCTGTCTCTCTGCACCGGATGCGCCCCCGACCACGCTTGCGACACCTACTCCTCCTGACCTGAGCTGCGCTGTTAGCAGTTAGGGAGTGTACAGACGCGAGCGACCGGCACCTGTGTGTGATCTGAATCCAGTCGAGGCGCCATTCCTGGACCTTGCGTACGGCCGCACGAGACCGGCCACCACACGAGACTGCGACGACCTTTGCGGAGGACGCCACTCTGGACGCAGGATCCTAGTGCGCAGAGCGGGTTTTGATCGAAGCGGCCGCTTCCAGGAGGGAGCGCGCCCGGACAGAGCCTTCTGACAGGCAGAGAACCCACCTCGATACAGAGCCCGGTTCGGAGAGACGCGCCTCGCGCCGTCCCATGTCCACTTTCGATCCCCACTCGTCTCCATGGAAGCCCGCTGACTCCTACGTGGAGTCACCTTGCCGGCAGAGAATCCACCTCGATACAGAGCCCGGTTTAGAGAGACCTTACGCACGCGTCCGAGTCCTTCGCGCAGTACGGAACCCCCACACCACTCAAGGTCGGCTTGGAGCCGCCCAGGCGGCCAACGACTTAGCGCAGGGTCTCGCGCTCGGAGCAGGAATGCTGTCACCACGCTCGCTTCCTGGAGGGAGCTCCACCAGGACAATGCTGCTCGTTGGAAGACACACTGAGCCGGCTGCTAGTGGTTACAGGGTCCTGTTGGTGACCGGCCAGCAAGGCGGAGGTCCCAGTCTCCGTCCCTTACCGCTCGAGACCTCGACGGCCTTGTGGAGAGATCACCATGCCGAACGCAACAGACTAGTGCTCGGAGTGAGCTGATCGATGCGGCCGTTCCCAGGAGGGAGCGCGCCTGGACATAGCCTGTCAACAGGCAGAGAACCCACCTCGATACAGAGCCCGGTTCGGAGAGACGTACTTCGCGCCGTCCCTGGTCCACTTCCGATCCCCACTCGTCTCCACGGAAGCCCGCTGGCTCCTACGCGGAGTCACCTCGCTGGCAGCGAGCCCACCTCTTTGAGCCCGGCTCGTGGAGACCTTCTAGCACGCGTCCTAGGCCTTCGAGCATACGGAACCCACACGCAAGCCGACCTTTAGTCGCTTATGGACTCCTCCTTGCCCTGTATGAAGTGCCCTGCGCATCGCCTCAATGCTTCCTGCGGTGGACTGCACGCCGTCCCTCCCCTCTCAGGAGAAGACTCTTCACTGGTGGACGCTTGGAGACAGCTAGGAGTCCCCGTCCGGCCGCGGCTTCGGCCTTCATGACCGGCGCCACGCTGCTGAACGCTCCTCCTGTCGGGTATTCTTTGCCATCCTTGGGTGTCTGGCCGCTGTGCTTGCCTTCATCAGGACCGGTTCTCGGGACTCTCCCAGGCGTGCCTCCGCTTCCGGCCTGCTGTGGACCTGCTTCCAGCTCTGCTGTTGGATTAGGGGACTTCGCTTGTCCGTCACTCCCTAGCCTACGTGGGATTCGGTTTCTCCTGACCCAAGCCTTCATCCGTCGCTTCGAGGACTTCTGGCTTCCTTGACGTCCGGCCGCAGGTTGCCCTTCGGTGATGAGGACTCTCCCACGTCTTGCTTCCATGGGCGGCCCTGCTCTTCAGTGCGTTCGAGCAGCCTGGAGGATTCTTCTAGGACCTTGGGGCTTCACAGGACTCCTCCTTCGCTACTGCCGCCCTAGCCCGTGGTTCTCGCCGAGGGGTCTTCGGCTCCGCCTTCAGTTTGGACGACGCGTTCAGCCTGCACTTCCTACCTTTCTCCAGTTCCCCGTGCACTCAGCCTCCAGGGAGTATCCTCGTACTTCGGCGCCGGAGTAGTTACCAGTTTGGGCTCTGGTGTTCTTCTTGTCCTCTGCACTTGGATCCTCACCGTTCTTGGACACAGGGGTACCTAGCCGTGGCTCCCGTCGCCCTGGCGTCCTCCTGCCTTGACGATCTCCTCGTGCGCTTTGCGGACGCGACCGGACTTCGGACAAGCATGCCCTGATGCAGCTGTGCCACGGTTGGGGTGACTGGTCATCACAGGTAAGTCGGTCCTCACACCCTCTCGTCGCTTCATCCATCTCGGCTGGGAGCTCCCCTTCGTCCTACAGGTACGTTGCTGGGGCCACGGATCCTAGGTTGGCTGACGTGCAGCCGGATAGCACAGCAGGACACAGCCTCCGCAATTGGCTTCCGCTCCTTGGGTGAACATGCGGTGCCGATCTACTGCTCCTCGGTCTTCTCTACGCCCAGCCGCTGCAGCCGCACCTCCGGGTACGCTGGCAGACTCGCCCACGTTGGAGCTGCAAGCCCTTCTGGCAGACCCGCATTGCGTGGACGGAACACTCAGTCACCAGGGACTGCTTGTCCTCTCTGACAGCACGACAGTGATAGCGTACATACAGGACACGGAGTGGGCCTTACACCAGGATGCCTTCGGATGCTCGGCGCGCGGTGGGAGACGACGTGTCGGCCTTTTCACCTCGTGGTGGTTCTCCAGCCTCCCCCTGCTTGTCTCCCCGATCCCAGTCCCGCTCTCCTGGCCAGTCTTCGCATGTCCATTCGGTGGCATCGTCTCTTCGCTTCCGCTTCCCCCCTAACAGTCTGCGTCCCCTTCCTCCTCAAGCTGCGAGACGGCTGTCCCACCCTTGCCGGAGCGCCTCCTTCACGCGTGGACTTGTGCCGCAGGCCCTCGACGCTGGACGCTTCTCGAGGGCAGCAGTGGAGGCTATCGCTTCAGCCCACAAGCACTCGGCTTGATGCTTCTATAAGGGAAGATGGTGAGTACTGTGCTCCTGGGCGGCGTCCGTCGCCGCTCCCCCCACCGACCTAACTACCCAAGCTCGCGGACTTTTTCCTCTGGCTTCTCGGAGACCAAGGTGGCCTGTTGCGGACATAACCCTTCCGACGTGTTACTGGTGGCTCCCACCTTTTGGCCCTAGTCAGCGAGCTACACGTGCTTCGGCGCACCCTGCCTGCCTGCAGCTTCGAGCGGTCCATGCCATACATCTCCTTCGGACTCTGCCTTCCTGGCCATGACCACGTCTTCTTGGACGGAGCCACCGGTTGCACCTTTTGACCGCTGTGAGGGACTTTCTTCCCCAGGAGATAAGGCGATAAGACCCTTGCAAGCCCTACACTTGTACCTGCTCAGTCACAAGCCGTCCGGAGTGGACGCACACGCCTCTTCTGCCGGTATGCCGGCAGAACTGATGCTTCAGCCCAGACGATCTCTTCCTGGCTACGCTCAGGCATACGGTCCGCCTACCAGGATCCCTCCCAAGGAGTGAAGAGGCTAAAGAAACGTGCACACAAGGTACACGCCATGACCGCGAACGCCATGTTCGACCGGAACTGCGCTCTCTTACACATCGTGGCTACCGGGGGCTGGCGGGCAGAATCTACTTCGCCTGCCTCCATCCTAGGGATCTGGCAGGCCAGCGAGTCTCCTCGCTTGGGTGGGGGACATCACTGCGGCGCAACACTCCCTTCTGGCGCCTCGGCGCCGTAAGTATTCACCTTCCTAGGGTCGTCGGGAGTTTGCGGCAGGGAGGACGGCTCTTGGGGCCTAAGGTGTGCTAGGGCGCGGCACCCTCCTCCTGTTCGCAATTCTTCCACTAAGTCATGTCATCGGTAATGTTTTTGAAGAAACAAATGCATTTTTCTCTAAAAGGTATTTTTTCGAAAAATACTTACCGATGACATGACTCGGACGACCCTCCCACCTGCCCCGCTTGCCGCTGGTGAGCTAAGTATCCTGACTGATTAGTCACACCGTGTATCGGAACCGGATGGGCAGTTAACGGGAGACAACTCTCGGCCCCCTTCGGGGTTCCCCGAGTGCCTCCTGGGTTGTGTCTCAACACAACGGGTTCTTAGGCTAGAATTGAGTAAGTAGTAGACACTTCCACTAAGTCATGTCATCGGTAAGTATTTTTCGAAAAAATACTTTTTAGAGAAAAATGCATTTTATGGTCACTTGTTGAACACTCTCAACAGTCAGTGTATCGCAGCCAAAAACTGTAAAAATACCTTCAGTTTACGACTAAACCCCTGTAGCAGTGGGCCCAAGCACAGCTGTGCACAGGTCCATTATGGCCATTGTGGGCCTGAGGACCTTTGCTTACTGGTGAGGGTAATCAGTCATACGTAAATCACTGTCTTTCCATAGTGGCTGAGTGGCTGGCAACGAGAGTTGTGCTGTCTCCTTAGCTGTTGGTTACATCTCTTTTTCAAGTCCGTTAACTGTGTGGTCACTGTGGCTGTATTGTACAGAGACGATGGAAAATAAGACGACTTTCTCTTCCCCCCGGTGCCGGTTTGACTGATGCTCACTTGAGTCTCTGCAGATTGCAAGGGCTCATGACAGTGTAGTGTGTATGTGCACCGACACACATTTCCTTGTATGTACCTATTCTAATAAATTGATGTGTGTCCAGAACAGTCACATTTTGGCTCACGCTCAGTACCTGGCATCAGTCATCCAGCATCGATGGTAAACTTAACATTGGCATTTTCTCGGAGACTATTCAAGCCTCAGACTTCAAACTTGGCCCAG
The DNA here is from genome assembly GCA_036245525.1 of Semisulcospira habei. NCBI lineage: Eukaryota > Metazoa > Mollusca > Gastropoda > Semisulcospiridae > Semisulcospira > Semisulcospira habei. The sequence continues at coordinate 164,041,774 of BTPG01000008.1, forward strand.
GGACACTTTGTGGCAAAACCTTTCTAAACATATCAATTCCAGTGACCTCTCAAAGGTCAAGGTGACTGGAAGGGGTAATAAATAGCCATATTTTTACAAAAATTGTATTTTTTCAAATACTGTTTTCAACTTCAAGCCAAACTTGGTACAGAGATACTTGATGGTAAGACCTTTCCATGCATACCAATCTGCATGACCCCTTGGAAAGTTCAAAGGTCACAAGAGGTCGGCAAATATGTGAAAATGACTGCAATATCTGCTGTTAAGACTTAGAGCAGAGCCAATAGTAATTTGATTTTTTTAAATTAGCTGTTGCTCAGGAAGAAAATGCAGTTGGACGATTCCTGAAAACTCACAGCCAACATGACAAGACGAGAGCCGGAAAGATGATGGCAGCTGTTGGAAAATCACAGAGCTTCTCAGCCCAGCAAAGGTTACATTTTCACATGTCTATCTTGTCTCTTGTTTTAACTCATTGTGCTCCAGGTACGAAATGCCCACATCCTCTGAAGACTGCATTAAAATTCAGGAGACAGATCGACCATGATAGTTCAAGGGTGGTGGCAGAATAGGTTGGTGCCTCTAGGTGCCAAGCTATTCTGCCATCACCCTTGAACTATGATGGTCGAGCCATATCTTGCTGTGGTGTGTCATGGGCAGAATGAGTTAAATTTGGACTGCATAATTTGTCACATCAAATTGCAAGAAAGTGAATTATCAGACTTCCGGTTATAAACTTACTAACATCTAAAACTGAGTTTTTCAATGTTAGGAAGCATCTGTGAAGCTGTTGGCGATTGATCAGCCATGATAGCTCAAGGGTAGTGCCAGATTACCTTTGCATCATGGTGGCTTATCTCCCGCTACTGTTTCACATTGGTGTTAAGTACTTTTAAATGCCATTATGGTCCTTTCAGATCAGCCAGCAGTGCTTTTGCCCAGAACTTAGGCCTTTTATGTGCTTTTATCTGCATATTTTCAAAATGAAAACTTGCTTGACCAACTTTGAAAAACATGGTATTCAATCCCGAAGACGCGATCAGACGAACTGACCTCCATCTTGGCCTTACCAAAAACGTTTACCGAATCTTGTGTGTTCTTGCGAGGTGCGTGATTTTATATTTCCGGTGTAATCTTGCGAGCAGGATCTGCTTTCATTCATCATCATGATGGTTTTGAGGACGTTTATGCATCTGTCAAGCAGTCTGCAAGCACAGGATATCCTGTTGTTTGATGAGAGCAACAAAAAAAAAATCACGATGGTGGTGGAAGCAGATCGTCTTAGTTTCAACTTGTGGATCAGTCTATCACACTGCAACTGACCTCAAAGGACAAGCTGGAGGAAGCATCTCGCTGTGAAAAGCAACTGTGCAGACTCCAAGATGAGTTAAAGAAACTTGGATAGGCAGGTTCTTTAACTGGTCCTACAGCTTGCTTTGTACTGAATCCCTGCATCAAGCTTGTCCCTCCTGCAAAAAATGGAAAACTAACCTTATGCAAAAAGAAGAGTTGGGCTGTGCCTTGGATTTAGAGAGCACAGAGTTACAGCTGTCAATGTTGTTGCTTGAAAAGGATCAAGATTGACAGCTGGAGCTCTGAGCTGGTTGTGAATATGTAATACAAGTTGAATTTCAGAAAGCTGAAGGTGAACTGTGTATATCAATGCCTTCACTTTTTGTGAGCTTTGTCAAGCTTGTTCTTCCTTACATAACCTAACAAGTTACTGACTGACCTGATGCAGAAGAAGAGTACAGAGTTACAGCTGTCAATTTTGATGCTTGAAAAATGAAAAGCATCAAGATTGACACATGGACATCTGACTTGACTGAACTTGTTCAAATAAGAGCTCAGAGCCATGGCTGTCTATCATAATGCTTTTCAAGCATGATGCTAAACAGTTGGCTCTGGGCTGGCTGATATTAAAGCTCAGACTAAACATAACTGTTTTGATGTTTGAAAAGCATAACTGTAGACAGCTGGGGCTTGGTTGCAGGTTGACAGCCCACTAAGGGTATAGCAGTAGCTGTGTATATTTATACTTGAAACTGAGCGTCAAGATAGACAAGTGAGACTCTGAGCAGGTTAAAATAGAGATTTCTCTTGCCAGCTACAGGTTCAGGGACCATAGCACTTGGAGTGTTTTCGCAAGAATAACTGAGTACTTAATAAATTGCTAGATTTGCTGACCAACCTGACTTCGTTGAGGTCTTTTTAATCTCAAGCTTGGTACTTTTAAAGATGCTTTTAAGGTCCTTTTGAGGCTCAATCCAACCTACCTGGGAACCCTGAATCCTGTGAATAGTCAGTGTCTCAAAATGGTGAATAGATGAGGAAGAAATTTTACCTTAATTTGTAGGACTATAATGAATATTATTACATCTATATATTTCAGGTTGGCTTTGCGAGTGCCACTGGTGCGACTATACCAGGAAGTTGAAACATTTCGATACCGTGCCATCTCTGACACGCTGGTGACAGTGAATCGAATGGAAGGGGCGCGCACAGAGTACAGAGGTGCCCTCTTGTGGATGAAGAATGTATCAGAAGAACTGGATCCAGACACATACAAACAGCTTGAAAAATTTAGAAAGGTATTGTGTGATAATTCAGGTGGTCTTTTACCTTCAAAGTTGAACTTAACCTTTTAAGAGTTCAGTTAACCCATTTAGCCCCAGGGCTGCATTTTAAAAATGTTGGAGATGTCACTTAACGACTGTCTATCTGTTGAAGGCGTTGGATCGACCATGATAATTCAAGATTATTCAGTGCTAGATTAGCTTGGCATTTGATGGCGCCAAGCTAATCAGGAACTACCCTTGAAATATCATGTTCAATCCACCTCCTGCTGGAGTGTGGGGGCTAAATAGGTTTACCCTCTTGTGCATGCAGCCACCCGTACTGTTTACAGTATCAGGAGTGCTGAAAAGGGTCATCTGCTTGCCCCTGGCAACTCCAAAAGAGTTTCAGGGAACTTGAAGTTAAAATTCCATAAATGGTAGCTTGGCTTGTGACAAAATTTGGAGCTCGGAAGAACATTTTGATGGGTGCTTGAATTTTGTCTTGATCTTTTAACATTTGAATCTTGGTCGCTAAGCTGGCTATCATTACCCCTGCAGTACTGGCAGATGAGTGCACAATTGTGGTGAAGTACCTCAGAGACACAAGGTAACCATGAAGCAGTGTTCATTTTCATAAGTCAAGCACATCATGGGACATTGGCCCACAGTCAAAATTCTATGGGTCATTTTTTAAACTAGATGGGCTCGAGTGTTGACAAAGCAAAAGGTAGATGGCTTGAGTGTCATAGGGTGGACAACCCTCACATTTATAGCCAGTTTATGGTGGACTACAATATTTGTGCTTTCATCAGCAAACACTTTCACAAAAGGCGAGCTCCTGATTTTTTGAGTGATATTCTCATCTATCAAATTTAACCGCACTTTCATAAATTCATTCAGTGATGTGCCACTCGAGCAGGCAGTAGTTTCGCTACTCTTCAAGCGCTCGATGTTGGGAACTTCGAGTAACTTAAGCAAATCTAACAGGGATGGAAATTTGCCGAAAGAAACTCCCTCTGAACGCATAAAAAATAACGCCATATAGATGATCGCAACATCTGTCACATCTCTTGACGGAGTGTTCGCAGCTGCGTTTTGCATGCGTTCTTTTTGTTTTGGGCCCATTTGTTTGCCTGGTCATCATGCTTGTTTGTAAGTTTTAGTTCCAGTTGCTAGATTGTCCGTCTTCCCGTGCCCACGGACCAATTTACAAAACATAATATTGTTCTCATAGAGCAGCAATAGAAACAAATGGAGCCACGTGGCCTGGAACTTTCTTTTACCTCCAGCATTGTCTGTACTTTCGCAGGTTGCAGCACTTTACTGTTGCACATGCACTTGATGGTCCCTTGGCGGACACTTACTTACTTACTTACGCCTGTCACCCCTACCCGGGTATAGGCCGTCGACGAGAGACCTCCAGCAACTCCTGTCCTGTGCTTCTCCTTCGATTCTACTCCAGGTGGTTCCCAGTCTCTTGATGTCTGCTTGGAGGTCTCGATGCCAGGAGTTTCTCGGCCTACCTCTTTTCCTCTTTCCCTGGGGGTTCCATGACAATGCCTGCCTAGTGATACTGGAAGCTGGCTTTCTCAGACTGTGACCGATCCATCCCCATCTTCTTCGCCCAATTTCATTCTCTGCTGTTATCTGCTCTGTTCTCTCCCAGAGTCTGACGTTGCTGATCTTCTCTGGCCAGTGGATTTTCAAAATTCTTCTAAGGCAACTGTTCATGAAGGTCTGTACTCTGTTGACTGTGGTTTTTGTCAATCTCCAAGTCTCTGCTCCATATAAGAGAACTGCTTTTACATTGGAGTTGAAAATCCGGACTTTGGTGTGTTGTGACAGCTCTCTGGAGCTCCACACTTTTTTCAACTGGAGAAAGGCTGCTCTGGCTTTACCGATTCGTGCTCTGACATCTGCATCAGTGCCGCCTTTTTTGTCTATGATGCTCCCGAGATAGGTGAAGGACTCCACCTCCTCCAATGGGGTGCCAGCAAGCAAGACTGGTTCTTCCCTGGTTGCGTTCAGCCTCATTGTCTTTGTTTTCTGTTTGTGAATGGTGAGGCCCACTTGGGACGAGATGTCAGCAAGCCTCGTGGTCTTGTCCTGCATTTGTTGATGAGTGTGGGACAGTAATGCCAAGTCGTCTGCAAAATCGAGGTCGTCAAGCTGTGTCCACAGTGTCCACTGTATTCCACTTCGTCTGTGCTCTGTGGTCATCTTCATGACCCAGTCTATGGCCAGTAGGAAGAGGAACGGAGACAGCAGACACCCCTGCCTGACACCGGTTCTGACCTGGAGCTCCCGGGTGAACTGCCCTTCGTGGATCACGCGACATGTCATGCCATCGTAGCTGCTCTTGATCAGGCGGACGAGCTTTGTGGGTACACCGTAGTGTCGTAGGAGTTTCCACAGAGTCTCTCGGTCCACACTGTCAAATGCTTTCTCATAATCCACAAAGTTGACGTACAGCGGGGAGCTCCACTCCAGAGACTGTTCCACGATGATGCGGAGAGTGGCGATCTGGTCTGTACATGATCGGTTCTTCCTGAATCCTGCTTGCTGGTCTCTCAGCTGGGGGTCAACGGAGCTCTTCATTCTCTCCAGGATGATCCTGTTGAAGACCTTTCCTGGTACTGACAGCAAGGTGATTCCTCTGTGGTTGGAACACATGCTGAGGTCGCCTTTCTTGGGAAGCTTGATTAGGTACCCCTCCTTCCAGTCAGCCGGCATCACCTCCTCTTCCCAGATCTTTCCAAACAGTGGGTACAGCATCTCCACTGTTGTCTCTAGGTCTGCTTTCAGAGACTCCGCTGGGATGCCATCTGGGCCTGCTGCTTTGCCGTTCTTCAAGAATGCCACTGCTCTTCTGATCTCTTCCCGGCTGGGTCTGTTACAGCTGATGGGTAGGTCGGTCTCTGCTGGCAGGATGTCTGGGGGGTCGGGTGGGCTCGGTCTGTTCAGTAACTCTTCAAAATACTCGGCCCATCTGTCGAGTTGGTCTGCTCTGTCTGCAATATGCTTGCCTTCTTTGTCTTTTACTGGTCTTTCTGTATGGCCATACTTGCCTGACAATCTTCTGGTAATGTCGTAGAGCTGTTTCATGTTGCCGCTGCCTACTGCCTTTTCTGCCTCTGCTGCCAGGCTGTCTGTGTAGGCCCTCTTGTCTGCCCTGATACTCCTCTTCACCTCGCGGTTGGCTTCCGAGTATTCCCCCTGTGCCCTTACTTTGGCTGCTCTTGTGCAACTGTTGTTGACAGCTGCTTTATTCTGCTTCCTCACTTCTATCTTCTTCAAGGTCTGTGCCGACAGCCAGTCCTTGTGATGGTGTTTCCTGAACCCTACAGTGTCTTTGCAGGTTGAGTTCAGCGCCTCTCTAACTGCCTTCCACTGCTGCTCTGTGGTGACCGCCTCCTCTTCATTTACTTGCTCCTGTAGCGCTTGAAACCGGTTGGACAGCACCAGTTTAAACTCTTCTCTAACTCCAGTTTCTCTCAGGAGGCCTACATTATAGCGCTGTCTTCTTGTTGTCTCTGTGCGGCTTTTCTTTAGCTTGAGCTTCATTCTTAAGGTAAGCAGATGGTGGTCGGAGGCGACATCTGCACCCCTCCTCACTCGAACATCTTGAAGGGATCTTCTAAATTTCTTGCTAATGCAGATATGGTCTGTTTGGTTCTCTGTTGTATGGTCAGGTGAGACCCAAGTTGCTTTGTGTATTCTTCTGTGTGGGAAGATGCTGCCTCCAATGACAAGTCGGTTTAGAGCACAAAAGTCTACAAACCTCTCCCCGTTCTCACTCATCTCCGAGCCTAGTCCCTGTCTCCCCATCACCTCTTCGTATCCGGTGTTGTCCTCCCCTATTTTGGCATTAAAATCGCCCACGACGATGGTGATGTCTCGCTCCGCACATTTGTCCAAGGCACTCTGGAGTCGGTCGTAGAACTCTTGTTTCTCTTCCTCGTCACTGTCATTAGTGGGCGCATAACACTGGATGACGTTCAGCTTGAGCTTTTTCTTGGTTCTAAAGGCTGCTGTGATAATTCTTGGCCCAAGAGGTTCCCAGCCCATCAGCGCTCTCTGTGCCACTGGTGACAGCATGAATGCTACACCTTCTGTATGGGGGGCATTCTCCTCTTCATGACCTGAATACAGAGTCATCTCCCCACTTAACAGCCTTTTCTGGCCAGACTGCGTCCATCTGGCTTCACTGATACCTAGCAGGGAAAGGTTGTACTTTTGCATTTCCGCTGCTATCTGGGCGGCCTTGCCGCTCTGGTACATGGTCTTGACGTTCCATGTGCCCATGATTGTATCCCTGGATAGAGAGAGGCGGCTCGGTCCTGTGGCTTCCGAAGACTTCCGGCTTTCACCACAGGACGTCATAAGTCTTCTGGTAGAAGAACCTTCCTCCTCCAGGAATGGAATTACTGTTAGTCTTTTCGTCGGCGTTTTTGTAGCTATTTCCTTTTTTGCAGGGTGGGGAAGCTACCCCCACGCCCAACCCCCTTACTAGGAGGACCAGGGTTTTCTGTCGGGGTCACCTTCCCTTAGACCATGTTGATTCACGGCACCTTATTTCATTCGGTGCACCCCTCTCACGAGGGACCCCCTATCCACCACCCAGGGGACGGGCCTCAACGCCATATGGTCCCAGCGCGAGGCTTGGCAGACACAGCGGTACCAAATGTCAGTTTCCGCATTCCAGGAATAAGCGTCGCTTTCTTTTTAGGTGCCATTTTGAGCTTTTGTCAGACACGATGGAGATGCTGAGAATGAGTGTTCGGACCAGTCTACTTTCGTTTAACATCAAACAACTGTACCCAATCGTATTATGTGTTTTTGCTCAAGAGGCATGTGGAGTTACTTCCCATCGTCCAGCAGACAACAAATGCACCGCTTCGATCGACATCGATTGTGTTCAAGTTTGATGTGATTGCGGAAAAAATAAACAAAGAAAATGAGTGAGAAAAGAATCATCGAAAGAAGAATGAACGCAAAAGAGCGGTAGGCTTTTAGAAACAAGTATTGAGGGCCTGCTGCCTTGGGAAATCGATGGGTCATTGTTCCCTCAGCTCAAAATGTTATGGGTTATTTATTTCATCAAAAACATTACCGATGACATGACAAATGGGAGTGTCTACTACGTGCTCAAATTCTAGCCTACGAACCCGTTGTGTGCACACACAACCCGGGAGGCACTCGGGGAACCCTCCAGAGGGGCCAAGAGTTGTCTCCCGGACCTGCCTATCCGGTTCCGAGTCACCTGACTCGCCAGTCAGCTACGTAGGCTCACGACCTTCGGACGTGTTCTAGCCTCGCGCTCCCTTCGACCGGTCGGTCTTGGTGCTCGAGTTCGCCGTGACTTTGGCTTCGCCTGTTGCTTCGCTTCTGCTTCGCTTCTTGCTTCGCTGCAGCTTCGCTTGCGCTTTTCGCTTGGCGTCCTCCTTGGTTGGCTTCGCTTGGCGGACCTGCTGGTTCCCGCCATTTCGCCGGTGGCGACATGGACGTCTCTTCTCCCGCTACCGCTTCGGCAGAGAGGTAGGATAGTTAGTTGGGCCCGAAGCCGGTCCCCGGGCGGGGTACCGGCCTGTGCCTTTGGACTCTACCTTGTTCGTGTTGTTAGGTTTCGTTGAGCGGGGACTCTTAGCTCGGCGGGGCCCTGGTGCCCTCGCCTTTCCCCTTTGGGGTGAAATTACTGGCTTCCCCTGGTAGCCTTCGGGGAGCATTGTTTAAACCACCTGCGGCGCGTGGCTCATGTTGCATCTCCGGCCTGGCTGGGGTATGCTTGTTTCGAGAGCGCACTCTTAGCTTAGAGCGCTACAGCATTATTGCCGGGGGACACGGCCTTTCGTCCCTATTGTCGTTTGGCCCGCCGTGTGATGGCCTTAGTCCCCTGCGCGACGTTGAACCCAAATAACTAAACTAAACTAAACCTATTGTCGTTTGGCGCACATTCCTCTCCAGCCTGGCTGGGGTAGGCTTTGTTCTAAAGACGCAAGCTTAGATTCGGGCGCTATAGCAGTATAGCCTGGGGGCACAGCCCGTTTGTCCATATCGTTCGATACGGTTCCCCTTGGTAGGACGAGCCCTGTTGGTCTCGACCACGTACCGGCACGTTGTTTGTTTGGTGTGTTGCAGTGCCCTCCTGATGACCTGCACGCAGTGTGGAGGTTTCCAGTGGCCCTCGGATACGCACAAGGTCTGCCTGCCGTGTGTCGGCTGTACATCTGAGCGTTCTTGTGACGTTTGCGCCGTCTGGCCGGAGCTCCGCTGGGTCCAACTTTGGAGCTTCTACCGACGTGAACGCCCGACACCTGTGCCGGTTGCAAGACCTGCGGAAGTGCCGGCTGTCATCTCAGACACACCGACCGCTCTTGCCCCCGATGGCCCCAGTCTGGAAAGATCTCCACAGCGGACACAGCAAGGTAGTGTGCGGAGTCGGGAGTTCGAGGCGCGGGTTCCCAGGAGGGATCGCGCTTGGACCAAGCCTTACGACAGGCAGAGAACCCATCTCGACACAGAGGTCAGTTCGGAGAGACGTGCCTCGCGCCGTCCATGGTCAACCGGTCCCCACTCGTCTCCTAGGAAGGCCTTGGGTCCCCCTCGGCCGCTGCGAGCCCGCCTCGCCACAGAGTCCAGCTCGCGGAGACATTCGCGCACACTCACCACACCTCTACCTGTGTCCAGTTCCTCCTTGCGATCAAAGTCTGACCACCACTCTCGCGCTCCTTCGTGTGAGCGTCGTAAAGTTCGGGATTCTTCTCGTCATCTGGACCATGGACCTTCGCGCTCTACCTCTTCGCGGCGTTCGTCCCACGTTCCCCGCCGTCTGCCTCGTCCCGCCCGTTCCCCTTCCCCTCGCCCAGCCTCTTTCCTTCCTCCTCGTTCCCGAGGATCACGGTCTCCAGCTCGTAGTCGCTCGTCTGGTCGCCGCCGCCGTTCCCGCTCCTCTAGTGCGTCGCGTCGCCGTCGCGGACGTCGCTCTCCCCTGCGTGCTTCGGCGCCTTATGGCTCCCCTCGTCCTCGTCGAGCTGATCGCTCTCGGAGTCACGGTCGCCGTCCCTCTTCGACGGCTCTCGGCGGCGTGGACGACGATTCGTTGAGTCTTCTCCCTGATGATTCCATCTCAGTTCTCCTCGGAGGTCTCAGCCGCTCTCCTTCACCGCTCTCTCCTTCGGATGCGTCGACAGCCCACGGGTTACCGGCCTCCTCCCGCACAGAGGTTCTTCTGGCCCTCGACGAGGTCGCTCGCCTCATCTCCGCCACGCTTCCGGCAGCGGACTGCCCTCCATCCCCCCCCCTGAAGAGGAAGCCTTCTGCCTTCGTCGACGCGGGTAGACAGGTAAAGAAGTTCAAGACTCTCCCTCAGCCCCCCTCCTTTCGTGAGCTTCGGGATGTGTTCTCGGCCCACCTGTTGTCTGACTCAAGGGACAGTAATTTCTTCTCGGACCACAGATGGCCTCCGGACCTCGATATGTACTTCCGCCAGCAGTGGTACGCCGGCCATTCCCAGGCCTTCCTCTGCCCTCTCCCTCCGGTGGATCCAGCCGCCGTGGTTCAGGCGGGTGGGGCCTCTGCACTCAGACGCGCGCTACCCGCGGGTTTGGACAAGACGGCTTCGCTTGTCAGGAATTCCTTGGCCTGCGCCGGCTTCATGGAGCTCCTTACGCAAGCCTTCCTCCGGCGCGTGGAAGACTCGTGGCACCCGTCCCTGACCCCCCTTCTTGGCGACCTCCTCGTCCTCGCTGAAGCGGCCAGCCGCGCCGCGTATCACTCTTCGGTCAACGCTATGGCTGCAGCCGCCAATTGTGATTTACTCCGCCGCGACGCTGTCCTGCAGGCCTGCCGGGGAATGCCTGCCGACCTGAAGACCCAGCTGCGTCGGGCCCCCCTCGGGGGACCCCTTCTCTTTGGTGACACCTGGCAAGCCGTCAAGGATTCCAATGCGGACAGGTGGCCTCCCAAGTCTGTTCCTCGGCGCTTTCAGTCAGCCCGCAAGGCCGTGGGTCGCCCCCTGCGGATCTCCAGACCCGTCGCCCCGACCTCAACAACCCAGCTGCAGTCCCTGCGTCGCCGTCGCCCCGCCTTCGGTCGCCCCGGCCAAGCTAACGCCCCCGCCCCCGCTTGGCCCCGTCCCGCCCGTCGCCCTGGGCGCGGGCGGGCTCAGTGACTCCTCCCCTCCTCCGCCTCCGCCGGCCGTCTCGGGTCCTCCAGTCGGCGGCAGGCTCGCCCTCTTCAGCAACGAGTGGCGATTACTGATTCCAGAAGACCCGTGGATTTTAGACACTGTTTCCGGCGGCCTACGGATCTCCTTTCGTTCCCCTCCTCCTCTGCGTACGACTCCGCTGTGGACCGAGATCCCCGCAGACCCGCTCAAGGAGTGCGCCCTACGGGGGGAAGTCGACTCTCTCTTGAGGAAGGATGCCACAGAGGTTGTGCGCCGCGCAGACTCGCTGGGATTTTACAGCAGACTTTTCGTCGTCCCCAAGCCCGGCGGCAAGTGGCGCCCAGTGATCGACCTCTCAGCCCTAAATCGCTTCATCGTGGCTCCTTCCTTCCACATGGAGACGGCCCGAGCCCTGCGTACCGCGGTGCGACCCATGGATTACGCCGTCAGCCTGGATCTCTCCGATGCTTACCTACACGTACCCATACATCCGGCCGCCCAGAGGTATCTGCGCTTCGCGTTCGATGGAACCGTTTACCAGTTTCGAGCCCTACCCTTCGGCCTCAACCTCAGCCCCTGGGTTTTCACCCGCTTGATGGATGCAGTTATGGCCAAGGCACGGCAGTCGTCTCTCAGCCCTATGTCCAACTACCTCGACGATCTCTTCCTGAGAAACCACGTCGAGTCCGTCTTGGAAGAGGACAGGGATACTCTGATGCGTCTGCTGTCGCGACTGGGGTTCCTCCTCAACGTCGGGAAGTCAGATCTCACGCCCTCGCGCCGCTTCATTCATCTCGGAATGGATTTTGCCACCGATCTCAACGTTGTTCGCCTCCCGGATCCCCGGATTCGGAAGTTGGCCACCTTCGCCAACCAGCTAGCTCAGCAGGAAGCAGCTCCCGCCCGAGTTTGGCTTCAACTCCTCGGACTGATCAACGCAGCGGCGGACCTTCTCCCCCTGGGTCGCCTCTACGCCCGCCCCCTTCAGCTGCACCTCCTGCTTCTCTGGAGACCCTCTTCTGGCGACCTTGCCCACCTGGTCCCGGTTTCCCCCCTGGTTCGCCCTCACCTTCTACGCTGGACCGACACGGCTTGGTTGGCTTCGGGAGTCCCTTTGTCCTCCCCTCCCCCGCACCTCTCCCTGTGTGTCGACGCGAGCCTCTCGGGGTGGGGAGCCCACCTGCTTCCTCAATTCTCCTCGGCTTCCGGCCTCTGGCCCCCGGAGTTTGCGGACAAGCACAGCAATTGGTTAGAGCTGCAGGCAGTCTGGCAAGCCCTCTTCGTTTGGGAGAACCAGCTCAGGAACCAACGGCTTCTCGTCCTCTCCGACAACTCGACGGTGGTGGCCTACATCCAGAGACAGGGCGGCACCCGATCTCCCGACCTCTGTATGCTCCTCTTCCGTTTGATGCGCTGGGCCGAGGAACGCGACATTACACTCCTCGCACGACACATTCCGGGCCACTTGAATGTGTTGGCGGACTCGCTCTCTCGCCGCGGCCAGTTGCTCCACACAGAATGGACGTTGCGCCCGGACATCTTCCAGATGATCTGCGCCCGTTGGGAGACTCCCTTAATCGACCTCTTTGCTACGAGGTGGAATCGCCAGCTTCCCCTCTTCGTCTCCCCGATTCCAGACCCGCTGGCCTGGGCAGTCGATGCCCTCTCGATTCCTTGGGACGGCCTCATCGCTTACGCGTACCCCCCAACAGTCCTCATTCCCAAGGTCCTCCACAAACTTCGAGGGAGCAACGCAGTCCTGCTTCTGGTCGCCCCGCTGGCTTGGACCCGGTCCTGGACCACCGACTTACTCAACCTCGCCACCTCTCCTCCCCTGCGCCTTCCCACGCCCCGTTCCATGCTCAAGCAGCCCAGGCAGGCTCTCTTCCACCCTTGTCCCGAACGCCTGTCTCTTCACGCCTGGAGGTTGTGCAGCGCGCCCTCACCGCTCGAGGCTTCTCTGGTGCAGCAGTGGAGGCAATCGCTGCAGCCCGCAAGCCTTCCACCCGGCGTGTTTACGAAGGGAAGTGGCGCGTCTTGTGTGCCTGGTGCGACGCCCGTCGCCTCCTACCCACCGGCCTGACTAACCCACAGCTAGCGGACTTTCTCCTATGGCTCTTCGAGGTCCAAGGTTTGGCGCCCATCACCATCAGGGGATACTTATCCATGGTCGCCGACACGTACCGTCATCTCGGCCTTCCAGACCCCGGCGCCTGTAAGGACCTTTCCGACCTCATGTCCAGCTTCAGCCTCCAACGTCCGACTCAGCGTTCTCTCATTCCTCGCTGGGACCTACCTTGGGTCCTGCCGTGGCTGAATTCTTCCCAGTTCGAGCCACTCGCTCTAGCCCCTCTGGCAAATGTGACACGCAAGACCTGCTTCCTTCTAGCCTTGGCCACCGCGTCCAGAGTTAGTGAGCTACACGCTCTTTCTACCCGCCCAGACTGCCTCCAGTTCAGGGCAGATCGCTCCGTGCAGCTCTTAACGGACCCCAGCTTTATTGCCAAAACAAGGTCGCCCCTAACTGCTCCACAGATCATCACCTTGCGGCCCCTGGGAGGGCCTGCCTGCTCTCCGGAGACTCGGCGACAGGATCCCGTGCGTGCCCTACGCATCTACCTGCGCCGTACCAAAGTTACCCGTAGAGGGCGCTCCCGCCTCTTCCTGCCCATACGCCAGGGCAAGACTGATATCACAGCCCAGACGATCTCCTCCTGGCTGCGCTGGGTAATACGATCGGCATACATGGATCTCTCCCCACGCGTAGCGCAGAGACTGAAGATCCGCGCACACGAAGTACGCGCCATGGCCACGAGCGTCGCATTCGATCGGAACTGCGCTGTCAAGGACATCGTGGCCGCGGTGGGCTGGCGAGCAGAATCTACCTTCGCTCGTTTCTACCTTCGGGATCTGGCGGGACAGCGAGACAACCTCGCCTTGTTGGGGGACCTCACGGTGGCACAGCACTCCCTCCCGGCGCTGCAGGCGCCGTAGGTACGCACCTAGCTCGTTACCTGGGAATTAGCAATGGGAGGACGGTCTTGGTCTCCGGTAGTACCGGGGCGGCACCCTCCTCCTATTCGTGATTCTCCCATTTGTCATGTCATCGGTAATGTTTTTGATGAAATAAATGCATTTTTCTTTAAAAGGTATTTTTTCGAAAAATACTTACCGATGACATGACACGGAGGACCCTCCCACCTGCCCCGCTTGCCGCTGGTGAGCCTAGTATCTGACTGGCGAGTCAGGTGACTCGGAACCGGATAGGCAGGTCCGGGAGACAACTCTTGGCCCCTCTGGAGGGTTCCCCGAGTGCCTCCCGGGTTGTGTGTGCACACAACGGGTTCGTAGGCTAGAATTTGAGCACGTAGTAGACACTCCCATTTGTCATGTCATCGGTAAGTATTTTTCGAAAAAATACCTTTTAAAGAAAAATGCATTTCAGGAAATGATACGCCATTGGCGCAGGGTGCATGCCTAAAATGAACCCTGATGAAGTCATGGTAACCTTGTACTTCTTATTGGGACGGCACAGTCAACTGAGACGCTTATCTTTGGACATTTGGTTTTTGCGCACATCTTTAAATTGTACTGATAGCGCAATTAGAATCAGCTGGTCTTTACTTTTCTCAAAATCATTACCGATGACATTACTAATTGGAACCTTCGCTTAACTCATCAATTTTAGCCCAAAAACTTACTGTGTCCCTCCTCACAGGGGAGGCAATCACTGGAGTGCCGTTACCAGGACACCCCGAGTGGCCTCCCCTACTACCGTATCCGGTGGCGCACTCACCCTTTCCAGCCAGTCCCCCACCCGGGTCTGCCCTGGGGGACTTGGGTGGGGTTAACTACTTTTTAGTTCTCAGGGTCACCCTGGTCAGCCCCACAGGGTGGGTTTCCTTTCCGATTCTGGGGCATGTGTTTCTGTCTACCCTTGGTCAATTCACCTGTATTTGCCTTTTTTAAACTCTCCCTACTGTCTGCGCTGCCTATAGCTCTTGATATTGGATGTGTGTTGCTAAATGGTCTTAGCTTTATTTAGGCCCCATGTCGTAGGTTTTTTTAACGTATTGGACCGGCTGGCGACATGCATTCAATATTCTGTTTAGTTTTTTTTCACAAGCAGTGCAGGCACGTCCTGAGAAAGCCTTGTTGCTGTCGGGACGTTAAGCAATGTACAATCAATCAATCAATCATTTTCCCGCCAGTGACTTCGCTTAGCTCAGTTAGGCCGGTTGTGTGCACCTTGTGCTCCGACCTTGGATTGTGTGTACTCTACTTTTGTGAATTTTGGTCCTATGGAAGGAAGGAAAAAGAAAAAGAAAGAAAAGAAGGAAAGAGGATATTATTCTGTGCTTGTGTGGGTTGTGTGGTTTCTGTGTTCAGACATGGACAGTTAAAGCTTTGGTTACTGCCTCAGCTGGTGTTTGACTGGGCGACGGCATTTTCCGAATTGTATGTACGCGACCGTTCGGGAACTCGGACCCTCCTTGAGGCTCCGAGCGCTCGCAGGGCCTTTTTGTTTGTCTTATGTTACAGTGCTCAGGTTAGGACCTGCACCCTGTTTGGTGAATTCCAGTGGCCTAGTGATGTACATGATGTCTGTCTAACCTCAGGCTGTTCCTCCAGTCGACCGTGCGCGCTATGCGCTACGTGGAAGGACCCTTGGTCACTACTATGGGTCTTTTACAGGAGAGAAAGGCCGAGATGCAAGAGAGCGTCTGTAGCCTTGAATGTAAAACAGAGAAATGCAATTTCAGACATCGCGTGTTGTCGGCGCAAAAAGGGTCCTGCTGCCCCCACCGGTGCTTCGTGCAGAGCTGCCTCGTCCTGCGCGGACGATTGAGCTTAATAGCAGCAGACGGGATTCGCCATCCCACACAGCACCAAGAACTTAATTATACCCTTTGATCGACAGAAAGGGAAATAGGCCAGGCAGGCAGGCCTTTGAGAGCTCGGTCCCCCCTGCAGGGATTATGTTGGGTCGCACGGAAGCCCTCCTGGCAATAAGAGGACCCAGGCTGCAGAAGTGGGGGATCCCCCTTGAGAGCGCCCTACTGCCATAGGCCGGACCAGCGCCTGGACAGGGTCACACCTTCGGGACCTCTCTCGGAGGGGGAAGGATTTCAAGACGCCAACTTGATAAGCCACATAGTAAGATTTCGGGGTCCAGAGATAGAGAGTGGCACCACAGGCGATCCACTCGCGATGATAGCCTCCTTCGGCAGAGGACCAGTGTGGTCAGTTCGATGAGCCGTCGTATGGAGAGTTCTAATAGACGGCGGACCCCCGAAGCACAGACATACCAAAGGATTCGATCTTCGCGATCGAAGGAACTGTCACAGCGTGTGGAGTCTACACGTGGCAGAGACCGTAATCGTTTTGACGTCTCGGCTTCTCGCTTTTCATCGTCGGATTGGAGGACTAGTTCAAGCGTCTCATGCCAACGGACTTCGCCGCGGCAACGGGCTTCAGAGTTTCCAGCTAGGTGCAGCAGTCACTCTACTCGGGAGACGCAGGTTCGACGACAGTGGGATGGCGCACGGCAGTTACCTTTCTCGTGATGATGTCTCATCTTTCCTCTCCTCTTCGCCGGACCGGCGGACATGTTCAAGCGTGGCGCGGCATGGACCTCGTCTAGACACCGGGCATCAGAGACTCCAGCTAGGAGCATCAGACCTTGGGACCAGTCTGGCAGGGATCGCGTGGCAGCACCAGAACTGTGCGACGTCAGCACCAGGTTCTCGGACACCCTTGGACGGAAGCGCCTTTACCGGGACACCGACGCAGCCGACCAGATCATTGAGCCGGTTTGGCAGGGACGGCGCTTATGTGGAGACGCAGCTTTGACATCAGCGGCGGGACCACTCGAATGACGACTGATGGATGGAGGCAGCTCCAGTTGACTGACACCGAGACAATCACATCTCAGCGCATGGCAGTCTGACGAGGACACTGACGCAACCGCACGGGTGAACCGCAGCAGATCGCCGGATGGACTGACGGGGACTGCTCTTACGTGGAGATGCAGCTTTGACGTTAGCGGGATCACGCGGATGACGGCCGATGTACGGAGGTGGCATCCCGTTGACACCGAGACAACCTTTTTCTCAGTGAACGGCGGATGACGAGGAGGCGCGCAGTCTGACGGGGACACCGACGCAACCGCACGGGTAACTGCAGCAGATCGTCGGATGGACTGGCGGGGACCGCTCTTATGCGGAGACGCAGCTTCGATGTCAGCGCCGGGATCACTAGGATGATAGCCGATGGTCAGAGGTGGCATCCCGTTGACACCGATGCAGCCTGCGCCGGGGGATCGCTTGGTACTAGGACCGGGAGCGACAGCCACATCTCAGCGCGCCACGGATGAAGAGGAGGCGTGCAGTCTACCTGCGGAGGACTCAGTGTCAGTGCTGGGAGAGAAGGTTGAGTGTCCGACTTCACTTGTGTTGGCAAAGGTCTTCATTCCGCTGAGGGCGGCGGTGATAATAAAGGTAATTTGTATAGCGCCTAATCACCAAGGTGCTCTAGGCGCTTTACAATCGCAGTAATGAAACACAAAGCAAAATACAAAAACAAGCACACACAACAACAAAAATACATTGATTTACAAGGAGCAAAAAAAAAGGAAAGAACTCACCAGTGGTGGTATGCGACTCTCTCCTAGTTGTTCCTGTAACCTCTTGTCGTGACTTCCTTGGCCCGCATCTCTCTGGGTGAACGGGAAGAAAAAAAGAGAAGATAAGAATAAAGAGGAAGAAGATAAAAGAAGAGGAAAAGAGAGACAGAGAAGATTACTAGAGATGGGACATGGCGACAGTGTTGCAGGGCGAGGTGACGGCCTTTTAAAGAAGATGGCCACAGAGGTGGTTTTGCGTCCCGACTTCACGGCATGCTACGGTTGACTCTTTTCGTCCCCGAGCCAGAGGGTTTTGGCGGCGGATCTTTGACGTGTCGGCGCTAAACAAGTTCTTCAGACCGCTTTGCAGGATGGAGACAGCCAGAGCGCTGAGGGCGGCGGTGCGTCCTCAGGACAGCATAGTAGAAAAAGGAGCTGTGACCTAGCGGACACGTTTCTGCATGCCAGCTTTGCGGCGTTACCGGCGCGGGATAGTTCAGGCTCTACCTTTTGGATAGGACCACTGTCTGTGGGTCTTCACCAGGTTGTGAACGGTGTGTTGCCAGGATTCTGACAGGCAGCTTTCAGTCCAACGTCCAACTAGCTGGACGACCGGCGGTTACAGAACCACATGACGAGCGTTTTTGAAACTGATAGAGATGCCCTGCTGGCTCTACTCCGTCACATAGGCTTCCTAGTCAACGGAGGCAAGTCCGACTTGGTTCCGTCGCGCCATATTGTCCACTTGGGTATGAGTTGCTTGACTGACCTCTATTGAGGAGGACTGCCAGGCGGACGGATTCAGACTTATGGAAGTGTCACTCGGAGCCTTTCACACGGAAGCTCTCCCGGCCAGGGCCTGGCTTCATCTGTTAGGCATGCTTAGCGCGGCAACGGATCTTCGTCCCTAGGCACACACTTTGCGAGGATGATTCAGCTTCATCTGCTCCTACACTGGCGCCCCTTCTCGGGCGATGTAGTGGCCTTGGTACCTGTGACAGAGTTAGTACAGTCTCTTCGGCGACTTGGTCGGACATTACCTGGCTGGCGTCGGGGATTCCCCTCTTCTCCCCTCCTCTTCAAGTAGCTATCTGCACGGATGCGAGCCGCTCAGACTGGGGGGCCCACCTTACTTACTTACGCCTGTCACCCCTACCCGGGTATAGGCCGTCGACGAAGGGGGGCCCACCTGCTACCGCATTTGTTTCCTCAAAAACATTACCGATGACATGACTTTGTGGGAAATGACTACTACTAGCTCAATTTTAGCCTACTCACCTGTTGTGTGCCCACACAACCTGGGAGGCACTCGGGGAACCCCCCAGAGGGGCCGAGAGTTGTCTCCCGTTCCTGCCCTACCGGATCCGGTCACGAGACCACCCAGTCTTGCTACTTCGCTCGTGCAGAGAAGACGTGTCTGGCTTTGCTCCCGCTATTGCCTCGACCGGTCTTCGTCTTGCCTACGCTTGTTGCCGACTTCTCTTGAGTGCTTACCGCCTTCCAGCGCTGCCTGCTTCTTCTTGCGCGTTCCAGGTTCCACTGCTCTCCTCTGTGCTGTGACGGGTGTATGGCTTCCCTTCCCCCCGTTCCCGCTTCGTCTCGGAGGTAAGGTAGCAGTAGCTACCCACAGCCGGCCCTCGGGCCGAGAGCCGGCTACCGTTGGGCTTTCCTTTCGTTGTTGTTACGGCATTGGCACCAACTGTTGAGCTTAGCTTTCCTGCCCTTGCACAGCCTTCTTGCGAGTCTCCTCGCAGGACGTCGCCTTCTCTCTCCTTCTTATGCCTCATTAGCTTACGAGTAGACTTTGCCTTTTAGACGCTGGGTCTTCGTAGGGCCTTTTGGCACCCACGTTCCGTTCGTCTAGCTTAAAGGCCCTTTAGCCCTTGGAGAGTGTAGCCACTGTTTCATGCGCCGGCGGTCACGGCGCCTGGAGTACCTTTGGGGCTCGGCGCCCTTGTCTGCATTTACGACCTTGCTATGCCCTTTGTCTGTTGCAGAACCCAAATGCTTACGTGCTCTCAATGCGGCGACTTCCAGTGGCCGACGGATGACCATGCGGTCTGCCTCCCGTGTCTGGGCGGCTCCTCGGACCACCTGTGTGATGTCTGTGCGACCTGGCTGGAGATGCTTTGGTCGGACCTCTGGAGCTTTTACCGACGAGAGCGACCTCTGCCTGCTACCTCACGTCCGGCTCCGGTTGACACTTCTGCCGCCCTTACGGTAACGACCGCCCATTCCCGCCCTGGCCTCACGGAACAGAATTCCTGTCGGGACTCTGCGTTGTTGGCTGACTGCCACTGCTGCCACGCCCGCTGACCCTTCCGGAGGGTCTGTTTGCCGGCAGAGCGCCTGCCTCACTGAGCCCGGCCTGCAGCAGTCCGCCATGAGCCGTCCCACGTTGACCGGCCTTCCTCACCACTCTCTCCCCGATAAGCCCGCTGATCCTTCCGGAGGATCTGCACGCCGGCACAGAGCCCTTCTCACTGAGTCCGGCCAGGAGAGACGTCAGCCTCAGCCTGCGCGACGCGGTCGCGCCCCCGACTCCTCCCATTCCACCTTCAGTTCGAGGCACTCGCGCTCGCCTCTCGAGCGCCGCTGGAAAGATCGTTCCTACCGCCGGGAGCGTAGCCGCTCCCCCCGCCCCTCCTCTTCGCGTGCGCGTCCGCGCTCGCCCTCGCACCGTTCGCCGCGCCTGCGCCGTCATCGGCCCTCTTCCCTTCGTCAGCGCCCCTCTCCAGTCAATCGCCGTCCACGGTCCAGACGTCGTTCTCACGCACCGGACAGGACCCTTCCTCGTTCCTTCTCGCGTTCGCCTCGGCGTTCCCCGCCTCCGTCGTCGCCGCCTGCTCGTCCCCGGGCTTCCCGCGATGTTCAAGACAGTTCCCTGCCCAAGCTTCGGCCTTTGGCTACCTCGGTGTCTCGCCCGCCTCCTCGCCCCCCCCTGGACGAAGAGGCCCTTAGTTTGCTGCCCGAGGACGCTGTCCCTGCCCTTTTGGACGAGGATGGTCGCTCCCTTTCACCCGCGGACTTCGGTGATGCTGTCCCCTCGGCCCTTCCGTCGTCTTCCCGTGCGGAGACCCTTTTAGCCTTGGACGAAGCTGCCAGGATCATCGCGGCGACTTTGCCAGCTGACGCCTGCCCGGCCTCCCCCCCCCCCCCCCCTGAAGAGGAAGGTCTCCGCCTTCGTGGATGCCGAGCGTCAGGTCAAGAGATTCAAGTCGCTTCCCCAGCCGCCCGGCTTTACGGAGCTGCGAGATGCTTTCTCGGCGCACCTGCAACTTGCCACGTCACGCGAGCCGGTGTTCTTCTCCGATCGTCGCTAGCCGGCTGGCCTGGACATCGCCTTCCGTCGGGACTGGTATGCCGGCCATTCCCAGGCTTTCTCCATCCCTCTTCCTGCGCTGGATCCCCCTGCCTTGTCGCAAGCTGGCGGTCCCGCTCTTCTGCGACGTTCCCTTCCCCGTGGCCTGGATAAGACAGCATCCCTGGTCCGGAACACCTTAGCCTGTGCCGGTTTTCTGGAGCTCCTCACTCAAGCCCTGGTTCGTCGTGTGGAGGACTCCTGGCATCCTTCTTTCACGCCTCTCCTTGGGGATTTGCTCGTCTTAGCGGAAGTCGCCAACCGCGCCGCCTACCACTCGTCGGTCAACGCTATGGCTGCCTCCGCCAATTGTGACCTGATGCGTCGAGACGCCCTACTGCTAGTCTGCCGGGGGATGCCTCCTGACCTGCGTGCGCAGCTTCGTCGTGCTCCGCTGGGTGGGCCCCTTCTGTTCGGTGACACCTGGTCCTCCGTTAGAGCCTCCAACCCCAACCGCGGGCCGACAGTGCTCCCCCTTCCCGCTGCTTTCCGTCCTCCCGCCAGGCTAGGGGTCGCGCCTCGCGGTCTGCTAGACCCGCTGCCTCTTCAGCCCCCTCTTCGGCCCCTGTGCAGGCCCCCGCCTTTGGCCGTCCCAGACCCTCCAGGTCCCGTGCCCCCGCTTGGCCCCGTCCCGCCCGGCGACCGGGTTGCGGGCGGGCTGCCTGACTGGCCCCCGGCCTTGCCCCCGCCAACCTCCTCGGGGTCTCCGGTCGGCGAGAGGCTAGCCTTTTTCCGTGGAAATTGGCTCACGCTCTTTCCCGACGACCCCTGGATTTGCGACACCGTCTCAGCCGGCCTCCGGATTGCCTTTCGAAGCCCGCCGCCTTTGCGTCGCTCCCCCCTTTGGACCGAGATCCCCTGCGACCCGCTGAAGGCCTCCGCCTTGCGGGGAGAGGTCTCCTCCCTCCTGAGGAAGGCCGCCACGGAGGTTTTCCGGTTCTCCGACTCACCAGCCTTCTACAGCCGCCTGTTCGTCGTTCCGAAGCCTGGAGGGAGATGGCATCCGGTTATCGATCTCTCGGCCCTGAACAAGTATATTACGGCCCCCTCCTTCCGGATGGAGACTGCCCGAGCCCTGAAAGCCGCAGTCCAGCCTCTAGACTTCGCAGTCAGCTTGGACCTTTCCGATGCGTACCTGCATGTCCCGATGCACCAGGCCTCCAGGAAGTTCCTCCGGTTTGCGATCGACGGCGTCGTCTACCAGATCCGCGCGCTCCCATTCGGACTCAACCTCAGCCCCTGGGTGTTCACCCGGCTGATGGATGCCGTAGTCGCCAAGGCCCGACAGTCCTCCTCCAGTCCGATGTCGAACTACCTAGACGACCTCCTCCTGCGCAACCAGTCGGAGACCGCGCTCGCGACGGACAGGGATGCGCTGCTACACCTCCTGGCACACTTGGGCTTCCTTGTAAACGAGGGCAAGTCGGATCTCACTCCGTCCTGCCGCTTTGTGCACCTGGGCATGGAATTTGCAACCGACCTCAACACGGTGCGCCTTCCGGCGCCCCTGATCCAGAAGATTGCGAATCTAGCCGGTCAGTTAGCACGGGAGGACGCAGCCCCCGCCAGAGTCTGGCTTCAGCTTCTGGGCTTGTTAAACGCCGCAGCGGACCTTATCCCCCTAGGTCGTCTCTACTCCCGGCCGATTCAGCTGCATCTCCTACTCCATTGGCGCCCGTCTTCCGGCGACTTAACGACGTTGGTTCCGGTGCCCCAGATGCTGCTTCCTCATCTTCATCAGTGGACCGACCCCTCTTGGCTAGCATCGGGAGTGCCCCTGGCCTCTCCTCCACCCCAGACCTCTCTTTGTGTCGACGCGAGCCTCACTGGGTGGGGCGCTCATCTCCTTCCTCGGTTCTGCTCGACTTCGGGCCCCTGGCCCTCGGACTTAGCGCACACCCACATCAACTGGCTGGAGATGCAGGCCGTCTGGCAAGCCCTTCAGTTCTGGGAGGATCTCCTCAGGCACCAGGAGCTGCTTGTTCTCTCGGACAACACGACTGTGGTGGCTTACATCCAGAAACAAGGTGGCACACGCTCTCCCGACCTTTGTATGCTCCTCTACCGGATGAGGCGTTGGTGCGAGGACCGGGGCATTACCATTCGAGCCCGACACATTCCCGGACACCTGAATGTCTTGGCCGACTCGCTGTCTCGCCATGGCCAGCTCTTACACACGGAATGGACCCTTCGGCAGGACATCTTTCAGATGATCTGCGCCCGGTGGGAGACTCCCCAGGTCGACTTGTTCGCCACAAGGTGGAACCATCAGCTTCCCCTCTTCGTCTCCCCGATTCCCGATCCCCTTGCCTGGGCTGTCGATGCGCTCTCCATTCCCTGGGACGGCCTTGTGGCCTACGCTTACCCCCTGACGGTCCTCGTACCCAAAGTCCTCCTCAAGCTTCGGGGCTGCTCGGCGGTCCTCCTGTTAGTCGCACCGTTCGCCTGGAACCGCTCCTGGACCACCAACCTTCTCAGCCTCGCCACGGACCCGCCCCTGCTGCTTCCCACCCCACGCACCATGCTCAAGCAACCGCGCCAGCCGCTGTTCCACCCCTGCCCGGAGCGGCTCCTCCTTCACGCCTGGAGGTTGTGCGGCAAGCCCTCGGAGCTAGAGACTACTCGGGTGCAGCAGTGGAGGCGATCGCTGCGGCCCGCAGACCTTCGACCATTCGTGTCTACGAGGGAAAGTGGCGAGTCCTGTGTTCCTGGTGCTCCCCCCACGGAACTGACTAATCCTCAGCTGGCGGACTTCTTTCTCTGGCTCTTCCGAGACCTAGGCCTAGCCCCCATCTCTGTGAGGGGTTACCTGTCCATGATCGCTGACACTTATCGACACCTTGGACACCCAAACCCGGGCGCCTACAAAGACCTAGCCGACCTTATGGGACACTTCGGCTTCCAGCGCCCAACCCACCGCTCACTCCTTCGCCGCTGGGACCTGCCCTGGGGGCTAACGTGGTTGAATTCTGCCAGATTCGAACCCTTACCTTGGCCCGTTTCGCAGATGTGACACGCAAGACATGCTTCCTGCTGGCCCTTGCTACCGCCTCACGGGTGAGCGAGCTACACGCGCTTTCGGTGCGTCCTACCTGCCTGCAGTTCCGAGCGGACGGGTCTGTTCAACTGCTCACTGACCCTGCCTTCCTTGCCAAAAACAGGTCTCCTCTGACTGCGCCTCAGGTTATCACCTTACGGCCGCTAAGAACCAACCCCCTGTCCCAGGAGACCAGGCAACAGGATCCCGTGCGCGCCCTTAGAGTTTATCTGCGACGATCTAAAGCCTTCCGCAGAGGGCGTTCGCGCCTCTTCCTACCTCTGAGACCCAGCAGGAATGACATAACAGCCCAGACGATCTCTTCCTGGCTCCGCTGGGTCATACGCTCCGCCTATCAAGACATCTCCCTGCAGGGAGCGAAGAGGCTGCACATATGCACACACGAGGTACGAGCCATGGCCACGAGCGTCGCGTTTGATCGAAACTGCGCTGTCAAGGACATTGTGGCAGCTGTGGGCTGGAAGACTGAATCTGTATTCGCCCGCTTCTACCTCAGGGACCTGGCAGGCCAGCGAGAGAATCTCGCACTGGTGGGGGACATCGCCGCGGCGCAACACTCCCTCCCGGCGCCGTAGGTATGCACTTCGCTAAAATTGTCGGGAGTTTGCGACTGGGAGGACGGCGCTGTTTTCCTCCTAGGGAGCTGTTACGCGGCACCCTCCTCCTCATCGCAATTCTTCCACTAAGTCATGTCATCGGTAATGTTTTTGAGGAAACAAATTCATTTTTCTCTAAAAGGTATTTTTTCGAAAAATACTTACCGATGACATGACTCGGAGGACCCTCCCACCTGCCCCGCTTGCCGCTTTCGAGCGAAGTATCAGACTGGCTGGTCTCGTGACCGGATCCGGTAGGGCAGGAACGGGAGACAACTCTCGGCCCCTCTGGGGGGTTCCCCGAGTGCCTCCCGGGTTGTGTGGGCACACAACGGGTGAGTAGGCTAAAATTGAGCTAGTAGTAGACATTTCCCACTAAGTCATGTCATCGGTAAGTATTTTTCGAAAAAATACCTTTTAGAGAAAAATGAATTTTGCCGCGATCTTGGGCAGCTGGACAAGAGAACAGACAGGCAGACTCATCTACTGGCTGTAGATGAAGGAGGTGTGGCTAGCTCTCATCGTTGGGAAGATCGACTTGCGCAAAGGGAGGTGCGGTTACTCGCTGACTACTTGACAGTCGTAGCCTACTGTCAGAACCAAGGGGCGCGACACCTTCCGGGACACCTCTTGTTTTCGTGGACTCCATCACTCGTCGAGGCTAGATGTTACACACGGAGTGTTCGCTAAGGCCAGATATCTTCCAGCTACTCTGCGTGCGTTGGGAGAAGCTGATGATCAATCTTTTCACCACGAGAGGAAACAAGCTTCCTCTTTTCATCTTCCCCGTTTCGGATCCGCTAGCCTGGGCCGTAGAAGCACTCTCCATCCCGTGGGCGGGACTCCTGGCGTACGCGTAGTGCTAGTACCTAAGAGCACTTAGAAACGCAGGGACTGCTACCTCTGGTTCCTTCCTCGCCGAGTCCGATGCTCAAGCAGCCATGGCAGGAGCTGTTCCACATGTGCCCAGAGCGTCTGTTACTCGGTTGGAGAGTAGAGGCTAGAGGCTTTTTGGGTGCTGCGGTGGAAGCAACCTCTGCAGCCGGAAGGGTCTCAACTCGTAATGTCTACGAAGGAAAGTGGCACGTTCTCCAGTCCTGGTGTGCCGCAGAGCGACTTCCCCCACGGACCTTACCATAACCAGGGAAAGCAGTTGGCCGAGTTTTTCCTGTGGCTTTCTTCAGACAGAATTGGCTCCCATCACCATCCAGGGTGATCTGGCTATGGGGGCAGACACGCACGGACACCTGGGACGGTCAGATCCGGGAGCGTGCAAAGACTTGGCAGATCTGATGATCCATTTTGATCTACAACACCCGACCTCACGCACATTGGCTCCACGCCCGGACCGATGTTGGGTGCTCACCTGGCTCAACTCCAAGAGTTTGAGCTTCTACCTTTAGCACTGTTGGGAGATCTTACCAGTAAGACCTGTTCTCTACTTGCACTTGCCACAGCCTCACGGTTAGCGAGATCCATGCCTTTTCGGTACATCCCACTGTCTCCTACGCAGGACCGATGGATCGGTACAGCTGCTGAAGGACCCTGCCTTATTGGCTAAGAACCGAATTCCTACGTCAGCCTCACAAGTTGTAACAGTCCGACATCTCAGGGCGATGGATTAGCCACAGGACTCACGCCTACAGGACCCTGTCAGGGCTCTTAAAGTGTATCTGCGCAGAACTAAGCCACAAAGACAAGGGCGTTCATGCCTTTTCCTGCCCTTGGCTCCGGGCAGATGACACATTTCAGCACAAACAATCTTGTATGGGCTACGCTGGGTGATTAGGCCGGCGTACAAGAGCTCGCCCCAGAGCAAGCCATACGATGTGCACCCGGGCTCATGAAGTGCGAGGAGGGGTAGCGAGCGTCGCAAAAGAAAAGATGTCCGAATTGTGCAGTGAGGGACATCACACCTTTTTCTGCCCTTGGCTCCGGGCAGACGAGACATTTCGGCACAAACTATCTCGGCCTGGATACTTTGGGTGATCCGTTCAGCGTATAAAACGTTCGCCCCAGAACAAGTGAAAACGATGCGCATCCGGGCTCATGGAGTCCGAGCAGTGGCAGCGAGTACCGCTTTTCACTGTAACTGTGCAGTGAGGGACTTGGTGGCAGCTGTGGTTTGGCAGGCCGAGTCTACTTCGCCCGCTTCTACCTAAGAGACCTATCTGGCCAGCGCACCTATCTTGGTTATGGGGGACATCTCAGTGGCACAGCACTCCCTCCCATAGGTTCGCCTAGCTAAAATTGTCGGGAGTGGGCGCATAGGGAGGGGCCTCGATAGTATGCGCTCTGCGCTGGCAATGGGAGGGGTTCCAAACTTGCGGCACCCGCCTCCTATTCGCATTTCTTCCAATTAGTAATGTCATCGGTAATGATTTTGAGAAAATAAATTAATTTTTCTGTAAAATGTATTTTAAAAAAAATACATACCGAGGACATTACTCAGAGGTCCCTCCCTTCTACCCCGCTTGCCGCAGTGGTGCTAAGGTTCAGTCACTGGCGGGAAAGGGTGAGTGCGCCACCAGATACGATAGTAGGAGAGGCCACTGGGGGTGTCCTGGTAACAGCACCCCAGTGATTGCCTCCCCTGTGAGGAGAGACACAGTAAGTTTTTGGGCTAAAATTGATGAGTTAAGCGAAGGTTCCAATTAGTAATGTCATCGGTAAGTATTTTTCGAAAAAATACATTTTAGAGAAAAATTAATTTTTGATTGATGGAAAGTTTTAGATTTTCAAACAATTGGTTGTGAAGGTTACTTACACTACATCACATCTTTTGTCCTAAAATTTTGGAAACTACGTAATGCGCAGGCTTGAGGAAGGGATGCCAGAGGGATTACCAGGTACACTGTACTGCTCTAGATAATGTTACTAATGGCAGTTAAACATGAACGCTTGGTTGCATGAAGTGAAGAATTGCTGTGATTTGGACCGTGTATATCTGTTTGTTCAGGTCCAAGCTCAGGTACGAAAAACCAAGCAGCGTTTTGACAAGCTGAAGCTGGACGTGATGCAGAAGGTTGATTTGCTTGCTGCCAGTCGTTGCAACATGTTTTCCCATGTGCTGGCCAACTACCAGTCTACGCTTCTTCACTTCTGGGAGAAGACATCGCGCACCATGTCTGCTGTAGCAGAGAGCTTCAAAGGCTACCAGTACTATGAGTTTAACATGCTAAAGGTGTGGAATCATTTCAGATATTGTCATAAAATTCTGGACATTCCTACTTAAGATTGATTTTATATGTAATTAAGTGTGTGATGATCTTAAGCTTGCCAGGGTAGTCACATGGATAAAGATAGTTCTGCAGATCCTATTCTATTTCTTGTTAACAAATCAGACCATATGAGACAAATTTCTCTGTGCTGGCTCAGTCTGAAAGATGTCATGATGGATGAGGGGGGAGGGGGGGGGCTTTCTTTTAACTACAGCTGGCATCTGGTGAACATACAGTTTCGTTTCTGTAAGATAACTTTTCATCTTTAATGCTGCATCATGCAGGCATGGGAATTGTCCTCAGATCCACGGTTTTCCGTGGAAAATAATTTCACATTCCTCGGGGGAAAAAAGAAAATCCTCGGATTTTATTTTTGTTTCCACCAAAAAATAGCAAAGCAGACAAGACTCGGGCATGGGAATTGTCCGTGGCTGTACTGCGCAGTAAGCCTAGGTGGGCAGACGCGCACTGTGTTTGATTATTTGGCATGGTGTTGTGCCTACCCCCCCCCCCCCCCCCCCCACGTTGTGTTTTTTGGCCCCTGGAAGCAAGGTCTAGCGGTCCACCCTCTGCCCCCATTGTTTGATTCTTAGGCCAAGATCTAGCGTCTACAACCACCCCCTCTCCCCCCTTTCTTTGATTTTTCGGCCCCTGGAAGCAAGCTCTAGCGTCGTCGAGGCCTTTTGTATCATGCTGAAGGTCCTGTACACCCCTAGTTTCAGCTGATTTTTGCATGGGCAATTCCCATGCCTGATCATGAAATGAGAGAACAGTAATCTTCATACCACTAACTTTTCTATAGGCGTTACCTGGATGTAATGGTAATATATAATTTAGACCTGTTCTGGGGTACAGTGGTAAATTTCACCTCCCTCCAGCCTACACAGGTCTGTGTAGCAAAATTTGATCAACATTTCTGTTTCATTTACAGGAATTGACAGACACCAGTCGACAGCTTGCAGAACAGACCAGTAGTAGGGAGCCAGCAGAGAAAGACACTGAGAGTGCTTCAGAAACGTAAGTGGGATCTGTTTTTATCTGGCACTGTGTGAACCCCCCTTGTGCATGCAGCTGCCGATACTGTTTTCAGTACCAGTGGGCGCATGTGCAGTGGGGTAACTAATTTGAGACGTGCTGCATCCGGATACGCGGCGCAAAGCATAAATCCACGTATCCGGATGCAGTACGTCTTGAATGTGTTAACTCTTTCGAGACGTGCCGCATCCGGATTCGCGGGTTTACACCGTGAATCCGGATGCGGCACGTCTCGAAAGAGTGAAACAAACTTGTTTTTGTTCATTTCCCTTGTTTATCACTAACTTTTGAAAATTATTTTTCTAACATCTTCATTCATGAGAAATTAAAAATTATACAAGTTTTTTATGCTCGTGCATTTTATGATTCTTTTGGATTTAGGAGAGAAAAGTTTGTTTGCTTTTCTTGTCATGCCAAGATTTATCGCATTACAAACATTTGAACATGATGCCTTGGTCTTCCTGTCTTTTTAGAATTTTGTTTTGTTTGGTTACATAAAACAGTTGTGATTGTTTTATTTTTTGTTTTGGTTTGTAATATCTGGTGTTCTGATGCTGTGTTTCATGCATTAACCTCCTTATGCATGCATCCATCGGGACTGTTAACCCTTTGGCTGTCGGTAGTGTTCTTTGTCTTGATTCCTGCAGAAATCATGACAGAAAATGCCACCAACAGCCACATGGTGAACAGTACCATTGGCTGCATGCACAAAGGTGGTAACACTAACAGTGTTGTAAATGAATGAAGTTTCACCGAGTTATTTGTCTGTTTAGTATTCCCTGTGTTACCTTTACGTCAAAGTACAAACTGATCTGGAAACTGATGTTGTTTCTGTTGGTGACTAATACACCTGTTTCTCCCGACTCATTGTCACAGTTCTGACTTTTAACCCTTTGGGTGTTGGTAGCAGTTTTAGTTGTGATGATTCCTACAGGCATCATCATGGCTAAAACCGCTACTGACACCCAAAGGGTTAACTCCCTTGTGCATGCGGCCACCCATAATGTTTACAGTATCGGCGGCTGTATGCACATGGGGGTTAGCTTTTTGTGTCTTATATGGGAATGCAACTAGACGTCGGACATTGGTCATAGTCCGATTACTGGGCTAAAATGTCAGATTGATGTATTGTGCCAGTAGGTCAAATGTCCTGTTATAATTGCCTTGAAGTCGCCTATGTCCCATCGCTTTTCTGTTGTCTTGGACTTTGTGTTTTACGTAGCACGTTAGCAGTTTGTCTGCATTGCACACAGTGACCACTCATGAAACACTATCTTGTGTGTACCTACTATGCTGATGAGCAAAAGAAATTTGACATCATTTGAGTCATTGGAAACCCTGAAGTGATTCCTATGATTTGAATGATCTCTCATTTCTTCTGCTTGTCTGTGTTAAATTTTTATATGGTGTCCATAATGTCCTATTCATATTGGCAAACCCAGGACATTTGCCCCATCTGTGGAAATGTCTATTGCATCCCTGCTCACACACAGTGTTTTGTGATGAGTGTTAATTCCTATTCACTGTAATGGTTGCATAAATCACATATATGCAAATGACTTCCATAAGGGAGGAGATGAGTGATGATGAACTGATTGGGAGCTTTGATGAGGAAGAGGATGATGAGGCTGAGGATCGGGCTGCGGGTTTTATCGGGCGGCACCAGAAAAATTACACTAACGATTACCAGCAGGCAGAGGCCGATAGGTATCCCAGTCCCTCGCTACTAATCCAGTATGCATCATTTTATAACAGGGTGTGGGCTTATCTGCAGACTTTGTGTGCGCAAACTGAAAGTAGAAATGAAGCCCCATGCATGACTTTTCACTTCCGAAACCAATGCTGACCATGTTTCAATATTCGCTGCGGAGGACTTTGTTTAACCCATTTAGTGCTGGCTGAAGCAGACTGCATTTCTGTCATCTTTGTTAACCCTTATCATTCGGAATACACCAGTGTGTGAAATACGTTTGACTAAAATGGTTCATGGGTAGTGCCAGATTAGCTTAGCGCCTCTAGGCGCCAAGCTATTCTGGCACAACCCTTGAACTAAAGCCATTGGTCTATACCCTTATCTGTAAGTTGTGTAATGTAGCTTGCATATCATCATCATCATCATCAGTCCCTTGCCCGAACTGGGCGTTGGGGGGACTGAAAGGCAGCAGCAACAGACAGTGCTCTCCACTGAGTTCTATTTTGGGCGGTGGCAAGCAAGTCTGGCATCTCGAGTTCGGTCCATTCTTTTATGTTTGCGACCCAACTCTTTCTCTGACGACCTCGCCGACGACTTCCTTCGAGAGTGCCTTGGAGGATAGTCTTGGACAAGGTGTTGTGTCGGGTCACGTGGCCAAACCAAGCAAGCTTGCGCCGTTTCACGGTTGCCAGAAGGGGTTCATGTGGGCCCACCAGGGAAGTGACGATGCTCCGTACATATTCGT
Organism: Semisulcospira habei; assembly: GCA_036245525.1. Lineage (NCBI taxonomy): Eukaryota > Metazoa > Mollusca > Gastropoda > Semisulcospiridae > Semisulcospira > Semisulcospira habei. The sequence continues at coordinate 164,072,833 of BTPG01000008.1, forward strand.
TGGTCTTGTGCTCGCGGTACGAGATGCGGAGCAACTTCCTCAGGCACTTGTTCTCAAAGGCCTGGATTTTCTTTTCTGAGTCTGCAAGCAGTGTCCAAGTCTCACAGCCGTAGAGTAGAATAGACACTACGAGGGACTTGTAAAGCCTGTACTTGATGGTGAAGCTGATGGAGTTACTTCGCCATATCCTGTCCAGCCTGGCCATTGCGGATGTTGCTGTACCTATCCTGATATGGATCTCTGCTATGCAACTACCGTCTTTGGACAGGGTGGCTCCCAAGTACTTGAAGCTATTGACCTCTTCTAGCTTCTGGCCGTTCATGTGAATGTTGCTGCTGCTGTCGCTTGTGGTGTTGATCATCCCTTTGCTTTTATCCGTACTGATCTCCATGCCATAAGACCCTGCGCTACTTGAAAGTTTGTCTGTCAGGTTTTGGAGCTCACTATTGCTGCCTGCCATGAGGTCAATGTCGTCTGCGAATCGAAGATTGCACAGGGATCTGCCACCAATAGAGATTGAAGTATGGTGGTCGTGGAGGGTTTCCTGCATGATCTTCTCCAGGAATATGTTGAAAAGGACAGGAGAGAGCAGGCATCCTTGACGGACACCGATCGTCGTCCTGAAGAACTCGCCTGACTGATTGTTAAGTAGAACCGCGCTGCAGGCGTTCTTGTAAAGCGCTTCTATCATTTGGATCAGTCCCTCCTCTATGTTGAACGATCTCATGACTTGCCAGAGTCCGTCGTGCCAGACGCGATCAAATGCTTTCCTGAAATCAATGAAGTTGTGGTAGAGTTCGCGCTGATGCTGCAGATGTTTCTCGATCAGGACGCGGCAGTTGAAAATCTGCTCTACAGTGCTTCTTCCAACTCTGAAGCCAGCCTGTTCTTCTGCCAGCAGTTCCTCGGCGAAAGTTTTGAGGCGGTTGCATATGGCAGTGTACAAATTTGAAGCTTTTAGCCTCAGGATGATATGGTTAATTCAATACCCAAAAAAATCCTAGCTGTCCCAGATGAATGATTTTAAAGCGGTGTCTGCAAGAGGCATAGATCCTCATGAGCCCCTGCAACTGCAGGGGCTGATGAGGAGCTATGCCTCTTTCAGTTGGGTTCTGTTCAAATTTCTCGGCACTGAACGGGTCAAGTCATACAAATTCAGTTCATGAAAAATCTGTGGAATCCTGCTGTTGAGACAGGAGATGCTTTGATTCCAGTCTGACTGTGCCTGATTTGCTTTGTGCTAATGAGGTACTGCCGTCCAGTTTTTATAGCTGATCCACATTGACATTGGTTGTCTCCCTCGATTTGCTGTTTCTACAGCAGCGATTTCAAGAGAAACAACCAGTGTGATGTTTGTAGCTGTGCCTATCTCATCTGTCACAGGTGATCTATATTCAACTGAAATAAGGTTAAGGGTCATGTCTCATCAGCACAAAAGCTGGTCAGTGGTTCACAGTCGACCTGTCTCCTGTAGTTGGTGCTGGAAGTGAAAGAGATATGCGCACAATATGCTTGTGGAGTGTCTCAGGACTACCTTTCTTATGCAGTACAGGAATGCACAAAGCAGTATGATAATGGTGATGGTGCTATAACTCTCGTTGCACATCTTACACATTTGGTTTTGAGTTTGAATTCGCTGTGTATTTCTCACTCTAGCAGTTAACTTGCTATCTGTTATGTGACGGTAATAACAGTGTAGTGTATGTTCCTTCTTGCTCAAGGAAGACTGCTCTATGAGCTTAAACACTTCACGAATAAACAGCTATTTTTTTCCTTCCACAGCAATGCCAGGCTTCTTCAGTTCATAGAGAACAGTTCTTTGGATAGAGAATGCTGTCTAACAGAGCATGTACACTGGTCTAGAGACATGCAATTTTGTAATTAACCCTTTTCATCCTGATACACTACTGCATGACATTAATTTAACTGATAGCTCAAGGGTGGTGCCGGAATAGCTTAGCACCACCCTTGAAGCAAAATGGTTGATGATAATAATAATAATTACGGTATTTATAATGTGCTTATCTTATAATAATTATAACTCTAAGCGCGCACTTAAACTCGTGCACACATGCGCATGCTTTTGACAATGACTCAAGTACCACAAATACATTATGACAGTCAGCTTGGGGTGGGGAGTGTGGTGAAGTTATAATGCTAGAACTGTTGAAAGAGGTGAGTTTTCAGAGCGATCTGGAAGGAGGAGAGAGAGTGTTTCTGATGGAGAGAGAGTGGGAGAATGTTCCAGGCAGATGGACCGTAGACAGTGAAGGAGCGGGGGCCGAAAGTGCTGAGTTTGGTGCGGGGAATGTCTAGGCGGAGAGGGTCGGAGGCGGAGCAGAGGGAACGGGAAGGCGTGTAGGGGTGAAGTAAGTTGGAGAGATAGGCAGGAGCGTAGTTGTTAAGGGATTTGTAGCAGAGAGACAGAATCTTGTATTGGATGCGTTGGGGGGATGGGGAGCCAGTGAAGAAGCTTGAGCAGGGGAGTGATGTGGTCATATTTCTTCTTTCTGAGGATGAGGCGGGCAGCATTGTTCTGGGCGCGCTGGAGAGTGAAAGTGGTGGAGTGAGGGAGACCGGAAAGGAGAGTTGCAATAGTCGATGCGAGATGAGATGAGAGAGACAGTAAGTTTGGTGGCAGCTTCGGCAGGGAGGTATTTTCTGATCTGACTGATGCGACGGAGGTGGAAATAATCTTTCTCCTAACCTGTAATCTGGCCTTCATAGGACAATAGCAATAAAAAAAAATCAGCCTCAGGATGTAATGGGTTGATTGCATGTCACTAGGCTGGTGTCATATGTTTCCTCAAACAACACCTTGCCTTTTACTGATTTATGGAGTGCTATGGACTTAACTTCCCAGCTGTACACTTTTACATAATACTCTTTTTGTAGTTTCATACTTTTTCATGCCTATTTATAGATATTAAAACTTTCCTTTTAACAAAAATTATGAGTTTGAGAAAAGGGAAAATGTTTAAAAAAAAACACCCACACACACAACATTCTAAATTTCCTGAGCTTATGCTCGTATGACGCAGCTTACATTACTAACTTGAGTTAGTTGTGTGATTCTTAATCTTAGACACTTCTGCTAATCAAGAACATCTGTGTGCTTTCTTTAAATTCACAAGTAGCTAGTTTAATTAAAAATTAATTACAAACAGATGTTACCAGGACTGTGTACCTTATGTATTATACCTGCTTTTCTGAATGTGCAAGTTAAAATACAGTGTAATTCAAATGCAGAGTGCTTCAAACATTTTAACGTATTTCCAGTATAAACTAATGATGAAATTTGGTATTATGAATAGTTTGTATGAGTTTTGTAATACTTGATAGTTTTTATGTTCAGTCAAATTTGTTGGTATTTGAAGAATATATTTATCAGTAATTTGGTATTACTAGTGTTATGGGTTGTAATGCAGCAATTTAAAATACACACAGTACACGGTGAATCCAGTTGACTAAATATGTCAGTTGTCGAATAAGGTATTTTTCAGAGTATTCACTTCAGTGAAAGAAGATGCAGCCCCAACACACCACAGCGAGACATGGGTCGAGCATGCTAGTTCAAGGATGGTGCCAGAATAGCTTGGCACCCATAGGCACCAAGCTATTCTGGCACCGCCCTTGAACTATCATGCTTACTCTGTCTCTAGAATTGTAATACAGTCAATCAGAGGGCAACTTCAAAATTTTAGGGATTTCGGTCCTTGGAGTAGAATGTGTTAATATCTTGTGCACGCAACCACAGGTACTGTTAACCATACTGGTGGCTGCATGTACAAGTGGGTTAACCCCTGCAGTGCCAGTGGTTGCAAGTCATGTTTCTGAAATCTGTGTAAATTCAATCTAAAGAAACTTTTACACAAAATAGGGTCGGCAAGACTCGTACACCCTCCTGCAATCCTGTAACTGTGGGGGGCACATGAGGCTCTGTGTCTCTTGCGTTTGGGTAGTGTTCATTCCTGGCAGTGAAGGGGTTAATAAAATAATATTAGTCACTTAGATAATTTAGCCCATTTACCACCACGGATGCATCGCCTAAGGTGTCATCTAGCGACTTTGGCCAGCTATAGGAGTTAGCTTGACCATGATAATTCAAGGGTAGTGCCAGATGAGCTTGTGCCTGAAGGCGCCAAGCTCATCTGGCACTAGCTTTGAATTAGCACGGTCGATCTATCTTCACTTGGGCATTGGGGCTAAATGGGTTAATTATTAACCATGTGAATGGTATTGACTAGAATGTGGCAGATGGAGGGCAGTACATGCCCATCCTGCGGTCAAGGTCTCCCACTCGACCTTGTTGTTCCTTTACAGCCTGACCCACCCTCTCCCAGGTAATTTGGATGTTCATTCATCAACACCTTATACATCTGTGACTTTTCCCCAAATCTATCGCCCCACAAATTTTCACTCGTCAAAAAAAAAAAAAAAAAAAAAAGAAGCGTCGCTTCCTTTGCAGCATCACCGTTGGGTTGACAAGATGAACTCTAGCCCTGCAGTTGGAATATCATATTACATTTTTGGGATCAGTTGTCCTAAAGAAATTTAGAAATGAAGGAAACCGCTTTAAGTTAGTCATCCACAACAGAACTAGAAGTTGTTCACATCATGTTAATAAAATGCCCCAAATATCTGAAATTAAGTGCTTTTAATTTACAATATCCAACCAGACCAAAAAGGTGACTGCCAAGCGTGTAAAATGCAGAGAAGAACCCAACGGAGAAAGAAACACGCTTAGAAAAGACAGTTACAACACAATGTATTAATATTTTTCAACATAGACAAACAAACAAACAAATCTAGAGACCAGTCACTACTTATCTTCATTATCACAGAAGGAATGTGGCAACTGAAGGATACGGACCGTACTGTAGTGAATGCTGTTTGATTCAAGAACAGAGTGTTATACTTTTCGTTGTGGCGCGAAACATTGAGAAGTATGGGGATCCCGAATTCCACTAAAGGTGTCCTGACTATTACACTGATTCCGGTTTAACCCTTTGCGTCTCTGTAGTGGTTTTTGTCACCGTGATTACTAAAGGAATCATGGTGACAAAAAGGGTTACCGGTAACTCATTCCATATAGGGATATGTGACTGTGCGCCAGGTTGCGGCATGTCTTGAATGAGTTAGCACTCTTGGGTACGCATTACTGGACAGCCTGTGTACAAGTATGAGCAGTTTTTATTCTGCATGATGATATGTCCATCTTTATTTTTCATTTTGTGCATGGCATGTTTTCAAAATCTGCTCTTGAAATGAATATTAACGTGTACCGCTATTGATGAATTTTGCATGAGAATTGCACCATTTCTTTCCTCTGCATCGAGTTTTAAGTTGCTGGTGTCTGTTGCACAGGGGCTGGGTTCATATTCGATTTTTTTTTTTTTTTTTTTTTTTTTTTTTTTGGGGGGGGGGGGGTGGGTCACGCTGTAAAATGTGTGCTGTCTGTGATTTTGGACCTTTTCGGCTCTGAGTCATAAGTTCCACAATTACAGACAAGCACACATATATTTTACTTCCGCTTTATTGTTCCATATAATTGGCAGCAGTTTTAGTATGCCAGCTGTGCACACTGTGTTAGCAGAGCATCTGCCTACAGGGGATGGGGAGGGGGGGTGTATTATTTCTTTCCAGATATTCACTATCCTTACAACATTAACTCATTCAAAGGCAGCCCAGCATCAATAGCTGTGAAAGTGTTGTTGCTGGCAGCAACACTATACAACACTTCCACGCTATTGATGCAGGGCCCCTTTAATGCGTTAAATACAGTGAAAATATTTCATGTGTAATTATAGCAAACCATTCCTACAGTTTACTGGTTTCATTTGTGATGAATGTTTGGCCTGTAGGTGAGAATGATTATCCCCCTCATGCATGCAGCCATCAGTACTGGAAACAGTACTGTGTGCTGCATGCATCAAGGGGTTAAGCAATTTCCACGTTAACGGGTAATTCTTAGTGAAATACTGTTTTATGTTAAATACATGGAGAAAAATAGCAGCCAGTAGACAGCCTTTTAAATTGAAAAAGTAGCGGTCACGGAGACTGAGATACTTGAAAAACACTGGAAGTCATGAAAAAGAAAAAGGTCACGGCTCCCCCCCCCCCCCCCCTTTTCCCCCCTTTTCCCCCTTTTCCCCCTTTTTTGTCTGATTTTGTAAAAATGATTGAAGAAAATGCTCATGTTGCCTGGGAGCTGGCCAGTATTTTGATCGGGAAGATAAGGGTGGGAATGCTGGGTGTCGGAAACCTTATCATGAACATGTTTGGTGATACAGGTCAGCCTCAGTGTATAGGTTATGTGGGAGCCATACATTTAGACCATGATATTTGTGATTACCTTATTGTAGTGCCGAAATTTACATATATATATTTGTTGTGAAGAAAAAACACTCTAGGTGTCGGTAGTGGTTTTAGACGTGATGCGACAAAAACCGCTACCGACTCCTAAAGGATTAAGCTAAGGCTGACATCAGCCCAAGGACCATTCGCTCACTGGCCATCCCCCAGGGAGTTATGCACAATACTGCAGAACAGTAAAGCGAGTAACCACTGAGATTGACCTGCATCGCCCAGCACACTGGTTACCTCCCTTGATCCACTGCAAGATGCGGAGTGGATCCATGGAGTTAATCCATTTATCCCCAACGCCCTACGACAGGAGGTGGATCAACCATGATAATTCAAGGTAGTGCCAGATTAGCTTCGTACCTAATGGCACCAGGCTAATCTGGCACTGCCCTTGCATTTTCATGGTTGATCCACCTCCTGCAACTTGTACATAGTCGCAAAATGATGCCCCAGGCAGCTATGCTATTCAAGAAAAATACCTCAGGTGTGAGATCTGCATCACATGGTAGTGTCACACATGGACTGTTCACACAGCTCTGCAATTGTGTGACATCACATTCTCAGAAAGAATTGCCTGGCATGGCTATCCTCGTTTGCTTCTGAACTTATCCAGCTGCAGGCGATTAAATGACCATGATAGCTCAAAGGTAGTGCCCGATGAAGTAAGCACCTTGAGAAGTGGTGGTGGCAGGGGCTCATGAGAGTCTGCGCCTCTTGCCTTGGAAGAAGCAGGCTGGCTGAGTGTTGAGGTTTATGTGTGATGGATCCTGCCCTGTTTGTGTCATGTCAGGTTGTTGTCGCTTGAAGATGGGGAGGAGGCTTCAGAAAAAGGTGAATCCAGGGAGGTGAGCCAGCAAGATGCCAAGAAAACACAAGGTAACTCTCACACGTGCACACACACTTACATACGCTTTAACTTCAAATGTCCATTATGTTTACTAGATAAAATAAATGGTAAAATTATGACAACAACATAATTCAAATAATAATAATAGTCAGGTCAGTTTTCTCATTTTTACTTTTGTTTATTTAAGAACTGGCATTACCAGTCATGAGAACTGGATCAACTATGCTAGCTCATGGGTAGTGTTGGATGATCCTGATTGTGAAGATTGACCCAACTCTTAATTAAAGCTTGTGTTCAAAGTGCAAACCAAAATGTGTTCATGTTGCAGTTTGTTTTCTGTGCGCTTTCAACACCACCTTAGCCCATTGATTACAGACAATATGTGAACACGATCTGACATCATGCAACAGACATAGATCCTCCCAAGCTCCCGCAACTGTGGGTCCGGAGGATGGTCTGTGCCTCTTGCTAGCACACCTTTGAATCCATGTTTCTAGCTTAGCTGGGGCACTGTTGCGTTGAATGAACAGTAGTTTCGTAAACACAGTTTGTGCCAACTAGCAGTTGACTCATTCAGCCCGACGCACGTATTTCCCAAAATTTGGAGGCGTCATCTAATGACTATGCACCTGTTGCAGGAGATGGGTCGACCGTGATAATTCAAGGGTAGTGCCAGATTAGCTTGGCTCCGACAGGCGCCAAGCTAATCTGGCACTACCCTTGAATTATCACGGTCAACTCATCTCCTGCTGTAGTGCGTCAGGGCTGAATGGGTTAAGGGGTTAGATTGAAACTGTCTTGCATATGGAAGGGGCTGGCAAAATCCACTGGATGTATGAAGTCCCTGCCCCATGTTTGACCTACTTCTGATTTAGGGGTGAGCGCTCTTGCGGCCCCTGTAATATATTACATATATTCTAGGCTCAAGTGGGGAGGGCGACTACGGGCCCTTCATGGATTTCCATGACGATGAAGATGCTATGAAGGAACTGGAGGAGGAGCTGGAGAGAACGGAGAAGCTGCTGGGCAGTGTCAGGAAGCAAGCCTCTGAGCAGCAGAAACAGGCACAAGGTATGTGCAGATGCTCCGTCCTTAACCTTTTGTATCCTGATACACTACTGCTTGAAATTAGTTCAACTCATTCAGCCCGACGGCTGTATTTCCCAAATTTTGGAAGCATCATCTACTGACTATGCACCAGTTGCAGGAGATAGATCGACCATGATAATTCAAGGGCAGTGCCAGATTAGCTTGGCGCCGACAGGCACCAAGCTAATCTGGCACTGCCCTTAAATTATCATGGTTAACCCATCTCCTGCTGTGGTGCGTTGGGGCTGAATGGGTTAACTATGATAGTTCAAGGGTGGTGTTTGAGGTGCCAAGCTATTCTGTCACCACCTTTGAACTAAAATGGTTGATCTGTCTCCTAATCCTCGCGCTGGGACCATATGGCGTTGAGGCGCGTCCCCTGGGTGGTGGATAGGGGGTCCCTCGTGAGAGGGGTGCCCCGAATGAAATAAGGTGCCGTGAACCAACATGGTCTAAGGGAAGGTGACCCCGACAGAAAACCCCCTGGTCCTCCTAGTAAGAGGGTTGGGCGTGGGGGTAGCTTCCCCACCCTGCAAAAAAGGAAATAGCTACAAAAACGCGGACAAAAAGACTAACAGTAATTCCTTTCATGGAGGAGGAAGGTTCTTCTACCAGAAGACTTATGACGTCCTGTGGTGAAAGCCGGAAGCCTTAGGAAGCCACAGGACCGAGCCGCCTCTCTCTATCCAGGGATACAACCATGGGCACATGGACCATGTACCAGAGCGGCAAGGCCGCCCAGATAGCAGCGGAAATGCAAAAGTACAACCTTTCCCTGCTAGGTATCAGTGAAGCCAGATGGACGCAGTCTGGCCAGAAAAGGCTGTTAAGTGGGGAGATGATTCTGTATTCAGGCCATGAAGAGGAGAATGCCCCCCAAACAAAAGGTGTAGCATTCATGCTGTCACCAGTGGCACAGAGAGCGCTGATGGGCTGGGAACCTCTTGGGTCAAGAATTATCACAGCAGCCTTTAGAACCAAGAAAAAGCTCAAGCTGAACGTCATCCAGTGTTATGCGCCCACTAATGACAGTGACGAGGAAGAGAAAGAAGAGTTCTACGACCGACTCCGAGTGCCTTGGACAATGTGCGGAGCGAGACATCACCATCGTCATGGGCGATTTTAATGCCAAAATAGGGGAGGACAACACCGGATACGAAGAGGTGATGGGGAGACAGGGAATAGGCTTGGAGATGAGTGAGAACGGGGAGAGGTTTGTAGACTTTTGTGCTCTAAACCGACTTGTCATTGGAGGCAGCATCTTCCCACACAGAAGAATACACAAAGCAACTTGGGTCTCACCTGACCATACAGCAGAGAACCAAATAGACCATATCTGTATTAGCAAGAAATTTAGAAGATCCCTTCAAGATGTTCGAGTGAGGAGGGGAGCAGATGTCGCCTCAGACCACCATCTGCTTACCTTAAGAATGAAGCTCAAGCTAAAGAAAAGCCGCACAGAGACAACAAGAAGACGGCGCTATAATGTAGGCCTCCTGAGAGAAACTGGAGTTAGAGAAGAGTTCAAACTGGTGCTGTCCAACCGGTTTCAAGCGCTACAGGAGCTAGTAAATGAAGAGGAGGCGGTCACCACAGAGCAGCAGTGGAAGGCAGTTAGAGAGGCGCTGAACTCAACCTGCAAAGACACTGTAGGGTTCAGGAAACACCATCACAAGGACTGGCTGTCGACACAGACCTTGAAGAAGATAGAAGTGAGGAAGCAGAAGAAAGCAGTTGTCAACAACAGTCGCACGAGAGCAGCCAAAGTAAGGGCGCAGGGGGAATACTCGGAAGCCAACCGCGAGGTGAAGAGGAGTATCAGGGCAGACAAGAGGGCCTACACAGACAGCCTGGCAGCAGAGGCAGAAAAGTCAGCAGGCAGCGGCAACATGAAACAGCTCTACGACATTACCAGAAGATTGTCAGGCAAGTATGGCCATACAGAAAGACCAGTAAAAGACAAAGAAGGCAAGCCTATTGCAGACAGAGCAGACCAACTCGACAGATGGGCCGAGTATTTTGAAGAGTTACTGAACAGACCTAGCCCACCCGACCCCCCAGACATCCAGCCGGCAGAGACCGACCTACCCATCAGCTGTGACAGACCCAGCCGGGAAGAGATCAGAAGAGCAGTGGCATTTTTGAAGAACGGCAAAGCAGCAGGCCCAGATGGCATCCCAGCGGAGTTTCTGAAAGCAGACCTAGAGACAACAGTGGAGATGCTGTACCCACTGTTTGGAAATATCTGGGAAGAGGAGGTGATGCCGGCTGACTGGAAGGAGGGGTACCTAATCAAGCTTCCCAAGAAAGGCGACCTCAGCAAGTGTTCCAACTACAGAGGAATCACCTTGCTGTCAGTAACACCAGGAAAGGTCTTCAACAGGATCATCCTGGAGAGAATGAAGAGCTCCGTTGACCCCCAGCTGAGAGACCAGCAAGCAGGATTCAGGAAGAACCGATCATGTACAGACCAGATCGCCACTCTCCGCATCATCGTGGAACAGTCTCTGGAGTGGAGCTCCCCGCTGTACGTCAACTTTGTGGATTATGAGAAAGCATTTGACAGTGTGGACCGAGAGACTCTGTGGAAACTCCTACGACACTACGGTGTACCCACAAAGCTCGTCCGCCTGATCAAGAGCAGCTACGATGGCATGACATGTCGCGTGATCCACGAAGGGCAGTTCACCAGGGAGCTCCAGGTCAGAACTGGTGTCAGGCAGGGGTGTCTGCTGTCTCCGTTCCTCTTCCTACTGGCCATAGACTGGGTCATGAAGATGACCACAGAGCACAGACGAAGTGGAATACAGTAGACACTGTGGACACAGCTTGACGACCTCGATTTTGCAGACGACTTGGCATTACTGTCCCACACTCATCAACAAATGCAGGACAAGACCACGAGGCTTGCTGACATCTCGTCCCAAGTAGGCCTCACCATTCACAAACAGAAAACAAAGACAATGAGGCTGAACGCAACCAGGGAAGAACCAGTCTTGCTTGCTGGCACCCCCTTGGAGGAGGTGGAGTCCTTCACCTATCTCGGGAGCATCATAGACAAAAAAGGCGGCACTGATGCAGATGTCAGAGCACGAATCGATAAAGCCAGAGCAGCCTTTCTCCAGTTGAAAAAAGTGTGGAGTTACAGAGAGCTGTCACAACACACCATAGTCCGGATTTTCAACTCCAATGTAAAAGCAGTTCTCCTATATAGAGCAGAGACTTGGAGATTGACAAAAACCACAGTCAACAGAGTACAGACCTTCATGAACAGTTGCCTTAGAAGAATTTTGAAAATCCACTGGCCAGAGAAGATCAGCAACGTCAGACTCTGGGAGAGAACAGAGCAGATAACAGCAGAGAATGAAATTGGGTGAAGAAGATGGGGATGGATCGGTCACAGTCTGAGAAAGCCAGCTTCCAGTATCACTAGGCAGGCATTGTCATGGAACCCCCAGGGAAAGAGGAAAAGAGGTAGGCCGAGAAACTCCTGGCGTCGAGACCTCCAAGCAGACATCAAGAGTCTGGGAACCACCTGGAGTAAAATCGAAGGAGAAGCACAGGACAGGAGTTGCTGGAGGTCTCTCGTCGACGGCCTATACCCGGGTAGGGGTGACAGGCGTAAGTAAGTGTCTCCTAATCTGTAGTGTAGCCTTCATTGGGGACTAAGGAAATTTAAAAAAAAAAGAAAAAGAATCTGGATGTAATGAGTTAATTCTCAACTTGTGTGCATTAGAATGTTCACAATGGTATAAGTTGGCTGACAAAAAGATGGTAAATCTTGCATGCAGTATTGCATACTTGGGAAACAAAATTAACATCTTCACTGCCAAGAAAAATTGTGCACTGTCCAATCCAGAGTTCAAGAGAAGCCAAAACAATCATTTGCCGTCTGGCTTTCTTTATTGTCACTTTTGCCATCGTTCACACATGCTTTTGCAACTCTCAGAAGTGTCTGTGAGTACTGTATTAGCTGTGGGAGGCGGATCTGCCATGATAGATCAAGGGTAGTGTCAGATTAGCTAGATGTCTTTAATTGCTTGGTTCTACTCTTGAACCATCATGGCTGAGACGTCTACCGAAGTGGTGTGTTAACACCATGTAACCCTGATGCCATATTTCCCAAATTTTGGTGGTGTCATTTAAATATGTACCAGTTGCAAGAGATAGATAGACCATGATAATTCAAGGGTAGTGCCGGATTCGCTTGGTGCCAAGCGAATCTGGCACTACCCTTGAATTATCATGGTCACTCCATCACCAGCCGTAGGGCGTCGGGGCTAAATGAGTTAAAGGGCGACCTTTTTAGACTTCACATCACTTGGGTACTGGTATGTCACACACTCGATCCTTTCATTCTTTGTGTTTTGAGCCGAAAACTCAAACAACATATGTGTTGACATGATATGATGTGCCATGTATCTTGTTTTATTGAGCATGGACCACACTTTGTCATTCTCAGTTTCACCAGGACTTTTTTGTTGTTGACGTTTTCCATTTGAATGCATTGAACCCAATTAGCCCCATGGCCACATTTCCCCACCCTAACGACTGGGTACCATTTGCAAGAGATGGATTAACCTTGATACTTAAAGGGTAGTGCCAGATTAGCTTGGCGCCTGATGGCGCCAAGCTAATCTGGCACTACCCTTGAAATATCATAGTCGCCTCATCTCCTGTATTGTGTCAGGGCTAAAAGCTTCCTCACACGGAGACACGAAACAGAACATTTCGTCAAATGTCCGCATTTCAGACATTTCTCCAACATTTCACCGTTTCACAAAATGCGAAACGGCACATTTCGAGCAATAGAACCTGTCTCTATTCGCGAAACATTTCAGTGAAACATTTCTACGCATTGCCCAATCAGCGTCATCCGTTCGGTCACATGTTAATTTGATGTCATTTAAGCCAAAACACTGAAGATGGCAGGTAAAGCGATGGCGTGAAGTCAGGTCTATTATGGCTAAAAACGCTTGATGTGACGCACGATTCTGTAAGATTTAAGCGGGAGGATCATTTTCGAAATGGAATCTGTAAAGAATCATCACTAAAGCACCACCAACATGATTTTTGGTCAGTTTTCTGAACCCCACTTTCATCGGCTGTCGCCGTGAAGCCTACAAGATGGCGGCTATCGCTTCGAGACGGCGGCATCCTCGATTCACTTGAAACATTCCTGTTTACACATTCAAAAGCTCTTAAGTTTATTCAATATGTTTGGGAATTCACTTTAATTGTGTAAGTGAAGGCACACATGTCTTATATGTTTTTAAGTGTCATTAGTCAGAAATATGACCCGATATCCACCGATACAACCAGAGCATGTGTCTGTGAAGAGTTACCTCCCCTGTACCAATCGAAATGAATTTTCACAGTGTTTCTGTGTGTGTGGAGGAGACATTTCGATGCAATGAAAATGTTTCGTTTCTTGTGTATTTCGTTTCTCCGTGTAGGGAAGCCGTAAATGAGTCCAGACCGAAAAGGTAACTGCCAGGTGTGTAAATAGGTCCCAACAATGATATAAACGCTTGGAATGGACAAGTACAACACAGTTGTGTTGTACTTGTCCTTTCTAAGCCTGTTCCTTTCTTGTTCTTTTCTTTGCATGAATGCATTAGCTTAAACAAAACAGTAGGTGTAAGTTGGACTTCTTTCATATATGTATGCTATCACAGAGACTGTGGCCATTCTTAAAAACTCATATTTGTCACATGGTCAAGCCAGAATCATGCTGAAATATTCGCGTGAACTTGACCAAAGAAATGCACAGTAGTTGAGCTTAAAGATATTTGAAGACCTTGACATGTCCAAACGCCTCGCCCACAACCAGGTGACCTTGAGAGTTGATGGCGAGAGTGACAGGGTGTGCCACCTTGTTGCGATGAGTCAGAAGAAACTTTGAGAAGGTTCCATCAGGCAGCAGTAGATGGACGCGGTGGTTGTCACTGTCTGCCACCATCAGCTGCCCGTATCTGGAGTAAACATGAGTGGATGGAGAATTTGGTTGGCAGTGTTATGTTGTACACCACTCGCCACCATTTTCTTTGATTAACCCTTTGGCTGTCAGTAGCGGTTTTTGTCACGATGATTTCTGTAGGAATCATCGTGACAAAAACAACTACCGACACACAAGGGGTTAAATTTCAGTTGAATTTAGATTACTTTGTTGTCCACTTGGTGGTAAAAACGTTCTCTAGAACACAAAAGAGCAGTACAGTAAACGTCACATATAATAATACAACTGGGGACCCAGTCCTCTTTGTTGCTCTATTCGAAGTTAGTGATAAGTGAAATTATTTACACAGAAAGGTTTACTTGGGACCTCTGAAATATGAGTTGCAAAATACTTTTGTGATATCTGACCTTGTATAAGTGAAGTTTGCTGTAAAACGTTTTGTTGAAAGAGTGTCAAAGTATGCAGTAAACATGCATTTAAAAGCAAGAGTTGACCAGTACAACTTCCTTCTTACACACACATAGAGAAATGAATGAAACCTTTCCCAGCCACTGTATGTGCACAGTACTTGCATGCTTGTTTCTGAAATCTTGGTCCATTCAACGACTAAAAGCCAACACCGTCCGAGAAACATGGATATGAACTTGTCTCCGCAAGAGGCATAGATCCTTATGAGCCCCCGCGGTCACGGGGGCTCATGAGGATCTATGCCTCTTGCAGTTGGATCACGTTCACTTTTTCTCAGCAGTGAAGGGGTTAATTGGGCAAAAGAAACAAAGAACACCAAAACAGGTACACAATAGCTTGAAAAGTGTTTTTGAATTAAACGTGAACGTGAAAATGTACACCTTACCTGTCCACACAGACTCCATAGGGTTTGAGGACCTCGCTGGCACTGGTTCCATATCTTGCGTAGTTCGCCAGGTGTTGACCCTCCAGGCTGAACACCTTGATATTTGGAGAGGCATGATCCGTCACTACGATGTGCCCACTCTCTGTGACCACCACATAGAAAGGATCAACCAGCACTTTGTTCCCACTGGTATCAGTGGCAGGGATAGTGCGCACAAGTTTGCCGGTGTCTGCATTGTGGACAGTCAAGCGCAGCAAGAGGCCGTCCACCACCACCAGCTGTCCGTCACAAGTGGCTGCTATTCCTCGCGGATGTCTGAATTCCCCTTCGAGGTTGCCGATCCATTTCCCCATCACATCAAATATCTTGACTTGTTCCGCTTCGTGGTCAGTGACCACTACAACTCCGTTCTCAAGCATGACCGCATCAAAAGGTTGTTTGAGTGTGTGCTCGCCTTTCCCCGTGAAGTGGAATGTGAGTTTTGGTGGCTGGCTAGAGCAGTCAAATATCTTCACTCTCTTGTTGTCCCTGTCCACCACCACCATCTTGTCTTTACGCACACACAGCCCAGACGGCCAGACTTCCCTACAGTCCATCTCTTGTTTGACTTGGATCGTGACCAGCAGCTGAGGCGGGTCCAGTGGTTCAGGCAGCAGGGTGGAGATGGACAGTTTGGCCTTAGGCCCCACCTCTTGCTGGTCAATGGGCACCTTTTGGAGGTCCAGGCTGCCAAACATGATGCGCATGTTCTGTAGGTTGGCAGGCCCTGGGGTAAAGCTAGGCGCCAGACGCTGGGTCATGGGAGTGGGTGCCATGTTGATGAGCTGCTTAAGGCGGGCCATGATGGCGGGGTGGAGCTGCAGCACCTCAGGGGGCGATCCCACAGCCAGCAGGTGTGCTAGGAACTGGGCGTTAGTTTCAAGAGAGCATTTCGCCACGTCCAGGTTGCTGCAGCGAGTGTTGATGGTGCCCGCCTCCTGACTGAAAACTTCCTCCAGCTCCTCCAAGGTAACATCACGCCGCGCATCCACCAAGGCATGAATGTCCTCAGCGTGATGCTTCACTGCCCCTACCAACTTTTCCTTGGTCCTGGCCAGGCTGGTGAGCTGGGACTGCAGGAATGTCTGATATTCTGTCAGTGAGGGCACCCGCTTTCTCAGCCCCTGCATGAAGCTTTTGGCCTCTGGCTGCAGTCGCATCACTGCCGCTTCCATCTCCTCCAGGTCGTGACCTCTGTGGGACTCGGCCTGGCACGCTTTGCACGTGAGCTTTTCACAGTCCCGACAGAACTTGACAAAAGGTGCTGAGTGCTTGTGACACTGGGGCTCCTGGCAGGTGCGAATGTCATGGTCAAACAGCCCGTTCATGATCTGGTTGTAAGGGGCCACCGTGTGATCGCGCGTGAGACGGGTCTTTTTATGTGCCGTGGTGCATGCCTCACACATGTCGTCACCACAGTTCAGACACAGGGCCTCGGCTGGCTCGCTTTTCCCGTCAAACTTGCAGTAACTGCACGTGCGGCTGGTCGTGTGCTTCAGCGTGCGCAGCTGGCACAGTGACTGTAAAAACGGTGCTGGTGATGCGTCCTTGGGGATCGTAACGTCCGCCAGGCACAGCGGACATGGGAACTGCACCATTTTTCTGCTGCTGCCATTGGTGACGTCTTTCTGTGGCAGCTTGGCCAGGCAGTCGTAACAGAAGGCGTGCAAACATGGCAGTAGGATGGGCGAGGCAAAGTGCTGCTTGCATTGTGTGCACTTCAGAAAGTCCGTCTCTATCAGCTCCGCCAGCGTTAGCTCTTGCTCCTTCTCACCCATCTTGAAATTAGTGTGAAATGTCACTGTGTGTGCTACGTTTTAAATAATAATAATAATAATAATACTGTTATTATATAGGCGCTTTTTCTCAATTTTGGGGAAATCGACTCAAAGCGCCGCGTCTGAAACCCTCACACACTCACGAAACAGACACGGATTTTACGCCATTTAAGACAAACACAGTACAAGACAAACGAAGGGCCAGTCAGCTACTGAAGTTACAGAGATTTTTGATCGCTTGTATTTGAAATTTGTAAAGTGGCCTGAGACCGGTACCAAAGTGTGGGGGGTGGGGGGGGGGGGGTGGAAGAACCGGAGTACCCGGAGAACTGAAGAACCCCCGACGAATTGATGAATTCAGTAGAGGTGCCTAAATAGGTAGGACAGTTAGTTCCATTGCCTTTGTCGATGATAGTTCTTCAGTTCTTTGACACGCTGTTCAAATGACGTTCCAGTCCCCAATCCAGTACCATCTGAAAGATAAATGAAATCAGTTAGCTGGTACCAAAGTACCACACTGGTTGCCTGCCTTGATTCGTTACCGCTGATCAGCGGTAGCGAATCGAGGCAGACAACCAGAGTGCCAGAGTACACGTACGTCTATTGCTGAATTAAAAAAAAAAAATCCTAAGATAAAACTTTTTTTCTTTTAAACAAATAAATGTGTGAAAAACATCGGTACGTAAACTTAGGTACTGAGTTCATGTACTTACCTATATTACGTGCGTTTTAAAGGATTTTTTTTACAAAGCAAAAAGGACCGTTTGAAATATAAGTTATCGTCGTAAACCCCAGTGAGTTCTCCTGATTCTCCTGACAATAACTTCGTCCAGGAACTCTCAGAAGGAAGCATAGCTATATTATTGACCCCTTGATGTTGCATGTGCTCATGCGATTCAGTGCCTCTTGCAGATGGAGGCGTGACTGAGAGAGACGGGGTGATTTGTGTGCTGGTCTGTGATTTTGGGCCGTAAGGTCCAAGATCGCAGACCAGCACACAAAAAGTCTACGGTCCATAAACTGCCGTGTATAAGCACCTCATAGGTCTTCAAATCACCCTTGAACACTTTTATTTGCTGCTCACAAACAAGCGTTAGGTACTCGCCAAGTGGGCGACCTGACTCGGAGAGTGTAAATCAAACAGTCGTTATCTGTGTGCCAGCCTGCTGTATGCCAGTCTGCTGTCATTTTGAATTGGAACCTCACGACCTGGAGCCGGCACCACCACAGTATCGTTTGTCGGACGCGTGATCAAACATACGCACCGCCTATGTCTGCGTGGTTAGACTCGATGAGAGGATCGAAGCGTTGTAAATCGTTGCAGTTTGGCATTTTGATGGCGATCGCGCACTGGGGGAAGTGACAGGTATTGACATTTAGAGAGGTTCGTGATGACAGCCTGCGTTTTTTCCCTCCCGGGATCCACCTCGTTCGACTTTAATGTTTAGTGTGAGCGATCTGGTTTTCACCCTCTGGCTGTCGGTAGCGCATTTTGTCGAGGTGGTTCCTGCCGGAATCACCTCGACCAAAAAGCGCTGACGACAGCCAAAGGGTTAGCAGTGCCACGGACACGAACAGTATTCAACATGGACCGCTTCTTGGGGGAAAATGTCCGTACTTGGCTTTGCAAAGGAAGGAAGAAAGACTTTGCCTGTAGTGTACAGTTTTAGTTTTGCTTGCAAAGAAATCCCCGAAAATGACAAAACCGAGAATGATCAATTAACCCACTTAGCCCCAGCGCCATACAATGGGAGAATGGATGGGCCATGATAATTCAAGGGCAGTGCCAGATTAGCTTGGCGCCTGATGGCGCCAAGCTAATCTGTCATTACCCTTGATTTATTTCGGTCCATCCATCTCGGTACATAGTCGTTGGATGACACCTCCACGATTTGAAAAAAAAAGCGGCCGTGGTGTTAAATGGGTTAGGAAAGACATTAGCGTGAAAATCGAAAAGTAGGTATACATAAAAGTGTGAAAATGAAACACTTCTTTGTGGCAATATATATATATATTTTTTTTTTTAAATGTACCACTCACTGCGTGAGTGTATTCCAATTCCGCCTCAAGTCCTGCCAATGCCCTGCCGTTTTCCTGTCTGGTTTGAATTGATTGAGTGCAGAAACACGGGGGTCTCTAATGCGGAGTTCATATTAGCATTTAGACCATCAAACAGCACTTCGGCTGTGAAAATATTTCAAAAGCCCACGCTTGTTTTGGCAACAGCTAATGCCGTAATGTTGTTAGCGCCACAATAAACATGACATTGTTCACACACCGGTAATGCAAGGCATGTAGAAGGAACTCCAGTCATTAGCCCCAAGACGAAGCAATCTGTGCACCTCTCCGCTGAGATATTGAAGTTCTAAGCGAGAGCAAGCATACGAATGTGCAGGCCTGCGATTCTGGACCTTACGGCCTAGGGCCGTAAGGTCCAGAATCGCAGACCAGCACACAGTAATTCTTTGAATGGAGGAGTGGGGGTGGTGGTGTTACTGTCATGTAATAATGGATTTCGCAAAATTCAAAGGTTCAATCTACACAAGCGGACCTACTCCAGACAGTTAAGGGTGAATTGATCGCAATATCTCCTTCATAAATGTTCGTAGTATGTCTTAAAATAATTCAGAATAAGCGGGCTAACGCTTTAGTTTGAATGCCATAAAATAAATGACTTCTGCTCTGCGTCTCCTTTGTACGCAGACGAGTTCTTTCCGTTGCGCGCAAAAGGCAGTGGAGAATCTCTCGTGCCTACTCACATGGATCAAAAGGCAGTGGAGAATCTCTCGTGCCTACTCACATGAATCAAAAGGCAGTGGAGAACCTCTCATGCCTACTCACATGGATCAAAAGGCAGTGGAGAACCTCTCATGCCTACTCACATGGATCAAAAGGCAGTGGAGAATCTCTCATGCCTACTCACATGGATCAAAAGGCAGTGGAGAACCTCTCATGCCTACTCACATGGATCAAAAGGCAGTGGAGAATCTCTCGTGCCTACTCACATGGATCAAAAGGCAGTGGAGAACCTCTCGTGCTTACTCACATGGATCAAAAGGCAGTGGAGAATCTCTCGTGCCTACTCACATGGATCAAAAGGCAGTGGAGAATCTCTCGTGCCTACTCACATGGATCAAAAGGCAGTGGAGAATCTCTCGTGCCTACTCACATGGATCAAAAGGCAGTGAGACCGCAGAGCACATCCTCCAGGACTGTGGGAACCACCAGCCGCTGAGGGAGGAGATATGGCCGAAGCCCGCCACTCTACAAGAGAAACTGTACGGGCCTGTGGAGGCGCTACAGAAGACCACAGATTTCATTTTGAGAGCCAAACTCCAAGTGTGACGGCGTTCGAGAAGAAGAAGAAGAAAAAGGCAGTGGAGAACCTCTCGTGCCTACTCACATGGATCAAAAGGCAGTGGAGAACCTCTCGTGCCTACTCACATGGATCAAAAGGCAGTGGAGAATCTCTCGTGCCTACTCACATGGATCAAAAGGCAGTGGAGAATCTCTCGTGCCTACTCACATGGATTGTGACAAGAAGGGTAGAAAAGTCTTAGTTGAGGCAAGACAACATTGACAACCTGTTGTATCGGCGAATTTTGGCAGTCAGAGTCCTGCCGTGGAGCAGATCGCTTGAATTCATGACCGAACGTTTCACGAGCTTCTGTAACAAAACACCTTCGTGAGGGGGAGGGGGGTGGGGTGGGGGTGGGGGGCGGGGGGTGCATGTTCGCTTTACGTTTGAACGTTCGATTGAGCTCGAAGAGTGGTCCCGCACTTCCGTTTCTGCCCGGCAGGACATTTTCTTTTTGAAACAATTGTCGAGGTGGAGACATCTTGATATTGAGGTAGGAGGAAAGGGAGAAGTTGCACAGAATTCAAAGTGCCCATAACTCATTCGAAACGTGCCGACTCCGGATACGCGGCATAAGCCGCGTATCCGGAGGCGACACGTCTCGGATGAGTTAACAGATTGTGCCTTAGGATCGCTATTTCTCAAAACTGAGAGTTGTCCTCTAACGATTACATTACTGTTGGTTGATAGCTTGACCATGATAGTTCAAGGGTGGTGCCAGGATAGCTTGGCGCCTTGAGGCGCCAAGCTATTATTACATCACCCTTCAGCTATCATGGTCGATCAATATCTCGGCGTGCCCGGGCTGAATAGGTTAACATTGATAACGCCATAGAAAAGAGTCGGAACAGAGGTTACTGCTGGTGCTAAAAGATTTAGAAGGGTAGTGCCGGACACCAGGTTAATTTGTCACTACTCTTGAACTATCGTCAGTTCATGCCCACTGTGGTGTCTGAAGGGTGATTGTGTTAGCCATCTCTGTCGCAACCCCCTTTACTTGTCCCCTTCTTCTCCTTCCGGCGTTCGATATCGGTCGTCGAATCAATTTGGGAATCGGGTTGTGCAGTTCGCTTTATTTATTTATTTTATTTTATCAAGCAGTCGCTAAGCGAATCTGGCACTACCCCATTTTTATCATCGCAGATGCATTCCATACTGTAGTCTCTTATAAGAGTTGACGTGTTCACGCCCCCCCTTCCCCCCCCCCCCCTCCCCCTTCCCTCCTTCCATTCGCTATTGATCGTCAACCATTGAGGGAGTCAGGTAGCGGAACCCAAATGCAATCACGGCTTGTGTGATGTGCCTTTTGAATAATTCGGACATCCAGCCCCCCCCCCCCCCCCCCTCCCTCCTAGTGTGTAATAAACGCAGACGTTGGTAGTCCGGCTAGTCTTGCGGGGGGGTCATGAGGATCTGCGCCTCTTCCAGATGTTTTTCCAGCAACTGTGGACTTCACACCCTAATCAGCGCCATACACGCCGAACCAGCACCCTGTAAATCTCTTGCTTTTCTCAACGGTTATGTACATAGCATCATTTTCGCGCGAGAGATGGATCGACGGTGACGGCTCAAGGGTAGTGCCTGATTAGCTTGGCGCACTGCCCTTCAGCTATCACGGTCATCGTACCGAGTTGAACGTGTTTCCTTTACAGAAGACTCACAAATCAGTACAGTCAGCACTGAAATGAACCGGTTCCCCGGGTGTGACTGATCATGATACCCGATAAGCGGAGGCGTTGTATAGGATTGATAGAAATGATTGAGTTAAGCTTGGGGATAGGGCCCTCAAGCGCATTGTTTAGAAATGGATAAAGCGACAAGTGACAGTTTGACCAAACCGGATATGCGCAGATTATCTCCCAATATGAGTAGTTCGCGCATTGTGTTACGCAATCGGCCACCATATGGAGTTCTCGGCGTAATGTGTAGCACCATCGGCCATCGCAAATGTGTAGCTCTTGCAATGTGTTACACAATCGGTCATCTAAGTAAGTTAAAACACGCTGACATTCCGTTACAAGCAAAAAACAAAGCTGCAGTGTTTTGTATCACTGTTTTTGGAAAGAAATAAACAAACAACCCCCCCAAAAAAACACAAAAAACACCCCCCCCAAAAAAAAAAACAAAACAAAAAAAACCAACAACAAAAAAACAAAAACAACAAGCTATCACGCAATGCTTTAATATGGTAGAAAATGTTTGAAACATACAATAAAAAATATAGTGACGAGCAAAAGAAATGCGACATGTTTGGAATCATCGGAAACACTTTACCAAAAATGTCTCATTTGTTTTGCTTGTCAGCATACATAGCTAACAAAACGAGATACCAGACAAACTGCGACTTCACAAAGAATACTACGTACAGCTTTATATAATCAAATATGTTCAAACATTACGTGCTTGAACATTGAGAGTCAGATAATGTAAAGGGGTAATTGGGGGGTGGGGGGTGTCGAAGGCCGGGATTAGTTTACATTGTATCGCTACTGTGGTAGGGTCATTTCTATTACGGTTCGTGTCTAGTGTCGTTGGCATGCGAGTTTGTTCATTAGCTGTGGGACACCACTGAATGTGAATAAATCAAAAAGAGTGACAGGCCAAAGAAATGCCTGCGCAAACATTGTCGGGCTTAGGAGAAGCCAAATGCCTTTGCGGACAGGCCATGGTCACGATTTCCTCCTTACCTCGCTAAGTATTCTTACCTGCATTCTTACCGGGGGTGGAGGGCAACTACTCGCAAGTCACATTACAAGATCCAAAGGTGTTTTTTTTTCTTAGCTTAAAATATTTGTTAATTTCTTTCATTTTGAAGAACCTTTCCACTTAGGCCTATACATTATTGGGATGATAATAAGAGGCACATTACCAAGTCAAGTCGTTTATTTCTGGCCCCCTGGGGGCATAAGAAAGAGAAGAAAAACAGACAAAACAAACAAACAAACCACAAAAAAACTCACAACAAACATGTGAGGCTAGAACCCAAAACAATACAAGCAGCCATAGCATGTATAGATCAACATAATTTTTTTTTTATTCTGTGGAGGGTAAAAAATAACCAGTTGGTATGTTGGGGTGGTCAGCCCCTTCACTGCTGAGAAAAGTTCAAACGGTCCAATACTGCAAGAGACATAGGTCCTCATGAGCCCCCGCAACTGCGGGGGCTCATGAGGATCTATGTCTCTTGCTGAAATCACTTGATGTTGTAACAGTGTTTCAGCGTTAAACCTCATGTTATGAGAAACACGGTCTGCGATCTTTGGCAGTGAAGGGAATCCAAGTGAAAAATGCAAAGGTGTCGTGCCCCTTGTCATCCTGATACACTCCAGCTTGAAATTAATTTGACTATGATAGTTCAAGGGTGGTGCCAGAATAGCTTGGCGCCTCGGGCGCCAAGCTATTCTGGCTCTACACTTGAACTCAAATGGTTGATCTATCGCCTGATCTGTTATGTAGCGTGCATAGGACGATAATCATTTTTTATATTTTTTTTTACATATCTTTTTTTTAATCCGCCTCAGGATGTAAAGGGTTAGGGCACAGTTACATTGTTTGTCCCAGTATATATGCTCAGTCGTTGAAAGATCAGCTTTGGCGTTGTTTAACCCATATCATACTGAGGCTAACCGCTTCAAATTTCAAGTACACTGCCATAGGCAAGCTTCGTTATAGTACTTACAGATAAGGATGTAGACCAATGGCTTTAGTTCAAGGGTGGCGCCAGAATAGCTTGGCGCCTAGAGGCGCCAAGCTATTCTGGCACCACCCTTGAACTATTTTAGTCAAACTTATTTATAACACTGGTGTATTCCGATTGATAAGAGTTAAAAAGAAGAGCTGAAGCTACAAATGAATTGTAAATGCGCTTATCTCGAACTTTTTCTCTCTTCATATTTAATGCGTTGTAGATCTTAGAAGTAAAATTATCACTGTATGTATTATAAAATCCAGAGGGTGACCGCCAAACGTGTACGATGTAAAGAAAATGCCCCAAAAGAAAGAAGCACGCATAGCAAGGACACTTACAGCACAATATGTTGTGTTGTAATTGTTCTTTCTAAGCGTTTTCTTACTTGAAATTGTCTCTGGAAGTATTAAGCCATTGAAGTTCAGAGTAATTAACACTAGCGTTACACTGGTATACACTGGTATTACGGTTAGTGCATGTTCTGGCATCATACCTGTCCATTAACGGCGAATTCCGTCACTGGTCGTCGGGTCGGCAAGCACCGGTATGACCGTTGCTGACAAGGTTAAACGATCGACTGTCACTGTGTTAACGGGACACGGTCTGACGGGTCGACTGACAGCGGAACAGCTTGATAAACCGGTGATCGACAACGATCGAGTGTCACCTCCCCCCCGCCCCGCACCGCACCCCCGGACCTCTGCCCCGACCCCCACCGGTACAATCTTAGACTTTTGCTTTCTCAGTACTGGAATGTAGATAGGGTCGATCACTACAAGCAAGAGGCGTAGATCCTCATGAGCCCCTGCGACTGCAGGGGCTCATGAGGATCTATGTCTCTTGCAAATGAGTGTCCCTCCCGGTGCAGTTGCTGACTTTACCTGACTGGTTTTCTGTGTACATAGAACTGCAGGGTCTGTCTCTGGCGGCAAGAGGCGTAGATTCTCATGAGCCCCTGCGGCCGCAGGGGCTCATGAGAATCTATGCCTCTTGTAGATGGAAGGAGTTTGTGGGAGGAATCGCAGGTGATCGCTAGGCATAAGTCGAGAGCCGAGTCAGGCGGGTAGTCATGAACAGTGGGACCTGCGCGTGCTGGAAGGACATGGTAGACCCATCTCTTCCAGAAATCAAACGCAGTCAAATGATTCTAATCAAACTGAAAATCAGTATGGCCGAGGCCGAGTTATCATATATAGAAGTGATGTGCATACTGCTAATACTGCTGTTGCAAAAGTGTAATTATGACCACCTCTTCCGTACAGTTGAACCAGCCGCGGATTGGAGTAATGGCTACCGCCAGATGAATACCACATGGATTTGTTCCCAGGGACTGAATCATTTTGTTTTCACCTTTGTATGTAGAATTTGAATAAGGTAGAGTCAGCAGCAGTCTATGGCTTAGTGTCATAAAGGTGTTTCAGCTTTAGGGGCAGTGTACGTTTAGTCCACGATTGGTTGGTTAGTTCGGGGTTTAACGTCCACGGCACTGAAGTGATAATGGACGGCCATGACGGGCGGGTTTTATGAGAAATCTATTTCCTGCGGAGTACGACCTGAACACTGATCAATTCAGGCGCACTGCAACTGTGACACTTTGATTTACCAGGACCTTTCAACGGACATGCTATGGAACAAGCCCGCCCTTTCCCCCTGGATGATTTTAGTTCACGATGGTTTCAAACACGTTTTATGCATGGGTGAAAATTGCTGTGGCCAGAACCGTCACGTCTTCTGGACAGGTACAGGAGTGTAGGTGTGTGACAGTAGTGTGTGGACAAACACTCTGAAGCCTCTTAAGCCAAGTACATCGATCACTCTGTGGCACCCTTCGCACGAGAAATTCCAGTTTAGCTCATTCGAGGCGCCCCGCATCAATAGCTGCGGAAGTGTCGTATTGCGTTGCCGCCGGCGACGCTATACGACACTTTCGCAGCAACTAATGCGGGGTGCCAGGAGCGAGTTAAGGCACTCGAGGATCTTTGGGTTGTTGCTGTCGGGACGTTAACCCTTTCAGCCCCGGATCCCTACAGCAGGAGATGGCCTGACCGTGATAATTCAAGGGTAGTGCCAGATTAGCTTGGCGCCTTCAGGCGTCAAGCTAATCTGGCACTAGCCTTGAATTATCATGGTCAAGCCATCTCCTGCTGCTGGTACATAGTCGTTAGGCAACACCTCCAAAATTTGAGAAATGGGACCTTGGGGCTAAAATGGTTAAGCAACGGGTTAAGCAACGTACAACCATTATTGCAAATTGGATGCAGTCGATCATCGAACCTGGGGCGCTTAGTTCTTGTCTGTGCCTCGATGAACGGCTGGATGATCACCTCCGCACCCATACCACCCCGAGTGCGATTTAAATGGGTCATTCAAGAGGCATTTTGTGGGGGCTCATGAGGATATGTGCCTTGCTGCAGACTCAGTTGCCGCTGTTTGAGTGTAGCGTGCAGTGCTTGTCTGTTGCTAGCCTTTCGTAGTCAAACAGTTCGCGATTTGCACCTTCTAACTCGGAGAAGTCCATGGTCACCATCCCCCTCCCCCCCCCCCCCCCCACACACACTGGGGGAAAAATGAAATGGGGTTCACGAGGTACATGGGAACACACTAGAACGTTCCGATTTGTACAGTCTTTTTTTTTAAAATAAAAAAAAGTAATCTTTGTGCTTTTCTCTGTGATTCGGACGAGGCTGTTGGGTACAAAAGCACAGAAGGGTAAATGCGCTACTCGCAGGCAGTACACGTATATTTGTTTCCTAACGTTGCAGCCGATTTACGTATTTTTATTTCTTTTAAACAGACCTGTAGGTGTTTTTTTTTTTTTTCAGAATGCACCAACACAACTTATCTCCTATGTTACACGCCGAAGCCTCCTCCCTCCCTCTCCCCCCCCCTCCCCCTACTATTTTCCAACCTGCCGAAACCCCCCACCCCTGCTTTTTTGCGTCATTGTATTTGTTGGACTGTACTGCATACTGCATTTCATCAAGGCTAGCGCGGCCGTTGTTATTGCAGGCATTAAAAGTCAGGGCCAATGTTTTCTTTGTTCACTTGCGTCGCCGCCTTTTGTTTGGTCAATCCATTTTTCCACAGCAGGTTCAGCAGAAAAGAATAGCGGCTAATCAGGTGATAGCGATCAGCGTCGTTCGTATACATCAAAAACCTATTCACTTTTCCCAGCCCCGCATCCAGATCTTCCCATGTGCAAGAGGCATATATTCTCATGAATCCCTGCATTCGCAGGGACTCATGAGAATCTATGCCTCTTGCCAGCCAAGATGGAGCTCAGCTGCTTCTTAAATTGAGGGTGTCGTTTCCAATTAAGGTTGCTGAGGTGTTTGATTTTTTTTTCGATTGGATGTTGGCAACCTTTTCATGGGTGTAAGTGTGTGAAATGCGCATTAACGCATGCTGCAGATTAGATTTATACAGTTTTAACGCCAGGGGCTGACGTCATTGTTCGCTGTTACCTTTATTCAACAACGATTGACGTGCAATGTATCACAATTAACATGTAGTTGAAAGTTTTGACACTGCTGTAGAGTCTTGCGACCTTGCTATGTTGTTGCTTTCACGGGGGAAAAAAGTCTTTATTTATTTTTTTTGTGTTTCTTTTTGTTGTTGTTGAGAAGCCAGTATCTTTAACAAGATTTTGTAGAACTTTGTAGACTGTGTAATTCTTACTGGTATGACCTTTTAAATTCTGCAGACATGTGCGTAATTGAAGACTTTCACGACATAAATATTTTTAGAATATATTACATCCCGTTTTTAGCGTTTCCTTTTAGTCAGGCCTGGCCAGACTCGCCCTTCCCGCCGTGAGGTGGCCATAGTCGCCTGCTTAGCGTTAAACCTAGATAACGACCTTGCACTACTACTCTTGAAAATAAAGTGACTAAAAAAAATCATACACTTTGTGTGTGTGTGTGTGTGTGGGGGGGGGGGGGATACAAGAAATCAAACTCAAGGACAAACAGAAATACAGCCAATTTAATCAGCATGGCTACAAGAGTGCAAGTTTGTCGGTACATGTGCGTATCTACACAAAACACGACAAAATTGCACTCCTTCATGAAAACGTTTTCACGAACGGTGAAGTTAACTCCTTAGATTACGCCCCATATTCACGTGTATACATGTTCACTTCAGAGTGACTAACCAGCCTACAGTCCCGAGCCATATCACGGCAGAGAAATTCTGAAGAGTCCCCATAATACCTTGTGTCAATCCTTGCACAATACACCCATTTGTCGCAACAAAAAAAAAAAGAAAAAAAAAGCAGCCTTCAGCCCTAAATCCCAGTTTTTCCAACCCAGAAAGCATGAGGCCTTTGGGCCGAGATCGGCCGCAGTGGGCTCGCGCACAGCTGTGCGCGGGCCCATTGCGGCTGACGTCGTTCGAGGGACGTTTTGCTCAGGTGGGTCAGTCATTTAGAGGGACACACACAGAGAAAACTGCCAGCAGTGTACGTTGCAGACCCTTTCCCCCACTCTCGAAGGACCCTCAGCGTTTGAGTGTTACGCTCGCTGGTCTGTGAGTTTGCATTTACAGCTTGAAGCCGTAAGGTCCAAAATCACAGACCAGCGTACACTGATTGTCACTGTGAATCATTACCATGTTGTTGGCAGAGCTGCCGGCGGACAGTTTTACACGAATCACTCAGAGAGAAATCAAATGCCGGCTTTACGCAGTAAAAAGACCCCCAGATGGCAAATTAGAAACCGTGTACATGTATTACAGTCGCTCGTCTGTCTCCATTAATCTACAAGAGGCATAGATTTGCATGAGCCCCAGCGGCCGCTGGGGCTCATGAAAATCTATGCCTTTTGTTAGACCTGAGCTGGGCTCCCCGTTTAAATCCTCAGATTGAGGAAGTCACGCAGGGTTAAAGATTGTAATGTAATATTGTGTGCAAGTAGAGACGTATCTGCTGCATATGTTTTACGACGCAGCTCTCAAAACGATCAAGGCAACTCGGGGGCGCTTTCAAGTACCGTCACAATGGCATACACAATACAAATCGAAGAGGACATTAAAGTATTGGCTTGATAGTCGTACGCGTAACGCCCAAATTACGCCTGCAGTTTGAGGCACTGCGGGAGTCCATTTCGCCGAGCAAGAGCCATAGGTTCGCATGAGACACAGTAGCGCAAGGTCCCATGTAAATAATCCATGTCTGGTGCGCATAGAACCCGCTACCTAGCGGCCTATCTGGTGCAGACCATTAAATCTGTCAAGAGCGTGTTTCACCATGCCTAGATCTCTTGGGTCTAATTTTTTTTTTTGGGTGGGGGGGGGGGGGGGGGGGTGTTGTCTTCTAAAACTAAATTACAGTTATGAAGACCAATAGATCAACCGTGATAGTTTAAAGATGGTGCCAGAATAGCTTGGCTCCTCCAGACTGTTTTGGAACCACTGTTAACCCATATCATACTGAGTCTAAAAGCTTCAAATTTGTACACTGCCACATGCAAGCTACAGTATAGTACTTAAAGATAAGGATATAGACCAATGCCTTTAGTTCAAGGGTGGTGCCAGAATAGCTTGGCGCCTCTAATAGAGGCGCCAAGCTATTCTGGCAGGCACTACCCTTGAACTATTTTAGTCAAACCTATTTCACACACTGGTGTATTCCGAATGATAAGGGTTAAACTATCATGGTTAATGCATGTCTTGTGTCTCATGGCTAATAGCCTGGTTATCCTTGTGTGAACAAGTTCAATTTGACTTGCATCAAGGAACAAACCACAGTAAGGATTCTGAAAAGAAAAGATTTTGAACCGATTAAAAAAAAAAAAAGAAGTAAGATCTTCACTAGCAACATACTCTTTCCTATTTGAAAAAAAGAAATCAGGATTTTTTTTTCTTTTTTGGACTGTAATGGCCAGTGAATATACTCACATGCACAGGCGTCATGTGTCCCTACTCACAGCACCAGTAGAGGCTGGTTTGTATCTCCACAAATACTGTATGTAGACAAGAGAATATCTGAATATGAATCACCTTGACAAAAAGCGCTACTGACGGCCAAACGGTTATGAAGATAAAAATCCTCTTTGAAGCTTTGTAGAGATCACTGCATATGAATTGTGTATTCAACAGTGTTTTAACTCATTCTATCTACCCCAGACACACCACAGCAAGATAAGGCTTGACCATGATAGTTCAAGGGTGATGCCAGAATAGCTTGGTGCCTATGGGCGCCAAGCTATTCTGGCATCACCCTTGAACTATCATGGTCGATCTGTGTACTTACTTACTTACTTACGCCTGTCACCCCTACCCGGGTATAGGCCGTCGACGAGAGACCTCCAGCAACTCCTGTCCTGTGCTTCTCCTTCGATTCTACTCCAGGTGGTTCCCAGTCTCTTGATGTCTGCTTGGAGGTCTCGACGCCAGGAGGGCCTACCTCTTTTCCTCTTTCCCTGGGGGTTCCATGACAATGCCTGCCTAGTGATACTGGAAGCTGGCTTTCTCAGACTGTGACCGATCCATCCCCATCTTCTTCGCCCAATTTCATTCTCTGCTGTTATCTGCTCTGTTCTCTCCCAGAGTCTGACGTTGCTGATCTTCTCTGGCCAGTGGATTTTCTAAATTCTTCTAAGGCAACTGTTCATGAAGGTCTGTACTCTGTTGACTGTGGTTTTTGTCAATCTCCAAGTCTCTGCTCCATATAAGAGAACTGCTTTTACATTGGAGTTGAAAGTCCGGACTTTGGTGTGTTGTGACAGCTCTCTGGAGCTCCACACTTTTTTCAACTGGAGAAAGGCTGCTCTGGCTTTACCGATTCATTCTCTATCATCTGCATCAGTGCCGCCTTTTTTGTCTATGATGCTCCCGAGATAGGTGAAGGACTCCACCTCCTCCAACGGGGTGCCAGTAAGCAAGACTGGTTCTTCCCTGGTTGCGTTCAGCCTCATTGTCTTTGTTTTCTGTTTGTGAATGGTGAGGCCCACTTGGGACGAGATGTCAGCAAGCCTCGTGGTCTTGTCCTGCATTTGTTGATGAGTGTGGGACAGTAGATGCCAAGTCGTCTGCAAAATCGAGGTCGTCAAGCTGTGTCCACAGTGTCCACTGTATTCCACTTCGTCTGTGCTCTGTGGTCATCTTCATGACCCAGTCTATGGTCAGTAGGAAGAGGAACGGAGACAGCAGACACCCCTGCCTGACACCGGTTCTGACCTGGAGCTCCCTGGTGAACTGCCCTTCGTGGATCACGCGACATGTCATGCCATCGTAGCTGCTCTTGATCAGGCGGATGAGCTTTGTGGGTACATCGTAGTGTCGTAGGAGTTTACACAGAGTCTCTCGGTCCACACTGTCAAATGCTTTCTCATAATCCACAAAGTTGACGTACAGTGGGGAGCTCCACTCCAGAGACTGTTCCACGATGATGCGGAGAGTGGCGATCTGGTCTGTACATGATCAGTTCTTCCTGAATCTTGCTTGCTGGTCTCTCAGCTGGGGGTCAACGGAGCTCTTCATTCTCTCCAGGATGATCCTGTTGAAGACCTTTCCTGAGCAAGGTGATTCCTCTGTAGTTGGAACACTTGCTGAGGTCGCCTTTCTTGGGAAGCTTGATTAGGTACCCCTCCTTCCAGTCAGCCGGCATCACCTCCTCTTCCCAGATCTTTCCAAACAGTGGGTACAGCATCTCCACTGTTGTCTCTAGGTCTGCTTTCAGAGACTCCGCTGGGATGCCATCTGGGCCTGCTGCTTTGCCGTTCTTCAAGAATGCCACTGCTCTTCTGATCTCTTCCCGGCTGGGTCTGTCACAGCTGATGGGTAGGTCGGTCTCTGCCGGCTGGATGTCTGGGGGGTCAGGTGGGCTAGGTCTGTTCAGTAACTCTTCAAAATACTCGGCCCATCTGTCGAGTTGGTCTGCTCTGTCTGCAATAGGCTTGCCTTCTTTGTCTTTTACTGGTCTTTCTGTATGGCCATACTTGCCTGACAATCTTCTGGTAATGTCGTAGAGATGTTTCATGTTGCCGCTGCCTGCTGCCTTTTCTGCCTCTGCTGCCAGGCTGTCTGTGTAGGCCCTCTTGTCTGCCCTGATACTACTCTTCACCTCGCGGTTGGCTTCCGAGTATTCCCCCTGTGCCCTTACTTTGGCTGCTCTCGTGCGACTGTTGTTGACAGCTGCTTTCTTCTGCTTCCTCACTTCTATCTTCTTCAAGGTCTGTGCCGACAGCCAGTCCTTGTGATGGTGTTTCCTGAACCCTACAGTGTCTTTGCAGGTTGAGTTCAGCGCCTCTCTGCCTGCCTTCCACTGCTGCTCTGTGGTGACCGCCTCCTCTTCATTTACTAGCTCCTGTAGCGCTTGAAACCGGTTGGACAGCACCAGTTTGAACTCTTCTCTAACTCCAGTTTCTCTCAGGAGGCCTACATTATAGCGCTGTCTTCTTGTTGTCTCTGTGCGGCTTTTCTTTAGCTTGAGCTTCATTCTTAAGGTAAGCAGATGGTGGTCGGAGGCGACATCTGCTCCCCTCCTCACTCGAACATCTTGAAGGGATCTTCTAAATTTCTTGCTAATGCAGATATGGTCTATTTGGTTCTCTGTTGTATGGTCAGGTGAGACCCAAGTTGCTTTGTGTATTCTTCTGTGTGGGAAGATGCTGCCTCCAATGACAAGTCGGTTTAGAGCACAAAAGTCTACAAACCTCTCCCCGTTCTCACTCATCTCCGAGCCTAGACCCTGTCTCCCCATCACCTCTTCGTATCCGGTGTTGTCCTCCCCTATTTTGGCATTAAAATCGCCCATGACGATGGTGATGTCTCGCTCCGCACATTTGTCCAAGGAACTCTGGAGTCGGTCGTAGAACTCTTGTTTCTCTTCCTCGTCACTGTCATTAGTGGGCGCATAACACTGGATGACGTTCAGCTTGAGCTTTTTCTTGGTTCTAAAGGCTGCTGTGATAATTCTTGGCCCAAGAGGTTCCCAGCCCATCAGCGCTGTCTGTGCCACTGCTGACAGCATGAATGCTACACCTTCTGTATGGGGGGCATTCTCCTCTTCATGACCTGAATACAGAATCATCTCCCCACTTAACAGCCTTTTCTGGCCAGACTGCATCCATCTGGCTTCACTGATACCTAGCAGGGAAAGGTTGTACTTTTGCATTTCCGCTGCTATCTGGGCGGCCTTGCCGCTCTGGTACATGGTCTTGATGTTCCATGTGCCCATGGTTGTATCCCTGGATAGAGAGAGGCGGCTCGGTCCTGTGGCTTCCGAAGACTTCCGGCTTTCACCACAGGACGTCATAAGTCTTCCGGTAGAAGAACCTTCCTCCTCCAGGAATGGAATTACTGTTAGTCTTTTCGTCGGCGTTTTTGTAGCTATTTCCTTTTTTGCAGGGTGGGGAAGCTACCCCCACGCCCAACCCCCTTACTAGGAGGACCAGGGGTTTTCTGTCGGGGTCACCTTCCCTTAGACCATGTTGGTTCAGGGCACCTTATTTCATTCGGTGCACCCCTCTCACGAGGGACCCCCTATCCACCACCCAGGGACGCGCCTCAACGCCATATGGTCCCAGCGCGAGGGTCGATCTGTGTCCTGCACTGTAATACAGTCTTTAGAGGACAACGGCAAAATTTGGGGATTTCGGTCTTGGGGTACAATGAGTTAAGGGCCATTTACTGTCTGTGCATACATTTGTTATTGCTCACCCATATTTTTTACTGTCATAGTTTGTTTACTTCCAGTACCAGCAGCCAGAGAGAGATGGGCCATGATTATCTAAGGGTAGTGCTTGCCAAGTTCAACTTGGTGTCTTGAGATGTGCCAAGCTAATAACCAGACGCTGCCTTAGAGCAGTCACGATCACTCCATTGCTTGTTGTGTCTAGAATGTTGGCTAACTAGCTCTGGGAAGGAAATGGGCATTATTCAGCATTGAAATTCAATCGGTTTGCAGCAGATTGTTGGTTTTGCGTTTTATTTCTGAAGCATGTAGAAGTTGTTTGATGTGGACAGGTATACATTTTCTTTCTAGAAATGCTGTATAGGGGGTGTGACTCTAGCTAATAAATTTCAAAATCGCAGACGAGCTGGCAAATTGTAATGAGATTTGGAGGGCTTTTCACCTGTAGCTTCTTTCATAGAGATTCAACTAAGCAGCAACTTGCAGCCTTCACAGAAAATGACTGCCAGTAAAGGGGTAAATTGCATAACTTGCATAATCATGGATGTACAGAGCTTGTCTTTTCATCTACCATATTTTCTATTGAAAATACGGTGACTTTGAGATGGGGCTGGTTGGAACATGTTCCTTAGAATGCAGTTGACAAACATAGGCATGCACACATCAGACTCTTAAAAAATTATGTCATGTCTAGCTATGCTAACCGGGCTGTTGAATGTACATATGGCGGGCCGGGAAGCGCTGTGCATGCGTGCGTGCGCACGTGTGTGTGTGTGTGTGTGTGTGTGTGTGTGTGTGTGTGTGTGTGTGTGTGTGTGACATGAGTATCTCCGTGTGTGTGTGTACATACAGGCCTGAAACTTTATGAAATGTTTTGATCAAGATGTATTTCAAGCATATTCAAATTGGGTGACAGGTTCAAAAGAAAAATTGACGTATATGTAAAGTCGGATGACCCACATTTGAGTCTGTAATTTTTATTCTATTCACTTGGAATGTTGGATATAGCTAGCTTGGAGAGATAGACATTGGTTGAGTTTGTAATCCA
Source organism: Semisulcospira habei (assembly GCA_036245525.1). NCBI lineage: Eukaryota > Metazoa > Mollusca > Gastropoda > Semisulcospiridae > Semisulcospira > Semisulcospira habei. The sequence goes on from BTPG01000008.1 coordinate 164,107,492, forward strand.
GCCTTGTACATCTTCAACGTTTTGAATAATAATTAATTCATTTATGCAAGTTTTGGATCCACCATATACTCCCATCAAACAGTCAGCCATGGAAGAGGCTGTGTGGAAGAAACCAGTCAGAGGCTGCGTGCCGTTCGGATGAGTAACGTGAAACATCAAATTCGTCACTGTGTACACGGGGTCGTGAGACTAGCAATGCCATGATGTGAAGCTTAAAGTGACATCATTTTGCTGCTCGTGCTATTCTTCTTCCTCAGAATTCCTACACGAGCCCACAGAGCGTACTAATGGCGGGAAGCGCCGTGTGTCTGTCTTTATTTGTGCGCACCTGTGTATATGTTGATCAGAGGTTGGCTTAGAGAGGAGGGAAATGGATCAGAAGGATAAGCTTAAAAATATGAAGAACTCTGAATGTTCCTAAAGAAAAACGCATGTGAGCTCCAGACAATACGGCAGACTTTGGGATGAAATCCTCATTTTGTTTTACCTCTGAATGGTCTCCAATAACTTTTTGAGCATGTGATCAGTTTTGTGCAGTTTACTTTTTAGCCAGCCCCAAGATCCCATTTTTCAAATTTTTGGAGGTGTTGCCTAACAAGTATGTACCAGTTGTAGGAGATGGAGTGATCATGATAATTCATGATAATTCAAGGGTAGTGCCAGATGAGCTTGGCGCCTGAAGGTGCCAAGCTCATCTGTAACTACCCTTGAATTATCATGATCAATCCATCTGCTGCAGGGTCCCGGGGCTAAAAGGGTTACACCTGTTTTGGGCAGTCACCTTTATTTTTTTGTTGGCAAAGACGGATGCTCTCTCAGAGAGACACCTTGATGTGCAAAATTGTCACCTGTTGTTAACCCATTTAATCCTATGGCCCCTTTTCTCAAATTTTACAAGTGTCACCTAACAAATATGGACCATTTGCAGGAGATGGAACGACCATGATACTTCAAGGTTGGTGCCAGATGAGCTTGGCGCTTGGTGGCGCCAAGCTCATCTGGCACTACCCTTGAATTATCACAGTCACTCATCTCCTGCTGTAGTGTGTCAGGGCTGGTTGGGTTAAAGACCCTATATGGCCTCTAAAGAAGCTAAATGGTCTTTAATGACAGGTGACCACACATGAGCGTGGTCGCTTCAGTCAGGCTCAGCGGTACTCTGCCATGCCACCTGCGCCCTTACCACTCCAAGCTGCACATTCCATCTGTAAGATGCAAAGGTTTTTAGGAGCCCATCAGCCGGACCGATGACAATTGAAATAGCCTAGAACCTGTTTTGGGCAACTGCCTTTTTTTGTAATTTAAATGACTAAAAGAAAACGCTACTGACACGCAAAAGCTTTAAAGCCTTGTAGGGCCAAGGTCCCATTTCTCAAATTTTGGAGGTGTTGCCTATGTACCAGTTGTAGGAGATGGATTGATCATGACAATTCAAAGGTAGTGCCAGATGAGCTTGGCGCCTGAAGGCGCCAAGCTCATCTGGCACTACCGTTGAATTATCATGATCAATCCACCTCCTGTCCTGGGGCTAAAAGGGTTAAAAGGACAGGTCTTGAGAAGAGAAGTCTTGAAGGGCAAAGATGTCACCTGTCATTAAAGACCATCAATTAGGCTCCTAAATGGAGGTCTTTAATGACAAGTGGTCTCTCATAGGGTGGTCCCTTCAAAACAGGCTTTGCTTTACTGCATTGTTACTCTCGTGGCCTGGATTTATTTTCTAAAAGGTTAACAGTGCCATTTCAAGAAGAGAATGAGATGGAATCTGATCAAAGCTCCTGAGAAAATTTGCATTCAGTTTTCTTCGTCTTTTTTGCTGCGCAGGATCTCAAGACTTGCTGACTGGTGCTGCCGAGCCGGACGACACCGACAAGGATGACCTGTCCCTTTTGAACGAGATCCTCAATGCCCCGTCGACAGGGGAGGATGAATTCACGCAGGAGTGGCAGGCAGTGTTTGGTGGCGCAGGACCCCAGAACGTCACGGCCGACACGGTGCCGGCTGAACGTGACCCCTCACGCCAACAGGCGGAGTTCATGCCTTCGAGTCTAATGGACACGCAGTTGGCAGGACTCAGTCTTGGGGGAGGTAGGCGGGACTTTCATGGCTGATTATCCCATTTAACCCCACGGGCACGTTTCAAAAATGTTCGATGTGTCACGTAAAGACTATGTGTCAGCTGAAGGGAATGGATTGACCATGATATTTCAAGGCCAAGCTCATACGGCACTACCCTTGAATTATCAATGGGTTAACGCCATTGTGCATGCATTCACACGTACTGTTTGTACTGTTGGCTGCATGCACAAGGGGGTTAACGCATTCAGCTCTGACACACAACTGGAGGTGGATCGACCATGATAGTTCAAGGGTAGCATCAGAATGGCGTCTGTTGGTGCAAATTTATTCTGGCACCGCCAGAACCATCAAGGTTGATCAATGAACTGAACATCTAACATGTAGTCTTCAGAGTACAACTTCAAGTGGGTTAATTTGTGGATTGGCAACTGACTGGCTATGTCACTGTGACTTGTCTATTGTTTCAAAGGAGTTGGGGGGGGGGGGGGGAGGGAGATTGTTAGCGTTGCATTGCACTTGTTTCTTCCATTGATGGTCATCTGTTTTATGCTTGAATACTTTGGTATGTTTAGTCAGTTTTCATTCTTCTCTCACAAATTTATGATTTGTATCTAACAAAATTTTGTGGGTAGATTTAAGGATTGCTAGTGGATGATGATGTAGACAATGACTTTGTTGAAGAATGCTGTTCTTTGAACAATTTTGGGCTCACGTGTGAAGCAAAAGTGAGTCTGTTCTGGGCCAGTGGTCGTCCATCCGTCGTCTGTCGGCCGTCCGTCCGTGGTAAACTTTAACGTTGACATTTTCTTGGAGACTATTCAAGCTACAATTTTCAAACTTGGCCCAAGGATACTTTGTGGCAAGACCTGTCTAGTCATACCAATTTCAGTGACCTCTCACAAAGGTCAAGGTCACAGGAGATTAAGAAATGTCAAAAATAGCTATTTTTGGACATCATTTATTTTTTCTCAAATACTATTCACAATTTCAAACCCAAACTTGGTACAAAGATACCTGATGGTAAGACCTTTATATGCATACTAATTTGGTTGATCCTCCGGGAAAGGTCAAGGGTCATAAGAGCTCAGGAAATAGGTCGAAGAAAGCCATATTTTTACAAAAGATGTTTTTTTCTCAAATACTATTCACAACTTTAAACCCAAACTTGGTACAAAGATACCTGATGGTAAGACCTTTCTATGCTTACTAATTTGGTTGATCCCTCAGAAAGGTCAAGGGTCACAAGAGCTCAAGAAATAGGTCCAAAATAGCCGTATTTGGACAAAAGATGTTTTTTTTCTCAAATACTATTCACAACTTCAAACCTCAGACTTGCTACAGAGATACCTGATGGTAAGACCTATATATGCATACTAATTTGGATGACCCCTCAGAAAGGTCAAGGGTCACAAAAGTTCAGGAAATAGGTAAAAAAATAGACATATTTTGACAAGAAATCTTTTTTCTCAATTACTGTTCACAACTTCAAACCCAAACTTTTTACAGAGATACCTGATGGTAAGACCTATCTATGCATATTAATTTGAATGACCCCTTGGAAAAGGTCAAGGGTCACAAGAGGTCAACAAATGTGTATAAAATGCCAATAATTGTAGTTATTATCAACATTTTTGCAAACTTTTCAATCAAATTTGGCAGAAAGGTAGCTGATGATAACACCTTCCTATGTATCATAATTTAGTTGACTCATCACAAAGGTCAAGGGTCACGGGGGTTTCACAGATGTGTGAAAACTGATTAAATTTTGAGAAAACACGGATTTTGTTAGTTCAGAAGCCATCCCTTATTGTCAGATATGGTTGGATCGGTCATACACGTGAGCCATAAGGGCTTTGCCTTTCTTGTTAAATTTCATGTTCACGTTCAGGTTTTTTTTCCTTTGCTGTAGATGGGTTTGATGAATTGTGCTTACCTCTGTCTTTAGGTGAGGGTTTGCCAGGAGCGTTAGGTGGAGCCATGGTTCCAGCCTTACCTCAGGGCCAAGGGGCACAGCAGACAGGGGCCCAGGGACAGACCCCACCCAAATCAAAATCACAGCCATCCAAAAAGGTATTTTATGCTGTATATATATCATAACACAAGATTTGTCTAACCCCCTTGAGCAGCCACCAGCACTGTACATAGTACGGATGGGTTCCCAGTAGTCAAACCACTTCTGGCCCACGACGGCCGCAGCGGGCCCGCACACAGTCATTCGCAGGCCCACTGCAGCTGTCGTGGGCCAGAGGACCTTTGCTTACTGGGGCTGCGTGCACAAGGGGCTAAAGAAAACACCAAACACCAAACGAAATGAAATATTGGTGCTACACTGTTGCGATTCATTTTCCCCATGGAACTGGAAGGCCAGGCGCATACTTACTGATGTGTCCTAGATGCATTGAAGCTAAAAAGGATGCAATATAATGATGATCATTGTGTCCTAGAGGATAGTGCAAATATTCATTGACGTAAAGGTGTTCATTGATCAAAATAGATAAGGTGCCCAGTCTTTTGAAGTCTCAGTGGAGTGCACTAGTATGACTTTTTTTTACGACAGGTTTGTTGACTTGTGGTACACCTGTATCACAGACCCCAGACCTTTGCATGTGTTCATGCGTTTATGTGGTAATTTATTGGATTTAAAATGCTCAGGTAATTTTGTGTTGCAGGGCCAGAAAGGTGACATGTCGGCCTGGTTCAACCTTTTCGCCGATCTTGATCCTCTCTCTAACCCTGATGCCATTGGACGACAAATAGACGACATGACCGACATATAAGCTTCAGCCGCCATACACACCAGCGTTTTCACCACATTACACAGTTCATGTATCCCATTCACACCTGAAAGTCTGCAAGAGACGATGCATCCACCGTTCATGTGTCTTCTGCATTTGGTTGATTATTGTTAGAGTTAACAAGTCGCCCGCCTGTGTGATGTACGGATTTGCCTCGTTGAGCTCAACATTTTTGTTGTGTTGAACACCTTGACTGCCAAGAAAAAAATTAACGCAATCCAACTGCAAGAGACCTATATCCTCCTGAGACCCCGCAGTTGCGGGGACTCATGAGGATCTATGCCTCTTGCCGACGTTACTTTCTGTCCATGTTACTTGGATGCCTGGGGCTCTTTGGCATTAAATTGACAAAGATTTCAGAAACATAATCTGCGTCAAATGGCAGTGAAATGGTTAAACACACATGAGGGTTAACTTTATGAGCGGTAACTTTATGAGTACATGTACAAAACTATAAAGACTGTTACATTTTGATGACATAACTATGTTAGCAGTATCCAGTTAAAATTCTGTCAACAAAAATTGTGTAGTATTCAAGGTTTTTAAGAATGAGTGGCTGGACTTGACTCTGTAGATTGACCACTGCTGCCCAGCAGTCCTTGGCAGTTGAAGGGTTGGTATACATGTCATGTAAAATTCTACCAAATCGTTTGGTTACATTTGTCCTGATGTACGCAACTTTAAATACCTGGGTTTCTGATATTGATTAAAGGATCATCGGAGCTGTGTTGACATGTGTTCATGGATCTGTGATTTATATAAAAAGGTTTTCTGTTTTACGTACATGTCAGTGTGTATATGTAATGATGTTTTTTCATGTATCTGACCGGTATTACGTGTATTCTTGTTTGTTTTTTTCGTTCCACATTGGCTGACATTTATAAACTTGTTTTTCTAACGTGATTTTTTGCGATGACTTGCGGTCAGTGGAAGTATTTTGGATGTTTTTCTACACGTGCTTTGGTCTGATGTAAACAGTCACATTAACCCCTCTGCTGCAGGGAAATCCTGAACAAGATCCAGCTTCAAGAGACATAGATCCTCATGAGCCCCCGCAATTGCGGGGGCTCATGAGGATCTATGTCTCATGCTGACACCACTTTATGTCTATGTTCCTTGTACAGCTGGGGCTCTGTGGTGTTGAATTAATGAAGATTTTAGACAAACACTGTGACCACTGGCAGTGAAAACTGTTTTGTTTCGCCCGCGGTGCAGTCCAATCACTGTGTCTACTGTTGAGACCCTCATTGCTGTGTAACTAACCCCTTTCACTGCTCTCAGCTATACATGTTATCACTGAAATGTTCACAGATTGTCCACCAACTGACTTCTCCACTCTGGGGTTTTGGATACAAATAAGACCAGCAGGGAGGCATACATTCACACGAACCCCTGCAACTGTGGGGCTTATGGAGGATGCCTTCTGGTAGGCCTTTTACAGTCGAACGATGTTCATTGCGCATTTGTCCTAGCAGTGAAGGGGGTTAAACGAAACAAACTTTATTGACATCTCACAAAAAGAAATTGTGTGTTGTCTGGGCGAGATGTTTTTGTTTGCATATCACCGAGACCACTACCGACACGCAAAGGGTTGATGGAGATACACTAGGAGCTGTGACAAGGCAAATGTCAGTCTTGTGTCTTGCGCCAGAGGTTTTGTTGTGTGTGCTTTTTCTTGGTTTGTATCTGTCGGTGTCATGACAACACCATGTAAGCAAAAGGTCCTCGGCTCATGTCAGTCCAATGACCTATTGCTGATTTCAACCCTTTGGCTGTCGGCGCTTTTTGTCGAGGCGATTCCTTCAGGAATCACCTCGACAACAAGCACTACTGACAGTCGGAGGGTTAAGTTTGGAACCACATTGTCATTGGTGCAAGTATCTTGCATGTACACAGTAACACAGTATACATTTGTTTCTCGTTTCCTTGAATCTCGGCTCAAAAACATCTTTTGGTTAACTCTGCATTGTTTCTCATTTAGTCCAACTTGATCTGTGTACTCTCATAACAAGAAGGCATTTTTTCTCAAATTATGTTTGTTGATCCTCATGTAAACGTTCTCTTAAATATAAGCTTAGGAAAACAGTATATTGGGACATGTGATGCGTGCATGTATACATTTGTATTTTGTGAGATGTTGGGAATTGTGCAATGTTGGTAACAGCATATACATAAGTATATGATCAGTTTGGTAAACACCACCTACATGTAGTTATTTGTTTTCTCAAAACACATTACCGATGATATTACACTTAGGAAATGGCTCTTAGCTGGCCTAATTTTAGCCAAATTTTGGTTGTGTCCGTATAAGGGGGTGTTGGCAGGAGTGGGGCGCCATAGACCATGCCAAACCCGAATAGCCTCCCCTTACTCACATCCGGTACAAGGTTACCCAGCATACCCCAGTTTTAGTTCTTAGCTGGCAGAAGTAGGTTGTGTCTGTTCGAGCTCCGCTTTGGTTCTTGGCCGGTCGTTCGACCTTGACTGTTCGTTGGGACTTGAACTGTGAAGATGGTGGCGTGACTGGGGGTGGTAGTGCTCACGCTGTGCCGCCTCGTCGACCTGTGTGTTCTACGGACCTACGGCTTGTGCCATGGAGACTGTGACTGGCGGCTTCCGGACGCTGCTTCGGCCTGCGCTCCGAACCGGTCGCGCGGTGTGGCGTGCTGTTACGTTATGGTGATAACGTGGGTTTGCTCCTTTTTTCCGCCATGGCCAGGTAATATCTCGGTGAATGCCCTCGACCGGCGCCCTTGGGTGGGAAGGAGCGCCGAGCGTCGGCACGCGCTGTACACTCGTTTGATTCGACTACATATTCAATTATGTCCGATTCGCCAGCGCGCGCGCGCGTCGTTATTGCGTGACCTTAGAGGCCACGCTCGCTCTTTCATCTTGTACCCTCTTGTTGCAGTAACTAGGTTCGGATCTGCACGATGTGTGGCGACTTTCAGGGCCCCTCGGACGAGCATGCGGAGGGCCTTCCCTGAGCAAGAGGCGAGTCGACCCGCACTGGTGAGGTGTCCGCCTCATGACTGGAAGAGCGATGGTTAACGCTTACCTCCGTTGGCGTCCTACTCTATCAGAGGTCGGCCGACAGTGATGTCCAAGCTAACAAGGAGGGACCCACGTCAGGAACAGAGACTTTGTTGTCCCGCACAGAGATAGGGACTTCATTGTCCCGCAGAGAACGTACGCCGCCTCAAGGCAGGAACAGGGACTTCGTTGTCCCGCAGAGAACGTACGCCGCCTCAAGGCAGAAACAGGGACTTCGTTGTCCCGCAGAGAACGTACGCCGCCTCAAGGCAGGAACAGGGACTTCGTTGTCCCGCAGAGAACGTACGACGCCTCAAGTCAGAAACAGGGACTTCGTTGACCCGCACAGAGATAGGGACTTCGTTGTCCCGCAGAGAGCGTACGCCGCCTCAAGGCCGGAACAGGGACTTCGTGGTCACGCACAGAGATAGGGACTTAGTTGTCCCGCAAAGAGCGTACGCCGCCTCAGGTCAGGAACAGGGGCTTCGTTGTCCCGCACAGAGATAGGGACTTCGTTGTCCCGCAGAGAGCGTACGACGCCTATCAGAGACCGCCGGGCATTGATGTCCGAGATGAACAAGGTGGGTCCCAAGTCAGAGGCAGGGACTTCGTTGTCCCGCAGAGAGCGTACGTTGCCTATCAGAGATCGCCGGACACTGATATCAGAGTGTAACAAGGCGAAACCCTAGTCCGAAGCAGGGACTGCGTGGTCCCACAGAGAGCGTACCACGCCTATCAGATCGCCGGGCAGTGACACCTGGCAGGGACAAGCGGGGACCCAAGTCAGAGCGGTGGCTTTGTTTCCCCACAGAGAGCGTACCTCGCCTATCAGATACCGGGCAGAGACGCCTGACAGCCACAAGGTCGGACCCAGGGCACAAGCAGTGGCCTTGCTGTACCACAGAGAGCGTGCTACGCCTATCGGAGATCGTGGCCACGGAAGCAGTGGCTTGGTTGCCTCTTCCCTCATACGAAAGTTATAGGTCGTGGCTGATTCTCTGTTTGTCTATTGACAAGGGGTAATTACCTAAATATTACTAAATTGCGTTGCTACCTTAGTGGCTTGGTTGCCCAGACCGGTTTACCATACACATTCGGCGTATTGAAGTACACTATTTTGCTTGGGGTACACATACATGTGCACGTTTTACACAAATACACATTTTGGAGAAACTGACAACTCACTGGCTTGTGAATAATACACATGTGAGTCCAAAGTACTCTTTTAGTCAGTTGGAAGTACACTGACTGCACCCAGGGGGTCACCAGGTCGGCAAGTGGTTACTCAGAGAGCGGTCGGCGTCTTTCAGAGCTCGCCTGTCAGAGACGCCCAAGAGTACAAAGGGGACCCCAATCAGAAGCAGTGCCTTGCTGTCCCACAGAGAGAGGATGTCGTCTGTCAGAGATCGCCGGACAGAGACGCCCAAGTGTTTTAGGGTGGGACCCAAGGTGGTCCCGGACCTGTAAAGCACAAGATACCTTGTTCTGGGCTCTGGTCAGCAGGAGAGGTAGCTGACAGCCTCTACTTGCATGGCTAAACCAATGATTCTTCCACCGGCCCGGGACCCGGCCTCAAGAGTGAACCGCTCCACTGTCCTTCCGCAGGCCAGAGTGGACAAACAGCAGGTGGACTGAGCATCCAGGTGGGGCCCATGTCAACGGCAGTGACCTAGGCGCCCCGGCCCAGTAAGCTGGTAGTCACTGACTGCGGAGGGCTGGCGTCGGCTACCGTACCGACGATGCTTCCAGTCCCGGGCCAGACGACAAGTCATAAACGGACATGCAGAAGCGACTGCTCGGCTTCTCAGGCGCTGGACAGTGTCTAGTGTCTGTGAGAGCATGTGGGCGCGGTAGCAAACACGTATGAGTATGTACGGTTATCGTGGTGCGCGACACAGGGGTTAAAAGGTTGCTTCCCAGCGGCTCAGCGGTTCGCCAGGCCGCTGGGGCGCGACACCGCTTATCCTTCCACGGTTAGGTTCCTGGAACCTCTAATCCGCTTTCTTTGCTTTGGGCAATAGAGATGAGAAAACAGAGGGATATTCTGTCTCCCATATTTTAATCTAATTCAATAACTTGATTATCCCTTAAGGGCTATTACAATCAAATTGTGCTCATGCATTAAGCATTGATTAATTTAATTTTTCTTATTATTAGGTTGGGCGCCCTCGCCCGGGCTGCTCACCAGTGTTTTATGGCTTGTGGCGACCGCAAGGGCTACAGGACCACTGCACTTCGCACTGCAGGATCCCGGCTCGGTGATGTTGGACCACGCCTCGCGCCGACCATGCAGACGAGAGCCGCTCTAGATGCAGTGCAGAAGAGACGACCTCACGATGGGATCCGGGTTCCGGCGTTCGCTCATGATCTTCAGTTCCCCTTCGGAAGCAGGGACTCGCCTCACACAAGCCAGGGGTACGAGAGGAACAGGAGACGCCGTCCCAGTTCCATGGCTCGCTACACAAGGGAAAGACAGGCTCTCCGAGTTTTCGCCACCGTTCGGGGGAGCGGCCCCCTGAGACTACGTTGTTCCTTCCAAGTGCGGGGTCCGCCTTCGTTGGATCGCCGCCGGCCGGAGTTCCCCGGACTTCGGAGGGGTTGGACATCCCTTCGCCTGCGGGCGGAGCATACGGTTCCCGCTGGACGCCAGAGGACGTCATTCGCCGTGGCTGGACGAGGTTAGCTTCTCTACGTCGCTACGCTCGCGGTTCCGAGAGGTCTTGCGTTGCCGTCTACTGCGAAGATTTACAGGAGAGTCTACTCGAGCCGGGGACTACGCAGGTCCCCTCATCGCGTCCAAGCATTCAAGGCCCTGCCCCTTCTGGTCGGCTTCTGTCTCCGCTTCAGGGCGCCGGGGGAGGCGCTGGTGGCTTCAGCTGGATCCTACTTCTTCCGCTGCCAACGGTTGCTGCGTCCGTCCTGATCGATTACGCGCGGCTGAGTGGAGAGTCGGCCACGCAGGGCACCGCGCAGTGGAGAACTTCTTGGCCCCCTGGGCAGACCGACAAGGAGGCTTGCAAGGCCTGTCACTCAGCTGATTCACGCTGCGGGCGCCGCCGGATGTAGCAGCCTTCTTAAAACACTGTGGACCGTCAGACAGGATTGGCAGGGACCACTCTTCCGCGGAGGCGCGGTTCGTCCGATGCACCGGATTGGGCGACTTACATCCGAGAGACGGAGGCGGCGACGGGACGCCAACGGCACTCTCCTGTGAACGTCAGGGACAGCATACTCCAGGCGCGCGAGGGATAGAGGTCAGCGCGGGTGGCGGACTGGTCCGACAGACTTCACTGCGGACGACGTCTTCTTCGGGGGTATGCGCACAGTTCAGATTAGCTCCGCCTGAGTTGACTTGCGGCTAGTCGCTTCATTTCCCCGACGGGATGCTACTCTTCGCTTGGGCCTGGCCGTAGTCAGCGGTGACCAGGCACGCTTGTCGCCTCCTTAGACGACAGCGTCGGGACCTAGCGGAAGCGTTCGCGTCCCTGGGTGGCGGCAACTTGGAGTTTCGGCAGGCTGCAGCGCCGGACCGGAGCGGATGGACTTACCCTCGGTAGCGCCTTCAGGGAGTTACCCATTCGGCGCTGTGGATCCTGCGGCCGGGGGCGCAAGTACAGGGAGTTAGACGGGACAACTTGGCAGGAATTAGTTCCTGAGAGGTCGTTGCGCTCGGGCCTGTGGCAGTAGGGTCGACGCTGCTCTTCCGCTAGACGGTAGATTGGAGCACGATCTTCGTCCTTCGACTCGACACAAGTGCCTCGTCATCTCGGCAGATACCAGACAAAGACCTGAGAGCAGCGGTGCGTCTCCAGGACCTGGGACAACTCGAGTTTCGAAGTCGTAACCAGTTGGCAAGCCGGGCGGTAGGCTGGGATCATGCCCACTTCGCCGTCGACTAGAGGGCCGACGCTACGGGACAGGTACTACGTGTTTTCTTCGCCGGGATTCCGTCGAGGATGGAGTGCGTGGTCGTCCTGTTCGAGTGGGACTCCCAGTAGACGGGAGCAGGGCGGTGTAGGAGGGACTCTCAGTCCCTTCTTCAGCTCTCTTAGGACGGATGACTTACTAGGGGATCACCGTTCAACCTGCCACCTCCTCTGCTTGGAGAAGGAGGGCGTAATTGGGAGTGGCTAGTGCGCTGGAGGCCTGCCGCGCGGGGAGGCGTCGCTGTGGCCAGATCTTCCAGCTCCACTGCTCGCCATCGAGATTGCATGCCGAAGTGTACGCGTGGTTGTCCGCCTTTACTTGTGTTGCAGCTTGGTGGATGTAGGTGCGCACCCGCAGATTGGGCAGCAAGCCCTCTTCCACAGAGGCTTCCTACGGCGGCCATAGGTGCTACCGAGACAACCCGCAGACCATCAACCAGTCGAGTTGCGAGGGTAGATGACGAGCGCTGTGTGACGGGAATGACAACCTTCTTCCTTCCGAACTGGACGAAGCCCCAGCTGGCAGGGTGCTTCCTCGGGGGTTTTCATCTCCTAAGGACGGCCCCTTTCACCGTTCAGGACTATCTCACCATGATCGCCGACTCCTACAGGCGATTTCGCTCATCAGACCCGGGTAGCGGCAAAACCTCACTTCAGAGGCTCCCTTCGCTTGGAATGCCCCGCTGTGCTGCGCAGGGACCAAGTTCTACCTTGGGGGCTTACGGGATCTCAACCTCGTCTGTTGGAACCCGGCACATGACGCGCCTGACGGATGTTTCAAGGAGGAGAGCTTCAGGGCAGTCCTTGACTCAACCTCCAGGCTCAGTACTATGCACGCTGTCCACACACCCGGGTGGCTGGCAGTGCCAGTCGACCGGTTCATGCTACAGCTACCTGACACATCTGCCTGGACTAGACGCGGCCTACATGACGGCGACAGTTGTTTCGCCCTGCGCGTGTTGGGTGCCACCCGGGAGAACAGACTTCAAAACCCGGTGACAGCCTTACCTCTTCCAGGGTCAGTATCCGTACGCGCTGTCGTCACACACACACAGATGGCTGGCTGGTACGGACGGACGGCGCCGTGCAACTACTACGGTACCAGCCTTCAGGGCCAAGTCGTGGTCACCTTGGCTGCCCTACAGTCTATGTCTGTCTGCCCGTACGAGTGTCAGATTCCACTCAGTAGCCCAGACAATAGGAACCGGTGAGAGTCTTCCGTGTGTACCTGCGCCGGACCAAGCTGGCGCAGGGGGACGCACACACCTGTTTTCTCCCTCTGTCCACAGGTAGACGTGGTATCTCAGCCAGACCTGCTCCTCCTGGTTCCGGGGAGTTATCCGCCCGGCCTGCCAGGACGTTGACCTGTTGAGGCCACATGTTGCACAACGCGGCGCACGAGGTCAGAACCAGGGCCGCAAGTTCCGCTGCGACAGCACCGGTGCAGTCAAAGTCTTGTGGCGCCTATGAGATGGCGAGCGGAGTCCACCTTCGCCCGCTGCTACCTGAGGGACTTCTCCTCCTAGCGACAGATCCTCTCGCTGGTGGGAGACACCGCAGCAGCGCAACACTCCCTCCCGGCGCCCTAGGCGCCGCAGGTATCTTAGCTAAAATTATCGGGAGTGTGCTGCAGGAGGGCGAGTTTGTGGGCAATGTGGTTGGCAGTAGGGGCGCTATAGCGGCACCCACCTCCTCTTTGTGATTCTTCCTAAGTGTAATACCATCGTTAATGTGTTTTGAGAAAACAAATGAATTTTTCAATTAAAATGCATTTTTTTGAGAAATACTTACCGATGGTATTACTCGAAGGTCCCTCCCTCCGGCCCCGCTTGCCGCAGTTCGCTAAGAACTAAACTGGGGTATGCTGGGTAACCTTGTACCGGATGTGAGTAAGGGGAGGCTATTCGGGTTTGGCATGGTCTATGGCGCCCCACTCCTGCCAACACCCCCTTATACGGACACAACCAAAATTTGGCTAAAATTAGGCCAGCTAAGAGCCATTTCCTAAGTGTAATACCATCGGTAAGTATTTCTCAAAAAAATGCATTTTAATTGAAAAATTCATATTTGGCTTACAACTCATAGCATATTATGGCGGATCGTTTGTTAGGGCAAAGAGTTACAGGTCTAGATATATATACTGACAAAGAAATGCGACATTTTTGGAATCATTGGAAACACTGCAGTGTTTCTGATGATTCAAAAAAACGTTGCATTTCTTTTGCTCGTCAGTTTGTTAAAACATTACTAAAGAAAGGAAGATGAAGATGGTAACGTGAATATGCCATCTCAGGACCCAACTCATTGCTCATGCGCCCTATAACCTTAACTGTCCTTGCTTGACCCTTTAGTAGTGCTTGATCGGTCAGGCTATGCTGAGCTCCATGTTCAGGATGAAGACCTCCATCCCAGTGTGTGTTAACCCTATGGCCGTCGGTAGCGTCCTGCAGGAATCATTGCGACAAAACGTGCTACCGGCAGCCAAAGGGTTAGGCTACCCCCTCTGGAAGGAGGTGCATATGCTGTGATAATGGGGCAATCCTTGGCGCAGCGGTAAAAGCGTCTGCCACCAATGCTAGAGGAGCGAGGTTTGATACCCGGTTCCGGTGTCGGACTTTTCTCCTCTAGTAAGTGTCACTGTTAATTCGGGCGGACTGTTTGGGGTTCTTTCTCCGGGTACTCCGGCTCTTCCTCCCCCCACCCCCCCACGATCCCCCACCCGTGTCTGCCCTGGGGGACTTGGGTGGGGTTAACTACTTTTTAGTTCCCAGGGTCACCCTGGTCAGCCCCACAGGGTGGGTTTTTCCCTCTATTCTGGGGCATGTGTTTCTGTCTACCCTTGGTCCATTCACCTGTATTTGCCTTTTTAAAACTCTCCCTACTGTCTGTGCTGCTTGTAGCTCTTGATATTGGATGTGTGTTGCTAAATGGTCTTAGCTTTATTTAGGCCCCATGTCTTAGGTTTATTTAACGTATTGGACCAGCTGGCGACATACATTCAATGTTCTGTTGGGTTTTTTTTTCACAAGCAGTGCAGGCATGTCCTGAGAAAGTCTTGTTGCTGTCGGGACGTTAAGCAATGTACAATTAATCAATCAACCCCCTCCACGACTTTGGTATCAATTTCAGCCCACTTAATCAAATTTCAAATATAAACGATTTGAATTTCCAAAACTTCAGTAGCTCGCTTGAGCTTGCCCTTTGCACCACATGAATGTTCTGTGTTTATGTACAGTGTGTGAGTGAATGCTTGTGATTCACGTGAGCGTGCTTGTTGGGTTCAGTTTGCGGCGGCGCTTTGAGCTGATTTTCAATTGGGATAAAGCACCTATTTAATGCGCTGATTTATTTATTTATTTATAATGTGGGGTGTCGAGTGATTTCATACCCTCTTCCCAGGACATTGTGGCCTGAGTGCAATGCGGCAACCTCTTTCGGCTCTTTTCAGTTGTCAGCTGCGATTGCACCTTTCTACCTTTTCTGTGCCATCATATCTGACTAAACGATCATTGTGCCCAGGAGGTGGGCACCCAAGTGCATTAATCCTTCCAATCCTCATACACCCCAACATGAGATAAATTTGACCATGATAGTTCAAGGGTTGTGCCAGGACAACTTGGCACCTACAGGTGCCAAGCTGTCCTGGCACCACCCTTGAACTATCATGGTCGATCTGTATCTCCTGAACTGTGCTGCAGTGGAACATAGGACATAGCTCACACATCTGAAAAGTTCATCCTCGGGGACTTAATGGACTAACAGCTCTTCTGAGTTTTCTCACCATAGTGATCTGCTTGATTTTATCATGTCATTTGCACCCAGGTGTAGGACCGCAGTGGCCAGGCAGCCTCTGAGCATGTAAGGGTCTGGCAGTTCTCTTGCCCCTGCCAACCCCAGTTCACTGTGGCCTAGTATGGCAACACCATTGCCCAGCATCCAGCGTTGGTTGACCCTTAAAGTTTGGCTCACTTGATGAGGCCAGATACCAGCACCAGTCGTATAAAACCACAGATACACACACGGCTGCAGCATGTGCATAGAGACAATTTGAATATTGCTGGCCCCCACCCGGGTCTGCCCTGGGAGACTTGGGTGGGGTTTAACTAGTTTTTAGTTCTCAGGGTCACCCTCACAGGGTGGGTTTTCCCCTCTATTCTGGGGCATGCGTTTCTGTCTACCCTTGGTCCATTCACCTGTATTTTCCTTTTTAAAACTCTCCCTACTGTCTGCGCTGCCTGTAGTTCTTGATATTGGATGTGTGTT
This sequence comes from Semisulcospira habei, assembly GCA_036245525.1. Classification (NCBI taxonomy): domain Eukaryota; kingdom Metazoa; phylum Mollusca; class Gastropoda; family Semisulcospiridae; genus Semisulcospira; species Semisulcospira habei. Next base: position 164,123,585 of record BTPG01000008.1, read on the forward strand.
GCTCAATGGTCTTAGGTTTATTTAGCGTATTAGACCGGCTGGCGACATACATTCAATATTCTGTTTATTTTTTTCACAAGCAGTGCAGGCACGTCCTGAGAAAGTCTTGTTGCTGTCGGGATGTTAAGAAATGTACAACCAATGTACAACCAATGAATATTGCTGGCTCTTTGGAGGTTTTGTTGTTACTTACCAAAGAATTAATAACTCAGCAGATGGTAATATTCTGTCATGGGCTGTCTTTACCAATAACTGGATCAATCTCCAATTGCCCACCAACTTTGTCTGTGGTTAACCCATTAGGTGTCCGTAGTGGTTTTAGTCTGGTACTGACACCCAAAGGGTTCACATTCAGTCTTGTTACGATGATGCTACTGTGGCCAAACAGATAAGGTAAGTAGGTAGGAAAAAATACTAGCAAGGCAACTTTTCTCCCCTACTTATTACCATAACCTGGATCTGAGTGCTAGCAGTCATCACTTTTTCGTGGATCTGTCAAACGTTTTTTGATTTAATAGCCAGAGTTGTGTTTGCCAATGACATTCATTCCAGCGTTGTCCATTCCTTTTCCAGTAGCTCTCTGAAAATTGTGACACACCAGAGCAGGACAACATGTGTTCTTCTACAACATTGTGACATCTTTATAACAATCTTGTCTCTTTCTTTCTAAAACCACTAAAATAAAGGCACAGTGCCTTGTTTTGTACAAGCCTGACAAAATGCCTTTTGGACAGACCAAAATGAATGTAAAGTTCTAAGAAATTTATATTCACTTTGATCTGTCCAGAATGGACACAATGTTGCATTTATACGGTTGTGTTTTCTTTGGTTGTTTTTTTTTTTCCATTTTGGTGCAGTTATTGAAAACTGTGTGGTTGTGCATCTTGGACATAACGTTTTTTGTTGGGGTTACAACACCTGAACTTTTCTGTTTTTCATTACTGAAAAACTCAGTTTTTATTGATTATTTTACTTCTGTTTGGTTACTGGCCTGTATTTTTGGACGGTCCAAAATTACAGACCAGCGCACAGTGTAAGAATTGCATTTACAGCTATATTTAGTTTTTGACTGTAATTGAAGAAAAAGGTCATAATGTGCATTTACTGTGATTTGTTGTCAACTGGCTTTTGATTTTGGACATTGTGATGTGTTGAACACATACATTCCCACAATTTACCTCCAGATGGACCCGCTAACACATCCACACAAAGACGAGAAGTATGAAATTGTTTATTTGAAGCTAAATTGTTTTAACCCTTATCATTCGGAATACACCAGTGTGTGAAATAAGTTTGACTAAAATAGTTCAAGGGTGGTGCCAGAATAGCTTGGCGCCTCTAGGCGCCAAGCTATTCTGGCACCACCCTTAAACTCAAGCCATTGGTCTATATCCTTATCTGTAAGTACTATCATGTAGCTTGCTTATGGCAGTGTACAGTATGATATGGGGTAATGATGGTTATGCAGCTTACAGTCACCTTTTTTCCTCCTTACTGTCGCCCTAACATCTACTCCTGACACCTTCTCCCCCACCCAGCAAGCTTTTGAAAGTTTATCCTCTGGTGGGCTGTCACCACAACTTCCCTGATTGTCACGGTACAGGTATTTACCAGCCATGGCCAAACCAGCGGTGACTGTTGGGTTAGCTTTGTAGTACAATAGCAACCCACACACGCGGTCAACATCTTGTTTTCACTATATACACATTGGATGACTCGCAAAACGTTTATATGTAATCCCTTATCAGAACCTGAAATGTGGACAGCGGATTGTGACACGGCTCACAGCCGTAAGGTCCAAAATCACAGGCCAGCACACACTACGTCTTTGTGTTCTAAAGGTCTTCGGGCGGATGTTGGTCACCATTGCTGTGCACGGGCCAGTGATGGCCAACATTGTCTTGATGACCTTTCACTCACTGAGATTCCATGTCTAGTACATTTATCCCTTTGGCTGTTGGTAGCGCTTTTTGTCAATGATTTCTGCAGGAATCACTGTGACCAAAACTGCTACCAACAGCCACAGGGTTAACAACATTCCATGACTATTTTGTCTGTTGAGTATTTGCTTTTTTTGTGATGAGTTATGACATTTGGCAGAGTGTCTTTTTACATTTATTTTAAAGTTTTATTTATTGGTTGTATTCACATTCCCAAAGGTGCATGACAACATTTTCAGTTTTATTTGAGAAAGTCCCTAGCAGGACAAGTACGTCTCATCTGTTGTCAATTCCATATTTTTTTCATGTCGGATAATTTTTATACGTAGGAAAGATGCCAAGCACCACGCTGTGGATCCTGACAAATTTTGTTGTTGATTATGTTATTGCTCAACAACTGAGAGATGGACCCCATAATGCGCACGAGCCCCACTCACAATCACCAACGAGAAATGATCCACGCTGACAACTAGCAAGGGAAAGAAATAAATCACACAAAACTTGTCATTTTGTAAACTTATTTCATGAATCTTCAGTATAGTGACAGAGAGCAAAAACTTGAGGACAGCAAGATGCTGAACGCCATAGCGTCCCATCTTCCTGTCTTTCTATGTCATAGTTTAACCGGTTCGGTGCCGAGAAAATCTGAACACCACCCAACTGCAAGAGGCATAGATCCTCATGAGCCCCCGCAGTTGCGGGGGCTCATGAGGATCTATGCCTCTTGCTAACGTCACTTTAAATGCATGTTCCTCGGAAGCTATTTTGGTGTTGAATTAACAAAGAATGCAGAACACACTCTGCGTCGACTGGCACTGAACGGATAAAAAAACTACGAAACATGTCTCATTGTTATCATTGTTCTCCTTGAACGAATTGGTAGAGCACTGTAAACGACACAGATCCTGCACAGTGTAAGATTCAGCAACTTGCTTGACTGGCACAAAAACGAGCCATGACGTGGCTTCCATGTCCGTAAACCTACACTTCCACCAGGGAGCTAAGCAATGCTCTTTTTTCAACTAGTTTGCCTGATGGAAATTTATCTTACCAACATGGTACAATATCCTGGAGACATTGGAATATATGAGTTACTAATGATTCTGGATGACTCAAGTTTATTACAATACAGCTTGATATTGTACATTGTTTATTTACATTATATGTGCATATTTCCCATGGTGATGTACAAGTACAGTATATGGAATAGCTGTACATTAGAATATGAAGTATAGTCTGTTGATTTTTCTTTTGTTTTGCCCATCGGTTCAGATTGTGGCTTTTAAACCATTCGTGTGAATGGTGTTCAAGTGTTGATGAAACTGGTTGTGGCAACATTAGCTGGCATTAGTACAACTGCATGTTTTCTTTTATGAATAGTTCATTCTGTTTTATGAATTATTCCTCTAGTCCTCCTATCAAAAGCTCTAAATGTAAAGGTCGGTGGGGAAATTATAATAAAAAGTGTGAATATATTTTACTTGTGCATTTTATCCATTAACCCTTTGCATGACGGTAGCAGTTCTAGTTGCAATGATGCCTACAGGACTAAAACTGCTACTGACAGACAGGGTTAATCAGCTTTTAGTTTACACGTTTGTCATGTATCCTGTAACCTGTAGCGCAAGACTCCCCTAGTGTAAATGTCCAGCAGTGTTCATGTTTTTATTGAGATTTAAGGACAGAAATGATCAAAACAGACAACTGGTATCAGCTGAGCTTAGTTCTGTGCCAGCCACTAATCAAGCTATAGCGGAGCAGCTTGCTTAGTGGCTGGCACAGGACTAAGCTCGCTCATGATAACTGTCCCCAGGTGCACAATTTCCAAGCTGAATTTAAAACTTTGCCATAGAACCACTCATTCCCGCAATTCTCACTAACTCGACGCTTGATGCCAAAGTAACCAGAAACAAACTCATCATTCATAAAACTTTATTTCATTTGAACCATTACTTCCATTCTCTGCTGTACACATGCATAACACTATGTACACCTAACAATCATTCAGCAATGATCAGGAACATTACAAATAAAAGTTTCAAGGTTCAAGAAGGAAGAAGGGGGGAAGGAAATTATTGTCACTGCACCTTTGAGGGATAAATAAAATTTCATAAATCTTGACGAACAATTTACCGGTGATGAAAATAATTACTGATCTTGTTCACGAGGCCACTGGTACTGTAAATAGTACCAGTGGCTGCACGCACAAAGGGGATAACCTTTTGGCTGCCAGGAGTACTTTTTGTCGAGGCAAAAAGCACTACCAACAGCCAGAGCTTTGTACTATGTACGGGGTCAGCACTCGCTGAAGCCAACATACAGTACACATATCATCAACACAAGCATGTTTTGTTCAGTGGATACTGGTAAAACATCAATTAATTTCAATTTGTGTTATATGGTATGATGTACACAACGAACTCTTGTGACAATGTAGATGGGAAGTGACATATTTTACAAGTTTAAACTTTTATGTACATTTGCCAGTGGTGTCGGCAAACCAGCATGAACATGAACAATTACTGGTTTGCAAGGTTACATTGTAATTGTTCAAGGTGGGAACCCAAAAAGAAAAGAAAAAAACGAACAAACATTACCCACCCACAATTACAAAGAAGAGCACAATTACAATGAATTACTAACAAAACCTATATTCAAACACAGGAATACATACATCCGAATTATATCCATTTGTTAAACCATATCATACAGAGTCTAAAAGCGTCAAATTTGTACATTGCCATATGCAAGCTACATTATAGTAGTTACAGATAAGGATATAGACCAATGGCTTTAGTTCAAGGGTGGTGCTTGGCGCCTGGAGGCTTAACTATTTTAGTCAAACTTATTTCACACACTGGTGTATTCTGAATGATAAGGGTTAAATGTCACTGTAAATATTGGAGGTGGTAATGGAAGTATGACTGCAGTTTAGTCAATATTTATTTCCTGCTGTTTACACAAAACTGTGCATAACTGAACAGGAAACAATGCTGATCTCTGCCAATGACTGTGTTTGGTGAGGACATTGTGTATTTTGCACACTGCTACATTGCGGAAGGAATCCTTACACATCTTACGATACAACTTAACCCATTCAGCCCTGACGCACTACAGCAGGAGATGGGTCGACCATGATAATGTTGGCGCCAAGCTAATCTGGCACTGCCCTTGAATTATCATGTTCGATCCATCTCTTGCAACAGCTCTATAGTCGTTAGATGACACCTCCAAAATTTGGGAAATACGTGCATCGGGCTGAACGAGTTAACCCATTTAACTCCACAGCTGCATTTCCAAATTTGGAGGTGTTACCTCACAGCTATGTACCAGTTGCAGAAGATGGGTCAACAATGATAATTCATGGGTAGTGCCAGATTAGCTTGGTGCCATCAGGTGCCAAGCTTTTCAGGCACTACCCTTGAATTATCATGGTCGATCCTTCTGCTGTAGCGTGTCGGGGATGAACGGGTTATCACGCTGAGTGATCTTTAACCCTTTGGCTGTTGGCAGCCCTTTTTGTCGAGGAGATTCTGCGGGAATCCCTCCATAAAAAGTGCTGACAGCGGTAGGGTTAAGTGCATGCCAAGAAAAATACTGCAGCTCAAAAACTGCCACATGAATTGACTTTACCTTCAATTGGCAGTTCCAGTTTTTCATTCACTATGCTGCTCTTGAGACTAGAACTGTACCAAGAAAAGTTGAGCACTGACAACACTTCAAATGTGCAACTCTTGCAGCCATGCAACCATAATAAAATACAATTAAAAAAACAGAAGACAACTCCCCCCCCCCAAAAAAAAAAAAATAAAAAAAAAAAAAGGAAAAAAAAAAAGAAACAAAAAAGTCACTTAGCGTGTTAAATACAATAAGGAAGAAACATGCTTATATTGCAACATGTTGGCAGCACAATGAGCAAAAGAAATGACCAAGTACACAGATATATGAACGTTAGTACATACTAGTAGTGTGAGTTACGAATGCAAGTACATCACACTGTATAAGATGCATGCATCACAGAATGATTTTTTTTTTATCCAGCATACATGTGTACTGGTCTGTGATTTTGAACCTTACAGCTTTGAGCCACAAGGTCCAGAATAACAGACCGACACTTTACACAACCTTTTGCTTGAAAAGCCACACGCAATTACAAGTACATAGTTTATACCTGCTTACACAGCATAATGTACCAGTTGTGGAAAAGGATGTGATCTGGAGAGCTAGAGGGAAGGCGCAATGCTAATCAGGCACTGCCTTTGGGCTACCATGGTCAAACGATTCCCCACAGTTGGTGCTGGAAAGAAATTAAAAATAAAATGCATGCATGATTGTACTCAGCCTATCAAAGCTTAGTTGCACAACCCACTTCGGATGGTTCAAAACGATATGAGGATCAACTCTTTGGCTGCCGGTTGCGCCTTTTGTTGTTGCGATTCCTTTAGGAATCACCTCGACAAAAAACGCAACCGACAGCCAAAGGGTTAAAACAAGGGCCCAGATGAAACAGAGAATTAGCAAAATATGTTACATCCAAACACACCACCCCATCACAGCCAACAGGCTGGAAATGACGTATACGAAACCATTGCCGATTCACCGCCAAAAGACGCCCTCTGCCTCAGACATGCCGATGCCAACGAGGCTAGCAAGAGACATAGATCTTCATGAGCCCCCGCATCTGCGGGGGCTCATGAAGATCAATGTCTCTTGCATGTGGGTGTCGTTCGCAGTTCCCGTTAGCGGAGGGGTGAAATGTTTTACAAAAAAGTGACCATGGAAATTCATCAAAATTCGCGCATGGCAGAGGCACACTTGGGAATGTGCCCACTGTAAACACGTGTACACTGTTCAGTTTTACCGTCACAGCTGCGCAGCCATTTCAAGGCATTCAAATCAACTCCCCTCCCCTTACCACACAGAATTTGTGTTTAAAGAACATGATAAGCAAGCAGTGGCAAAGAATAAACGCAGAAAAGAACAGTTGTGGTATTGCTTTGCAAACAAAATAGGTGCAAAAAAACATAGGTGCAAAAAACCCCAAGAAAATTAATGCTAGTGCATGTGCATATGGATAAATACTTTGTTCCTTTCTAATGGTAGTGTGGTAAGTTTGTATGAAGTTTGTTTTTCCAAGTCACTGCTAAGTCTATTGCAGAAAGACAGTATTTCTTGTTCTATACAAAAAAAATACCAATACCATTTCAATATCATACAACCCACACACACTAAATTGTGTATTCTTGTGTTCATTCATTCAAGATGCCCTGCATCAACAGCTGCGGAAGTGTTGTATAGCATTGGAAGTGTTGTATAGCGTTGGAAGTGTTGTATAGCGTTGCTGCTGTCAACGCTATACGATACTTCTGCAGCTGTTTTTGCTGGGTGCCTTAAATGAGCTAACCCCATTGTGCATGCAGCCACCAATACTTTTTTCCAACAGTACTGGTGGCTGCATGCATGGGATTAATGAAACTTGTCGATAAATGACATACTCATAAACACTGAAAAACAATATTGAGTATCGGGTAGTGTCCACTAGAGCAAGAAACCAAAACAATACAAAACGCAGCACACAAAAAACAAATTAAACAAAACAAAACACACACATAACAATACCATTACCACAAAAAGAAGAATATCAAGTACTCTGAGTGAAATACACATCAGCACCCAGTTTATCGCACATTACTGAATCCGAATTGATGGCTCCTTTGGAGCCATCGATTCGGATTCAATAATGTGCGATCATCTTTGCAAGTTGATATACTTAGGCTAGTGAAAGGAAATATGTACTCTGCAGCCAAAACACCTGTAGCCAATAAACTACATGTATGCAGTTTATGCAGGTGCAACTTCTGTGCCTACTTGTTATGAAAAAAAACTAAAGCATGAAGCTATGCTATGATGAAACAAACTCAAGCTGAGACCTGCACACATATTGTTCAGTACCGAGTGAACTGTTGCAAACAAAACAAAACAAACACATGTACAGACTGTATTAATGCATTCAGCCCGACGGCCGTATTTCCCAAATTTGGGAGGTGTCATCTAATGACTATGCACCAGTTGCAGGAGATGGATCGAACAAACAGGCGCCAAGCTAATCTGGCACTACCCTTGAATTATCATGGTCGACCCATCTCCTGCTGTAGTGCATAGAGCTTAATGGGCTGAAACACACAGCTGATTAACCCTCTGACTACTACTGATGCTACCCTTTGGTGGAAAAAACGTGTACCCATGCATCGTTTTCGTTGAAGGGAAACATCTGTAGAAGTACAGACGTTCAATTAACATTTAGCGTGGCATTGTATTACATGTGATATAAATGTGTTCTAGTGTGTGATTTTAACTCTACAGCTTCAAGCCATAAGAACTGTTCACCAGAACGCACATGCCCATAATACCCTTCTCAGTGTCCTAGAGTACAGCAAACATATTCCTCCAGTAACAATATATGGAGAAGATTATGCCATCACTGAACAAAATATAAAAATAAACATACAATGATGAATGACTGTGATGTTAGTTGTTTCCAGTGCATGGTAGAGGAAAGGTTAATTTAGTCTATTTCAACTTTACAGTAAAACCTGTTGTAAGCAATCACCTTTTTTTGCAAGAAAAATGTGGTTTAAAAAAACAAACAAGCGATCTCGCAAGAGATGTCTTAAATGGAAAAATGTCTTACAGATCATCACTTTAGGTGGCGTGGTCTGTAACCCTTGTTAGCGGTTTCAGTTGCGATGATTCCTACAGGAATCATCACAAATAAAATTCTACCAACACGCAAAGTGTTAAGGACAGGTGATCTCCCTTAACCCATTTCATACTGAGGCTAAATTTGAACACTGCCATATGCAAGCTACATTATAGTACTTTCAGATAAGTATATAGACTTTAGTTCAAGGGTGGTGCCAGAACAGCGTGGCGCCTAGTTCAAGGGCGGTGCCAGAATAGCTTGGCGCCTAATGGCGCCAAGCTATTCTGGCACTACCCTTGAACTATTTTAGTCCAACTTATTTCACACACACTGGTGTATTCTGAATGATAAGGGTTAAGGGAGGTCACTCAAAATATGTTCTGCTGTATATCCAATTTAAATTGCCAAACCTCTCAGAATTATCCAACACGGAGAAGACAATCGAATGAACATACTACAGTGAGACCAATTTCGCACATCGGTGGTAAATTCACATTGTCTGCTGCAAACTCATCTGATGAGCTGGTTAAAATAAAGAAAATAAACTACAATCAAAGTGTAAGTACTCTCATCCATGCACTCATAATTTGTATATGTACATTTGACACAGATATATATGCACTCTTACAATCATATCTGTTTATAATCTGTAGCAGGTCTGAGCTTTGATTTCCCGTGCCCAATACACTGACAATACACTGCAGCCGTCACAATTTTGTACATAAATATATCCATTATGTACATTAACAAACAGAGCCCCAGCATTCATGTTATCATCATTTGGTCAACATCCAACATTCTCTGCCAAGATAACCATGTCTACCTGAGCTACACAGACCAACATGAAGAGGCATAGATCCTCATGAGCCCCTGCAAATGCAGGGGCTCATGACGATCTATGACTCTTGCATTTGGGTGCTGTTTGCTATGTTCCTACAGTCAAAGGTTTTAAAGAAACACTTCTAAAGACTCAAAGAATTGTCATCACACTCCTGTTGTTCAACAGCCTTTCATTTCATATGCACACACACATCAACACGTATTAAATCTCATCATACAGGTTTCACGTCAAACACAATCTGCTCCTCTCAACGCTCTTCTGCACGCAGCCACCAATACTGTGAACGGTGTGAGAAGTTGCTTGCACAAGGGGGTTAAAAAATGAAACAAACTGTTACACCTTTACACAGACTAGGCTGGTAGAATCCTGGAGCCAACAAGTAACTGGCACTAGACGCAAAAGACTTCACTAGCACTAAATTTGACACAGACATGGAAAAAACTGACAAACATAAACACTGGTGAAGACACAATTTTCCCCCTCGTGTTCCTGAAAACTTCCCGCCCCATCACCTTGTCTGACCGATGGTGCACGTCAGGATGTGTGTACTGGTCCATGATTTTGGATCTTACAGCTTCAGCCATAAGGTCCAATATCATGGACCAGTATGCATTTATCACTGGTAGTGGCACAATCACAGACTTGTGCCACTGGCCATGCTGCACATTCCCCAACACTTGGCCGCTTGTCTAAAGACCGCAAAAACAGATGCTGTAGCTATGCACACATCCACAGCCTTTGACAATGATGCTGCTGCACTTGAGTCCTATGTTCTGGGTGCGTCCAAAGCGAATGGATGAGGGGCATCAAGAAAGAACTTGCAAGAGTCACAGACCCTCATAAGCCCCAGCATTTAACAGTGCTAATAAGAATATATATACCTCTGGCACATAGCTAGCCCTTGGGGTATCAGTAGCGTTTTAGTCGCAATGATTCCTGCAGGAATGATCGTGACTAAAACCGTTACCGACACCCAATGGGCTAGTGTTTTCGTCTTGAACATTAGTGGTGTTGGCTCATGAAGATCCCATGCGATGCTTTTCTTGATGGCGAATCCACGCAGCCTCAATCGTGATGTGCGTCAGGATCCAGAGGAGGAGGCGCATCGGGCATGGTGCTTCGCATGGTGCCTGCAGTCAGGTAGCCAGCCACACTGGGGCCTGTGGGACCTGCAGCATATAAATAGTGCTTAACACTTTCACTTCCAAGTCCTTCAGCAGAGAAACGTCAGTGGTTTATGTTTTCACTTCACGACGTGACTGAAGGAGATGATAAGACTTCTACCCTGCGGCCCTTGTGGGCCCGAAGACATGTTTCTCCTGTCATAGTTCTGCCTTTTCAAGGCAAAAGACAGCAAGTCCATTTTTGTGGAAAGCGAGATTTGTTTTGTATTACAATGAAAATCTCGCTTTTCATAAAAAATGGACTGTCTTTTTCTTTCAAAGGGCAGAACTCACCCCACCACGCATTCAGGTAACCAGATTTGCTTCAATGGCCAGTAGGAAGTATATGGTGGCTTGAACAGATCATCACAGGCAAAAGATGACATCACTGGAGAGACGATATTATTGATTCTTATTTCTGCCTCTCGACTCTCCCACTGCCAATGAATCATCTGTACTTGGAATTTTATGAATGAGATAAAGACAATTCTTAAATTATCACCTCAAAATATTCTTAAACAAGAACAGCTGAGGCCCTCATGGCCCATGTGCATGACTGACGTATTATTTATCCGACTCTTCTTTGACCACAACATTTTTGACAGATCACTCAAAAGACGTATGACATGTGAGATCAGATGAAAAGGAGTCAACAGAGAAAGTTCTTCAAGTTAACACCAAGAGCCCAAAAAGGAAGCTTAGAAAATTGGGAGTTGTCACTTGAAGACTACAGGAAATAAAGGAGAAAGATTGACGATGACAGTGGTGCCAAAATAGCTTGACACCCTGACATTATCTTTGCGCTATCATGGTCCATTCAAATCTTAGCGAACCCATAAATACCGAGGCTAAAAGTTTCAAACTTGTACACTGCCATATGCAAGCTACATTATAGTACTTACAGATAAGGATATAGACCAATGGCTTTAGTTCAAGGGTGGTGCTAGAATAGCTTGGCGCCTAGAGGCGACCAGCTATTCTGGCACAACCCTTTAACTTTGTTTCCTCAAAAACATTACCGATGACATGACTGTGTGGAAGTGTCTACTACTTATTCAATTTTAGTCTAAGAACCTGTTGTGTTACACACAACCCGGGAGGCACTCGGGAAACCCCTAGAGGGGCGGAGAGTTGTCTCCCATTCCTGCCCATCTGGTTCCGAGTCACGTGGTGACCAACCAGTCATGCTACTTAGCTCACGCTGTGCAGACGTGTTTTCGTTTAGCCTACAAACTTGACTTTGCTTGGTGCGTCCGGTTTGCTTTGCCGGTCTTCTTGACTTCTTGTTTGGACTTCTGCTGGTGCCGACCCTGCCTGCGCCCTGTGTGGGTCTGCTTTGTTCCCTGAGTGTTTGGCTGATGCCCTCTCCTGCGCCTTGGGTTGCGTGGACTTCTCGGCGCTGTTTGCTGGGACGCTGCCCGCTTTCACGGCCTGAGGGTAATATGGAGGTTCCTCCCCCCATCCCCGCTCCGGCAGAGAGGTAAGGCAGCTGTGTTAGCCCTTGGCCGGCTCCCAGGCTGGGCGCCGGTTCGAGCAGAGTCACCTCATTCTTCTTTTTACTGTTTCTTCGCGCCAAACGCTCAACTTAGCTTGGTGGGGCCCCATGTGCCCGCGCCCGCTCTCCTTTCAGGCTGATTGGTGTTGCAGGATCTGGCACTTACCTGCTTGCTTGTACCTTTGTTGTTCCTTTGTGGTACTACTATGCGTCGATGGCTCGCTTAGCTTGGCGGGGCCCCACGTGCCTGCGCCCACGCACCTTTTACAATGATAATTGTTGCAGTGCCAGACGCTTCCTACATGCTTGTCCTTCTCGTGACATTCTGCATCGAATGCTCGCCTTAGCTTGGCATGCTTGTGTCTTGTTGTGCCGTGATGCGTCGTATGCTCGCCTTAGCTTGGCGGGTCCCCATGTGCCCGCGCCCACTAGCTTTCACGTTGATAGGTGTTGCAGGGTCAGACGCTTACTTGCATGCTTGTACCTTTTTTGTGCCATTATGTTTTGAAGGCTCGCCTTCGCTGGGTGGGACCCCACAGGCCCTCGCCCGCATGCCTCCGTGTGTGATATGTGTTGCAGTTGCCAGGTGCTGACCTGCACGCAATGTGGCGGATTTCATCGTCGTCGGACAACCACAGGTCTGTCTCTCCTGCGCCCGATGCGCCTCCGACCATGCTTGCGACACCAGCTCCACCTGGCATGAGCTGCACTGGTCACAGTTATGGAGCTTTTACTGACGCGAGCGCCCGGCACCAGTGTGTGATCCTTCTCCAGGCGAGGCGCCGTCCTCCATGGCCGGAGCATTGACCGCACGAGACCACACTGACCTTGTGGAACGGACGCCACACCGGATGCGTGACCCTAGCGCTCCTAGCAGGACTGCTCTCAACGCGATCGCTTCCAGGAGGGAGCCCGCCCGGACAAAGCCCGCTGGTTCCTACGGGGAGCCTAATTGCTGGCAGAGAGCCCGCCTCACTGAGCCCGGCTCGGAGAGACGTGCCAAGCGCCGTCCCATGTCCGCTGTCAGTCCTCGCTCGTCTCCAATTGAAAAGCCCGCCGACTCTTACGGGGTGTCGTTTAGCCGGCAGAGAACCTGCCTCACTGAGCCTGGCTCGCAGAGACCAGTGCCAAGAGAGAAGAGCGCGACCACTCCGCCCTTGGGGATGCACGCCGGGCTGGACACGGCAGCCCAGCGCTCCTAGCAGGACTGCATTCAACGCGACAAGCTCCACGGAGGGAGCCCGCCTGGACAAAGCCCGCTGGTTCTTACGGGAAGCCATATAGCCGGCAGAGCGCCCACCTCACTTAGCGCGGCCTCCTGGGATGCGCCGCGTGCCGTCCCGTGTCCACTGTCAGTCCTTATTGTCTCTACTCGGAAAGCTCGCTGACTCTTACGGGGAGTTGTTAGCTGGCAGAGAGCCCGCCTCACTGAGCCCGGCTTGCGGAGACCAGTGTCCACTCGTCCGAGGACTTCGGGCAATTCAGAGGCCTCCCACTCCTCCAGCAGCCCCAGACGCTCGCGCTCACCTGTGGACAAGCTCAGGATGGACCGCGGTGCGCGTCACTCCAGCGGACGTGGCCCTCGACCAAGTCTCGCGCTTCGGGTTCCACCGCCGTCTCCACGTTGTCTTGTTCTGCTCGCCTTGCCCGCCGCATCGCCTGGCGCCTTCGCCACTTCGGCGCTCGAGTAGGAGCTCTCAAGGAAACAAAAGAAGGTCTGGCTGCCCCCACCGGTGCTTCGTGCAGAGCTGCCTCGTCCTGCGCGGACGATTGAGCCTAATAGCAGCCGATGGGATTCGCCATCCAGCACAGCACCAAGAGCTCAATTATACCCGTCGATCGACAGAAGGGAATGAGGCCTGACAGCAGGGAAGGATTTCAAGATGCCGACTTGGTAAGCCGCATGTTTAGTTGTGGGGTCCAGTGATAGATAGTGGCGCCACAGGCGATCCGTTGGCGATGATAGCCTCCTTCGGGAGAGGACCAGTGTGATCAGTTCGATGAGCCGTCGTATGGAGAGTGCTAGTAGACGGCAGAACCCCAAAGCACAGACTTACCAAGGGTTCGGTCTTAGCGATTGAAGGAACGGTCACGGCGTGTGGAGTCTACACGTGGCAGGGACCATATTCGGGTTGACATCTTGTCTCCTCACTCTCCACCGTCGGGTCAGAGGTCTAGCTCAAGCGTCTCACGCCAACGGACTTTGCCGCGGCAACGGACTTCAGAGTTTCCAGCTAGGTGCAGCAGTTCCTCGGACCGGTTGTCGCTTTACTAGGGAGACGTCAGGTTCGACGACAGCGGGACGGGGCACGGCAGTTACCGTTCTCGTGATGATGTCTCATCTTCCCTCTCCTCTTCGCCGACGGCAGACAAGTTCGAGTGTGGCACGGCACGGAAATCATCTAGACACCGAGCTTCGGAGACTTCAGCTAGAAGCATCAGACCTTGGGACCAGTTTGGCAGGGATTGCGCGGCCGCAGGCGCGGTACGACTTCAGCACCGGGCTCTCGGACATCCTTGGACGGAGGCGCCTTCACGGGGACACCGACGCAGCCGCCAGCGAACTGCACCAGAACGCTGAGTCGTTGGCAGGGACGGCGCTTCCGTGGAGACGCAGCCTCGACGTCAGCGGCGGGACCACTCGTATGACGACCGTTGGATGGAGGCGGCGTCCCGGGGACACCGAGACAACCACATCTCAGCGCACGGCGGATGATGAGGAGGCACGTGGTCTGACGAGGACACTGACGCAACCGCACGGGTGAACCGCAGCAGATCGCCAGGCGGACTGACGGGGATCGCGCTTATGCGGAGTAAGCGGCGGATCTACTCCCACTCGATCGTCTTCACGTCCTCCCGCTACAGCAGCACCTTCTGCTCCATGTGAGTCCGTCCTCCAGAGACGTTGCTGCCCCGGTGCCCGTGACTCCGATGCTTCGTCCCCTTCTGTGGCCTTGGACGGACACTTCGTGGCGAGCTTCAGGATGTCCCCTTGCCTCTCCTCCCCCTCAGCTTCCCTTTGCGTCGATGCTAGTCTCTCCGGGTGGGGGGCCTCACCTGCTACCGCGGTTTCTCATGATGCCCAGCCCTGGCCTCCAGAGCTGGCGAGCAGACACGTCAACTGGTTGGGGCTGCAAGTGGTCTGACTAGCCCTCATCGCGTGGGAAGCACACCCCCGGCGCCAGGAGCGGCGCGTCCCTTCGGACAACTCGATGGTGGTGCCTACTTTCAGAAGCAGGGCGGTACGCGCTCACCCGACCTGTGCATGCTCCTCGACCGTCTGATGCGCTGGTGCGAGGACCGCAGCTTCCCCCCAAGCTCAACACATCCCCTGCCACCTGAACATCTTGGCCGACTCTCTCTCCCGACACGGCCGTTGCTACGCACAGAGTGGACGCTACGCTAGGACATCGTTCAGATGATCTGCGCTCACTGGGAGATGCCTAGGATCGACCTGTTCGCCACGAGGTGGCATCACCAGATTCCCCTCTTCGCCTCCCTGATTCCAGGCCCCCTTGCCTGGGCAGTCTCCTTCCCATGGGACGGCCTCCTCGCGTAGGTGTACCCCCCGACGGCCTTCGTTCCCAAGTCCTCCTCTAGCTTCGAGGATCCAATGCTGGTAGCCCCGATCTCCTGGAACCGGTCTCGGACCTTCCTCCTCCTCAGCCTCGCCACGGGCCCCCCCTGCTGCTGCCCGCGCCGTGCACGGTGCTCAGGCAGCCCCGCCAGCCGTTGTTCCACCCGTGCCCGGAGTGTCTCCGCCTTCACACCTGGGGTTGGTGTGGCAAGCTCTCACCGATAGAGGCTTCTCAACTGCAGCAGTGGAGGCGATCGCTACAGCCCGCAGACCCCCCCCCCCCCCCCCCTCCACTGAACTGACGTATCCCCAGCTCGCGGACTTCTTCCTCTGGCTCTTCGGAGACCAAGGGTTGGCCCCCGTCACCATCACCCTGTCCATGTTTGCCGACTCCTACCGGCACCTCGGCCTCCCGGACCCAGGTGCCTGCTAAGACATCGCCAACCTTATGACTCACTTCGGCCTGCAGCATCCAGTACCCTGCTCGCTCATTCCTCACTGGGACCTTCCCTGGGTACCGACATGGCTTAACTCTGCCAGATTCAAACCGCTGACCTTGGCCCGCTTCGCGGATGTGACTCGTAAGACATGCTTCCAGTTGGCTCTCGCCACGGCGACCTGAGTAAGCAAGCCTGCCTGCACTTAAGCAGATGGTTCCATGCAGCTCCTCACGGACCCTGCCTTCCTTGCCAAGACTAGGTCTTCTCTGACCGCGCCACAGGTGATCACCTTACGGCCGTGGCGAGATACAAACTTTCCCCAGGAGACCAGGCAACAAGATCCTGTGCGCGCCCTACGCGTTTACCTATGCCGATCCAAAGCTGCCCGGAGAGGACGCTCGCACCTTTCTACCATTTAACGCAGGCAGAACTGACATAACAGGCCAGACGATATCTTCCTGGCTACGCTGGGTCATACGGGCCGCCTACCAGGACCTCTCCCCATAGGAAGCAAAGAGGCTTAGGATACGCGCACATGAGGTACGAGCCACGGCCACGAGCATTGCATTCAATCGGAATTGCGCTATCAAGACATCATGGCGGCCATGGGCTGGCGGGCAGAATTGACCTTCGCTCGCTTCTACCTCCTCCGGGATCTGGCAGGCCAGCAAGACTATCTTGCACTGGGGGGGAAACTTCACCGCAGCGCAACACTCCCTCCCGGCGCCACAGGCGCCGTAGGTAAACACTTAGCTAAAATTGTCGGGAGTTTGCGGCAGGGAGGATGGCTCTGACTATAGTCCTTTGCAGGGGTGTTTTGGGCGCGGCACCCTCCTCCTTATCGCAATTCTTCCACATAGTCATGTCATCGGATATGTTTTTGAGGAAACAAATTCATTTTTCCCTAAAAGGTATTTTTTTGAAAAATACTTACCGATGACATGACTCAGAGGACCCTCCCACCTGCCCCGCTTGCCGCTGGTGAGCAAAGTATACAGACTGGTTGGTCACCACGTGACTCGGAACCAGATGGGCAGGAACGGGAGACAACTCTCGGCCCCTCTAGGGGTTCACCGAGTGCCTCCCGGGTTGTGTGGTAGCACAACAGGTTCTTAGGCTAAAATTGGGTAAGTAGTAGACACTTCCACAGTCATATCATCGGTAAGTATTTTTTGAAAAAATAACTTTTAGAGAAAAATGAATATTTTAGTAAAACTTATTTCACACACTGGTGTATTCTGAAGGATAAGGGTTAACACTGCGGACACAGACTGTGTTTCTGAAATGGTTGCGAATTCCACACCAAAGAGCACCAGTCTTCCAAGGCACATGGGAAGAAAGTGGCGTCAGCAAGAAGCATAGATCCTCATGAGCCCTCACGACTGTGGAGGCTCATGAGGATCTATGTTGCTTGCTGTTGGATTGTGTTCACCATTTCTTGGCAGTGAAGGTGTTAAGAATGTAAACTTGTTGTATCATTAGGGTGGGAAACTTGGTGCATGGAAACAAACAAGAAAGACAAAGTCATTATAATGGCTCACGTGTATTACCTATATGTGACCTTAGCGACAATAAGTAAAGGGCTGGCTTCTTCACCAGCAAATTCCATGTTTTCTCAAAATGTAAGCATTTTACACACATCTGTCGACTCCCCCCCCCCCTTCCCCCCCCCCCTCCACAGCCCTTGACCTATGCGATGAGTCAACTAAATTAGTACACATAGGAAGATAGGAAGGTCTTATCATCAGCTACCGTTCTGCCAAATTTGATTGAAAAATTTGCAAAAATGTTGAAAATACCTACAAATTTATCAAACATTTGCTGGCCTCTTGTGACCCTTGACCTTTCCGAAGGGTCATTCAAATTAGTACACATAGATAGATCTTACCATTAGGTATCTCTGTACAAAATTTAAGTTTGAAGTTGTAAATAGTATTTGAAAAAAAACACATCTTTTGTCAAATATGGCTATATTGGGATTATTTCCGGAGCTCTTGTGACCCTTGACCTTTCCGAGGGATCAACCAAATTAGTATGCATAGAAAGGTCTTATCATTAGGTATCTCTGTACCAAGTTTGGGTTTGAAGTTGTGATTAGTACTTGAGAAAAAACATCTTTTGTCAAAATATGGCTATTTTGGACCTATTTCCTGAGCTCTTGTGACCCTTGACCTTTCCGAGGGCTCACCCAAATTAGTATGCATAGATAGGTCTTACCGTCAGGTATCTCTGCAGCAAGTTTGTGTTTGAAGTTGTGAACAGTATTTGAAAATATAGCTATTTTGGACCTATTTCATGAGGTCTTGTGACCCTTGACCTTTCGGAGGGATCAACTAAATTAGTATGCATAGAATGGTCTTACCATCAGGTATCATTGTACCAAGTTTGGGCTTGAAGTTGTGAATAGTATTTGAGAACAAATAAATTATGTCAAAATATATCTATTTTTGACCTATTTCCTGATCCCCTGTGACCTTGACCTTTGCAAGGTCACTCAAATTGGTATATTTAGAAAGATCTTGCCACAAAGTATCCTTGGGCCAAGTTTGAAGACTGTGGCATGAATAGTCTCCGAGAAAATGCCAACATTAAAGTTTACCACAGACGATAAGACGACGGACGGACGACCACTGGCCCAAAACATACTCACTTTTGCTTCGTACGTGAGCCAAAAATTTGGTCCCCTAGCACTTTATTCATATGCGGAGTTCACTGAATATTTCATCTGCCTCTGGCTGTACCTATATGGCAGACAATACACTTCATACCACATATATGCATCCTGAGGCAAAAGTATGCATCCACAATACATAAAAGACTGAAAGTTTTGGGCAATGGATCAGTCAACTTTTTAAGTTCCATTCCTGACAAATGTGCAATGTATCCCTTTGACTCCAGTAACTACATGTAACCAACTTTCATTCTATGGAATGGCACTTCCTGGGAGTCACGGGTTATGTAGAAGATTCTACACCTGTGTGGCTGTGGCAACTTGGAAGATTCTACAACCCATGTCAATACACTACGCAGTTATTGCCTCAAGCAGTATTTATGCACACACCTCAAACTAGCCTGGTGAGCTGCATGCACATCCCCATATATACATGTTTGACAAAAACAAATGCATCTTGTGAAAATTGACCTATGGTAACCTGGAAGTCAAAGTGAAGCTTTTCTTTCCAGACATTACTCGTGAATAAGGCTAAATAAACACAAGAAAGGCAAAGCCCTTATGGCTCATGTGTATCGACCGATCCAAACATGTCTGACAATAAGTAATAGGATGTCTTCTGCACTAACAAAATCAATGTTTTCTCAAAATTTAATCAGTTTTCACACATCTGTGAAACCCCGTGACCCTTGACCTTTGCGATGAGTCAACTAAATTAGGATATATAAGAAGGTCAAATCATCAGCTACCTTTGTGCCAAATTTGATTGAAAAGTTTGCAAAAATGTTGATAATAAGTACAATTATTGGCATTTTATACACATTTGTTGACCTCTTGTGACCTTTGACCTTCCAAGGGGTCATCCAAATTAGTATGCATAGATAGGTCTTACCATCAGGTATCTCTGTAGCAAGTTCGGGTTTCGAGTTGTAAATAGTAATTGAGAAAAAACATTTCTTGTCAAAATATGGCTATTTTTTTTAAACCTATTTCCTGAGCTCTTGCGACCCTTGACCTTTCCGAGGGGCCATCCAAATTAGCATGCATAGATAGGTCTTACCATCAGGTATCTCTGTAGCAAGTTTGGGTTTGAAGTTGTGAATATTACATCTTTTGTCAAAATATGGCTATTTTGAACCTATTTCTCGAGCTCTTGTGACCCTTGACCTTTCAGAGAGGGATCAACAAAATTAGTATGCATAGAAAGGTTCTTTGTACCAAGTTTGGGTTTAAAGTTGTGAAGAGTATTTGAGAAAAAACATTTTATTTTTTAAAATATGGTGATTTGGGATCTATTTCTTGAGCTCTTGTGATCCTTGGCCTTTCCGAGTGATCAACCAAATTAGTGTATGTATAAAGGTCTTACCATCAGGTACCTTTGTACCAAGTGTGGGTTTGAAGTTGTGAGTAGAATTTGAGAAAAAATAAATTATGTCTCAAAATAGCTATTTTTGATATATTTCCTGATCCCTTGTGACCTTGACCATTGTGAGAGGTCACTGACATTGGTATGTTTAGAAAGGTCTCGCCACAAAGTATCCTTGGGCCAAGTCTGAAGACTGTAGCTTGAATAGTCTCAGACAAAATGCCAACGTTTAAAGTTTACCATGGACGCGGCGGCCGGCCGGCCGACCACTGGCCCAGAACATATATTCAATTTTGCGTCGCACATAAGCCAAAAAAAAAAACAACTGTTGTCATCAGTGAAACAGTGCAAAAACTGTAATCACTGTATTAGAATAAGAAAGAATGTGCTGAAAAGGAAAACCGCGCAACAAAACGTTTAACCCCATTGACTGATACTGACGAGACCGCCTAGCAGAAAAAACACGCGTAAGCATGCACCTTTTCTACTGAGCAGTATCATCAGCAGCAGTCAAAGGGTTAAATGACAAATATTTCTGAATAGGTCTTCTGGTTCTTGACAGTCTGTCAATGTGCATACTGGTCTATAATTCTGAACCTTACTGCCATGAGTGATAAGTTCCAAAATCACAGATCAGCACACGGTTTATGTTCAAACACACACAGCACTCACTACACAAAAACCTACGCTGCTTACAAAAGTTGCACTAAGTAGAGGTCAATCCTAAATCAGAAGAACGTCAAAATTGCACGTTTCAACAAAAACAGTGGATGAAAAGCCATCGACAAACGTGATATCGCATGTTTATCCTGGCTTTTAATCCACTGTTGTGAAACTTCTATCAAACAGTTCAAAATGCCAAGAAATTCCAAACAAAGACTGCTGCATGTGAATAAGGAACACCATGCACATTTTTTTTCTCTCTAAAATCGTTTGAATCATAAAACAAACAGAACATGCCAATACCCAAAAACACTTCGCCCAAAGCCAAAATCTGCAGTCAGCTTAACATTGGAAGGATAAACATGAAATACAATCCAATATGATCCAATGTATTTACCTGTTATAATACGCCAACCTTTGTCAAATAAACAAGTTTGTTACGGGGATACGGTAACTGCAGAAATGGGGTATTTGGAATCGTTATTAACATTAGCAGAGTATAATGTAGTGTGAAAGCCAGGGAATGTGATGCATAAAAGGTATTGACCCTTTGGGTGTCCTGCAGGAATCATCGCGACTAAAACTGCTATCGACACCCAAAGGGTAAAAAAAAAAATGCATCCAGCTAATGATCAGCTGATGGACAAGCATCATTCAATCAATACATAAACTTATACCAGATTCATTCCTTGAGTAAGACTAAACACCTGTTTAGATCTCTAATTAGATGTCTACAATGCCCCAAATCACAAAATAGCACACATTTCTTTTTTAAGTAACCTTTTATTTATAAAAGGGACTTTTTAGGATGGGTCGCGGTGGGGCGAATTTAATAGCATGTCCATGATGTCAAAGGCGGGCAGGCTAAACCTCTAACAATTAAAGTAACAAGATAAAAATTACGTCATGTCTAGATACGCTAATCTCGCTGCTGATCGTACATTTGGTGCCAAACGCAGACACTGACATAATACTCTAAATATGACGTCATTCTCTCTTGCGCGTGCAGCTCTCTCTCTCTCTCACACACAAACATGCGTGCATCTCCAGGAGGAATAGATCTTCATGCGCCCTCCAGGCACATGAGGATCTATGCCTCTTGGAGATGTTTGGAGCGCGCGCGCGCACACACACATTGACGCACTTTCAGAAGAGCATGCAGGTGACCCATGTACTTAGTATATCATGTAGCTAGGTAAAGTCAACCTGCTTTCACACAAATTATAGCAAGACTGAAATTGTACCGTGAAGTTCTAGTTTTGTCACCATTTTCTCAAGCCTATGAAGCGAAAGTGAAACTCATATCACGCAAAATATAAAATTACGCACTAACACGCACACACACATTGACACACTTTCAGAAGAGCATGCAGATGACCCATGTACTTAGTATATCATATAGCTAGGTAAAGTCAACCTGCTTTCACACAAATTATATATAGCAAGACTGAAATTGTACCGTGAAGTTCTAGTTTTGTCACCATTTTCTCAAGCCTATGAAGCAAAAGTGAAACTCGTATCACGTAAAATATAAAATTACGTAAAACCTAAAACTTACGTCATGACAAATGACGTTTGACAAATCAATGACGCGTATGTCCTGCACCCCTTATGGAACTCACTGACGCATTGGCAGATCTGCGAGACTTTTTCAATATCAGAATCAGGCCAAAGACAAAAGGTAGAGACCACTGACAGCGAGGACAGCTCTCATACAGAAGGGACTTTGTGGGTTATGGTTCATCCCATCTTGTTTTCTCTACCTGCACTTTTCCTAAATGAATAAACCAAAACCCTGAGCGGAATATACTGAGGCATCAAGACAAATAGGTACAGAGCAACAGTTTAGTGATGTTCAAAGCTGTAAAAACAAGGTGTTAATAGTCCGTTGTATTCAGCCCTGTGAAGACTCAAAAACAACCCAGCAAGTCCATTTTAAAAAAACTCTTTTGAGACGTGTCGCAACCAGATCTGGATGCGACACATCTCGGAAGTGTTAAAAAGTGAGATTTTCATTGTATTACAAAGAAAATCTTGCTTTTCACAAAAATGGACTTGCCGTCTTCACAGGGCAGTATTGCTGAAGAAGGCAATATGAAATTATCAAGAGGAGGCATGCATGCTCTGTTACCTGAGCTTGCAGAGTGGTCTATACAAACATACAATTAAAACATCCATAAGACTGTCAGTTAATGGATCAAGAGAAAAATGTGAGAGTAAATGTTAAACAATAGGGTTGAGAGAAATTAGGCTATAAAGATATTTTGACACAAAATCGTTGACAAAAGATAAATAGAGAGAATAAAATGCTGGGGAAACAAGGCTAGAGCGTGCTGTCATCTAACCTCATCCTGCAATATATCTCCTAACTTAGGAACAAATTTGTTAAAAATTGAGTTTTTTTTTTTTTTTTTTTTTTTTTGGGGGTGGGGGGGGGGGTGGGGTGGGGAGGGGGAGGACTGAATGCTGACTACTATTTGGAATCAAACATAACAGTTCAAGAGTAGTGCCTGATTAGATTGGTGTCTGAAGGCACCAATCTAACCAGGCACTACTTTTGAGCTATCATGGCCGACTGGTCTCTCTCAACTTATGTTGACGGCGCGAGAGCAGTGGCTGACAAGCTGTAGATACGGCACTGTTTGCGTGGCAGTGCATTGACTTACCTGTGAGATATCCAGAGATGTTGGTGTCCGTGATAAACAGGTCATGCCGCTGGTCACGGTAATCCTTCCAAACTGTCGATTTGTCCAAGATTTCTGTCACCTACATACACAAAAACACAGAAACAGGTCATGAAATAAGAAAGAGGAAATGCTGTTCTCATTTTCAAAACAACGGCCCACTTCAATCACATCAAGCACACAAATTTCAGGAAAACTCTTAAAGATATAACAAAAAATAAAGCTGTCATTGACACTTGCATCTGATACTACTAATGTTAAAAAAAAAACAGGCATGCTGCATGTTAAGAACATGTAACTTTTTAGAAACCTTTATTTTCAAGATTCACATACATGCCCAGTGCACAAAAGGCCATCTGGCTGACGTCAGCTGCTGCTGGCTCGCGCACAGTTGTGCACAAGCCAATAGATGTTAACATCAGCCCATTCACCTTTGCTAGCTGAGTGTGCTGGTCTGTGACTCTGAACTTTTACAACTCTATTCCTCTTTCCAGAAAACAACACACCACCTTGTGAACAAAACAGACTGGCAATGGAAAACGATTCTCTAAATCTCACCCTTTCACCATGTGTCAAGCTTCGCTGCATGGCTTTCAGGGCTTTGACAATCTGTGCTTTTGTCGCGGCTGGGTTGTCCACTGCCTCCAGCCCACCCTCCAAGAGCCGGAGCAGGAAGGGAACAAGGTCGGATTTCAGTGCCTGAGATACCAGTTCATCCTCCCCCCTGTCAAACATTCGCGCCAACATCTCAGCAGCTAGTGCAATCATGTCACGACGAGCCTTCATCCCCATCTTGAGCGGCCCGATACAGTCGAACGTGGCCAGGCTCCGAACACACAGCTTGAAAAGTGGAAGACATGAGCAGATGAAACAGTGCTTCAAACTGTATCTTTGAGGTCTGGGGTCTTAGGGGACATGTGCACTAATAAAAGTCCCTCCACAGAAATAAATTAACTTTTACCAACTCATTAAGACTTGATGACAAACTAAGTTGGAAATGCACTGACCATGATGGTTCAAAGGTAGTCAGAAGTAAAGCACTAATCTTTACATGTCATGGTTGTGATTCATCTCCCGTTAGCCACATCAGAAAGTAAACATATGTTGGCTGTCGTTTGCTCTTTTTGTCACAATGATTCCGACAGGAATCATTGCGACAAAAAGCGCTACCAACAGCCAAAGTGTTTACAATGCCAACATCTGATTCAGTGCCATCATCTATCTATCTCCTGAATGATGCCATGACATAGACCTATAGTCATGGCATCATATGAAGGAAGTTCAAAATGTCAGCCTCAGGTCTATGAATTTGCTGGAGAGGCAGGTAATGTCATGTGATACTCAAGTGTGTGTATGGGTGCGTTTGCATGTGTGCGTGCGCGTGTGTTTGTGCGCGTGGTATAAGGTAGTGTCATCTCAGATTTTAAGCACGTTTTCTTTCTAGGTGGAAATTAACATTATAGATGGTTGTGATGTTATATATGTGCATATACTCGCTGTAATAGGTCAGCATGTTCTAGTCAGTCAAATGTATTTGTTTTATGTTCACATTTGTTTTTACGTCTGTTTTAAACATTCTGCTGCAAACAAATTTCCCATCTTGGGACAATAAAGGTATTTATATCATCTCGTTTTCCCCATTCATAATTTACTGTGAATATTTCTGACCCCTACTACCCCACCCTTATTACCCACCCCACCACCTCCAAATTTCCACCCTATCCTCTCCTGTTGCTATGCTATGCTATTATTGAAGGGACAAGGACTTCCAGCTGGCACTGATTTCGTCCGGGGGGGGGGGGGGGGGGGGGGGGGGGGCCAAGGGGTGGGGGGGGGGGGAGAAGGGGGTTTAGTTCTGTCTGTCGCTGGTGCCCGCGCATCGCTAGTTTTACAATCTTGCATCATGGCTGCCCGCGCCCTATGGGGGTTGAGTCGTAGAGGCGGGGGGGGGGGGGGGGGGGGGGGGGGGGGGGGGGGGGGGGGTTCTCCTTCGTTCCCGTCGTCAGTGACGGGTCGTTTGTTTAGATGTGTTGGATCAGGGGGTGTTTGTTAAGTAGTTGTATTGTCTGGTTTGCAGTGGTGTGCCAAGTGTCTGGGGTGGGGTTTATGAGACCTTCCAGTGTGAGAGGTGGGTTTAGTATGTCTTCTAGTCTAGCTCTGGCGTGGTTTATGGTAGGGCAGTCTAGGAGTATATGTTCTGTTGTGAGTGTGTGGCCGCATGTACATATGACTGGGTTGGGGTGGACCAGGTATCTCTCGCCCCCTAGTCTGATTCTTGTTAGTCGGGTTTGGTCTTTCCTTTTGCCTGAGAGTAGGATGGGTACGTTGTTTAGGACCCTCGTGAGGCCTTTACGTCTGCCTCTTTTTGCGTGATGAAATTCTTTATCCCATAGATTTTGGAAGGCTGGCCGGAGGGCGTATGACCTTTCGGCTGCCGACAGGGGTAGGTCGAGGAAGGTCGATTCTTGGTCGAGGCCTTTCTTCGCTATTTTATCTGCTTTCTCATTACCTGGGATCCCTACATGGGAGGGAACCCAAATGAACTTAATTTCCTGGCCTAATTCCGTGAGTTCCGCTACTCTGAGTCTAATAAGATATGTTAGGTCTTCTCGGGAGGAATCCAAGTTTTGGATCGCCTGGAGCGCTGATAGGGAGTCAGTGACTATAAGAATTTGTTTAGCTGCATTCAGGTCTGCTTTTATTACTTTGATGGCTCCTAGGATTGCCGTGAGTTCGGCTGTGAAGACCGCCGTGTGATCCGGTAATTTGATGGCTCTGTCCGATTTGTGAGGAAAGTGGATACCTAGTCCAGTTGCGTGTGTGCGTGGGTCGTGGGATCCATCTGTGTAGATGATGGTGTATTTATTGTACGTGGTTGTTCCTCTCCTGTTACAAAGTACAGTTGCATAAATACCCACCTCGTTGGATGCCAGCTGGTGCCCGATCTGTATAGCGGCTTTAGGGATGGCATTATTTGTCGTGTTGGACATGGCTGCAAACACCTTGTTAATGTAGCCTAGTTGTGGAATATGGTCCAGCATGGCTGGCTGAGTGGAACTCAGGCAAACCAGCGCCGTTGTTACTGTTTCTAGCATCTCACCCTGAAATACAACACACACAGACACAATACTTTAACACAGTCATCCAGATGGAAAGAGTGCACACAAAGTCATTGTCACAATCTCTAACCTTTCACCACGATATATGTGAAACAGGTGTTCAGACCAAGGGTAGGTTAGGTCAAGGGTAGTGTTTTCACCCATAGCATACTGAGGCTAAAAGCTTCAAATTTGTACACTGCCACATGCAAGCTACATTATGCACCTTTGTGTTTGTGTATGTATGTTTCTCTTGCCTACTTCCTAAGGTCCGGAGAAAGACATGGGTTATATAAGAGACCTGATGCATTCTTTATTGAGGATGCAGATGATCGTCTTGGTCTATACCTGTGTATTTCTCTGTGGGCTGGCCATTGGGTGCCTGATAGGCGGGGGCAGGGGATCTAACTGTTTGTCTGTCCAGCGCTGAGTAATTCCCGTTGGTTTGTGTACAAGATACATTATAGTACTTACAGATAAGGATATAGACCAATGGCTTCAGTTCAAGGGTGGTGCCAGAATAGCTTGGCGCCAAGCTATTCTGGCACTATTCTTGAACTATTTGAGTCAAACTTATTTCACAGACTGGTGTATTCCAAATGATAAGGGATAAGTCTTTACACACAGAGGCATGTGTTTTGTTTAGTACATCAACCATTGCCACAGGCATATAAAACATAAAGCAGGGGATCTAACTGTTGTCTGTCCAGCGCTGTGATTCTCCTTGGTTTGCATATAAAACATAGCATTTTTGAAAATTATTGATCATCAAAAAATGAACTGAAAAAAATTGGCACATGAAGATATAATGAACAATTATGCCAAACATTTTACTTTTATGTGAAAACTTGCCCCATGTGTGCTTATGAGATATCGTGCCACGTGTTTAAGAGTTAGCCTTAACTCTTAAACTCCCAGAACTAAATGACTTCCATTTTATAGAATGGAAGTCATTTAGTTCTGGGAGATTAAGAGTTAGCATAGCTTCAAACTGAAGGGAAATGAATCGCTTGCAACTAACCCTATGCAATAAGACCTTGAAAATCCCAAATCTACTCACATCGGGGTTGGTCATGCCAGTGAGCTGCCCCCACTTCTCCAGGAGCTCTGTGAGAAATTCTTTGGGGCGACGCAGCACCCAACCAGGGTTTGTGATGAAGAGGCGCAAGAAGACACCCCCCACCACCACCTCACCCTGCACATCTGAGTACACCACCGAGTAGTCCTCCCGCAGCGACCACTTGGCCTCGGTGTTCTCTCGCTGCTGCTGGAAATGGCTGAGGAACAAAAGTTTGGAGAAAGTACGTGATTATCAGTTTGAAAAACAAGGGATGTATTATGCCCATTATTCCTTAATCCTTCAACAGTTGGTAGCCATTTTTGTCGAGGTGATTCCTGCAAGGAATCACCTCAGCAAAAATGGCTACTGACAGCCAAAAGGTTAATCTCTTGTACATGCTGCCACTGTTACTGCTTACAGTACTAGTGGCTGTATGAACAAGCTGGTTAAGGTCTGGATTACAGGCACTCCCCAAATCAAAGGCTTCTCTCTTGCAGCCTCTCGCAATACCATGTGATGAAGAAAAGTGCACAATGTTACGTTTGTGGTTGTGTTACTTTTTTCATGAATATTAATGAGTCTTGGTTACGTTTTTTTTTCTGATTGGTTGAGTTGTATAGTTTGCGGGATTGTTCTGGAAATCTGTAATAGTATATAAGGGGGTGTTAGGGAGTTATGAGTGTGCATTGTATGGGAGACACAGTGTATCAGATTTGTGGATGCATTGTGCTGAGATTGCATCGTGAGAATAAAATATTGTTGGAACTGTTACTCCAGTGTGGTCTACAACCTTGTGCCGTGTGTGATGAGTTGCAACTGAGTGAAGTTTCTTTACAAGAACCCTACGTGAGTGCGTGTGGTGTGATTACATCATACTACGACTACCACGTAACACACATTGTACCCACGCTGCTGCCATTCAAAATCTTGCAGACTGATACACTGTTTTGAGGTTGCATGCTCACCTTTTCCTCAGTTTCTTGACGGTGTCACAGACTTTCTCTCTGGCCTCATCATTCCAGATCAGCTCCGGGTTCTCGTGTGAGCCTGCAGACAGAAAAATAATGGAATAAGTCCGCCATCCTAAAACCCATCCTCTTTCCAAAGCAAAAAGCGCCGACAACAAATGAACTTAGTGTAACCCCTTGACTCCCGAGAAAAAGTCAACACTATCCAACTACAAGAGACATAGATCCTCATGAGCCCCCGCAGTTGTGGGGGCTCATGAGAATCTATGCCTCTTGCCGACACCACTTTGAATCCATGTTCCTGGGATGGATGGGGCTCTTTGGCCTGGACTCTACCAAAGATATCCGAAACACAATCTGCTGCTAGTGACAGTAAGGGGGTTAACCCCTCTAGGGCATGCAGCCACTGGCACAGTTTACAGGACAGGTACCTGCATGCACAACAGGGTTAAACATATAAAACATGCCACTGCCCCTGACCTTCAAACATGTGAACGCTGGCCTCGGCCGAGTCCCGCATGGCGTCCATGAAGATTCCAGGTAGGAACTTGGTGAGGATGATGCGCACTTTGGGCCCCACCAGCTTGTCTGCCAGCATCTTTGCAAGGAGCTCTGCTGTCTTCTCTCGAACAGTTGGGTTTGTGGCATTGCAGAACAGGTCCAGCAGGTAGACCAGACCTCCTGTAGAATAGAAAAAAAGCATTATAGTCTCATTTATAGTGTAGTAGTGGGTAGTGTGAGAAACCAAAATGAATTTTTTTCTAAAATGTATTTTTTTGAAAAATACTTACCGATGGCATTACTATATGGAATACACTCTATAGCCTAACGATTTCAGCCCAAAGTTGTGTCCGCTACACAACTGGGGAGGAGACACCGGGGATCCAAGTATAGGAGCCCGGGTGGCCTCACCTTACCACCCTATCCCGGCATGCATGTGGCGAACTCACCTCAGTTTCACACTTAGCCAAAAACACTTAGCCAAGGAGGCAAGCGGGGAATGTGGGAGGGCCATCCGAGTAATGCCATCGGTAAGTTGTTTTTTTTAAAAGTACATATTAGAAAAAAAATTCATTTGTTTTTTCAAAATACATTACCGATGGCATTACTATATGAAAGAATAACGAAGAGGAGGGTGCCGACACCCAACCCCTTATACCCAACACCCTCCGCCAGCCCACAAGGAGCACTCCTGACGATTTCAGTTAAGAAGTGCCTATGGCGCCTGTGGAGGGAGTGCTGGGCCGCGGAGATGTAGCCCACCAAGACCAGGGAGTCATGCTGGCCGGATAGGTCGCGGAGGTAGAAGCGGGTGAAGTGCGTGTTGGGTTTCAGTTTGCGGCGCTTTGAGTCGATTCGCCCAAAAATTGAGAAAAAGCGCCTATATAATAACGGTATTATTATTATTATTATTATTATTATAAACACAGCTATAACATAAACACATAGCGGAGGCAACCAAGTGCACGGCGAGCGTGCACGGTTCCGCAAGGCCACGCAACCCGACATAAGCAACCTCTATTGAGCGTCCCAGGAAATCCTTTCTCACCATCCTCCTCTTGGTCAGGTGAGCTGTTGCTTTTTTTTTTTTTAAACCATCATGTAGCAGAGTGTGCTTAAGATCTACGGACCAATGAGCAAAGGACCCAGCCCGCGCCCACCATGCCGCTCTGCGGCACTTCTTTCTCTGCTTAAAGGACTAACTGTCAAGCTCCGTAAGAAAAAGATGCATATGACAGAGATACGACAGTACCGGCCTTCCTATTGGGACGCTCGTTGGCACATGTGAAGGAACCTTCGAAAAACTAGCCAAATTCACGGAACGTGTCACCACCCGGCGCGCAGAGCGTCGGTCGAGGACATGAAGCGAGGCCTTACCTTGCCGTGGCGAGAGGGACCGGGGAGAAACTTGAACGAAGGCCGTCAGCCACTGATTTATGAAGAAGCTGTAGCCTGTCCTGCGAGGCAGAAGTAGAAGGTCCCTTGTGCGCAGTGGGAGTCCCCATCAAGCAAAAGGGACCCAGCATGGCTCCCGTTGTCATCGTGCAGTCCCGGCTTGTGGCTGTCATCCAGTCCCCAAACTTCGTAGCCGACAAGGTTCACGAATTCTAGCAGGGAGGTGTCTTGTCCATCCCAAATGCACAAGCACTCCTGCCGACACGCGTATGAAGAATTCCAAATGTCTCCAAGAACAGGAAGTCCCTAAGCGGAACTGTGGAGTGTCAGCAGTCAGCCGAACGAGGCAGACGAGACAGAGCGACGCTGAGTTAGCCTTGTCCAAGGAACCACAGCGCCCACATGGCCAAAACTAGCACTGAACACTTGAAGTCAATCCAAGGCCAGCACGGCAAGCCTAGGCAAAGTCAACACCAGTAAGACCGGTCACAACTGTACACAGCCGAAGATCCAGTAGGTTGAACACGTCCGTTTGCGGTAAGCTAAGCGAACAAACTGGTATTACACCACCGCTCACGCCACCGGATGGGGAGTTAAGGGAGGCTACTCGGGTACCTGGCTAAGGCTACGGCGCCCTTGGGTCGCATCCGTTGTCGTGTAGGTACACAACAGAATTTTGGGCTGAAATGGTAAGCTAAGTGCACATTTCCTAGTAGTAATGTCATCAGTAATGTGTTTTTAGGAAACAATGTATTTTTCTCTAAAAGATATTTTTTAGCAAAATACCTACTGATGGCATTATTATAAGGAAAATATCCCTTAGCTTACCGATTTCAGTCCAAGACCCCTTTGTGTGTTCTTACACAACAAGGGATGCAACTCTAGGGAGTTGTAACCAAGGACCTGGGTAGTCTCCCCTCCCTCCATAAGGCCATGCGAGTAGTGTAGTCACGCCACTCTTACTCTTAGCGTACTGGCGGCAAGCGAGGCAGGTGGGAGGGCCCTTTGAGTAATGCCATCGGTAAGTATTTTTCGAAAAAATATCTTTTAGAGAAAAATACATTTGTTTCCTGAAAATACATACTGATGGCATTACTATAAGAAAGAATAGCGAAAAGGAGGAGGGTGCCGCCCAACAACCCTGCCATTGCAATAAACTTAGCTACGAGAGGCAACCTCCCGACGATTTCAGCTAAGTGTGACCTATGGCGTCTGAGGTGCCCGGAGGGAGTGTTGCGCTGCCGAGAGGTCTCCGACGAGGGCCAGTAAGTCTCGTCGGCCGGAGAGGTCTCGGCAACAGAAGCGGGCGAAGGTGGAGTCTGCTCAACACCCAACAGCCACTACAATGTCTCTGCCTGCGCAGGTGGGTCACATGCGAGGCTCTGCCTTGTGTGCCCGTATCTGCATTCTCTTAGCCCCCTCCGGGGAGAAATTTTCTTTCCTTGTATGTGGAGCGGATGACCCATCGCAACCAGGACGAAATCGTCTGGGCGAAATGTTAGCTCGGCCTGGGGCCAAGGGCAGGAAGCGGCAAGTGCGGCCGTTCCTTATGGCTTTCCTCTGTGCAGGTAAACTTTCCATGCTGGATCGGGTAATGCAGTCGGTACATCTAGGACCGGTCAACCTGTCAGCAGACGGAGACTCACCACTTGGCTTCGGCCAAGGGGAGTTATCTTTGGCCAAGACGTTGGGTTGGACAGGAGTGTCCTGAGCCATCGGCCCTGAACCGTAGCCGGGTCCACCGACCACGCGTGCAGCTCGCTAACTCTGGCCGCTGTGGCGAGGGCCAAGAGGTAGCAGGTCTTCCTGGTCACGTTCGGGAGGTGGACAAGGGAAGAGGTTCACGCCAATTGGAGTCAACCAGGGTAACATCCAAGGGAGATCCCGGCACAGAAGGAGAGAGCGAGTGGCAGGCCCAACTGCCAGTAAGTGTCGGTAACCATAGAGAGGTAGGCCCAACTGCCAGTAAGTGTCGGCAACCATAGAGAGGAAGTCTCTGATGGTGATTGGGGCCCGGGTCTGCTCTCTGAACCGCCACCAGAAAAAACTCAGCCAGCTGAGGCAGGTCAGCGTCCTGGGGGACATGCGCTCCGATGCATACCCGAACTCTAGGATCCTCCACTTCATCCGTCAAGTGGGCGTAAGGTCTACCGGCTGTAGCGGTCGCCTCCACTGCTGCATTGGAGAACCTCGTGCTGCGCGGTCTGGCCGCACCCCCGCCAAGTGTGAAACAGTAGTCTCTCCAGGCATGGGTGGAAGAGAGTCTGTCTGGGCTGCTTCAGCATCGTGCGAGACGTGGGAAGCCCGAGTGGAGGGTCCGAGGCGAGGCTCAAGCGGTCTGTCGTTCAGCACCTGTTCCCACTGACCGGGGCCACGAGGAGTAGGACTGTGTCGCATACCTGGATCTTGAGGAGGGCTTTGTGCACCAGCCCTGAGGGAGGATATGCATAGGCCCCGAGGCAATCCAGGAGACGGACAGAGCGTCCACTGTCCAGACGAGCAGATCCGGGATGGGCTTGACAAGAGCGGGAGCTGCTTCTTCCCTCTGGTCGCTGACAGGTCGAGCATGAGCATCTCCCAGTGCACACAGATCCTCTCGAAGAAGTCCGGACAGAGGGGCCACTAGGTGTGGAGGAGCTGACCCTGCCGAGAGAGGGCGCTCACGAAAACCGACAGGAGGGCCGAGATGCGCCGCTCCTGAGTGCAATTCCACAATCTCCACCCCACAGGAGAATCTGGTACAATAGCATGCAGAGTGATGGTGACCGTGTGCCGTCTTGCTGCTGGACACAGGCTACCACTGTCGTATAGGCGGATGGGATCAGGACTTCCTGGCTGTGGGCCGCGACCCCCCCCGTCGATTAGCACAATCCAGACGGCATTCAACTCCAGCCAGTGCAGAGCTAGTCACGGAGTTCCAACGGCCACTGACTTGAGAAGGAGCGGAACTCCATCCGTACAAGTGTTCTCCAGCTGACGAGGCTTGCGTCCGAGCCGAGCGAGAACTGCGGCAAAGAGGGGCGGGGGGGGGGGGGGGGGGGTGGTGGGGGGGGGGGTGGTTGAGTGGCACTCCCGTCCCCCCTGAAGACTGGTCGATCCAACTGTGAAGGAGAGGCCATAGCACCAGCGGAACTGGGAACAGAGCAGAGACATCTCATTATACAACGGCAAGACTGAATCACTTTGCGCTGGTTCCGACCACTCCCTTAGTCAGGTCCCACCAGGGGCCTCCCTCGTGGTTGGCGACAGTGAAATAACTTTTAGCCAGTCTGTACGTAATCTGGGAGTTCAGTTCGACTGCAGTATGTCCATGCACCATCACATTACTAATGTGTGCAGGACGGCGAACTTCCAGCTGCGAAGAATCAGCTCCATTATACCATTCATCACCCGGTCCACTACAGTTCATCTTATTTGCTCCCTTGTCCTTAGCCGCTTAGACTATTGTAACTCCCTTCTGGCAGGTGTCCCCCAGAAAGAACTCTCCTGTCTGCAGACAGTCCTCAACAATGCTGCCAGACTTGCTTTTGGCAAATCTAAAATGGACCATGTAACCCCCCTACTTCAGGAATTGCACTGGCTACCCATTCAGTTTAAGAGTCGAGTACAAGATTGCGGTCCTGGCTTTTCGCTGCTTTGATGGATCCCTACCGCCATACCTCTCATCCCTCCTCAACATCTATCAGCTCTCCCGTTCCCTTCGTTCCTGCTCTGAGAAGCGTTTCCGTGTCCCCAGCTTTTCCTCTAAGCGGTTTGGCTGCCGGACATACCAGTATCAAGCCCCTGTTGTCTGGAACTCACTTCCCCTACACCTCCGGAATGCTGAAAACATTGACGTCTTTAAGACCCAACTTAAAACCTACTTCTTTCAGCTTGCATACCATTAATCCACAGATTGTGTGTGCGTGTGTGTGATGATGGTTTGGTCTGCATACATATGGTTTTGTTATGTGTGTTTTAGTTGTATGTGCGTGCGTAGATTAGAAGTGCATAGATTAGACTTTTTTAAAGGTAGTGAGATTCTGCATATATATATTTTTTTGTAACGCGCTTAGAGCCCACTGCTCCTGGGGATTCAGCACGATATAAATGCTCTTTATTATTATTATTATACGCTCATTATATCCAGGAGCAGCAGCCAGGTCCTGGCCGGAACTGCATCGGCGAGAGAGACCTGAAGGTCAAGGACGCCAACTTTATGATCTGCGCTTCTGGTAGATGCACTCTGTTGAGGTCGGTCAAAAAGTCCCAGCTGAGGTGAATGCACCAGCGGGACGGACTAAGTCAGACTTCCCAAAGTTGACCAGGAACCCGAGCCGGTGACTAAGCGCTCGTAGCGCGTCCCTGTCCTCCTCTAGTGAGGTCGCATCCTGGATCGTGAGGAGCAGGTCATCAAGATAATAAGAGGTAGGGCTGGAGGAATCTGCCTGACTTTGGCCACTACAGTATCCATAATCCTCCTAAAGACCCCCGAGCTGAGGATGAGACCTAAGGGGGCGTGCTCGGAACTGGCCGACTCCTCCGCGGAACGAAGCCCAGGTAACGGCGAGATGCAGGGTGACTGGGGACGTGCGTGTACGCTTCTGAGGAGTCGAGACTGACAGCAAGTCCATAGGCTGCTGTGGGGCTCGTAAAGCTCTTGCCATTCATGTGGAAGGGGCGACAAAGAACTTGCTCCAGGCCGAAAGGTCTAGGACTGGTCGTCACTTGCCGCTGGCTTCGGAACCACGAAGCGGAGACTGTAGAAGGCCGTTAAGTCGTGGCGGGCTACTACCACCATGGCGGCCTTCTGAAGCAGAGCGGTGGTCTCTCCCTGAAGAGCGTCTGCCTCACACTGGTCGACAGCCTGCGCGTCCCGAGCGGGGAGCACCTCCGCAGGGGGGGGGGGGGGGGGGGGGGGGGGGAGGAGGAGGAGGAGTCAGTACGAAATCCGAAGGCCCTCTGAAATCATAGCGAGAATCCAAGCGACTTCCGGCAGCACAACCGCCACTTGTAGCCGTGCGAGTTGCATCCCTGAGGTAGTGACCGGCCGTCGCCTGACATCTATTGTGAGAGGACGGCTGGTGACAGTCCGGGTGGTGTGTCTGAAGCTCCATATGAGGCGACCCTCATCCTTGCGAGTGACTGGAAAGCGGGAGAAGTCTGCTCTGGAAGCACTAATCTACCGGTCCTTAGCCGAATCCGTTACCTCCTGCCTGGTGGATCTGAAAGCGTGGGGAAGCTGGGCAACTCTTCCGAACGGCTCCACGCCTCATAAGTCACAGCTTGCATACGGAACAACTTGGGGGGGATGAACCTTCGAACTGGCACGTCGCCTGCACCCCGCCGCTGGGTCCAACGCTGGAAGGGCCAACGAAGCTTGAGAGTGACCCACGTACCACACTTGTTGGCACTTGATGACGTCCGCTGCCACCAAGCGTCCGCAAGCCGCCCTTATCCTGTCACTTGCGCTGTCGCTGATGCTCATGCCAAAGGTCCTGAAAACCATCACTTAGCCAGGAAGGCCTTCCGCTTGAGAGGTGGTGAAGGCAGGCCTATCCTCTCTCTCCTCTCCTTCTTCATCCTTTCTTCTTCCGAGGATGCGTCCCCGTCCGTAGACTAGAATAGCATAGAAACACGCGCCGCCTCGTCCAAGGCACGAGAGTCTCGGCCCAAGGTGCATCTCCTGCCGAGTCGGGTGCGGGAGGGGTGTGGGGGTGGGACGTGGAAGAACTGTCTTGAAATACCAGGGCTGAAGCTGAGTCCTCCGGGAGAATACTAAGGGAGTCCCCGTCTCTGTCGACGCCACCGACGAAGCTGGAATGAAGCGGCGCCGAGAGTAGATCCCCCGTGGGGTCCAGCAGCACTCTTTCTGCGTCTCTCTTCCTTTATCCAACAGCACTTGGAGTTCCCCAGTCACCCATCCAAGCACTAACTGAGCCCAACGTTGCTTCACTTTGGTAAACCAACGAGAACCGGTGTTCAACGTGGCATGGCCGTAGTCTGAAATGGCCGTTGGCCGGAGAGCGAAGTGCCAGAAACTCAAGAGGAGCGCTGAATTCTGCCGCGCTCACCTGCACGCTTGCTCGCTGGTACCGAGAGGGATGTCTTCTCCTTCTGTCGTCCACACCGCCGTCGCCAGGCAATCTCTTTCTCTCTTCCCCCAACAAAGAATTGAAGGCCTGTACCCGTGTCGTCCCGAGCTAACCTCAGCGCTAGGAGGACTCCGTCGAGCGCTAGATGCGGCTGAAGGCTGGCATCGACTTTGGACTTCTGCCTGAGCTCGTCTCCTCAGTGAGCACTGTGTCTTGGCCATCCCCTCTGGAGGGCCATGCGGGACTGTATGCCACGACATCTGACTTCCTCCTGCGCTCGTCTCCTTGGTGTGCTCTGACTCTCGGTCATCCCGTCCAGAGGACCGTGTGAGAGTGGCTGTCTCGGTCATCCCTGCTGGAAGACCATGCGAGAATCTATGGACTCTCCTGGCCATCGCTACGTGAGGGCCAACGGGGATTGAGTCCTGCATCTGGCGTGAAGAATGTTCAACAATCTCCGAAGTCGCTTGCCAGAGCGGAGCTGTGGGGCTTGGTGGTGCGAGGTTTGCCAGAGGGTCCTGCGCCGCCCGGTCACTTGTCAACGGCCTGGTAGAGTCCCTGGACTTAGCTGAAGGCCGTCCCCGCCAATAGTTCCCCCAAGTAGGGACCACTTGTGCTCCTTCCACGTGGAGCATTCTTGCAGAGACGGGCAGAGGAGCCGCCGGAGCAGGGAAGACACAGCGTGTGCGAATCAGTCGGCCACTGGAAGCCCTACACTTCCTGTGTGTAATTGTGCACTGCAACACAAAGCACAAGCCATGAATACAACTGCATGGGGCCCACTAACGAACGGCCCCGTGAAAGGACTCGCAACACTGTCCGAGGCTAAGTCCAGCCTGAAATTCGTCAGTTTCCATGGGGTATGCCCACACCACCATAAATCAAGATGGTCTCCTCATAGGCATAACCTGAGGCCTTACCTCACCATCTTCTTAACCACTAGTCAAAACTTGCGAAGGTAGCGTAGCCATAGACGTAATCCAATCCAAACCAGGGGGCTGAAGCCGGTGAACCGCTCTCACGGGAAGCTAAGGGTAAGACTGGCGTGACTACACTACTCACGTGGCCTTATGGAGGGAGGGGAGACTACCCAGGTCCTTGGTTACAACTCCCTAGAGTTGCGTCCCTTTTTGTGTAAGACCACACAAAGCGGTCTTGGGCTGAAATCAGTAAGCTAAGGGATATTTTCCTTATAGTAATGACATCGGTACGGATTTTGAGGAAACAAATAAACTTCAAACACAACAGACTACAAGCAGATATTGATTGACCACGATAGTTCAAGGGTGGTGCCAGAATAGCTTGGCACCAAAAGACGCCAAGCTATTCTGGCTCCACCCTTGAACTAACATGGTGGATCTATCTCATAAACTGTTATGTAATCTTTACAGGACAAATTTCAGTTTTGGGAACTGCGACCCTAGGGCTTAATGTGATAGCGCACATTCTTGATCGCTCTTCAGTGAAAATCCACTCACCTTTGACCAACGCTTCCTTGACGATCTTGGTGTTGGACATGAGGGCGAACAACGTCTCCAGAGCCAGCACTTGACCAGCTACACAACAAAGTTTTACCCATCGTCTAAGTATTTGCACCACATTTATTTCTTAAACCACCTTTGTCATAATCATTTTTCACATGCACAAAAAAGTCAATCATATTAACAAGGAGACAAAAATAAAAGTTTTCTGAATGTGAAAAGTGAGAAGGCATTCCATATTCAAAGCACATAATGAACATAATGCTTCCCACTATAGAATCGTCTGCCAAGCACCTGATACAAGTTGTAGGAAATCAATGAATCCAAAATGGCCATGTTTTTCACATTGTTTTTCACTGTAAAATGCATATCTTGGCCATAAATGACCAAGATATGCATTTTACAGTGAAAAGCAATGTAAAAATATAATCAGACATGGAAACCATTGACAAAACCATGGATCATCCAGACTAGGGTGAAACACTTTGATCCAGAACACAATGGCAATCTGCAATCGACATACAGCAACTTACTCTGCTGTACACTGTAGAGAGCAAACAACAGATATCCTAGCACCTCAGCAGCAGCGATGTCTTTAACACACTCCTGATTCACAGTCACGCAGTTCAGCACCTGCGGAAAATGGACACCAAAACCATTATCAAACACTGCCAGAGCGCACTTTGGATATAGAAAAGTGCCAGGGGACCCATATGTTTCGTTGCTAAGTCTGAAGTTTGGAAGCTCATTTATAAGGTGGAAACACCATAGGCTTTTCCTTTTGCATAAGTAGCGTCTGAATTGTATGCTTGTTTGTCTATTTTGAAATATTAATAAATTGTGTTGTAACTGTCTTTTCTAAGTGTGTTTCTTTCTCTATTGGGTTCTTCTCTCTGTAGGCCTTGTTTGCTACCTAACATTGTTCAGTTTTCTTTGTAAAATTCATTTTTCTCTAAAAGGTATTTTTTCGAAAAATACTTACCGATGACATGACTACATGGGAATATCTACTTCTAGGCTCAATTTTAGCCTACTTGCCCGTTGTGTGCCCACACAACCCGAGAGGCACTCGGGGAACCCCCCAGAGGGGCCGAGAGTTATCTCCCCATACCTGCCTTACCAGATCCGGTCACGAGACCATTCAGTCTGATACTTCGCTCGAAAGCGGCAAGCGGGGCAGGCGGGAGGGTCATCCGAGTCATGTCATCGGTAAGTATTTTTCGAAAAAATACCTTTTAGAGAAAAATGAATTTATTTCCTCAAAAACATTACCGATGACATGACTACATGGGAGAATTGCGATGAGGAGGCGGGTGCCGCCCAAAACTCCCCCAGCAGAACAGCGCCGTTCTCCCCGTCGCACACTCCCGACAATTTTAGCGA
Organism: Semisulcospira habei; assembly: GCA_036245525.1. Lineage (NCBI taxonomy): Eukaryota > Metazoa > Mollusca > Gastropoda > Semisulcospiridae > Semisulcospira > Semisulcospira habei. The sequence goes on from BTPG01000008.1 coordinate 164,163,088, forward strand.
AGTGCATATCTACGGTGCCAGTGGCACCAGGAGGGAGTGTTGCGCGGCGGCGATGTCCCCCCACCAGTGCGAGATTCTCTCGCTGGCTAGCCAGGTCCCGGAGGTAGAAACGGGCAAAGACCGACTCGGTTTTCCAGCCCACGGCTGCCACGATGTCCTTGACAGCGCAGTTTCGATCAAACGTGATGCTCGTGGCCATAGCTCGTACCTCGTGTGCGTGAATGTGCAGCCTCTTCGCTCCCTGAGGGAGATCTCCTGATAAGCGGAGCGTATGACCCAGCGGAGCCAGGAAGATCGTCTGGGCTGTAATGTCACGCCAGTTGGGTCTTAGAGGTAGGAAGAGGCGCGACCGTCCCCTGAGGACGGGCCTAGATCGCCGCAGATAGATTTTAAGGGCGCGCCCGGGAACCTGTAGCCTGGTCTCCTGGGACCGGGGTCGGTCTCTCAGCGGCCTAATGGTGATCACCTGAGGCGGAGTTAAAGGAGACCTGTTCTTCGCCAGAAAGGCCGGGTCCGTGAGCAGCTGGACGGAGCCATCTGTTCGGAACTGCAGACCGGCAGGGCGTGCCGACAGCGCATGTAGCTCGCTCACACGTGAAGCGGTAGCAAGTGCCAGCCGGAAACAAGTCTTGCGTGCCCAGTCCGCGAGCTGGGCCAAAGGTAATGGTTCGAAGCGGGTGGAGTTCAACCACGTGAGCACCCAGGGTAGGTCCCAGCGAGGAATGAGCGAGCGGAGAGTCGGGCGCTGGATGCCGAAGTGTCCCATAAGGTCGGCTAGGTCCTTGCAGGCGCCCGGATCGGGTCGTCCCAGGTGACGATAGGTGTCCGCAATCATGGACAGGTAACCGCGTACCGTGATGAGGGCTAGGCCTGGGTCTCGGAAGAGCCAGAGAAAGAAGTCCGCCAGCGGAGGATGCGTCAGATCCGTGGGCGTAAGGCCATGATCGGTGCACCAGGAACAGAGGACTCGCCACTTCCCTCGTAGACTCGAAGGGTCGACAGTCTCCGGGCCGCAGCGATCGCCTCCATTGCTGCACCTGAGTAGACTCTAGCTCCGAGAGCTTGCCGCACAACCTCCAGGCGTGAAGGAGGAGACACTCCGGGCAGGGGTGGAACAGCGCCTGGCGCGGTTGCTTGAGCATGGCCCGCGGGGTGGGCAGCAGCAGGGGCGGGTCTGTGGCGAGGCTGAGCAGGTCGGTAGTCCAGGAGCGGTTCCAGACGAACGGCTGCGACCAACAGGAGGAACGCCGAACAGCCCCGAAGTTAGAGGAGGACTTAGGGAACGAGGATGGTAGAGGGACAGGTATAGGCCACAAGTCCGTCCCAGGGAATGGAGAGCGCATCGACAGCCCAGGCAAGGTGGTCGGGAATCGGGGAGACGAAGAGGGGAAGCTGGTGGTTCCACCTCGTGGCGACCAAGTCGACCTGGGGAGTCTCCCAGCGGGCGCAGATCATCCGAAAGATGTCCTGTCGCAGGGTCCATTCCGTGTGTAGGAGTTGGTCGTGGCGAGACCGAGAGTCGGCCAAGACATTCAGGCATCCGGGAACGTGCCGGGCTTGAAGGATAATGCTCCGGTCCTCGCACCAACGCATCTTCCTGTAGAGGAGCATACACAGGCCAGGGGAGCGTGTGCCACCTTGCTTCTGGATGTAAGCGACCACCGTCGTGTCGTCCGAAAGCACGAGAAGCTCCTGGTGTCTGAGGAGGTACTCCCCGGCCTGAAGGGCTCGCCAGGCGGCCTGCATCTCCAGCTAGTTGATGTGGGTGTGCGCCAAGTGTGAGGGCCAGGGGCCCGCCGACGCGAGGAACCGCGGTAGGAGGTGGGTCCCCCACCCCGAAAGGCTGGCATCGAAGCAAGGAGAGACCTGTGGAGGGGGAGAGGCTAAGGGAACTCCCGACGCTAGCCACGTAGGGTCGGTCCACCGACGCAGGCGGAGCATCTGGGACACTGGGACCGCGGTCGTCAAGTCTCCGGAAGACGTGAGCCAATGGAGAAGAAGATGCAGTTGAATTGGCCGGGAGTAGAGACGCCCTAGCGGGATAAGATCCACTGCGGCGTTCATCAAACCCAGCAACTGAAGCCAGACTCTGGCGGGGGCTGCCTCCTCCCGAGCTAACTGGTCGGCTAGATCCGCCATCTTCTTGATCCGGGGCGCCGGAAGGCGTACCGTGTTGAGGTTGGTAGCGAATTCCATACCCCGATGCACAACCCGGCGGGAGGGAGAGAGATCCGACTTGCCGTCGTCTACTAGAAAGCCCAGGTGTGCCAGGAGGTGCAGGAGAGCATCTCTGTCCGTGGCTAGCGCGGTCTCTGATTGGTTGCGCAACGGAGGTCGTCCAGGTAGTTCGACGTGGACTGGAGGAGGACTGTCGGGCTAAGGCGACTAAGGCGTCCATCCGCCGAGTAAAGACCCAGGGGCGGAGGTTGAGTCCGAACGGCAATCCTACCGAAGGCGCTCGAGCGGTGCGCACTAGTGTCCTGAACTGAAGTGGAACGGAAGGAGTCGGGGGCACGACCGAGTCGCGCAAGCTAGGGCTGACGTCTCTCCTGGCCAGACTCAGTGAGTAGGGCGCTACGCCGGCGTACAGATCCTCCAGAAGGATCAGCGGGCTTAACGGGGAGAGACGGGAGAGGAAGGCCAGTCACGTGGGACGGCACATGGCGGACTGCTGCAGGCCCGGGCTCAGTGAGGCGGGCGCTGTGCCGGCAAACAGACCTTCCGGAAGGGTCCGCGGGCGTGGCAGCAGTGGCAGTCCTCTGATCAGCCATCAAGTGACCTGAAAGTGGAACGGAGGGAGTCGGGGCGCGACCGTGTCGCGCAAGCTAAGGCTGACGCCTCTCTTGGCCAGACTCCGAGAGCAGGGCGCTATGCCAGCGTTCAGATCCTCTGGAAGGATCAGCGGGCTGTGGAGAGAGACGGGTGAGGAAGGCCAGTCAACGTGGGACGGCTCAGGGCAGACTGCTGCAGGCCGGGCTCATTGAGGCGGGCGCTCTGCCGGCAAGGCAGACCCTCCGGAAGGGTCAGCGGGCGTGGCAGCAGTGGCGGTCCTCTAGTCAGCCAGCAACACCGAGTCCCAACGGGAATCCTTTCCGTGATGTCAGGGCGGGAAAGGGTGGTCTGCACTGTAAGGGCTGCCGAAGAATCAACCGGAGCCGGAAGTGAGGAAGCAGGCAGGGGCCGCTCTCTTGCCAACAGCACTTGGTGCTCCCAGGCGGTCACCCCTCCAAGTACTAACCGAGCCCGACGTTGCTTAACTTCGGTGATCAGACGAGAACCGGTGTATTCAACTTGGTATAGCCGTTGGCCGGCGGTACAGGCCCCCGCGGTCCGACCAAACGTGTCCGGCCAAGTCGCACAGACATCACGAGGAACGAACCGCAGACCCGTAGAGACTGAGTCGCCGAACAGCAAGGGTCCACCCAAGGGGGCACGGTGAAGTTGCGCTCGCAGGTCCGGCGGCAACGTACTGCAGGGGCGGAGCAGGGCATCTCGACGCATGAGGTCGCAGTTGGCTGAAGCCACCATCGCGTTGACCGAGGAATGGTAGGCGGCGCAGTTGGCGGTCTCCGCGAGGACCAGCAGGTCTCCTAGGAGGGGAGAGATGGAAAGATGCCAGGATACCTCCACCCGACGACCCAAGGCTTGAGTGAGGAGCTCCATAACACCCGAGCAGGGTAAGGAGTTTCGGACCAAGGTCGCTGTCTTGTCCAGGCCCCGCGGCGGGGACCGCCGCAGCAGAGTCAGACCGCCGGCTAGCGACACCGCCGAAGGGTCCAGCGTAGGCAGAGGGATGGAGAAGGCTAGGAGAGTCCAACATACCAGTCCCGCCGAAACAAGATGTCTAAATCCGCGGGCCAGCGACGGTCGGAGAAGAAGACCGGATCCTGGGACGTGGCGAGCTGTAGGTGCGACAAAGATGTCTCGAAGACCCTTAAAGCCGGGCGGTTGGGGAAGCGACTTACACCTCTTGACCTGCCTCTCCGCGTCAACGAAGGCGGCGACCTTCCTCTTCAGCGGTGGGGAAGCTGGGCAGGCGTCTGCCGGCAGCGTCACGGCCACGATCCTGGCGGCTTCAACCGGAGCTATAAGCGTCTCTGACTGGGAAGAAGACGGGAGCGCCGAGGGGGAAACATCCTCGAGGGCCGCGTGCGAGGTCGAGCGATCCTCCTCGTCCAACAGAGCCGAGACAGAGACTTCGGGTAGCAGGCTGAGCGCATCGTCCTGCAGGGGGCGTCGAGAATCCCGCTGACAGCGCTCGCGAGGCAAGCGAGAGCGCGGGCGTCTGGAGGAGGAACGGTGCGGATCAGAGTCGCGGCTGCGTCGCGACGGACGGTGCTGACGTCTCTCCGGGCCCTACTCCGGAAGTAGGCCACTATGCCGGCAAGGCGATCCTCCGGAAGGATCAGCGGGCCTGGTGCGGGGAGAGTGGTGAGGACGGCTCGTCAACGACGGACGGCTCGAGGCCGACTGCTGCTGGTCACTCTCAGTGAGACGTGCGCTAAGCCGGCAAACAGACCCTCCGGAAGGGTCAGCGGGCGTGGCAGCAGTGGCGGTCCTGTGGTCAGACAAAAACCGCGAACCCCGACGAGGGGACCGTTCCGTGCGGGAGTGGCCGAGGAAACAGCCAGGGCGGCCAACCTGTCAAAGGGCGCTGAACGCTCGTAAGCCGGGCGGGAACGCTCTCGGCGGAACAAGGGCCAAGGTCCGCCCACAGAACCTCCGGCCAGGCCGCACCCAGCTTACACTTTGGTATTAGTTTCCGTCCACTTAATCAAATTTCAAATACAACGATTTTGAATTTCCAAAACTACAGCAGCTCGCCTGAGCTCGCCCTTAGCACCACGTGAAAGTTCTGTGTTTACGTTCCGTGTGTGAGTGAGTGCGCGTGACTCACGTGAGCGCGCTTGTTGGGCTCAGTCCGCGGCGGCGCCTTGAGCCGATTTTCAATTGGGATAAAGCGCCTATTTAAAGCGCTGATTATTATTATTATTATTATTATTATTACAGTCCGAGGAACCACCCGAACGCGGTAGGCAGACAGAGTGAGTGTCCGTCGGCCACCTAAAGTCACCGCACCGGGAGCACAACGACATTATCTAAGCGTAAGCGGGCTCCCGGTGAAAGTGCAAAGGGGCACTCTCGGAGGGCTAACGGGGCTTTAAACGGGCTAACACACACACGGAGCCCAAGGCCCACGTTCAAAACGGGCGCGACACGGCAACAGCCGACCGTGAGCTAATCAGGCACTACGCACTGAAACGAACCACCAAGCAAAAAGCAGGGAAGCACCCACAGGCAGCCGGCTCTCAGCCCGAGGGACGGCCGAGGGAACTACCGCTACCTTACCTCTGCAACGAAGGGAAGGGGGGAAAGGGCAGTCAAACCGCCGTCCACAGAAGCAGAAGAATCCCCGCAAGCGGCCCAACGAAGCAGGAAGAGAAGGCCAGGTAGAAGGCAGGGTAGAAGCGGGCGCAGAGCACACGAAGTCGGCAACAAGCGTCGGTAGGCAGAAGACCGGTCGAGGCAGCGAGAGCGCAGGCCAGACACGTCCTCTCTCCACGAGCGAAGTAGAAAGACTGGATGGTCTCGTGACCGGATCTGGTAAGGCAGGTATGGGGAGATAACTCTCGGCCCCTCTGGGGGGTTCCCCGAGTGCCTCTCGGGTTGTGTGGGCACACAACGGGCAAGTAGGCTAAAATTGAGCCTAGAAGTAGATATTCCCATGTAGTCATGTCATCGGTAATGTTTTTGAGGAAATAATAGAGACTGTTTAATTCCACTCACTCAGCCCTAAGACTGACTCCCCTGGATTTCATTCATTCTTGTCAATACACTGTATGTACTTGTTCAAGAGCCATGCCTCCGCCCCCCCCCCCACCCCACCCCCCACCTGCACACACACATACACACCCTCCACACACACGTACACACCCACAAAGTGAGCCCATTACATTTCAAAAAGAAGGGAAGATAATAACAATAAACAGACTGAGAGACTGACCTCCAGTGTAAACTGCTGCATGCGCCCACACTCTTCCAGTCTTAACAAGGCAAACAGCAGCTTGAAGTGGCCAATACACTGGATCTCAACACCTGCACACAACAATAGGTATAAAAATATACATAGGCAAAGATAAAGACATACACATGTTGTAAACAGAACAAAACACAGGAGGCAACGTGCAAGGCACAAATCTGAATCGGACCTGCGTACTAAAGTTTCATTCAGTCACGTCCTAGTATCACATCATAATTATGTTGACTATACTCTGAGAACAGCAGCTGACCTCCTCTCATGAAGACCGACAAACATCTGTTTCCTGGAGATTACTTTTGAATGAGTGAGCTGTTAAAATGAATTTTTTTCTAAAATGAATTTTTTGGAAAAATACTTACCGATGGCATTACTATATGGAATACACTCTATAGCCTATCGATTTCAGCCCAAAGTTGTGTCCCCTACACAACTGGGGAGGAGACACCAGGGATCCAGACATAGGAGCCCCGGGTGGCCTCCCCTTACCACCCTATCCCGGCATGCGCGGGGCGACAGTTCACCAGTTTGCACACTTAGCCAATCACATAGTCAGGGAGGCAAGCGGGGCAGGTGGGAGGGCCGTCCGAGTAATGCCATCGGTAAGTATTTTTCAAAAAACATACCGATGGCATTTCACACTTAGCCAACAGAGGCAAGCGGGGCAGGTGCTAGGGCCATCCGAGTAATGACATCGGTAAGTATTTTTTTTTTTTAAATGAATTTTTTTTCTAAAATGTATTTTTTTGAAAAATACTTACCGATGGCATTACTATGTGGAATACACTCTATAGCCTAACGATTTCAGCCCAAAGTTGTGTCCTCTACACAACCGGGGAGGAGACACCGGGGATCCAAGTACAGGAACCCGGGTGGCCTCCCCCTATCACCCTATCCCGGCATGCGCGGGGCGACAGTTCACCAGTTTGCACACTTAGCCAATCACATAGTCAGGGAGGCAAGCGGGGCAGGTGGGAGGGCCGTCCGAGTAATGCCATCGGTAAGTATTTTTCAAAAAAATACATTTTAGAAAAAAAATTCATTTGTTTTTTTTTCAAAATACATTACCGATGGCATTACTATGTGGAAGAATGGCAAATAGGAGGTGGGTGCCGACACAAAACCCCCCCTAACATAACGCTCCCCAAAGGCCCACTAAGGAGCACTCCCGACGATTTCAGCAAAGACGTACCTACGGCGCCAGAGGTGCGCGGAGGGAGTGCTGGGCCGTGGAGATGTCGCCCACCATGGCCAGGGAGTCACGCTGGCCGGATAGGTCTCGGAGGTAGAAGCGGGCGAAGGTGGAGTCTGTCCGCCAGCCCACCGCTGTAACAATGTCTTTAACTGAGCAGTTGTGTTCAAGTGCCACGCTGGTGGCCACTGCTCGAACCTCATGCGCCCGGATCTGCAAAAGTCTATCCCCGTTAGGGGAGAGGTCCTGGTATGCTGACCGAATCACCCACCGCAGCCAGGACGAAACTGTCTGGGCCGATATATCTGGCCTGCCTGGAGCCAGCGGTAGGAAGAGGCGGGAGCGCCCGAGCCGGCGCGGCTTTGAGCGACGCAGGTAAATCTTCAGTGCCCGGACCGGGTCCTGTTGACGTGCGGCGCGGGATTGGTCCGTACCTCTTAGCGAACGCACGGTCAGTATCTGGGGTGCGGCCGATGGAAGCCTGTTCTTTGCTAGAAAGGCCAGATCAGTGAGTAGCTGTGCTGAGTCATCTGCTCGAAACTGCAAGCACGCGGGTCGTGCCAAAAGTGCGTGAAGCTCACTCACACGAGAAGCCGTGGCAAGGGCCAAGAGGAAAACCGTTTTCCGGGTCAGGTCGGCGAACCATGCCAAGGGCAGGGGTTCAAAACGGTCCGTATTTAGCCATGTCAGTACCCAGGCGAGGTCCCACCGAGGTATGAGAGAACGGGAGACCGGGCGTCGGAGGTCAAAATGAGCCAACAGATCCGTAAGGTCTCTGCAAGTCCCCGGATCCGGGAGGCCGAGGTGGCGGTAAGTGTCTGCGATCATGGAGCGATAGCCCTTGATGGTGATGGGAGCTAGGCCTTGATCTTCGAAGAGCCAGAGGAAAAAATTCGCCAGTTGGGGAGTCGTCAGATTCGTGGAGGGGAGTCGGTGGGCGGAGCACCATGACTGGAAGACCCTCCACTTGCCTTCGTACACATTTCTGGGTGGACAGTCTGCGGGCTCCTGCAATCGCCGCCACTGCCGCATCCGAGAAACCTCTAGCGCCAAGGGCTTGCCGGACAACCTCCAGGTGGGAAGAGAGCCTGGCGGGGCTTGAGCATCGTGGGTGGGGAGGGGAGCTCCAGGGGCGGATCCGTAGCCAGTGCGAGCAGGTCCGTGGTCCAGCTCTTGTTCCAATTGAAGGGGGCCACCAATAAGAGAATCGCTGAGCATCCCAGAAGCTTCCGCAGGATCTTCAGCACCAGCACCGACGGAGGGTAAGCATAAGCGATCAGACCGTCCCAAGGGATGGAGAGTGCGTCCACCGCCCAAGCGAGGGGATCCGGGACTGGAGAGACGTAAACCGGCAGCTGGTTGTTCCATCTGGTGGCAAACAGGTCGACCAACGGCGTCTCCCACTGTGAGCAGATCAGTCGAAAGACGTCCGTGCGAAGGGTCCACTCGGTGTGGAGAAGCTGTCCTCGGCGGGAAAGCGCGTCTGCTATCACGTTCAGGTGGCCCGGGATGTGGCGGGCCCGAAGGATAATGCCCCGATCCCTGCACCAGAGGAGTAGATGGTAAAGGAGAATGCACAGGGAGGGGGAGCGAGTGCCACCCTGGTTCTGGATATAGGCCACCACCGTCGAGTTGTCCGAAAGAACGAGGACCTCCTGATTGGTCAGAGTCTCCTGCCAAGTGTCGAGGGCCATCCCAATCGCCTTCAACTCCAGCCAGTTGATGTGTTTGTCCGCAAAGGTCCGAGGCCAAAGGCCCGAGGCCGAGACAAAGTCCGGTAACAGGTGAGCCCCCCAACCGGAAAGGCTCACGTCGGTGCAGAGTGACCAAGGGGGCGAAGGGGTGTGCAGGGATATGCCCATCGCCAGCCACGCTAGATCCGCCCACCTCTGCAAGTGTGGGAGGACCAGCGGGGTAACCAGAACCGAATCCGTCAGGACGTCAGTCGAAGGGCGCCAGTGAAGGAGGAGGTGTAGTTGCAGCGGCCGAGAGTAGAGCCTGCCGAGGGGCAACAAATCCACTGCGGAGCTGAGTAGACCCAGGAGCTGAAGCCAGACCCTGGCCACGAAGGAGACCCCATGCACCATCTGACGAGCAAGGTCGGCTATCTTCTGCCTCCACACCAAAGATAGGCGGACCAGGTTGAGGTCGGTCAGGAATTCCATCCCTAAGTGTATGAATCGGCGCGAGGGGGTGAGGTCCGACTTGCCCGGGTTGACCAAGGACCCGAGGCGGTGAAGAAGAGAAAGTAGGACGTCACCCCCTCGCGCTGATTCATGCACTGTACCTAACACCCTCCGCCAGCCCACAAGGTGCACTCCTGACGATTTCAGTTAAGAAGTGCCTGTGGCGCGCGGAGGGAGTGCTGGGCCGCGGAGAAGTCGCCCACCATGGCCAGGGAGTCACGCTGGCCAGATAGGTCGTGGAGGTAGAAGCGGGCGAAGGTGGAGTCTGCACGCCCGCCTACCGCCGTACCAATGTCTTTAACCGAGCAGATGTGGTCAAAGGCAGCACTGGGGGCTACTGCCCATACTTCATGCGCCTGGATCTGTAACCGTATATCCCCGTCCTGGGTGAGGTCTTGGTAGATCAATGAGCCACCCACCGCATCCAGGATGAACTGTCTGGGGCGAGATACCCGGCCTGCCTGGGGAAAGTGGTAGGAAGAGGCGGGCACGCCCTAGACAGTGTGGCTTTGAGCGACGCAGGAATTCTGCAGTGCTCGGACTTGGTCCTGTTGACGCGACCCGTGGGGCCGGCCATCCCTCTGAGTGGATGGACGGTCAGCATCTGCTGGGGCGCAGCCGAGAGAGGCCGGTCCTTGGCCAAAAGGACGGGTCGGTGAGAAGTTGCGCTGAGCCATCGGCTCGAACTGTAAATACATGGGGCATACCAAGAGCGCATGATGCTCGCCCATGCGGGCGCCGTGGAAAGCGCCAGGAGGAAACACGTTTCCGGGTCGGGTCGGCGAACCGTGCCAAGGGCAGGGGTTCGAGGCGGTCCGTATTTAGCCACGTCAGTACCCAGGTGAGGTCCCACTGAGGTAAGAGAGAACGGGAGACAGGACGTCGGAGTTCAAAGTGAGCCAACAGGTCTGAGGGTCTTTGCAAGGGCCGGATCCGGTAGGCCCAGGTGGCGGTAAGTGTCTGCGATCATGGCGCGGTAACCCTTGACAGTAATAGGTGCTAAGCCTTGGCCGTTGAAGAGCCATAGGAGGAAATCCGCCGGATGAGGGGTAGTTAGGCTCGTGGGGGTAGTCACTGGGTGGCGCGCCCCGACTGGAAGACCCTCCACGTGCCTTTGTACGCATTTCTGGTAGACAGTCTGCGGACTGCTGCAACCGCCGCCACTGCCACACACGAGAAACCTCGAGCGGCGAGGGTTTGCTGGACAACCTCCAGGCATGAAAGAGAAGGTGCTCCGGACATGGGTGGAAGAGTTCTAGGGGCGGGTCCGTCGCTATAGCGAGCAGATCCGTGGTCCAGCTCATGGTCCAAATGAAGGGGGCCACCAGGAAGAGAACCGTGGAGCTTCCCAGAAGTTTCTGCAGGATCTTCGGCACCAGCACAGATGGGGGGGTAGGCCTACGAGATCAGTCCGTCCCAAGGAATGGAGCGCGCGTCTATCTACCGCCCAAGAGAGAGGGTCCGGGACTAGAGAGACAAACAGCGGGAGCTGGTTGTTCCATCTGGTGGCAAACAGGTCGACTAGCGACGTCTCCCACTGCGAGCAGATCAGGCGAAAGAAGTCTGGGCGCAGGGACCACTTGGTGTGGAGAAGCTGTCCGCGGCGGGACAGGGCGTCTGCAACCACGTTCAGATGGCCCGGGAAGTGGCAGGCTCGAAGAGCAATGCCCCGGTCCCTGCACCAGAGTAGGAGATGGTAAAGGAGGATACACAGGGAGGGCGAGCGAGTGCCCCCGTGGTTCTGTAAATAGGGCACCACTATTGAGTTGTCCTATAGAACGAGGACCCCCTGGTTGGTCAGCGTCTCTGGTCCAGCGTTAAGGGCCATCCAAACCGCCGTCTGCGAAGTCCCAAGGACACAGGCCCAAGGCCAAGACAAATCCGGTAACAGGTGTGCGCCCCAGCCAGACTGGCTCGCATCGGTGCAGCGTGACCACCGGGGCGGAGGAGAGTGCAGGGGCATGCCCGTCGACACCACGCGAGATCCGCCCACCTCCGGAGGTGGGGGCGGGACAGCGGGGTAACCGGAACCGGATCCGTCAGGGCGCCAGTGGAGGGGTGCCAGTGTTGGAGGAGGTGTAGCTGCAGCGGGTGAGCATAGAGCTGGCCGAAGCGTAACGAGTCCGCAGCCGCGCTGAGCAGTCCCAGGAGCTGAAGCCAGGTCCTGGCTTTAAAGGAGAATCCTAACTCCATACGCCGAGCGAGTTCGGCAATCTTCTGCCGCTGCGCCAAGGGCAGGTGGACCAGGTTGAAGTCGGTCAGGAATTCCATCCCTAAGAGCAGGAACAGCGCGAAGGGGTGAGATCTGACTTGACTAAGAACCCGAGGCTGCGAAGGAGAGAACACAGGCGTCTATGTCCTCTCGAGAGTCGCGGCGACTAGGTTGCACAGCAGCAAGTCGACCGGGTAGTAGGAGGATGGACTCAGCGATCGCTGGCGGAAGCTGGCCATCACCGCGTCGAGGAGCTTTGTGAAAACCCAAGGACGGATGTTGAGGCCGAAGAGGAGAGCTCGGAACTGGTAGACAATTCCGCCAAAGGCAACACGTAGGTACCGGCGTGAAGACGGATGAATCGGCACGTGAAGAACGTGTTTGAAGGATCGAGGCTGATAGCGAAGTCCATCAGCCGGACGGCTGCATGGAGAGTCCTGGCTGTCTCCATCCGAAAGTGAGGCGCTGAAAGAACTTGTTTAGCGCCGACAGGTCGATGACTGGGCGCCACTTGACCCCTGGCTTGAGGCCGACAAAGAGGCAGCTGTAGAACGCCGGCGAGTCGTGTCGGGAGACTACTTCTGTCGCTGCTTTGTTGAGCAAGGCCTTCACCTCTCCGTGCAGAGCGTCTGCCTTGAGCCGTATGTGTGGAGCCTGGGTCCACAAGGGGGACCGGCGTAAAGGTGGAGGTGACTGGAACAACAGCTGCAGGCCTGAGGAACCAGTCGAGATGAGCCAAGGGTCGTCTGGGAACAGCAATCTCCAGTGGTCGTCGAAGAGGGCCAGCCGACTGCAGGGGCAACCCACAGCCGAGCAGGAAGCGCGAAGACGAGACAAAGAGGAGCCCATGGCAGGCCGAGGCCACAACTTAAGACGCTTCCTTCACCGACTGCCAGTGTCCCCGAACAGCTTTGAACCTCCGAGCGGGGCCTGGCGAAACTGAGACTTCACAGTCTTGGGGAGATCCGAGCAGAGTCGCAGGAGAGATCCCCACCGCCAGAGGTCACAGTTGGCGGCCGCCGCCATGGCGTTGGTTGAGGAATGGTAGGCGGCCCGGTTAGCAGCTACCAGGAAGGACTGGACGTTGCGGAGCGGGGACGAGGCTACCAGGTCCCAAGCGTCCTCTAGACGTTGCAGCACCGCTTGTGCAGCCAACTCCAGGAACCCGGAGCAAGCTAGCGAGTTCCAAACTAAGGAAGCAATCCCGTCAAGCGGGCGAGGCCAAGCATTCTGGACTACCCTGTGCCCACCCACCTGGCTGATGGCTGCCGCATCCACCGAAAGAAGAGGGACGGCGAAGGCTTGGGAGTGTCCAGCGTAACAGCCTGGTGGAATCTCCTGTTAATCCCCACTGGCCACCGCGAATCTGTGAAAAACCCACCATCGCTAAAGGTGTCCTGGCGGGAGGAAGTTCAAGATAAGACGGGAGGCCTCTCCCAAAGCACGAACCGTCTGTGAGCCGAGCGAAGGACCGACATCCTTTGAAGAGGAGGAGACCGACGAAACAGCTGAGAGGCGGTCGGGAGACCCGGAGGGTGAGTCCCGCAGGATGATGGCTGAAGCCGAATCTGCTGGATGTAGGCTGAGTAAGTCAGGGTCTACGTCCAAAGACCGCCTATCATGCGAAGCCACACGGAGGGGCGACCAGCTCCGAGAATGCTGGTCCGCCGAAGGAGACTGGCGAGGGCGCATGCGTAGGATAGGCGGAGCCACCCGCGAAGCCCGCCCGGAGGGGCGTCGCGGGGAAAGAGGGACTGCGGTCGAACGACGGTCAAGCGAGCTTGGCTCTGGAAGCCCCCTACTCGCAGAACGTGAGGGGAGGGGGGGGGGGCTGCTAATGTCGGGGACGACGCAAGGACGGAGAGGGGATCGCGGGTGCCGGGGACCGCGCTCCGAAAGTAAGAGGGGAGGCGGAAGGGGAACCCTGGCTCCCCAAGCCTGCTCGGGGAACGCGAGCGGGAAGGGGGCCTATCAGCGACGCTGCGGATCCGGTCCTGAGAGTTAGTGTCTGATTCACACTGGGCCCGCCTGGAAAGTTTGGGGCGGGGGGGGGGGGGGGGGGTGGGGGGGGGGGTGGGGGGGGGGGGGTGGGGGGACAGTAAGGTGTCTCGCCAAGCCTGCTCAGGCAGTACGGAGTGGGGAGGGGACAAATTTTGGGCACACAGTCCCCGCTCAGAAGCCTCGGAGCATGGGGGATGCGTGTCAAAGTCTCACCCAGCCCGCCTGGTCAATACGGGGCGGGGGGGGGGGGGGGGGGGACAGTAAAGTGTCTCGCCAGGCCCGCTCAGGCAATTCGGAGCGGGGAGGGGACAGAAACTGGACACGCGACCCCTGCTCAGAAGCCTCAGAGCGTGGGGGGCGCGTGTCAAAGTCACACCGGACCCACCTGGTCAATACACGGCGGGGGGGGGGGGACAGTAAAGTGTCTCGCCAGGCCCGCTCAGGCAATTCGGAGCGGGGAGGGGACAGAAATTGGACACGCGACCCCTGCTCAGAAGCCTCAGAGCGTGGGGGGCGCGTGTCAAAGTCACACCGGACCCACCTGGTCAATACACGGCAGGTGGGGGGGGGGGGGACAGTAAAGTGTCTCGCCAGGCCCGCTCAGGCAATTCGGAGTGGGGAGGGGACAAAAATTGGGCACGTGACCCCTGCTCAGAAGCCTCGGAGCGTGGGGGGCGCGTGTCAAAGTCACACCGGGCCTGCCTGGTCAATATGGGGCGGGGGGGGGGGGGGGGGGGGGGGGGGGGGGGGACGTAAATGTAGCTCGCCGGGCCTGCTCGGATGATTCGAAGCAGGTGGGCAGCGCCTCTATGGGCCTCGAGTCACGCTCAGATGTCTCGGAGCATGAGGGAGAGCCTCTCTTCCTACATCTTTTCTCTTTCTTATTACGTTTGCGCTCGTCACGCCAGGCCCACTCGGGAGAAACGGAGCGGGGGGGGGGGGGGGGGGGGGGGGGGGGGGCTCAGCTCGCCTAGCCTGCTCGGGCAATTTGGAGCGGGAGCAGGGGGGGGGGGAGAGCAGACTCAAGCCACGTACAGAGGTAACGGAGCATGGGGAGCGTGACTCTGATACTCGCCTGCCCTGCTCGGAAGACTCGGAGCGGGGACGGAGTTCCTGCGCGGTTACAGTAAACGAAGTGGACTTATCTGCGGGCCGGATGGCCCAGACGACAGAGCGAAGTGGGGCCAGAGAAGCCGACGGATCGACGCCATCCTGCGGAGAAGTCCGGGGAGACTGTCGGGTCCAGGAAGCACGGTCACGTCTGTAGAAATCCCACATATGAGACCACCGGTCCTCACTCCACTCGGCACAAACGTCACACATCCTGTCGGAAGAGCAGCCAGAGCATGGCAGGCAGGCGCCGTGAGCGTCGGAAGGCCACTGGAAATCCCCACAAAGGAGGCAAGACTTCAAACTAGAAGCTGCCATAGCGACTGCTGCAAACTGTCCGTAGGGCGGAAAACACCCAAGCGCCAAACTCACACCACGAGGCACAAAGTCACGAGGGAGAGTAAAGTCACACCCAAGACCGCAGCCAAGGATGAAGTTCACTGAAATTCAACCCCGGTTCGAACCGGTCAGCGCTAAGTCCACACACAGTAGAACGCTGAAAGTGTAGAACACATCAACGAAGCACACCGAGTCCAAGGCGAAAGTCTAATCCACAACGGTAAAATGCCAAAACGTTCGTAGTTATAAACCACAGAAGACACCGGTCGAAAGACCGTAGTAAGGCAAACACCCGACCGTACACGGTCAAGCTAAGAGTGAAACTGACAGGCTTTGCCCTACGCTTGCCCGGATAGGGTGGTAAGGAGAGGCCACCCAGGGCTCCTATGTCTGTATCCCCGGTGTCTCCTCCCCAGTTGTGCAGGGGACACAACTTTGGGCTGAAATCGATAGGCTATAGAGTGTATTCCATATAGTAATGCCATCGGTAATGTATTTTGAGAAAACAATTGTATTGCTGAAAAATTTATGCTAGTCATTTTGTTTTGTGCTTATGGATCTTATGACTGAAAACAATGAGGTCTAAGATCAAAATCCAAAATTTGGGAGGTGTCTTCAACTGCATGACTGTACAGAGGCAGATGAACTATGATAGCTCAAGGGAGGAGCCACAATAGCTTGGCGCCTAGCTATTCTGGCACCACCCTTTAACTATCATGGTCAATCCACACTGTTTTAATGTTCATGGCTAAATGAGTACAGCTGTTTGGTCAAAATCACAAAAGACACATGGTCAAAATAGTTTTTGTTTCCTCAAAATACATTACCGATGACATTACTATTAGGAATGCATCTTAGCTAGCACAATTTCAGCCCAAAAATGGTTGTGTACCTATATGGCAGGGGAGGTAACCCAGGGGCGCCGTAACCTAGTGAGTACCCCGAGTAGCCTCCCGTCCATCCCCATCCGGTCATGCCCAGCGGATTCCCGCCAGTCTGTTTTCTTAGCTAGCTGTGAACGGTTGTGTACCTACTCCACTGTGCCTCGGCTGTGTACGTTGTGACCGGTCGTCTTGTAACCTTGGACTTGTTACCGTGTGCACTGTGCTAGTCTGGGATTACGGTGTTCACTGTGCTAGCTTGGATTTTACCTTCATTAATGTACTGTGAGGGCTTCGGCCGGACTTGTGGTGCTGGGGGCTTTGGACTTGCTTACTGTGTTCCGTGCTACCCTTGGATTACTGTGTTCACGGGGCAAGCTTGGCGTTCCCTTCATTGGTGGGGCCCCTACTGGTTGGTACTGTGGGGCTTCTACTCTGCGACACGGTTGGTCCCCCTACGGCCTTTGGTCTGGCTCTGGCCTCTCAGACTTGGCAAGGTAAAACCTCGGTTGTTGCCCGCGACCGGCACTCAGGGAAGGAAGAGGGGAGCGCCGGACGACGGCAATGGCCATGGCATTGGCTCTGTATACGTTTTCGCCTTTGCTCACGGACGCTTGTTTGCGTGGCCTCGGAGAGCCATGCTCGCTCGCCTCTCACTGTTGACTTGTTTTGCAGTTACAAGTCCACACCTGCACGCGCTGTGGGGACTTCCAATGGACGAGTGGTGAGCAGGCTGTGGGCCTACCCTGTTCCAGCTGTGCCTCCAATCCCCCGTGCGCTGTCTATGCCCCCTAGCTAGAAGAGCAGTTATCTCGGCTTTGGGGCTTCTATCGCCGTAAACGGCTGACACCAGTCCGAGATCGGGCACCTGCTACGGCCCATATCACTTCCGTGGCTGTGACGGGATGTATTCCCCCGGATGTGGAGACCTGGACTGCATGGGCTACGCCAGGCCTTACTGATCCTAGGACTTCGGCTGGATTGTGCCCCCGCTCGTTAGTAATGAGAGAATTAATTATGAGCGGGGCCCACAGCATGCTTGCACAACCCGCATGCCCATCTCAGCTCGCACAGGGCTCGACGCGGCTTCAGGAGTACGGCCCTCCCTACCATTGGGACAAGTCCAGCACAGACGTACATCGTCCCACCCCTAGGTCAGTGACAAGTACCCTTGGCTGACGAGACTGTTGGACCAGTGTGCAGCCGCTCGTCAGTTAAAGAAAGAGTAGACGAGCCTAGCCTGCAGCGAGATGGCTCGCCCCGCCTACCTTTCTGATCTGACAAGAGACGTGGTGAGAGAAGTCCTGAACAGACACCCATGCCCCGACCGCGTGCGCACTCATGGGACAGGCCTCCACAGCCCTTGGAACCAGTCTAGCACAGAGGTACGGCATCCTGCCCCAGGTCAGTGACAAGTACCCTTGGCCGGATGAGACTGTTGGACCAGTGTGCGCCCGCTCGCCAAATAAAGAAAGAACGACGAGCTGGGCCTACAGGACCGTTACCTATCCTGGGACATTGGCCGGATTGGGCGGCCGCTCAGTAAGTACTGAGAGTTTCCATTCTGAGCCTAGCCCACAGCAAATTGCTCGCACCACCTCCCCCCCCGCCCCCCCCCACCCCCCCGAGCCTGTTCGGGTCTCGATGCGGCTACGGGAGTACGGCCTTCTGAGCCCTCGGATCAAGTCCAGCACTGAGATACGGCGTCCCGCCCGAAGGTCACCGACATGCCCTCGGCCAGACGAGTCTGCTGGACCAGGGTGCGCCCACTAGCCAGTAAAGAGCTTGAGTCTGGCCCAGGGAGCTTGCACGACCCACCCCACCCCACCCCCCGCCTGTTCAGTCTCACACTTCGATGCGGCTGCTAGACGCATGATGAGGGGAGTTCCGAGCAGACACCCGTGCTCGACCCGGTTCTCCACGGGATAGGTTTTCACGCCCGCGGAGTGCATATCACGGCCTAGACGCCCGACACACTAGGCCTCCCTCCAGGACAGACGCGGCCCTGTACATATATGTGTATTTGTATATTTCTATATATATATAGATACATAAATATCTTGATATTGATTTTCTTACCTTTACTGCATTAAAATCTGCAAGCCACCACCATGCAAATTTTGCAAATATACCTGGGTGTCCAGATCATACTGTAAACCTGTGGCTTGTTTTGATCTGGGTATAATGGAGGTATATTCTTCTTTCTGTATTTTGCGAGGCGTCGCGTCTCTTCACTGCGTGTCTTCACCCGGAGGACTACACGCCTTCTTCCCCCCCCCTCCCCCCCTCCCGCACAAGAGGGAGCGTCGGCCTTTGTGGCTGCTGCTCGGCGGACCAAGCGATTCAAGTCTCTTCCCCAGCCTCCTGGTTTCCGGGACCTGCGCAACGCATTCTCCCCTCGGCTGCTGCAGAGATCCTTGGGTGACTTGGGATTCTTCTCCGACTCCAGGTGGCCTGCGGACCTGGACATCGCCTTCCTGCAAACAATGGTACGCCGGTCGCTCGCAAGCCTTCACCTGCCCTCCCGGCGGTGGATTCCCCAGCGCGGTCACTGGCGGGTAGCGCTCGAGCTTCGCTGCATCATTTCCCCCCTGGCATAGACAGGACTGCTTCCCTCATATGCAATGCTCTGGCCTCGGCGGGATTCCCAGACCTAGTCACGCAAGCCATTCTTCGACGCGTCGAGGATGCTTGGCGCCCTTCACTCTTGCTACTGTTGGGGGACTTCCTGGCTCTGGCGGTCTCTGTCAACGTCATGGCCGCTGCTGCTATTTGGGATCTGATGCGTCGGGATGACTTCTGCGCTCCTGCGACCTCCCGACCGTGTTGAAGATGAAGCTCCGGCAGGCACTGCTCGGCGGATTGCTCTTTTGGCTCTCCACCGTCCCCGATGGACTTCTGAGCTCCTTCAGTCTCCTTTCCCCCTGCGCCCCCCTGTGGACCTCGGTTCCAACGGATCAGCTCAGATCCGATGCTGCGGAAGGCCGCCACAGAGGTGGTAAAGCGTCACGACTCCCCAGCCTTCTACAGCCACCTCTTCCTCGTCCCCAAGCCGGCGGACAAGTGGCGCCCCGTCATCGTCCTCTCCACGCGGAACAAGTTCATCTCCGACCCGTCCCTCCACCAGAGCGTTGCGGGCTGCAGTTCGACCGTGGACTTTACCGTCAGCCTAGACTGGTCGGAAGCGTATCTGCACGTCCCCATGCATCCCACCTCCAGATGTTACCTACGCTTCACCTTCGGCGGTGTGGTCTACCAGTTTCGTGTGCTACCCTTCGCCCTCAACCTCAGGCCATGGGTTTCACCCGCAATGGACGCCGTCATCGCCAGGGTCAGACGGACGTCTTCGAGCCCCACGTCAAACTACCTGGACGATCTTCCCTTGCGGAACCAGTCAGAGGCCCGAGCGGCTGGGCTTCCTGGTCAACTTGGGGTAAGTCCGACCTCGCGCGATCCCGCTGCTTCATTCAGCTGGGGATGGAATTTCGCACCGATCTCAACGAGGTGAGGCTTCCAGGGCACTGGATTCAGAAGTTGGCGAACCTAGCACGACAGGTGTCTCAGGAGGAAGCGGTTTCTGCCAGAGTGTGGCTTCAGCTCCTGGGCCGGATGAGTGCCGCAGGAGACCTCCTTCCCCTCGGCCGTCTTTACTACCGCCTGCTTCTGCTGCACCTGCTTCTCCACTGGCGACCCTCGGCTGGCGACCTCGAATTTCAGGTTCCGGTGCTTCCGATACTCCGTCCTCATCTTCTATGCTGGGTGGATCCCTTCTGGATCGCGACGGGAGTTCCCCTCTACTCGCCGCCACCCAGCTGTCTCCCTGCGTTGATGCACGCCATTACGGCTGGGGCGCACTCCTGCGGCCGATGTTCTCCACAGCCTCTGGCTTCCAGCCCCCGTTGCTTGCAGCCCAGCACATCAACGGGTTAGAACTGTAGCGGTCTGTCAAGCCCTCATCACGTGGGAGTCACGTCTGCTACTCCAGGAGCCCCTCGTCCTCTCAGACAAATCCACGGTAGTCTTCTACATCCAGAAGCAGGACGGGACGCGCTTCCCCTCCCTCTGCATCCTCCTCTACCAGGTTCTCCGGTGGTGCGAAGATTGAGGCATCTCTCTCCGAGCGAGAGACATCCCGGGCCATCTGTAGGTCCGGGCCGACTCACTCTCGCGGCCAGCTTCTCCACACCGAGTGGGCGCTATGTCCGGACATCTTCAGATGATCTGCGCAGCATGGGAGACCCACACGATCGACCTCTTCGCGAAGAAGTGGAATCACCAGCTACCCCTCTTCCGTCTCCCCCATTCCAGACCCGCTAGCCTGGGCAGTCGACGTGCTCTCTGTCGACGGGCTCTCTGTCCCATGGAACGGCCTCGTCACGTACCCTTACCCACCTATGGTGCTCGTCCCCAGGGTCCTGCTCAAACTCAAGGGTTGCAACACGGTCCGGTTTCTGGTGGCTCCATTATGCTGGACCAGGTTGTGGACCACCGACCTCCTGAATCTCGCGACGGGTCCCCCCTCTGTGGCTCCACACTCCACGAACGATGCTCATGCACCATACCACCCGTGCCCTGACCGTCCCCTCCTCCACGCCTGGAGATTCTGAGGCTCTACCTTGCCGCTAGCGGTTTCTCAAGTGCAGCAGTGGAAGCTATCGCTACAGCTGCAGGCCCTCAACCCTACGAGTCTACGAGGGAAAGTGGCAAGCCCTGTGGTCTTGGTGTGACGTCCGACACCTTTCACCCATAGATCTGACCAACCCCCGGCTGGCCGAGTTCTTCCTCTGGCTCTTCGCCGAGCAGCACTTGGCGCTGATCACCATCAGAGGGTACCTGGCCATGATCGCTGACACGTACCGCTATTTGGGCCGGCCAGACCCGGGTGGCTGCAAAGACCTAGCCGACCTGATGGCACACTTGGGCCTCCAGCGACCTGACCTCCGCTCCCTGGTTCCGTGACGGGACCTATCCTGGGTGCTGACGTGGCTCTACTCGGACCGCTTCGAACCGTTCCCCTTGGCACGGTTGGCTGACGTGACCCAAAAGACTTGCTTTCTCCTGGCCCTCGCCACTGTCTCCAGGGTCAGCGAACTGCACGCGCTCTCCACACACCCAGCCTGCTTGCAGTTCCGAACAGATGGCTCCGTGCACCTACTGACCGATCCTGCCTTCCTGGCCAAGACCCGGTCGCCGTTGGCCATCCCACGGGTGATCACCATTCGGCCGTTGAGGGAACCAAGCCGGGCACGAGAGACCAGACAGCAGGACCTGGTGAGAGCCTTACGAGTATACCCGCGCCGGAACAAGCCGCTACGCAGGGGATGCTCCCGCCTATTTCTCCCTGTCTCCAGGTAGAACTGACATCTCGGCCCAGATGATATCCTCCTGGCTCCGATGGGTTATACGCTCCACCTACCAGAACCTCTCCTGACGCTGCTTAGTGTATGAACATCAGGGCGCATGAGGTTAGAGCCATGGCCGCAAGCCTCGCCTTCGACCGCAACTGCGCCATCAAAGACACTGTGGCGGCTGTGGGCTGGCGAGCAGTCGACTTTTTGCCCTGTTCTACCTGAGGGACCTCTCCGGGCAGCGTGAGTACCTATCGCTGGTGGGAGACACATGGTAGCAGCGCAACTCTCCCTCCCATCACCCTAGGTACCGTAGGTAATTCTTAGGTGAAATTGTCGGGAGGTTGCTCCAGGGAGGGCGGGTCTCGTTGGCAGTATTTAGGGGTTAGGGGTGTTTTACGTGGCACCCACCTCCTATTCGCTATTCTTCCTAATAGTAATGTCATCAGTAATGTATTTTGAGGAAACAAATGAATTATTCTCTAAAATGTATTTTTTCAAAAAATACTTACCGATGACATTACTCGAAGGACCCCTTCCGCTTGCCGCTAGTCAGCTAAGCAAACAGACTGGCGGGCATGACCGGATTTGGATGGACGGGAGGCTACTCGGGGTACTCACTAGGTTACGGTGCCCCTGGGTTACCTCCTCTGCCATATAGGTACACAACCAATTTTTGGCTGAAATTGTGCTAGCTAAGAGACATTCCTAATAATAATGTCATCGGTAAGTATTTTTCGAAAAAATACATTTCAGAGAAAAATTCATTTTTTCCCCTTTCTGTTTCTGAAATGCTAGAGACAATGTAGTAACCTGGGTTTCCCTTGATAACATTGCGCAGCCCCTCCAGGGCCATCTCGATCCTGATGAGACGCTGCGCATGGTCAGTGCTGGCTGTAGGTTTGCCCTGCTGCTGCAGCATCATCAGAGAATGCAGATACTGAAACACACACACATTATATATATATCTTTTAGCCCTGGACCCCAACAGCAGGTGATGGCTTGACCATGATAATTCAAGGGTAGTGCCAGATTAGCTTGGCACCTTCAGGTGCCAAGCTAATCTGGCACTACCCTTTAATTATCATGGTCAAGCCATCTCCTGCAACTGGTACATAGTCGTTAGGCAACACCTCCAAAATTTGAGAAATGGGACCTTGGGGTTAACACGGTTAATAGTACCCATTTAATGGTAATATAGATCCTGAGAAGCATTGTGTCTGGTCAGTGCTGGCTGTTGCAGATACTGAAATATGATCAAATAATTATAATTATTATCATCTTTTTTCCCCCTATTATTATAAAACACATGATCACATGATTGCCTGGGCTTTTAAGGCGCTGTTTTTGTTGAAACACTTGCATTTCTGACCTACTGCTGATTCTGGAAGACTGTAAGACATACCTGAGCCTGAGAACCAAGGAAGTCCAGAAGGTCAATGGTGAATCCTTTGGCATTCTGAAAATCAAAAACAAGAAAACTCCAGTTCCACTTCAAACTCAAGCCTTGTCTCCTTAAACTCATATGGGCATCTCAATCAAGACTGTGCCAAGATAGTTCAAGCATACAAACTGATTAGCTTGACACCTTCCAAAGTGCCAAGCTAATCTGGTACTATGGTACCACCCTTTAACTTTCATGACAGATCTACCAGCCTTGACCTATCATGGTCAATCCATCACCTGCTGGCGTGTGAACGCATACCCTAATTGGCAAAAGACAAGAAATCCATTTTGGGGAAAGAAAGATTTTCACTGTCTTGTCTAGGGCAGGTGTGTCCAAGGTCTACTTTGCAACTCATAATCAAGGCATAATCTTTCTGCTTTACAGCCTATTTTTTTCTGAGCTGGAGGGGGTAATATATGTTAGCACAAAGCATATACATACACCCTCACAATCACCCCCCCTTGGACATCCCACTTTGCCTTACCTCCAAGGGAAATGTTGGCTGTTCGTTGTAGATACGGACAAAAATTTCACCCACAATCAGCTCCTTGGCATGGATTTCAAACTCAAAGGTGGCTCCGAAACTCTGGTCACATTCTCCCTAAAGACACAGAAAATAAGAAAGGCAAAGCCATTATGGCTCACGTGAATGACCGATTTACATATGTGACCTTTGTGACAAGGGCTGGCTTCTGCAGCAGCAAAATTCATGTTTTCTGAAAATGTAAGCATTTTTCACACATAATTATGTCAACCCCTGTGACCCTTGACCTTTGTGATGAGTCGACTAAACTAGTATGCATAGGAAGGTCTTATTATCAGCTATGTTTGTACCAAACTTGGTTGAAAAATTTGCAAAAATTTGGGAATACCTACAATCTTATCAAAAATTAGCATTTACACACATTTGCCAGCCTCTTGTGACCCTTGACCTTTTCAAGAGGTTATCCAAATTAGTATGCATAGATAGGTCTTACCATCAGGTATCTCTGTACCAAATTTGGGTTTTAAGTTGTGAATAGTATTTGAGAAAAAAAAAGGTTTTGTCAAAATATGGCTATTTTAGACCTATTTCCTGAGCTCTTGTAACCCTTGACCTTTCCGAGGGATCAACCAAATTATTGTGACTAGAAAGGTCTTCCTACCAGGTATCTCTGTAGCAAGTTTGGGTTTAAAGTTGTGAAAGGTATTTGAGAAAAAACAAGAAATAATAATAAATAGTAATTAGGGTATTTATAATGTGCTTATCTTATAATAATTATAACTCTAAGCGCGCACTCACAACTCGCGCACGCATGCGCACGCTTTAACCTTTTGCCACCGTAGTCTGCCAACTTGATTTTTCCCTGCTACCGTAGTAATTTTGACAAATTTCATTGGCCTTGTCTGTTGTAAAAATCTTATCATACCCCAACATATTTGGTATCAGTGGAAAAAGCAATTCAAGGTGAACTCGTAGACACTATGCTGAAGAAAATATTTTGTAATGTTAAGATTTTACAGGTGTATAAAGAAGATGGGGTAAGAAGCCAAAAATCAAAAACAGTTTCACACTGGGTTCCACTGAAACTGAACATGCTGTTAGTGTATTAGTTAGCCAGAGTGTGAAAATTACACTCACCTAGCATTCCAGAGACATATTCTAGCGTGTCACCAGTAAATAATCCAGAAAGAAAGGCACAACAGAAAAGTTTCTTCACACATAAAAGTTTTTACACCAAAATCCGCCATTTTTTTTGCACATGGGGATGTTTTGTATTAGAGCTTCTAATTCGTTGGTTTCAGCCCATACAAACAAGAAAAGTCACTCTACAAGTAAAGAAATGAGTGCTTGACATATTATAGTAGATTGCTTCCCTTAGACCATACTGCCGGTATTGGCAATGGGGAAACTAGGCCAGCGCACATATGTGTGCGTCCCGTCGGCAACGGAGCTTTGCTTGGGGCACACATATGTGTGTTCCGTCGTCAAAAGGTTAAACAATGACTCACGTACCACAAATACATTACGACAGTCAACTTGGGGTGGGGAATCTGGTGATATAGTGCTAGAACTGTTGAAAGAGGTGAGTTTTGAGGGCGGACTGGAAGGAGGAGAGAGAGTGTTTCTGATGGAGAGAGAGTGGGAGAGTGTTCCAGGTGGATGGACCGTAGACGGAGAAGGAGTGGGGGCCGAAAGTCAAAATATGGCTATTTTTCACCTATTTCCTGAGATCTTGTGACCCTTGACTTTTCCGAGGGATCAACCAAAATTAGTACATATAGAAAGGTCTTACCATCAGGTATTTTTGTTGCAAGTTTGGGTTTGAATTTGTGAATAGTACTTGAGAAAAAATAAATTATGTCAAAATATAGCTATCTTTACCTATTTTCTGATCCTGTGACCTTGACCTTTGTGAGAGAAAGGTCACTCAAATTGGTATGTTTAAAAAAGTCTTGTCACAAAGTATCCTTGGGCCAAGTTTGAAGAATGTGGCTTGAATAGTCTCCAAGAAAATGCCAACGTTAAAGTTTACCACAGACGACGGCGGGCGGACGGATGGACGGACGGACGACGGCAGACGGACGACCACTGGCCCAAAACATACTCACTTTTGCTTTGCACCTGAGCCAAAAAGCATTTGTGAAGTCGTTAACCCACTTAACCCAAGGACCACATTTTCCAAATTTTAGAGGTGTCACTAATGACTGTACAAGCTGCAGGACAGATTATAATTCAAGGGTAGTGCTGATAGTTCAAGGGTTGTACCAGAATAGCTTGGCGCCTCAGGCGCCAAGCTATTCTGGCACCACCCTTGAACTAAAATGGTTGATCCATCTTGTAATCTGTAATGTAGCCTTCATAGGACAATAAGAAATTAAAAAAAAAAATCAGCCTCAGGATGTAATGGGCTAAGGAAGTGACAAATGCTCAAAGCTCCAGCTTCCATCCCTAAGGCGCCTTGAGCATCTTTAAATAGATGGATATGTGCGCCTCGGGGACACCATACCATGCCATGCCATACCATACCATACCATACCATACCATACCATACCATACCATACCATACATACCAACTGCGGTGTAAGAAAAGTGTGGGCATCCTCCTTGAACTGATGGTTCAGACACTCCTTTAACTCATTCAGCCCCATGGCCGTATTCCCAAATTTTGGACGCATCATCTAATGACTATGCACCAATTGCAGGAGATGGATCGACCATGATAATATTCAAGGGCAGTGCCAGATTAGCTTGGCGCTGACAGGCGCCAAGCTAATCTGGCACTGTCCTTGAATTATCATGGTCGACCAATCTCCTGCTGTAGGGTGTCAGAGGTGAAAGGGTTAATCTCACACCCGCCTGCAAAATTTGTATCTTACTGATTCAAGCCAAAAATCCCAACATCACAGACCAAAGTCATACATCTGATGTGAACAAAACACAAGAAGACGCAGAAAACAATAGAAATGAAGATAGTGCAACTGAACAAAAGGAGAGCACTCACTGTGCGAATCATTTTCTGCTGGTTGTCGCCCAGATACTCATTGAGTTGTGCTCTGGTACCATTGTCCCAGATCAGGTATGGACTCTCTGTGTTGCTGTTCAGGATTTTCAGCAACTGAAGAAAGAAAGATACACATTTAATGACACTTGTACTCCAATTCAGCTTGAGCTGTATATTTGCAGATACATGTCAATCAGGGTTCATTTTTGGAGTGCGCCATGTGCCGTTGATGCATAATTTCCCAAAATGACCCATAACATTTTGAGCTGAGGTGTCAATGACCCATAGGTTTCTGTAGGCAATAGGTCCTAACTTTTAACATGTTCCTAAAGGCCCGCCCATTTTTTTTTCTCGTCCCCCCAAGCTCCTGCTTCTAAATACTTCTGCGGCTGGCGAGAAGATACCCGCATATCCCCCCCCCCCTCTCCCCCACTCCTTTTTTTGTTGTTGATATTTCTGTAGGCAAGGCAGTTGGTGACAAGGTCCCCTCAGCCCCACCCTGCAGTTGGTGGAAAGGTGCTCACACAGTTGGCCCATCCCATTTAAGAAATTACCCATTGGATTTGTACTCTGCATGCCAATGACTCGTGCATAAATTTTCAGAATGAACCCAGGAAAATGCAATATTTCCTCTGAAATTTGTACTAATACTGAAAATTGCATCAATATTACAAACAAACTCTTTCATTGATGTTCAGTGGCACTGTTTGCAAAACAATTTTCCTCTTTCTAATTCTCTCAATTTTGAGATACACATTCTGACTGTAGCAGAAAATGTCAGCGTGACCTATGAACACCTCCACAAGTCAAATATAATACGCAAATGAATTTTTTATTATTACAGTGGCAAATAGCATAAAAACAAAAGAAGACATGGAAACTGTCAACAAAACCAAGGTGACACCTTAACCCTTTTGTACATTCAGCCCCTGATACTGTAAACAGTCCCTGCACTGTAAACAGTCCCTGCGTTGGCATACAGAAGGGGGCTAAGTTGAAGTTTTCAACACTCACATCAGCCGGGTTAGGGTCAGCAAGTTTGCGAGCAAGGTACGGTGTCATCATTGCCATGAGGGATTTCTTGACGGTGGGGTTGTCTGGTGGCGCCCCCTCCTCGCTGTCCATGCTGTGGAAGCCTGCCAATCGTGCACAGGCCACCACACTCTGCTTGGCCAGCTGGTTAGCCACCTCCTGAGGACATCAAAGAACAGGGTCAGTGTGGAAACTGTGTTGTCTATATCACAAAACGCAAGAGGCATTGATTCTCATGAGCCCCCGCATATGCGGGGGCTCATGAGGATCAATGCCTTTTGCTGGTACATGTATTATTCATATTCATGTACTGGTGTTAATCAGCCATCAACCATCCATGATTTCAGTGACATAAATCATGGTCACATGCAGTGAACGGGTACTCAAGAGTCAAATTCTTTGTTCACGGAAGGCCAGACATAACCGAACATTTGGGGGGAGAAAACAACCTACCAATCAGTACGATTCACATTAGAGTAGAGTTCACATTCAACATCATAATCACACAAACATACATTTCAACATTGTCGTGGAATTTTGGCGTAATTTGTTCTGTGAAGGGGTACTACTGCAAGGAAAGGTGATTGGGTGCAAATTGTTAAAAATATTCATTTTTCTCTAAAAGGTATTTTTTCGAAAAATACTTACCGATGACATGACTATGTGGAAGTGTCTACTACTTACTCAATTTTAGCCTAAGAACCTGTTGTGTTACCACACAACCCGGGAGGCACTCTGGGAACCCCTAGAGGGGCCGAGAGTTGTCTCCCGTTCCTGCCCATCCGGTTCCAAGTCACGTGGTGACCAACCAGTCTGTATACTTAGCTCACCAGTGGCAAGCGGGGCAGGTGGGAGGGTCCTCCGAGTCATCAGTAAGTATTTTTCGAAAAAATACCTTTTAGAGAAAAATGAATTTGTTTCCTCAAAAACATTACCGATGACATGACTATGTGGAAGAATTGCGATAAGGAGGAGGGTGCCATGCCCCAAACACCCCCGCAAAGGGCTATAGTCAGAGCCGTCCTCCCTGCCGCAAACTCCAGACAATTTTAGCTAAGTGTGCACCTACGGCGCCTGTGGCGCCAGGGGAGTGTTGCGCTGCGGTGAAGTTTCCCACCAGTGCGAGATTGTCTCGCTGGCCTGCCAGATCCCGGAGGTAGAAGTGGGCGAAGGTTGATTCTGCCCGCCAGCCCACGGCTGCCACGATGTCTTTGACAGCGCAGTTCCGGTCGAATGCGACGCTCGTGGCCGTGGCTCGTACCTCGTGTGCGCGTAACATAAGCCTCTTTGCTCCCTATGGGGAGAGGTCCTGGCAGGCGGACCATATGACCCAGCGTAGCCAGGAAGATATTGTCTGGCCTGTTATGTCAGTTCTGCCTGGGGTAAATGGTAGAAAGAGGCGCGAGCGTCCTCCCGGACGGCTTTGGATCGGCGAAGGTAAATGCGTAGGGCGCGCACAGGATCTTGTTGCCTGGTCTCCCGGGGCAAGTTCATATATCGCTGCAGCCGTAAGGTGATCACCTGTGGCGCGGTCAGCGGAGACCTAGTCTTGGCAAGGAAGGCAGGGTCCGTGAGGAGCTGCACGGAACCATCCGCTTTAAGTGCAGGTAGGCAGGGCGCGCTGACAGCATGTGTAGCTCGCTTACTCGGGTCGCCGTGGCGAGAGCCAAACGGAAGCATGTCTTACGAGTTACATCTGCGAAGCGGGCCAAAGCAGCGGTTCAAATCTGGCAGAGTTAAGCCATGCTGGTACCCAGGGAAGGTCCCAGTGAGGAATGAGCGAGCGGGGTACTGGACGCTGCAGGCCGAAGTGAGTCATAAGGTCGGCGATGTCTTAGCAGGCGCCAGGGTCTGGGAGGCCGAGGTGCCGGAAGGTGTTGGCAAACATGGACAGACGCCCCCTGATGGGGGAGGGAGGCGCTAGTTGTCGCACCAGGAGCACAGCACTCGCCGTCTTTGCTCGTAGACGCACCTGGTCGAGGGTCTGCGGGCTGTAGCGATCGCTTTCACTGCTGCAGTCGAGGAGCCTCTATCAGTGAGGGCATGCTACGGGTGAAGCCCGTCGCCAAGGCGTCTCATGGCCGGCGCCAGCGGCCCCAACCCGACCCAAACCTCCCTAACACAAAGCAAACTAAGGACAGCCCTATCATAGTATCTTTTAAACACGTAATATAATGTTTTTACACTTCCTGCTTGGCTGTGACTAGTTTCACACACAAAAAAAAGACACACTTCCACAGTTGCTACCTGGGGGCCCGTCGCTATAGATCAGCGCCGGCTATTAGACAGACATTTGCTCCAGCATAAACAGTCACCACACCTTAATCATATGTATAACTTAAACTACACACCTACTCATTTTGAAGCAATAATAATAAAACTACAACATTAAAGTGAAAAGCACGTTGTTCCTAATCCACAGTACACACATGCACACGCTGTTAAGTGTTGTAAAAAACACAGTCACTGTGTCGGGGAAGTGTCCGTCATCACATCACTTGGCTGGAATGTGGGGGCCCGAAGCCTGCTGGCACTCGCCTCACTGCACGCACGCCACTCCTCTGGTGGGAAGAGCCACTCCTGAGATGATTACTAAGGGGAGAAAAGCACGTTGGTTCTTTGCCACAGCATAATGCGCGCTGTTCTTCTGAGATCCGATTTCCATGGTACTGACTAACAAACTATCAGCCGGCGTGTATAAACTACCAGCATTGCAATGACGGTGGAGAAAACTACCGTTGACTGAGACTGAATCCATTTAACAGCCACAGCACAACAAATTCACAAAAGTCATCAAACAGAAACACCAGTCATGATGCAGCATTGCAGGGCCCGACATCATATATCAAGGAAGGCACAATGACTGCTAAAATACTGCGGGTGGCGACAATTTCTGCCGGAGCGGGCGGCCGGGAGGTGTTGCATGGCCGCCATCTTGTCCATTATCATCTTGCATCCTTGAAGCGAGAGGAGGACTTGGGAACGAAGGCGATCGGGGGGTACGCATACGCGAGGAGGCCGTCCCACAGGAAGGAGAGCTGGTCGACTGCCCAGGCAAGGGGGCCTGGAATCGGGGAGACGAAGAGGGGAAGCTGGTGATTCCACCTTGTGGCGAACAGGACGATCCTAGGCGTCTCCCAGTGAGCGTAGATCATCTGAACGATGTCCTAGCGTAGCATCCACTCCGTGCGTAGCAGCAGCCGCGCCGGGGGAGAGAGTCGGCCAAGACGTTCAGGTGGCAGAGGATGTGTCGAGCTCAGGGAGAAGCTGCAGTCCTCGCACCAGCGCATCAGACGGTAGAGGAGCATGCACAGGTCGGGTGAGCGTGTACCGCCCTGCTTCTGAAAGTAGGCACCACCGTCGCGTTGTCCAAGAGGACGTGCCGCTCCTGGCGCCGGAGGTGTGCTTCCCACGCGATGAGGGCTTGTTAGACCGCTTGCAGCTCCAACCAGTTGACGTGTCTGTCCGCCAGCTCTGGAGGCCAGGGCTGGGCACCATGAGAACCGCAGTAGCAGGTGAGGCCCTCACCCGGAGAGACTAGCATCGAGGCAAGGGAAGCTGAGGGGGAGGAGAGGCAAGGGGACATCCCGAAGCGCGTCACGAAGTGTCCGTCCAAGGCCGCTGAAGGGGACGAAGCATCGGAGTCACGGGCACCGGGGAAGCGACGTCTCCAGAGGACGGACGCCAGAGGAGCATAAGGTGCTGCTGTAGCGGGAAGGCGTTAAGACAATCAAGTGGGAGTAGAACCGCCGCTCACTCCGCGTAAGCGATCCCCGTCAGTCCGCCTGGCGATCTGCTGCGGTTTACCCATGCGTTTGCGTCAGTGTCCTCGTCAGACCGCGCACCTCCTCCTCATCCGCCGTGCACTGAGATGTGGTTGTCTCGGTGTCCCCGGGATGCCTCCTCCATCCATCAATCGTCATATGAGTGGTCCCGCCACTGACGTCGAGGCTGCGTCTCCATGTAAGCGCCGTCCCTGCCAACGACTCAGCGATCTGGTACAGTTCGCTGGCGGCTGCGTCGGTGTCACCGTGAAGGCGCCTCCGTCCAAGGATGTCCGAGAGCCCGGTGCTGAGGTCGTACTGCGCCTGCGGCTGCGTGATCCCTGCCAAACTGGTCCCAAGGTCTGATGCTCCTGCTGGAGTCTCCAAAGCCCGGTGTCTAGACGAGGTCCGTGCCGCGCCACGCTCAAACTTGTCCGCCATCGGTGAAGAGGAGAGGGAAGATGAAACATCATGAGAATGGTAACAGCCACGTGCCGTCCCGGTGTCGTCGAACCTGCGTCTCCTGAGTAAAGCGACGGCTGCCCAACCGGTCCGAGGAACAGCTGCACCTAGCTAGAAACTCTGAAGTCCGTTGCCACGGCAAAGTCCATTGGCGCGAGATGCTTGAACTAGTCGACCCGACGGTGAAGAGCGAGGAGACGAGACGTCAACACGAATACGGTCCCTGCCACGTGTAGACTCTACACGCTGCGACCGTTCCTTCGATCGCAAAGACCGAACCCCTGGTAAGTCTGTGCTTCGGGGTTCCGCCGTCTACTAGCACTCTCCATACGATGGCACCTCGAACTGACCACACCGGTCCTCTCCTGAAGGAGGCTATCATCGCCCGCGGATCGTCTATGGAGCCACTCTCTATCACTGGACCCCAGAATCTTAACATGCGGCTTACCAAGCCCGCGTCTTGAAATCCTTCCCCGCTTCTGCTGCCTGGATCCCCTTACTGCCAGGAGGGCTCCCGTGCGACCCAACGCAATCCCTGTAGGGGGGGGCCCGACCTCTCCAAGGCCTCACTAAAACCTAAGGTGGTGAACCCCTGCCTGGCCTAATTCCCTTCTGTCAATCAACGGGTATAATTGAGCTCTTGGTGCTGTGCTGGATGGCGAATCCCGTCGACTGCTATTAGGCTCAATTGTCTGCGCCGGACGAGGTAGCTCTGCACGAAGCACCGGAAGGGCAGCCGGACCTTCTTTTGTTGCCTTAGAGAGCTCCTACTCCAGCGCCAAAGTGGCAAAGGCGCCAGGCGACGCGGCGGGCGAAGCGAGCCGAACAAGACAACGAGAAGACGGCCGCGGAACCAAAGCGCGAGACTTGGTCGAGGGCCGCATCCGCTGGAGTGACACGCACCGCGGTCCATCCTGAGCTCGTCCACGGGTGAGCACGAGCGTCTGGGGCTGCTGGAGGAGTGGGAGGGCTCCGAACTGCCCGAAGTCCTTGGACGAGTGGACACTGGTCTCTGCGAGCCGGGCTCAGTGAGGCGGGCCAGCTAACGACTCTCCGTAAGAGTCAGCGAGCTTTCCGAGTAGAGACAATAAGGACTGACAGTGGACACGGGACGGCACGCGGCGCGTCCCAGGAGGCCGGGCTCAGTGAGGCGGGCGCTCTGCTGGCTATATGGCTCCCCGTAAGAACCAGCGGGCTTTGTCCAGGTGGGCTCCCTCCGGGGAGCTTGTCGCGTTGAATGCAGTCCTGCTAGGAGCACTGGGCTCCCCTGTCCGGCACGGCGTGCATCCCCAAGGGCGGTGTCGTCACGCTCTTCTCTCTTGGCACTGGTCTCTGCGAGCCGGGCTCAGTGAGGCGGGCTCTCTGCCGGCTAAACGACTCCCCGTAAGATTCAGCGGGCTTTTCATTTGGAGATGAGCGAGGACTGACAGCGGATATGGGACGGCGTGTGGCGCGTCTCTCCGAGCCGTGCTCAGTGAGGCGAGCTCTCTGCCGGCAAATAGGCTCCCCGTAGGAACCAGCGGGCTTTGTCCGGGCGGGCTCTCTCCTGGAAGCGATCGCATTGAGAGCAGTCCTGCTAGGAGCACTAGGGTCACGCGTCCGGTGTGGCGTCCGTTCCACAAGGTCAGTGTGGTCTCGTGCGGTCAATGCTCCGGCCATGGAGGATGGCGCCTCGACTGGAGAAGGATCACACACTGGTGCCGGGCGCTCGCGTCTGTAAAAGCTCCATAACTGTGACCAGTGCAGCTCAGGCCAGGTGGAGCAGGTGTCGCAAGTGTGGTCGGGGGCGCCTCCGGCGCAGGAGAGACAGACCTGTGGTTGTCCGACGGCGATGAAACCCGCCACATGCATGCAGCTCAGCACCTGGCAACTGCAACACATATCACACACGGAGGCACGCGGGCGAGGGCCTGTGGGGTAACGCTCAGCTAAGGCGAGCCTTCAAACATAATGGCACAAAAAAGGTACAAACATGCAAGTAAGCGTCTGGCCCTGCAACACCTATCAACGTGAAAGCTAGTGGGCGTGGGCACGTGGGGACCTGCCAAGCTAAGGCGAGCATACGACGCATCACGGCACAACCAGACACAAGCATGCAGGCAAGCGCCTGGTACTGCAACACCTGTCAACAAGAAATGCGAGAGGGCGCGGGCACGCCAAGCTAAGGCGAGCATTCGATGCAGAATGTCACGAGAAGGACAAGCATGTAGGAAGCGTCTGGCACTGCAACAGTTATCAACGTAAAAGGCACGTGGGCGCAGGCACGTGGGGCCCCACCATGCTAAGCGAGCCATCAACGCATAATAGTACCACAAGGAACAACAAAGGTACAAGCAGGTAAGCGCCAGATCCTGCAACACCAATCAGCCTGAAAGGAGAGTGGGCGCGGGAACGTGGGGCCCCGCCAAGCTAAGTCGAGCATTTGGCACGAAAGAAGCAGTGAAGAAGAAGAATGAGGTGCCTTTGCTCGAACTGGCGCCCAGCCCGGGAGCCGGCCGAGGGCTAACACAGCTACCTTACCTCTCTGCCGGATCGGGGACGGGGGGGAGGAACCTCCATATCACCCTCAGCGCGCGAAGCACGCGGCGTCCCAGCAAACAGCGCCGAGAAGTCCAAGCAACCCAAGGCGCAGGAGAGGGCAGCAGCCGAACGCTCAGGGAACAAGGCAGACCCACACAGGGCGCAGGCAGGGTCGGCGCTAGCAGAAGTCCAAACGAGAAGTCAAGAAGACCGGCGAAGCAAACCGGTCGCACCAAGCAAAGTCAAGTCCGTAGGCTAAACAAAAACACGTCTGCACAGCGTGAGCTAAGTAGAATGACTAGTAAGTCACCACGTGACTCGGAACCGGATGGGCAGAAACAGGAGACAACTCTCGGCCCCTCTAGGGGTTCCCCGAGTGCCTCCCGGGTTGTGTGGTAACACAACGGGTTCTTAGGCTAAAATTGAGTAAGTAGTAGACACTTCCACATAGTCATGTCATCGGTAATGTATTTTGAGGAAACAAACAAAATGGCAGGCTTGAGTTCAGGGGCTGCTTATGCACCAGTGGAATGGCAAAAACATTTTTTGATATTTTTGTTGCTACTCCTGAAAATTTGAATAGAATTTTTTTCTCTGCCACTGTTAAGTTTACTTACTTACTTACTCACGCCTGTCACCCCTACCCGCGTATAGGCCGTCGACGAGAGACCTCCAGCAACTCCTGTCCTGTGCTTCTCCTTCGATTCTACTCCAGGTGGTTCCCAGTCTCTTGATGTCTGCTTGGAGGTCTCGACGCCAGGAGTTTCTCGGCCTACCTCTTTTCCTCTTTCCCTGGGGGTTCCATGACAATGCCTGCCTAGTGATACTGGAAGCTGGCTTTCTCAGACTGTGACCGATCCATCCCCATCTTCTTCGCCCAATTTCATTCTCTGCTGTTATCTGCTCTGTTCTCTCCCAGAGTCTGACGTTGCTGATCTTCTCTGGCCAGTGGATTTTCAAAATTCTTCTAAGGCAACTGTTCATGAAGGTCTGTACTCTGTTGACTGTGGTTTTTGTCAATCTCCAAGTCTCTGCTCCATATAGGAGAACTGCTTTTACATTGGAGTTGAAAATCCGGACTTTGGTGTGTTGTGACAGCTCTCTGAAACTCCACACTTTTCTCAACTGGAGAAAGGCTGCTCTGGCTTTACTGATTCGTGCTCTGACATCTGCATCAGTGCCGCCTTTTTTGTCCATGATGCTCCCGAGATAGGTGAAGGACTCCACCTCCTCCAACGGGGTGCCAGCAAGCAAGACTGGTTGCGTTCAGCCTCATTGTCTTTGTTTTCTGTTTGTGAATGGTGAGGCCCACTTGGGACGAGATGTCAGTAAGCCTCGTGGTCTTGTCCTGCATTTGTTGATGAGTGTGGGACAGTAATGCCAAGTCGTCTGCAAAATCGAGATCGTCAAGCTGTGTCCACAGTGTCCACTGTATTCTACTTCGTCTGTGCTCTGTGGTCATCTTCATGACCCAGTCTATGGCCAGTAGGAAGAGGAACGGAGACAGCAGACACCCCTGCCTGACACCAGTTCTGACCTGCAGCTCCCTGGGGTGAACTGCCCTTCGTGGATCACGCGACATGTCATGCCATCATAGCTGCTCTTGATCAGGCGGACGAGCTTTGTGGGTACACCGTAGTGTCGTAGGAGTTTCCACAGAGTCTCTCGGTCCACACTGTCAAATGCTTTCTCATAATCCACAAAGTTGACGTACAGCGGGGTGCTCCACTCCAGAGACTGTTCCACGATAATGCGGAGAGTAGCGATCTGGTCTGTACATGATCGTTCTTCCTGAATCCTGCTTGCTGGTCTCTCAGCTGGGGGTCAACGGAGCTCTTCATTCTCTCCAGGATGATCCTGTTGAAGACCTTTCCTGGTACTGACAGCAAGGTGATTCCTCTGTAGTTGGAACACTTGCTGAGGTCACCTTTCTTGGGAAGCTTGATTAGGTACCCCTCCTTCCAGTCAGCCGGCATCACCTCCTCTTCCCAGATCTTTCCAAACAGTGGGTACAGCATCTCTACTGTTG
Organism: Semisulcospira habei; assembly: GCA_036245525.1. Taxonomy (NCBI): domain Eukaryota; kingdom Metazoa; phylum Mollusca; class Gastropoda; family Semisulcospiridae; genus Semisulcospira; species Semisulcospira habei. Next base: position 164,199,133 of record BTPG01000008.1, read on the forward strand.
TTTCTAGGTCTGCTTTCAGAGCCTCCGCTGGGATGCCATCTGGCCCTGCTGCTTTGCCGTTCTTCAAAAATGCCACTGCTCTTCTGATCTCTTCCCGGCTGGGTCTGACACAGCTGATGGGTAGGTCGGTCTCTGTCGGCTGGATGTCTGGGGGGTCGGGTGGGCTAGGTCTGTTCAGTAACTCTTCAAAATACTCAGCCCATCTGTCGAGTTGGTCTGCTCTGTCTGCAATAGGCTTGCCTTCTTTGTCTTTTACTGGTCTTTCTGTATGGCCATACTTGCCTGACAATCTTCTGGTAATGTCGTAGAGCTGTTTCATGTTGCCGCTGCCTGCTGCCTTTTCTGCCTCTGCTGCCAGGCTGTCTGTGTAGGTAGGCCCTCTTGTCTGCCCTGATACTCCTCTTCACCTCGCGGTTGGCTTCCGAGTATTCCCCCTGTGCCCTTACTTTGGCTGCTCTCGTGCGACTTGTTAACAACTGCTTTCTTCTGCTTCCTCACTTCTATCTTCTTCAAGGTCTGTGCCGACAGCCAGTCCTTGTGATGGTGTTTCCTGAAACCTACAGTGTCTTTGCAGGTTGAGTTCAGCGCCTCTCTAACTGCCTTCCACTGCTGCTCTGTGGTGACCACCTCCTCTTCATTTACTAGCTCCTGTAGCACTTGAAACCGGTTGGACAGCACCAGTTTGAACTCTTCTCTAACTTCAGTTTCTCTCAGGAGGCCTACATTATAGCGCTTCTTGTTGTCTCTGTGCGGTTTTTCTTTAGCTTGAGCTTCATTCTTAAGGTAAGCAGATGGTGGTCGGAGGCGACATCTGCTCCCCTCCTCACTCGAACATCTTGAAGGGATCTTCTAAATTTCTTGCTAATGCAGATATGGTCTATTTGGTTCTCTGTTGTATGGTCAGGTGAGACCCAAGTTGCTTTGTGTATTCTTCTGTGTGGGAAGATGCTGCCTCCAATGACAAGTCGGTTTAGAGCACAAAAGTCTACAAACCTCTCCCCGTTCTCACTCATCTCCGAGCCTAGTCCCTGTCTCCCTGTCACCTCTTCGTATCCGGTGTTGTCCTCCCCTATTTTGGCATTAAAATCGCCCATGACGATGGTGATGTCTCACTCCGCACATTTGTCCAAGGCACTCTGGAGTTGGTCGTAGAACTCTTGTTTCTCTTCCTCGTCACTGTCATTAGTGGGCGCATAACACTGGATGACGTTCAGCTTGAGCTTTTTCTTGGTTCTAAAGGCTGCTGTGATAATTCTTGGCCCAAGAGGTTCCCAGCCCATCAGCGCTCTCTGTGCCACTGGTGACAGCATGAATGCTACACCTTCTGTATGGGGGGCATTCTCCTCTTCATGACCTGAATACAGAATCATCTCCCCACTTAACAGCCTTTTCTGGCCAGACTGCGTCCATCTGGCTTCACTGATACCTAGCAGGGAAAGGTTGTACTTTTGCATTTCTGCTGCTATCTGGGCGGCCTTGCTGCTCTGGTACATGGTCTTGACGTTCCATGTGCCCATGGTTGTATCCCTGGATAGAGAGAGGGGCGGCTCGGTCCTGTGGCTTCCGAAGACTTCCGGCTTTCACCACAGGACGTCATAAGTCTTCTGGTAGAAGAACCTTCCTCCTCCAGGAAAGGAATTACTGTTAGTCTTTTCGTCAGCGTTTTTGTAGCTATTTCCTTTTTTGCAGGGTGGGGAAGCTACCCCCACGCCCAACCAGGGGTTTTCTGTCGGGGTCACCTTCCCTTAGACCATGTTGGTTCACGGCACCTTATTTCATTCGGTGCACCCCTCTCACGAGGGACCCCCTATCCACCACCCAGGGGACGCGCCTCAACGCCATATGGTCCCAGCGCGAGGACTGTTAAGTTTGATGTTTAAATAAATAAAATTGCCATACCATTCTTGGCTTGACTTCGCGAACGAAGATTCTATAGGGCTTGCCCACGTCGTCTGCAGGGGCGTTTCCTAAAGCCTGCGCGGTGGAGCTTTTTGGTGGAGTGCAGTGTGCGCAGTACTGGCCCCACCCTTTAAACCCTTGGTTCGTTTGCCATGGCCTAGCAAGCTGGGACGGTGGCATCGAGGTCCTCGGGTCGTAGGTTTTATATCAGACTGTCCTTGTCTTAGTCTCTGGCTCAAAAGCCTTCCCCGGAGACACGGGGGCTTTGATGTCAGGGGTTTCCTCCCTTAGCCTTTCCGCAGCCAAGCGACCAGGCCTGCAAGGCAGCAGGGGACTCGCGGGGGCCGGGGTCGTCTATGTCCCATGCAGATGTGAACATCTGCCCACTGCCCAGACGGTGACACTTACCAGAGGAGAAAAATCCAACGCTGGAACCCGGTATCGAACCTCGCACCTTTGGCATTGGAGGCAGACGCCTTAACCACTGCGCCACAAATTGCCATATCAAAATTCCATAATTTACACATTTCTTTTTTCTGTCAGCCAGCCTTCACCCACAAAAAATGTATACTGCACCTGTTGGTTTGACTCCTGGTTTTTCTCCACCCCACCCTCCTCTAGCGTGAAGTCATACTGGAAGAGGTTTGGCAGCAAGTGCCACAGCACCCCCGACTGGAAAAGGTTGGTCTGTAGCCAGAAGTCCACGCAGAACGCACTCACACACTCTGTCACTACTGTGCACAGTCGCGGCAGGTTCTGTAACAAATAGACAAAATGTATGGGTGAGAGCTGGCAAAAGTGAAAATACAGAAAGCACAGGTCGGGGTCCAGGAACTGCGTACATACAGGTCGAGTGTTTCCAAGCATTTCTGTGGCTAACTCCAGACATCAGATTTCTATTTTTGCAATTAGTGTACAAAAAAAGGGCTCGTTAAAAAAAGTGAGCCATAAGTGAAATGTAACCCTCTTAGCCCAAACACCCTACAGCTGGAGCTGGATCGACCATGATAATTCAAGGGTAGTGCCAGATTAGCTTGGTGCCATCAAGCACCAAGCTAATCCAGCCCTACCCTTGAATTATCATGGTCAATCCAGCTCCTGTAACTGGTTAAGTTGTTAGGTGACACCTCCAAAATCTGAGAAATACGGCCATGGGGTTAAATGGGTTAACACATTCCGCTCCAGGACCGAAATCCTCAAGTTTTGAAGTTGCCCTCTGATGGACTGTATTACAATTCTAGAGAAAGATCGAGCATGATAATTCAAGGGTGGTGCCAAAATAGCTTGGCGCCTATGGGCGTCAAGCTATTCTGGCACCACCCTTGAACTATCGTGCTCAATCCATGTCTTGCTGTGGTGTGTTGGGACTGATGGAGTTAAATATGCCTACTGTCAGCGTCACCTATGAACATGAATTTTTATCTAAAATGTATTTTTTCAAAAAATACTTACCGATGACATTACTTTTAGGAATATCTCTCAGCTAGCCCAATTTTAGCCAAAATTCGGTTGTGTACCCATAGTGTACCCATAGTGCGGGGGAGGAAACCTCGGGGTAACTACCGCAACCCAGTACCCAGAGTAGCCTCCTGTCGGTACCCATCCGGTCCCATGCTTAACTCACCAGTCTGTTCGCTTAGCTGTCTAGCGGCAAGCGGGGCAGGTGGGAGGGTCCTTCAAGTAATGTCATAGGTAAGTATTTTTCGAAAAAATACATTTTAGAGAAAAATGAATTTGTTTCCTCAAAATACATTACCGATGACATTACTTTTAGGAAGAATAGCAAATAGGAGGTGGGTGCCGCGGAAAGCCCATAACCCCTGAATACTGCTAACAAGACCCGCCCTCCCCGGGGCAACCTCCCGACAATTTTAGCCAAGAGCTACCCACGGCACCAGGGGTGCCGAGGAGTGTCGCGCCGCAGTGCTGTCTCCCACCAGCGATACGCTTCCCGCTGGCCAGAGAGGTTCCTGAGGTAGAACCGGTCGGAGGTCGACTCTGCTCGTCAGTCCACGGACGCCCCCAAGTCTTTGACGACGCCACAGCGGCCGAAGGCGGGGCTTGCGGCCATGGCTCTAAGCTCGTGCTCCCTGATGTCCATCTGCCAAGCAGCGGCAGGGGAGAGGTGGTGGTAGTCGGAACGTATCACCCATCGGAGCCAGGAGTATATCATCTGGGCCAAGGGTTGGTTCTACCTGGAGACAGAGGGAGAATAGGCGGGAGCATTCCCTGCGAGGCGGCTTGGTCCAGTGCAGGTACACTCGTAAGGCTCTCACCGGGTCCTGCTGTCTGGTCGCATGTGCCAGGCTTGGCTCCCTCAAGGGCCGAACGGTGATCACCTGTGTGGTGGCTAAGGCGACCAGGTCTTGGCCAAGAACGCAGGATCAGTCAGTAGGTGCACAGTGCCATCCGTTCTGAACTGCAGGCAGGTCGGGCGTGTGGAGAGCGCGTGCAGTTCGCCGATGCTGGAGGCCGAAACGAGGGCCAGGAAGGCCAGCCATCGGGGTAAGCCGGCCAACCGTGCCAATGGAGTGGTCCGAAGGGTCCAAGTCGAGCCACGTCAGCACCCAGGCCGGGTCCCATCGCAGAATCAGCGAGCGGTGGGTAGGTCGCTGGAGGCTAGGTCTAAGAAGCCACCAGCGTCCGGCCGGCCCCAAGGCGGTACGTGTCGGCGATCATGGTCAGGTACCCTCTGATTGTGATCGGGGCCAAGTGCTGCTCGGCGAAGCCAGAGGAAGAATTTGGCCAGCTGGGGTCTGTCAGATCTGTGGGTAAGAGGTGTCGGTCGTCGCACCAAGACCACAGGATTCGCCACTTTCCCTCGCAGACTCGAAGGGTCGAGGGCCTGCGGGCTGTAGCGATAGCTTCCACTGCCACGCTTGAGAAGCCTCTAGCGGCGAGGGAGTGCCGCACAATCTTCCGCCTTAGGGGAGGAGACGCTCGGGGCACGGGTGGAACAGCGCCTGCCGCAGTTGCCTGAGCATCGTACGTGGGGTGGGAAGCCGCAGAAGGGAACCCATGGCGAGGTTCAGGAGGTCGGTGGTCCACGACTTGGTCCAGCCGAGCGGAGCCCCATGGAACAGGACCGTAGGAGGGTCAGCGTACACGTCACGGGCGTCCCATGGAAAGGAGAGTGTGTCAATCACCCAGGCTAGTGGATCTGGCTCTTCTTTCTCGCGAGGAGGTCAATCATGGGGGTCTCCCATGCTGCGCATCACATCCGAGGAAGTCCGGACGTCGCGTCCACTCGTCGCGGAGAAGCTGGCCGCATCCCATCGCCAGGACAATCGGTTGGCCCAGGAGGTGTCTTACTCAGAGAGGGATACCGCGATCTTCGCAGCGCCGGAGAACCTGGAAGAGAAGGGTGCGAAGAAAGGGAAGCGCACCCCGCCCTGCTTCTGGATGTAGGCGACTACATTGGAGATGTCTGAGTGGATGAGGAGCTCCTGGTGTCGCAGACGTGACTCCCACGCTAGGATGGCTTGCCAGACGGCTTGCAGCTCTAACCAGTTGACGTGTCGGACCGTGAGGTCCGGGGGACAGGCGCTGGTGGCTGTGAAAACCCTTGTCGCCTCTAGAGACATCTGCCACGCTAGACTTGCCCACTCCCATATCCGTTGCTCCAGAAGCCTCACCCTGTAGAGGTTGGTGCGCGAATCCATCCCCAGGAGAATAAAGAGGCGGGATGGCGTGAAGTCCGAAACACACCCGTAGACCAGGAAGCCGAGCAGTCGAGTAGATCGAGTAGCGCCTTCCAGTTCTTTGCGAAGGAGGTCTCCAAGTGGTTCCCGCCAGAGTAGATCGTCCAGGCAGTTCACAGCGGGGCTCGAACACGTCCGTCTGGCCCTGGCGATGACAGCGACCAAGAGAGGGTGCACCCGCAGGGGTTGAGGCAGAGGCCGAAGGGTAGCGCGCGAAGCTGGAAGCCCCCCGCGGCCGAAGGCGAAGCGCCGGTAACGTCTGGAGGCGGGAAGCCGTTGGACGTGCAGAACGCATCCGACAGGACCAGTCCGATGGGAAGGACCGCTGGGCTTGAGCGACCTCATGCGGGAGGACGGGGCGCAGAAGTACTCGCACAGCACAGAGAAGTCGAAGACAGGGTGCCACTAGCCGCCGGGCTTGGGGACCAGACAGAGGTGGCCGAGACAGCTGGGGAGTCGTGAGATGAAACCATTGCTGCGGCGCTGTCTGAAGTAGCGGAGACCTCGTCGCGAAGGGCATCGGCACTGAGCTGATACGTCGGAACCGAAGTCCGCAGGGGGCGGGCCGAAGCAGAGCGATCCGCCGCGCGATGCCAGTCGTAGCTACTTCCTTCATTCGGTAGGGAGGTCAAGGTCGCAACGAAGGAGGCATCTTGACGCACCAGGTCACAATAGCAGCAGCGGCCATGGCGTTGACCGAGGTGTGGAATGCAGCGCGGTTGGCAGGGACCGGCAAGCCAAGATGTTCCTCCACAGCACGAGCGAAGGTTGTCCACGATCCTTGACGCGTCGAACGAAGCTTGCGTGACCCGATCCGGAATCCCGTAGAGGCCTGGGCATGCGTAGCGGGTTGCTGTCCCGCGTCGGCTAGGGTCCAGGACAAGGGAGGCACCCCGCGGGTGTGGAGGTCTGTCCTGTGGGATGTACGGGGTCGGTCAGGGGAGTTCACTCGGAACTCCGCTCCGCATGCTCCTAATAAGAAGAAAAAACATAATTATTAATAAAGCGTTTAAACGTACTCCCCTGCTCTAAGCGCTTTATAATCTGTACAAAAAGTTACAGTACCAGGTTAAAATACAATGACTTGCGCCCACAACCACCCACAAATACCATAGTCGCGTGGGAGCGGTAGGCCGATCGGGCGGGGAGGTGGAACGAGCAAGCTCGCTGTGCCAGGCTCCCAGTCATGCAATTGGCGAGCGGGCGCCCACTGGATGAGCAGTCTCGTCCGGCCAAGGGTACCTGTCCCAAAACTTGGGGCGGAACCTCTGTGCTGGACTTATGCCGAGGGTTTAGACGGATGTACTTCGGTAGCTGCGTTCGAGGCCAGAGACGGCCCTGTAAGCACGCCGCGCAGGCTCATAATAGATACTCTCATTACTTACCGAGAGGGCGCCGCATACGGCCGATTTTCAAGGAGTGGTCACATGTCCCGTCAAAAGTCTCGGCAGGCCCAGGCGGGTAGGCGGGCGATCCATCTCCCTGGGGGCTAGACTTGACAGTGCCTGCCGAGTGTAACCCCCTTTTATGGTCTCACCAGGCCCAGGGTACTTGTGACAGCCCTTGGGCTATGAACCGGCACTGAGTGCCGGTCATGTCCCGCGGGCCTGTTTCTTTCTCTACTCATTTCAGGCGGCGAAGAGCAACGGTGGTCGTCTCTGACGCGGGGAGCCATCCAGGAGCATGAATTCCTGTCCCTTGAGCGCGAACAGCGCCAGTGCACGTGTCCGAGTAGGACTCCCGTCTGCCTGGGGGCTAGACCCAACAGCGCCTGCCAAGCATAACCCCCCTTTCACAGTCTCGCCAGGCCCAGAGTACTTAATGGCCCTGGGGCTAGGAGCCGGTATTATGTGTAGGTCATAACCGGAAGGTCTGGAGAGTCGCAATCCAGTCTGTGTAGGACTCCTGTCTGCCTGGGGGCTAAACCCGACAGCGCCTGCCGAGCGTAACCCCCCTTTCACAGTCTCGCCAGGCCCAGAGTACTTAATGGCCCTGGGGCTAGGAGCCGGTATTGTGTGCTGGTCCTATCCCGAAGGTCTGGAGAGTCGAAATCCAGCAGCCGCGCCGATCCCCGGCCCAGCTTGGGCAGAGAGGCGGGTCATGTAAGCACGCTGTGGGTCAGGCTCCAACGGTCACTCACATCCGATCGGGAGCTGGCACGCCATCCGTCCGAAGTTCTGGGATCGGAACTCCCATTGTCGCCCACGTGTCCTGCATGCACGCTGTGGGCCAGGCTCAAGACGGCTACTCATCACTAAGCGAGCTGGCTCGCCATCCATCTGAAGTCGTAGGATAGGTAGTGCCCAGCGTAGCTCGTGCCATCCGAGTGTCCACCTCCGGGGAAACACGTCTCATCGCATCCACGGAGGTGGCCGTGTGTGTGTGTGTGTGTGTGGGGGGGGGGGGGGGGGGGGTGTGTGTGTGTGTAGCCAGCGCCTGATATAGGGCTGGTGTCAGCCGTTTGCGGCGATAGAAGCTCCAAGCTGCGACCACTGCTCTACAGGCAAGGGGCCACAGAGAACGCATCAGGTCAGGTACACGGCCCGCTGGGCATCGTACATTGGGAGTCCCCCCCGCGCATGCAGGTGCACCCTTGAAAACTGCAACATAGTTAACAGAGCGAGGCGAGCGTGGCTCTCCGAGGCCACGCAAACGTGCGAGCGAAGGCGAAACCTAACACACAGTCAATTCCATGGCCCCGTCGCCCTACTCTCTTGCCAGAGCGCTGGTCGCCGGCGGCCACCGAGTTTTACCTTGCCATGCCGGAGAGGTTGGCGCCAGGCCAAGCCAAGATACCATGTCGTCGCGGCAAAGCCCCTCAGCACCCAGTGGTAGAGGTCCCACCAAGGAAGAACGCTAAGCTCACACCGTGAACCCAGTAAGCCTGGTGAGCACTGGACATGGTACACAAGTCCACAGGTGTCAGCCCCACAAGTCCGATGGAAGTCCTCGCAAACCTGAAACCAACAAAGGTCATTCAAGCTAGCACAGAAAACAGCATAAATCAGGCTAGCACAGAGCACCCGGGTGCAAACCAAGTCATAGGCAACCGGTCACACCATACACAGTCTTGGCGCAGAAGAGTAAGTTTACAGCGATCGAAGCCCTAAGGCTGAGCCCACTGCTCCTCCCGCCAGGAGGCGCTGGCAGGCCCGGATGAGTGGAAGCACCGCCGGATATATAGGGTAGGCTCAGTCATGCTCATCACTCGGCCCTGAAAGTCCCCACCGCCCATGCATGTGTGGGCTTGTCAACTGCAAAACATAGTCAACAGTGACAGGCGGCTGAGAGTGGCACTCGAGGCCACGCAACAAGCAAAAGTGAACTTCATACACAATGCAAATTCCACAGCCAGTGCCGTCGCCCGTTGCTCTGACCTCCCTTCCCTGAGCGCCGGTCTCGGGCAGCAACTGAGGTTTCACCTTACCATGTCGGGCAGGGCCAAGGATGTAGGGGACCAACCGTGTTGCAGAGGCGAAGGCCCGAACCACCAACCAGTAGAGGCCGCACCACAAAGGTAGCTCCAAGCTAGCACCGTGAACGCAGTAGTCCCAGGTTAGCATGGAGAACACGGTAAAGAATCTAAGTCCCCAGTGCCACAAGATCGGCGGAAGCCCCAACACATAAAACCGACGAAGGTAAACTCCAAGCTAGCACAGTGAACACAGTAGACCGAGGCTAGCACATTGCATACAGTCAGAAGCCCAAGCTTGTCCCAAGACGACCAGTCACACCATACACAGCCAAGGCGCAGAGCATAGGTACACAACCGTTCACGGCTAGCTAAGAGAACAGTCTGGTGAGCTAAGCGTGGGACCGGATGGGTACAGACAGGAGGCTACTCTGGGTACTGGGTTGCGGTAGTCACGCCGAGGTTGCCTCCCCCACACTACGGGTACACTATGGGTATACAACCAAATTTTGGCTAAAAATGGGCTTGCTGAGAGATATTCCTAAAAGTAATGTCATCGGTAATGTATTTTGAGGAAACAAATGAAGTAACAAATGAATCACAGTAAGTGCTGCTTGTAATGTAATGCTGCACCTCAGATGTTCTCCATCTACTGCTTTTCTGCCTGCATGTTTGCCCCTTTTTATTTTCACCAAGCTAGCTAAACATTCCAACTAAAAGGGATAAAGCTTTCTGACCTTGAAATAGAGAATCCTGCAGAGGTCACGTATGATGCCGGAACATTCTTGGATCTTCTCGCGACATCCCTCAAACTGAGCTGCTACAGTGTAGCACTTGCACACATTCATACACACCTGCAAAACATTTATATTGTTACTAAACAAATTCTGTGCTGACACACTCCACCAAGATGTGGACAGACCATGAAAGTTCAAGGGTCGTGCCAGAGTAGTTTGGCTCCTCTAGGCGCCAAACTAATGCTTGAACTTTCATGGTTGATTTGTTTCCTAAACTGGTATGTTGTTTTGAAAGTGCTCAATGTGTAAAACAAATAGAGCTGACTGAGGGATTAGAAAGTGATATCTGCTCTGACTGAAATAGTGCGTAACAGCGGCTTTGGTTTATTAGTTCGTCTGTTGTTGGCTGTTGGTGATAACAATAATAATACTGGAGAAGTTTCAACCATGGTCACGTGCAATTAGCCTTTTCTTGTAACTGAAAAATTAATTTTTCTCTAAAATATATTTTTTCGAAAAATACTTACCGATGACATGACTAATAGGAAGTGTCTACTACTTGCTCAATTTTAGCCTAAGAACCCGTTGTGTTACAACACAACCCGGGAGGCACTCGGGGACCCAAGAGTTGTCTCCCGTCTCTGCCCCACCAGTTCCGGGTCATGTGGTAGACCAACCAGTTGGAATACTTAGCTTGCCAGCGGCAAGTGGGGCTGGTGGGAGGGTCCTCCGAGTCATGTCATCGGTAAGTATTTTTCGAAAAAATATATTTTAGAGAAAAATTTATTTGTTTCCTCAAAAACATTACCGATGACATGACTAATAGGAAGAATTGCGATAAGGAGGCGGATGCCGCGTACCAAACACCCCCCCACCGTAAGGGGTAAATCAGAGCCGTCCTCCCTGTTGCAAACTCCTGACAATTTTAGCTAAGTGTGTACCTACGGCACCTGTGGCGCCGGGAGGGAGTGTTGCGCCGCAGAGATGTCCCCCACCAGTGCGAGGTTGTCTTGCTGGCCTGCCAGATCAATGAGGTAGAAGCGGGCGAAGGTCGATTCTGTCTTCCAGCCCACGGCTGCCACAATGTCTTTGACAGCGCAGTTCCAGTCGAACGCAACGCTCGTGGCTATGGCTCGCACCTCGTGTGTGCGTATGTGAGGCCTCTTTGCTCCCTGCGGGGAGAGGTGCTGGTAGGCGGACCGTATGAACCAGCATAGCCAGGAAGATATCGTCTGGGCTGTTATGTCAGATCTGCCAGGTTTCAATGGTAAGAGGCGTGAGCGTCCTCTTTAGACGGCTTTGGAACGTCGCAGGTAAACGCAAAGGGAGCGCACAGGATCTTGTTGCCTGGTCTCCTGGGGAAAGTTCACGTTTCTCAGCGGCGGTAAGGTGACACCTGTGGCGCGGTCAGAGGAGACCTAGTCTTGGCAAAGAAGGCAGGGTCCATGAGGAGCTGTACCAAACCATCCGCTCTGAACTGCAGGCAGGCAGGGCGCACTGACAGCGCGTGTAGCTTGCTAACTCGGGCCGCGGTAACAAGGGCCAACAGGAAGCATGTCTTACGAGTCACATCTGCGAAGCGGGCCAAGGGCAGCGGTTCGAACCTGGGAGAGTTAAGCCACGTCAGTACCCAGGGTAGGTCCCAGCGAGGAATGAGCGAGCGGGGAACTGGTCGCTGCAGGCCGAAGTGAGTCATAAGGTCGGCGAGGTCTTTGCAGTCGCCAGGATCTGGGCAGCTGAGGTGCCGGTATGTGTCAGCAATCATGGACAGGTACCCCCTGATGGTGATAGGGGCCAATCCCTGGTCTCCAAAGAGCCAGAGGAAGAAGTCCGCGAGCTGGGGGATCGTCAGTTCGGTGGGGGAGAGGCACTGGTCGTCGCACCAGGAGCGCAGGACTCGCCATTTTCCCTCGTAGACGCGTCTGGTCGAGGGTCTGCGCGCAGTAGCGATCGCCTCCACTGCTGCACGTCGGCTGGACTTTGAACGCCAGGGCGCAAGTCTCTGTTGGCCGACCTCAATGAGACGGGCGCTCTGCCGGCATTTAGACCCCTCGGAGGTGTCAGCGGGCTTTCTGAGGAGAGATATAAGAGGACTGCCAGTTGCTAAGGTATGGCGCAAGGCGCGATGCTGTGGGCCGGGCTCAGTGAGGCGGGCACTCTGCTGGCATTTAGACCCCTCGGAAGGGTCAGCGGGCTTGGCAGTGGACACAGTCCTGTGATAAGCACCTTTGGCCTGTGTCCGACGTGTCATCCGTTCCAAAAGGCCGGGTCAGGAAGGCGCGGTCACTTCTCCCGAAGCAGAAGGGGGCGGCAAAGGCGCTGGTCAGTTACTAGCTGGCATGGGGCGCTCGCGCCGGAAGAAACTCCAAAGGTGAGACCACCGTAGCTCGGGCTAGGACGAGCAGACATCACAGAGGTGGTCCGAGGAGCAGCCAGCACAGGGGAGGCAGACCGCATGGTCATCCGTCAGCCACTGGAAGTCGCCACACCTGGGAGCTGCAACACATATCAGGCATGCTAGGCGACCGAGCGTGGGCATCTGACAGCATAATACCAGCGACAAAGAGGTGCCTCTGGTCGAATCGGCCCAGGCATGTTATTTCCACCTCCGCCGCATCAGTCAGATCAGAAAATACCTCACTACCGAAGCTGCCACCAAACTCGCTGTCTCTCTCATCTTATCTCGCATCGACTACTACAACTCTCTCCTTTCCGGCCTTCCTCACTCCACTACTCTCACTCTCCAGCGCGTCCAGAACAATGCTGCCTGCCTCGTCCTCAGAAAGAAAAAATCCGACCATATCACTCACCTGCTCAAGCTCCTTCACTGGCTCCCCATCCCCCAACGCATCCAATACAAGATTCTGTCTCTCTGCTACAAATCCCTGAACAACTACGCTCCTACCTATCTCTCCAAATTACTTCACCCCTACACTCCTTCCTGCTCCCTCCGCTCCGCCTCTCTCCGCCTCCTCATCCCCCGCACCAAACTCAGCACTTTCGGCCCCCGCTCCTTCTCAGTATACGGTCCATCCACCTGTAACACTCTCCCACTCTCTCTCCGTCGAAACACTCTCTCTCCTTCTTCCAGTCCGCCCTCAAAACTCACCTCTTTCAACAGTTCTAGCACTACATCACCACACTCCCCACCCCAAGCTGACCGTCGTAATGTATTTATTTCATCAAAAACATTACCGATGACATGACAAATGGGAGTGTCTACTACGTGCTCAAATTCTAGCCTACGAACCCGTTGTGTGCACACACAACCCGGGAGGCACTCGGGGAACCCTCCAGAGGGGCCAAGAGTTGTCTCCCGGACCTGCCTATCCGGTTCCGAGTCACCTGACTCGCCAGTCAGCTACGTAGGCTCACGACCTTCGGACGTGTTCTAGCCTCGCGCTCCCTTCGACCGGTCGGTCTTGGTGCTCGAGTTCGCCGTGACTTTGGCTTCGCCTGTTGCTTCGCTTCTGCTTCGCTTCTTGCTTCGCTGCAGCTTCGCTTGCGCTTCTTCGCTTGGCGTCCTCCTTGGTTGGCTTCGCTTGGCGGACCTGCTGGTTCCCGCCATTTCGCCGGTGGCGACATGGACGTCTCTTCTCCCGCTACCGCTTCGGCAGAGAGGTAGGATAGTTAGTTGGGCCCGAAGCCGGTCCCCGGGCGGGGTACCGGCCTGTGCCTTTGGACTCTACCTTGTTCGTGTTGTTGGGTTTCGTTGAGCGGGGACTCTTAGCTCGGCGGGGCCCTGGTGCCCTCGCCTTTCCCCTTTGGGGTGAAATTACTGGCTTCCCCTGGTAGCCTTCGGGGAGCATTGTTTAAACCAGCTGCGGCGCGTGGCTCATGTTGCATCTCCGGCCTGGCTGGGGTATGCTTGTTTCGAGAGCGCACTCTTAGCTTAGAGCGCTACAGCATTATTGCCTGGGGGCACGGCCTTTCGTCCCTATTGTCGTTTGGCCCGCCGTGTGATGGCCTTAGTCGCCTGCGCGGCGTTAAACCCAAATACCTAAACTAAACTAAACCTATTGTTGTTTGGCGCACATTCCTCTCCAGCCTGGCTGGGGTAGGCTTTGTTCTAAAGACGCAAGCTTAGCTTCGGGCGCTATAACAGTATAGCCTGGGGGCACAGCCCGTTTGTCCATATCGGTCGGTACGGTTCCCCTTGGTAGGACGAGCCCTGTTGGTCTCGACCACGTACCGGCACGTTGTTTGTTTGGTGTGTTGCAGTGCCCTCCTGATGACCTGCACGCAGTGTGGAGGTTTCCAGTGGCCCTCGGATTCGCACAAGGTCTGCCTGCCGTGTGTCGGCTGTACATCTGAGCGTTCTTGTGACGTTTGCGCCGTCTGGCCGGAGCTCCGCTGGGCCCAACTTTGGAGCTTCTACCGACGTGAACGCCCGACACCTGTGCCTGTTGCAAGACCTGCGGAAGTGCCGGCTGTCATCTCAGACACACCGACCGCTCTTGCCCCCGATGGCCCCAGTCTGGAAAGATCTCCACAGCGGACACAGCAAGGTAGTGTGCGGAGTCGGGAGTTCGAGGCGCGGATTCCCAGGAGGGAACGCGCTTGGACCAAGCCTTACGACAGGCAGAGAACCCATCTCGAGACAGAGGTCAGTTCGGAGAGACGTGCCTCGCGCCGTCCATGGTCAACCGGTCCCCACTCGTCTCCTAGGAAGGCCTTGGATCCCCCTCGGCCGCTGCGAGCCCGCCTCGCCACAGAGTCCGGCTCGCGGAGACATTCGCGCACACTCACCACACCACTACCTGTGTCCAGTTCCTCCTTGCGATCGAAGTCGGACCACCACTCTCGCGCTCCTTCGTGTGAGCGTCGTGAAGTTCGGGATTCTTCTCGTCATCTGGACCATGGACCTTCGCGCTCTACCTCTTCACGGTCTCCAGCTCGTAGTCGCTCGTCTGGTCGCCGCCGCCGTTCCCGCTCCTCTAGTGCGTCGCGTCGCCGTCGCGGACGTCGCTCTCCCTGCGTGCTTCGGCGCCTTTTGGCTCCCCTCGTCCTCGTCGAGCTGCTCGCTCTCGGAGTCACGGTCGCCGTCCCTCTTCGACGGCTCTCGGCGGCGTGGACGACGATTCGTTGAGTCTTCTCCCTGATGATTCCGTCTCAGTTCTCCTCGGAGGTCTCAGCCGCTCTCCTTCGCCGCTCTCTCCTTCGGATGCGTCGACAGCCCACGGGTTACCGGCCTCCTCCCGCACAGAGGTTCTTCTGGCCCTCGACGAGGTCGCTCGCCTCATCTCCGCCACGCTTCCGGCAGCGGACTGCCCTCCATCCCCCCCCCTGAAGAGGAAGCCTTCTGCCTTCGTCGACGCGGGTAGACAGGTAAAGAAGTTCAAGACTCTCCCTCAGCCCCCCTCCTTTCGTGAGCTTCGGGATGTGTTCTCGGCCCACCTGTTGTCTGACTCAAGAGACAGTAATTTCTTCTCGGACCACAGATGGCCTCCGGACCTCGATATGTACTTCCGCCAGCAGTGGTACGCCGGCCATTCCCAGGCCTTCCTCTGCCCTCTCCCTCCGGTGGATCCAGCCGCCGTGGTTCAGGCGGGTGGGGCCTCTGCATTCAGACGCGCGCTCCCCGCGGGTTTGGACAAGACGGCTTCGCTTGTCAGGAATTCCTTGGCCTGCGCCGGCTTCATGGAGCTCCTTACGCAAGCCTTCCTCCGGCGCGTGGAAGATTCGTGGCACCCGTCCCTGACCCCTCCTCTTGGCGACCTCCTCGTCCTCGCTGAAGCGGCCAGCCGCGCCGCGTATCACTCTTCGGTCAACGCTATGGCTGCAGCCGCCAATTGTGATTTACTCCGCCGCGACGCTGTCCTGCAGGCCTGCCGGGGAATGCCTGCCGACCTGAAGACCCAGCTGCGTCGGGCCCCCCTCGGGGGACCCCTTCTCTTTGGTGACACCTGGCAAGCCGTCAAGGATTCCAATGCGGACAGGTGGCCTCCCAAGTCTGTTCCTCGGCGCTTTCAGGCAGCCCGCAAGGCCGTGGGTCGCCCCCTGCGGATCTCCAGACCCGTCGCCCCGACGTCAACAACCCAGCTGCAGTCCCTGCGTCGCCGTCGCCCCGCCTTCGGTCGCCCCGGCCAAGCTCACGCCCCCGCCCCCGCTTGGCCCCGTCCCGCCCGTCGCCCTGGGCGCGGGCGGGCTCAGTGACTCCTCCCCTCCTCCGCCTCCGCCGGCCGTCTCGGGTCCTCCAGTCGGCGGCAGGCTCGCCCTCTTCAGCGACGAGTGGCGATTACTGATTCCAGAAGACCCGTGGATTTTAGACACTGTTTCCGGCGGCCTACGGATCTCCTTTCGTTCCCCTCCTCCTCTGCGTACGACTCCGCTGTGGACCGAGATCCCCGCAGACCCGCTCAAGGAGTGCGCCCTACGGGGGGAAGTCGACTCTCTCTTGAGGAAGGATGCCACAGAGGTTGTGCGCCGCGCAGAATCGCTGGGATTTTACAGCAGACTTTTCGTCGTCCCCAAGCCTGGCGGCAAGTGGCGCCCAGTGATCGACCTCTCAGCCCTAAATCGCTTCATCGTGGCTCCTTCCTTCCACATGGAGACGGCCTGAGCCCTGCGTACCGCGGTGCGACCCATGGATTACGCCGTCAGCCTGGATCTCTCCGACGCTTACCTACACGTACCCATACATCCGGCCGCCCAGAGGTATCTGCGCTTCGCGTTCGATGGAACCGTTTACCAGTTTCGAGCCCTACCCTTCGGCCTCAACCTCAGCCCCTGGGTCTTCACCCGCTTGATGGATGCAGTTATGGCCAAGGCACGGCAGTCGTCTCTCAGCCCTATGTCCAACTACCTCGACGATCTCTTCCTGAGGAACCACGTCGAGTCCGTCTTGCAAGAGGACAGGGATACACTGATGCGTCTGCTGTCGCGACTGGGGTTCCTCCTCAACGTCGGGAAGTCAGATCTCACGCCCTCGCGCCGCTTCATTCATCTCGGAATGGATTTTGCCACCGATCTCAACGCTGTTCGCCTCCCGGATCCCCGGATTCGGAAGTTGGCCACCTTCGCCAACCAGCTAGCTCAGCAGGAAGCAGCTCCCGCCCGAGTTTGGCTTCAACTCCTCGGACTGATCAACGCAGCGGCGGACCTTCTCCCCCTGGGTCGCCTCTACGCCCGCCCCCTTCAGCTGCACCTCCTGCTTCTCTGGAGACCCTCTTCTGGCGACCTTACCCACCTGGTCCCGGTTTCCCCCCTGGTTCGCCCTCACCTTCTACGCTGGACCGACACGGCTTGGTTGGCTTCGGGAGTCCCTTTGTCCTCCCCTCCCCCGCACCTCTCCCTGTGTGTCGACGCGAGCCTCTCGGGGTGGGGAGCCCACCTGCTTCCTCAATTCTCCTCGGCTTCCGGCCTCTGGCCCCCGGAGTTTGCGGACAAGCACAGCAATTGGTTAGAGCTGCAGGCAGTCTGGCAAGCCCTCTTCGTTTGGGAGAACCAGCTCAGGAACCAGCGGCTTCTCGTCCTCTCCGACAACTCGACGGTGGTGGCCTACATCCAGAGACAGGGGGGCACCCGATCTCCCGACCTCTGTATGCTCCTCTTCCGTTTGATGCGCTGGGCCAAGGAACGCGACATTACACTCCTCGCACGACACATTCCTGGCCACTTGAATGTGTTGGCGGACTCGCTCTCTCGCCGCGGCCAGTTGCTCCACACAGAATGGACGTTGCGCCCGGATATCTTCCAGATGATCTGCGCCCGTTGGGAGACTCCCTTAATCGACCTCTTTGCTACGAGGTGGAACCGCCAGCTTCCCCTCTTCGTCTCCCCGATTCCAGACCCGCTGGCCTGGGCAGTCGATGCCCTCTCGATTCCTTGGGACGGCCTCATCGCTTACGCGTACCCCCCAACAGTCCTCATTCCCAAGGTCCTCCACAAACTTCGAGGGAGCAACGCAGTCCTGCTTCTGGTCGCCCCGCTGGCTTGGGCCCGGTCCTGGACCACCGACCTACTCAACCTCGCCACCTCTCCTCCCCTGCGCCTTCCCACGCCCCGTTCCATGCTCAAGCAGCCCAGGCAGGCTCTCTTCCACCCTTGTCCCGAACGCCTGTCTCTTCACGCCTGGAGGTTGTGCAGCGCGCCCTCACCGCTCGAGGCTTCTCTGGTGCAGCAGTGGAGGCAATCGCTGCAGCCCGCAAGCCTTCCACCCGGCGTGTTTACGAAGGGAAGTGGCGCGTCTTGTGTGCCTGGTGCGACGCCCGTCGCCTCCTACCCACCGGACTGACCAACCCACAGCTAGCGGACTTTCTCCTATGGCTCTTCGAGGTCCAAGGTTTGGCGCCCATCACCATCAGGGGATACTTATCCATGGTCGCCGACACGTACCGTCATCTCGGCCTTCCAGACCCCGGCGCCTGTACGGACCTCTCCGACCTCATGTCCAGCTTCAGCCTCCAACGTCCGACTCAGCGTTCTCTCGTTCCTCGCTGGGACCTACCTTGGGTCCTGACGTGGCTGAATTCTTCCCAGTTCGAGCCACTCGCTCTAGCCCCTCTGGCAAATGTGACACGCAAGACCTGCTTCCTTCTAGCCTTGGCCACCGCGTCCAGAGTTAGCGAGCTACACGCTCTTTCTACCCGCCCAGGCTGCCTCCAGTTCAGGGCAGATCGCTCCGTGCAGCTCTTAACGGACCCCAGCTTTATTGCCAAAACAAGGTCGCCCCTAACTGCTCCACAGATCATCACCTTGCGGCCCCTGGGAGGGCCTGCCTGCTCTCCGGAGACTCGGCGACAGGATCCCGTGCGTGCCCTACGCATCTACCTGCGCCGTACCAAAGTTACCCGTAGAGGGCGCTCCCGCCTCTTCCTGCCCATACGCCAGGGCAAGACTGATATCACAGCCCAGACGATCTCCTCCTGGCTGCGCTGGGGAATACGATCGGCATACATGGATCTCTCCCCACGCGTAGCGCAGAGACGGAAGATCCGCGCACACGAAGTACGCGCCATGGCCACGAGCGTCGCATTCGATCGGAACTGCGCTGTCAAGGACATCGTGGCCGCGGTGGGCTGGCGAGCAGAATCTACCTTCGCTCGTTTCTACCTTCGGGATCTGGCGGGACAGCGAGACAACCTCGCCTTGTTGGGGGACCTCACGGTGGCACAGCACTCCCTCCCGGCGCTGCAGGCGCCGTAGGTACGCACCTAGCTCGTTACCTGGGAATTAGCAATGGGAGGACGGTCTTGGTCTCCGGTAGTACCGGGGCGGCACCCTCCTCCTATTCGTGATTCTCCCATTTGTCATGTCATCGGTAATGTTTTTGATGAAATAAATGCATTTTTCTTTAAAAGGTATTTTTTCGAAAAATACTTACCGATGACATGACACGGAGGACCCTCCCACCTGCCCCGCTTGCCGCTGGTGAGCCTAGTATCTGACTGGCGAGTCAGGTGACTCGGAACCGGATAGGCAGGTCCGGGAGACAACTCTTGGCCCCTCTGGAGGGTTCCCCGAGTGCCTCCCGGGTTGTGTGTGCACACAACGGGTTCGTAGGCTAGAATTTGAGCACGTAGTAGACACTCCCATTTGTCATGTCATCGGTAAGTATTTTTCGAAAAAATACCTTTTAAAGAAAAATGCATTTTCACTATTTGTGGGCCCCGTACTACGTGAGTCATTGTCTAAAGCGTGCGCATGTGTATGCGAGTTGTGAGTGCGCGCTTAGAGTTATAATTATTATAAGATAAGCGCATTATAAATACCGTAATTATTATTTATTATTATGAATCAACTGCAACACATGTCCGACACAACACGCTAAAAGGTGAGGGCACAAGGGCCATGCCAAGCTGAGACGAGTGTCGGGCGCACAATGGTACTATAAAGTACAAACGAAATGAAGCGCCACTGACCAACGTTGGCGCTAACCACCCGTAAACGGCGAGGGCACGAGGGGCCCCGCCAAGCAAAGACGAGCATCGGGCACGCAATGGTGCAACAAAGTACAAGCAAAACGTAGTGCCGCTGAACAACTGGCACTAGCCACCCGCTAACGGCGAGGGCACGAAGGGCCCTGCCAAGCTAAGCCAAGCGTTGGGTGTCAAGATATACGACGTGCGAGTGAGAAAACGAGGCGCCCCAGGCGCAGCTGGTGTCCAGCTCAGGGGCCAGCCGAGGGCTGTTACGGCTATTACCGCTACCTTACCTCTCAGACGAAGCGGGGACGGGGGGGGGGGGGGGGGGGGGGGGGGGGGGGGGGGGGGGACCTCCATAACACCGGCACGGCGCGAGGCGGGAAAAGCGGGTCACACCAGGCCGGCGCAGAAGAGGCAATGGTAGCCCAAGCAAACGAAGCCCTCTCAGCAGGAAACCGGCAGAGGAGAAGCTCTGCCACACAGGCAGTGGAGAACATGAAGTCTGAAGTCGAGCGTAAGCAAGAAGACCGCGCACCAGTCGCAGCATACACAGGTAGAGTCCAAGGCTAACGCTGAACATGTCTTCACAGCGCGAGCTAAGTAGGATGACTGGTTGGTCTACCACATGACCCGGAACTGGTAGGGCAGGGACGGGAGACAACTCTTGGCCCCTTTGGGGGTTCCCCAAGTGCCTCCTGGGTTGTGTTGTTGCACAACGGGTTCTTAGGCTAAAATTGAGCAAGTAGTAGACACTTCCTATTAGTCATCTCATCGGTAATGTTTCTGAGGAAACAAACACTTTTCATGAAGTCATGTGTAAAAGACCGGTGAAGTTACAGATAGTAATAAAAGGACTCCCTTACCAGCACAGCCAAGTCGTCAGGTTTACTGGACTGACTGAGCACACTGACACACCGGGCAAAAGCATCGTGCAGAACCTGCAAACAGAATGACAATGACAGCACATTCACATTTGTCAATAATAGATACATCACTTTTAGCAGATTTCAACAGACACAGTTTCACAACACTTCACTTTAACACCTTTACTGCTGAGAAAAAATGAAGACACAAAACGAAGATGATCTTACTGCAAAGGACATAGCTCCTCATGAGTCCCCATGGTTGTGGGAACTCATGAGAATCTGTGCTTCTTTTTGACATCACTTTGTATCTCTGGTCCTTCGACAGCTTGGACTCTTCGGTGCTGAGCTAAAAAATATTTTTTAGAAATACAATCTGCATCCAGTCGCAGTGACAAAGTTAATTCACACCGACCTGGATCCCATTTTCTCTCCTCAGTTCTTCGGCATTGAGCGCAGAGCAGTTGACAGTATGGTAAGCCAGTTCAGCAGCCGCAGACAGCAGAGGGGCCGATTTGGAGAAGAGTTGATCGTCGTTGGTCTCCATACGGATTGTTTTGATCAGCATGGGGTAGCCAGCATACTTGTATGGCTGCAGCTCTATAGGGGCAATAAACAAATTTTTGTGAAAAATTCATTTTTCTCTAAAAGGAATTTTTTCGAAAAATACTTACCGATGACATGACTAATAGGAAGTGTCTACTTACTCACACAATTTTAGCCTAGGAACCTGTTGTGTTACCACACAACCCGGGAGGCACTCGGGGGAACCCCCAGAGGGGCCGAGAGTTGTCTCCCGTTACTGCCCATCCGGTTCCGAGTCACAAGGTGACCAACCAGTCGGAATACTTAGCTCACCAGCGGCGAGCGGGGCAGGTGGGAGGGTCCTCCGAGTCATGTCATCGGTAAGTATTTTTTGAAAAAATACCTTTTACAGAAAAATGAATTTATTTCCTCAAAATACATTACCGATGACATGACTAACAGGAAGAATGGCGAAAAGGAGGAGGGTGCCGCGCCCAACACCGCTGCAGTCGGGTTAAGTCAGAGCCATCCTCCCTGTCGCAATCTCCCGACAATTTTAGCTAAGTGCGCGCCTGTGGCACTGGGAGGGAGTCTTGCGCTGCAGAGATGTTTTCCACTAGTGCAAGATTGTCTCGCTGGCCTGCCAGATCCCGGAGTTAGAAGCGGTCGAAGGTCGATCCTGTTCGCCTGGCCACGGCTGCCACGATGTCCCTGACAGCGCAGCTCCGGTCGAATGCGACGCTCGTGGCCAAGGGTCGTACCTCGTGTGCGCGTATCTTAAGCCTCTCGCTCCCTGTGGGGAGAGGTCCCAGTAGGTGGACCTAGTGACCCAGCATAGCCAGGAAGATATCGTCTGGGCTGTAAGTCAGGTCCGCCGGGTTTTAGGGGCAGAAGGCGTGAATGTCCTCTCCGGACGGCTTTGGTTCGGCGTAGGTAGGCACATAGGGCGCGCACAGGATCTTTTTGCCAGGTCTCCTGGGGTCCCTCGCAGCGGCCTTAAGGTGGTCACTTGTGGTGCGGTCAAGGAGACCTGGTCTTGGCAAGAAGGCAGGGTCCGTGAGGAGCAGTACGGGGCCATCCGAGCGAAACTGTAGGCAGGCAGGGTGCGCAGACAGCGCGCGTAGCTCGCTGACTCGGACCGCCGTGGTAAGGGCAAACAGGGAGTGTGTCCTACGAGTCACATCCGCAAAGCGGGCCAATGGCAGCAGGTAGAATCTGGTGGAGTACAGCCACATCATTCCCAGGGAAGGTCCCAGCGAGGAATGAGTGAGCAGGGCACCGGACACTGCAGGCCGAGGAGAGTCATCCGGTCGGCAATGTTATACAGGCGCCGGTGTCCGGGTGGCCGAGGTGCCGGCAACATGGACAGGTACCGCCTACTGGCAATAGGGGCTAACCATTGGTCCTCGAAGAGCCAGCGGAAGAAGACCGCGAGCTGAGAATGAGTTAGGTCGGAGGGGGATAGGCACTGGTCGTTGCACCAGGAGCACAGTACTCGCCACGTTCCCTCGTAGACGCATTGTGCGGAAGGCCTGCGGGCCGTAGCGGTCGCTTTCACCGCTGCACGCGGGAAGCCTCCAGGGTTCCAGGGTGAGGGCTTGCTGCACCAATCCAGGCGTGAAGGAGGGTCGCTCCATGGTCGCTTGAGCACCGTGCTTGGCGTGGGTAGCAGCAGGGGGTGGGGGCGGCTGAGGAGGCTGATGGTCCAGGACTGGTCCCAGGAGAACAGGGCAACCAGCAAGGCGCCCACCTAGCATCCTCGAAGCTTGAAGAGGATTTAGGGAACGAAGGCTGTCAGGGTGCAAGCATACGCGATGGATCCGTCCCACGGGATGGAGAGCGCGTCAACTGCCCAGGCCAGGGGGTCAGGGGTTGAGGCGACGAAGAGGGCCAGCTGGTGAATCCACCTCGCAGGGAACAGGTCGAACCTAGGTGTTCCCAGTGCGCGCCGCTCATCTGAACGAAGTCCTGGCATAGTGTCCCCTCCGTGCGAAGAGGACGTGTCGCTTCTGAACACAGGAACCACCGTCGCGTAGTCCGCGAGGACGCACCGCTACTGGCGCTGGAGGTGAGCTTCACATGCGATGAGGGCTAGCCAGATTGCTTGCAGTTCCAGCCAGTTGACGTAACTGTCCGCCAGCTCTGGAGGCCAGGGCCAGACGTCATGAGGAACCGCGGAAGCAGGTGAGATTCCCAGCCGGAGGGAGTAGCATCGAACCCAAGGAAAGCGGAGAGGGGTGGGGGTGGGGGTGGGGGGAGGAAAGGGGCATCCCGAAGCGCGCCACGAAGTGTCCGTCCAAGGCTGCCGAAGAGGACGAAGCACCGAGTCCCGGCACCGGGGCAGCTAAGTCTCCGGAGGGCGGACGCCGATGGCGCAGGGGGTGTTGCTGCTGTAGCGGGAGGTGAGAAGACGATCGTGGGGACAGTCCACTCCACGAAGAGCAGTTCCCGTCAGTCCGTCCGGAGAACTGCTGTGGTTCACCCGTGCGGTCGAGTCCGTGCCTGTGCCAGACCGTGCGCCTCCGCATCATCCATCGTGTGCTGAGAAGTGGTTGTCTCGGTGTCCACAGGACGCCGCCTCCACCCATCGGTCGTCCACGAATGGCCCTGCCGCTGAAATCGAAGCTGCATCTCCACGTAAGCACCATCCCTGCCAACAACTCAACGATCTGGTGCGGTACGCTGGCGGCTGCGGTGTCCCCATGAAGGTGCCTCCGCCCAAGTATGTCCGAGAGCCTGTGCTGACGTCGAAACTGCGCCCGCTGCCGAGTGAAGCCTGCCAGACTTGTCCCACGGACCAAGGTGCTGGCTGGAGGCCACGAAGCCCGGTGTCCAGACGAGGTCTGTGCAGCGCCACGCTGGAACTAGGCCGCCACTGGGCGAAGAGGAGAGGGAAGATGAGGCATCATCACGGGCCGTGCGCCATCCTGCTGTCATCGGGCCTGCATCTCCGGAGAATAGCGACGGCTGCCCCACGGTCTGAGGAACTGCTGCACCCAGCTGGAACTCTGAAGTCCGTTGCCGCGGCTAAGTCCGGTGGAGCGAGGCGCTAGAACTGGTCCTCCGATCGGACGGCGAAGAGCGAGGGGACGAGAAGAGAGCCCGGTCACGATCCCTGCCACATGTAGACTCCAGACAGTGTGACCGTTCCTCCGATCACGCGATCAAATCCCTGGTAAGTCCGCGCTTTGGGGTTTCACCGTCCCTTAGCACTCCCCCGACGAAGGCTCACCAAACTGACCGCCCAGGTCCTCTCCCGAAGGAGGCTATCATTGCTAGTGGGTCGCCTGTGGCGCCACTCTCTATCACTGGCCGCAGATGAGTGGACCCTGGTCTCTGTGAGCCGGGCTCTCTGCCGGCTAACGACTCCCCGTAAGGGTCCGCGCGCGGACCAAGTAGCGACGAGTGGACGGCAGGCGGCGTGTCCCAGGAGCCGAGATCAGAGAAGTGGGCGCTCTACCGGCTTGTCCGCACGGTGTCCCTCCAGGGAAGGGTCGCACGTGTCACACACGTAAGCATGCAATCCGTGGCGCTAGAGGCTGGTCGCACAGTAGACTGGGCCGAGTGCGAAGACGCCGAGCGGAGAGGGATGCGTCCGGTCGTACGGTATGTGCGGCGGTCCTTCCGACGAGCGTCCCAGGGGGAGCAGGATTGCCCGGAGGAGCTGGTAACTCGAGAGTGCTCCAACCATCCGAGGTTCTGGGGCACGTGGCACTTAGTCTCTGAGAGCCGGGCTCAGTGAGGCGGGCTCCCTGTCGGCATATTGACTCCCCCGGAAGAGTCAGCGAGCGTGAGAGACAAGCTAGAACTGATAGTGGACAAGGGGCGGCGCGTGGCGCGTCCCCGTAGGCCGGGCTCCGTGAGGTGGGCACTCTTAGTCCATGCGTTGACTTCAGTTCTGCTAGCACAGCAGTGCCGGGTGCACGCATGCACGGCTTGCATTCCCTTCTCCTTTAACAGTGTTGTAAGAGCTAGAAAGCTGTCAAGCATCTGGCCCCTGGACGCGCCGATGCCACCAGCGCAGTGGGGGCTGCCCTCCTACTTGTCTTGGCTGGGCTTTTGGATGGCTGTTGCTGAGACGGTCCGGTATAGGTCCGACGCTCCAGCGCCATCCCGGTCCCTGGCGCGGAGTGAAGCGTGGTGCTTCCTGCGCTCGAAACGGGGAGCGTGAGCCTCGGGTAGGGCCGGAATGGCGTGAGGGCTCCGAACTGCCCGAAGTCCCCGGACGCGTGGCTAAAGGTCTCTCCACGCCGGGCTCAATGAGGCGGGCTCTCTGCCAGCAAAGCGACTCCCTGTAAGAGTAAGCGGGCTTTTCAATTGGAGACGAGCGAGGACTGACAGCGGACAAGGGACGGCGCAAGGCGCATCACTCCGAGCCGGGCTCAGTGAGGCGGGCTCTCTGCCGGCAAGTAGGCTCCCTGTATGAACCAGCGGGCTTTGTTTGGGCGGGCTCCCTCCTGGAAGCGATCGCGTTGATAGCAGTCCTGCTAGGAGCGCTGGGCTCAAGCGTCTGGTGTGGCGTCCGTTCCACAAGGTCGGAGCGGTCTCGTGCGGTCACTGCTCCGGGCATGGGGGGGTGGCGCCTCGACTGGTGAAGGATCACACACTTGTGCTGGTTGCTCGCATCCGTAAGGCTCCCTAACTGCACAGCTCAGGGGCAGGCGGAGCAGGTGTCGCAAGCGTGGTCGGAGGCGCATCTGGTGCAGTGGAGACAGCCCTTGTGGTGGTCCGACGGCAACTGAACCCCGCCGGACTGCGTGCAGGTCCGCACCTGTCAACACAAAACAGACATGGGGGTACAAGGGCGAGGGCCTGTGGGACCCCGCCCAGCCAAGATGAGCCTTCACAACATACTGGCACAAAGAAACCAGGTACAAGCATGCAGGTAAGCGTCTTCCTGCAACATCTAACAACGTGAAAGCTAGAAAGCGTGGGCAAGAGGGCGCATCAGGGAAAACAAGCCACAAGCATGAAGGCCAGCGCCTGGTACAACAACACCTGTCAACAAGCAAAGCAAGAAGCAGGGGCACGTGGGGCCCGCCAAGCGAAGGCAGGCATTCAACACAACATGTCACGACAAGCACAGGCATGTAGGAAGCGTCTGGTATTGCAACATTGATCAACATGAAAGGCGCGTGGGCGCGGGCAAGTGGGGCCCCGCCACGCTAAGGCAAGCATTCAACATAGCATGACACGACAAGTACACGCCTGTGGCAAGCGTCTGGCACTGCAACATTTTTTTTTTTTCCCAACGTAAACGGCGAAAGGGCGCAGGCACGAGGGGCCCCGCCAAGCTAAGCGAGCCCTCGATGCATAACAGTACCACAAGGAACAACCAGGTACAAGCAAGCAGGCAAGTGCCAAACCCTGCCCCACCCATCAGCCTGAAAGGTGAGGGGGCGTGGGCACGTGGGGCCCCGCCAAGCTAAGCCGAGCGTTTGGCGCAAAAGCAACAGCGAAGATGAAGAATGATGCGCCTCCGCTCAAACCGGCGACCAGCCCGGGAGCCGGCCGAGGGCTAACACACCGCTACCTTACCTCTCAACAGGAGCGGGGACAGCGAATGAAAAACCATATCACCAACAGCGAGCGAAGGCGGGCGGCGTCCCAGCAAGTCAGCACCCAGAGGTCCAAGCCACTCACGGCGCCAGAGAGAGGCAGGCGAAAGCTTAGTGAATGAAGCAGACCCACACAGGGCACAGGCAGGGTCGGCGCAAGCAGGAGTCTAACTGAGAAGACCGAGACCGGGGCTTGAAGCAACCGGTCGCCCAAGCAATAGTCAAAGTCCGTAGGCTAGCAGAAACACATCTGCACTGTGTGAGCTAAGTAGCATGACTGGTTGGTCACCTCGTGACTCAGAACCGGATCACGGCTTTACCAGCCAATGCTTGCGCGTAGCACTTAGTTCGCTTCAGGCTGCCAGAGAGATAAGGCGCGGCGAGGTCAAATTCCACTGTCGCACGCTCATTCTATTTATATCGCACTGCAACTGTGCGGTACACGGCGTGTCTGGCGCTCTGCCGCTATAACAACTACCTACACGTTTGTATTCATAACACATCTCAGCCTAAAGTGACTGTTGTGAAAGCAACATCATTCAAAAGTTGAAATTCTCACCTACACACTGATACCAAACATGACAACATTACGACTTACACTTGTGTAGCGGATTATGGTGAAAATAAAGAGAACGCGAATTTGTTGATGTACGATGTCAGTGTTTGTTGTGAAATTGACAAAGTTCCCACAGCTATAACACGAAGACGTAACTTTTCCCAATGAAACACGCTTGCATGCATTAGGGTCAGCATGCCTACAGTAAGTATCACTTACCGGATTTTCACTACATGGTGGGTGACGGAAGCAGGAGGGTGGTTAATGAGGTCACTGACAGGTTGCGTTCTGGCATTTCTCATCCGTAGTCCCAGTACTCCACAGACTGCTAATGCCCTCCGTGTATTAAAACCCGATTAGTCCATCACAGGTCACAGTATTCAACAGTGTTTTTAAATATACCTTGCGGTTCAGCACATTTGCTGACACACTAGACATAAGAACAATACTGAGTTTCTGTTCACAGATACACAAGACCGACGCCGGCTAAACAGCGTTATACGAGAATTTTTTTCTGTTTTACTACTGGAGGAATGATGGAGTGGAGGATGGGTGACACGAGTGTCATGTGCTCGGTCATGAGCAGTCTGAGTTTTTCCTCCTCTGTTTGCAAGCCAAATGTCCTGCTCTTTAAAATGTTAATGGTAGTGTGACTCTCTTCACCTCCCTGCTCACCATGAAGCGCCATCAACCCAAATCCCCACTTAGTCATAAAGTCAACGCAGTGACATTCCAGGATATGTTGTTTCGGAATGATGCTACTGGCTGGAAAAGTACTTCGAAAAAAAACGCATGTAGTTTGCAATCTTGTCATTGATGTCTTGCATGGATTGATTTCTGCTCTTCACCGGCATTTTGTGAGAAACATTAGTATGGACTTGTGAGTACAGGTCGTTCAGAATTCATAACTTTAAGGATATGTCATGCGCTGCTGCATGAAGTTTAGGATCATCTGTCAGCTTCATGGTATTGCTGATAACACTGTTACCAACATCAGTGAACACATCATACTTCAAGCAACGGTGGCAGTGGTTGCCAACAAACGAACGGCCATGGTATGCTTGCATGAATATCTTATTCCTCTTTAGTGCTTCGTTAAGGCCAGAATGACAGGTCTGCACAGAAATGGCAACTTTGTCTCTTCTCTCAGAGCTTCTATTTTGTCCTCGAATTCTGCTACCCTCTGCATCTTCTGCTCACGTCGTTTATCAAAATGCTTCGCACTCTCCTTGTGTCTCTTGTCGCTCAACACTGCAATACCCTCGGTCAGCTGTTTTCTTTTTTCAAGTTCTTTGATGACTCTTACTTCTGAAATGTATTTTTCAAAAGGTATGTTTCCATCATGTGCCTTCTTTCCCTCGTCCAGTCTTTCAGCAATGACTTTATCAAGTTCGTGGCATTCTTGCTCTAGAAGGGAATGATGTTTTTTGACTATACCTAGCAGAAGATGGAGGTATGGTGGTGCAGTTTGCGAAATCTCAACATCAAAGATTGGTTCATGTACAACATTGTTGTAACCCTTGGCATTCTTTTTGTCTCCTCCTGCACGAATGTATCGCCTGTAATCCTGCTTGATGTTGTTAAGAGTTCTCTGTTTCACTTGTACTCGCTCATGTGGAGCTCTTTGTAGCTGACTTTTTGAAGCTGTACACCAGAGACAAGGGTGGACCCTTTGTGCTCCTAAAAGACCAAAGAGTTTGACGAGAAAATCATAATCGCCAAACAGAAATACACGTATCTGTTTTTCTTTCCATTTCATGGTTTGGAGAACTGACACCTGCTCTTTAAACGGCTGCAAAATTGTTTGAAGATTTTCATGACTGTCTTTACAGTTAGCCATACACACCAAAAACGTATTGTGTTTAGAGTTAGGGTTTTGGAGATTAGCAACTTGAAGCATTGTTTTATAACTGTTACCGCCATGATATTCTCCAAGTTTTATCCAAATTTCATCATTTGGTATTTGTTCATGCCATTCATTAAGATTTTCAGCTTCAAACTTGTCAAGCAGTTCAGGAACAAAATGTGTGAGATCCTCTATGTAGACGACAGGCGTTTTTTTGGCTTTCTTTCTTGTTTGTGACTTTGTTTTCAAAGGTCAGATTCTTTTGTTCAATGGTCACTGTGCCACAGAGCGCTTCTTTCTGGGTCTGCCTTTCCTTTCTTTCACTTTCAAGTTTGACACCAATACTTCTCATGAAGCGTTTGTTTGTTCTGTACTTGGACCAGCTTAATCCGAGATTGGTTCTCAGAGCAATACCCTGTTTTCTACAGACATACACGGATCGCCTATGGCCTGCTCTGTCTAATATTGCAGTCATTTTTTCCTTTCTTTCTCGTCTTAACTCGTCAGTTATTTGTTCAGCTTCGTCCACTTCTGATCCGCCAGACATATTCGCTCTAGCACGGGCTAATAATACCTTTGACCTTCTTCATATTACGGCTGATGATGCCCTTGTTGTTGGTTTTCTTGGTTTTGGTATGTGCATAAAATACAACGGATTGTGGGATCAGCTGATTCATTAAGCATTGTGCGGTTTAGTGCCGTCTGATATTTTTCTTCCTCCTTTGTCAATGGCCCTCGCGCTGGGACCATATGGCGTTGAGGCGCGTCCCCTGGGTGGTGGATAGGGGGTCCCTCGTGAGAGGGGTGCACCGAATGAAATAAGGTGC
Organism: Semisulcospira habei; assembly: GCA_036245525.1. Classification (NCBI taxonomy): domain Eukaryota; kingdom Metazoa; phylum Mollusca; class Gastropoda; family Semisulcospiridae; genus Semisulcospira; species Semisulcospira habei. Next base: position 164,228,923 of record BTPG01000008.1, read on the forward strand.
CGTGAACCAACATGGTCTAAGGGAAGGTGACCCCGACAGAAAACCCCTGGTCCTCCTAGTAAGGGGGTTGGGCGTGGGGGTAGCTTCCCCACCCTGCAAAAAAGGAAATAGCTACAAAAACGCCGACGAAAAGACTAACAGTAATTCCTTTCCTGGAGGAGGAAGGTTCTTCTGTCAGAAGATTTATGACGTCCTGTGGTGAAAGCCGGAAGTCTTCGGAAGCCACAGGACCGAGCCGCCTCTCTCTATCCAGGGACACAACCATGGGCACATGGAACGTCCAGACCATGTACCAGAGCGGCAAGGCCGCCCAGATAGCAGCGGAAATGCAAAAGTACAACCTTTCCCTGCTAGGTATCAGTGAAGCCAGATGGACGCAGTCTGGCCAGAAAAGGCTGTTAAGTGGGGAGATGATTCTGTATTCAGGTCATGAAGAGGAGAATGCCCCCCATACAGAAGGAGTAGCATTCATGCTGTCACCAGTGGCACAGAGAGTGCTGATGGGCTGGGAACCTCTTGGGCCAAGAATTATCACAGCAGCCTTTAGAACCAAGAAAAAGCTCAAGCTGAACGTCATCCAGTGTTATGCGCCCACTAATGACAGTGACGAGGAAGAGAAACAAGAGTTCTACGACCGACTCCAGAGTGCCGTGGACAAATGTGCGGAGCAAGACATCACCATCGTCATGGGCGATTTTAATTCCAAAATAGGGGAGGACAACACCGGATACGAAGAGGTGATGGGGAGACAGGGACTAGGCTCGGAGATGAGTGAGAACGGGGAGAGGTTTGTAGACTTTTGTGCTCTAAACCGACTTGTCATTGGAGGCAGCATCTTCCCACACAGAAGAATACACAAAGCAACTTGGGTCTCACCTGACCATACAACAGAGAACCAAATAGACCATATCTGCCTTAGCAAGAAATTTAGAAGATCCCTTCAAGATGTTCGAGTGAGGCGGGGAGCAGATGTCGCCTCAGACCACCATCTGCTTACCTTGAGAATGAAGCTCAAGTTAAAGAAAAGCCGCACAGAGACAACAAGAAGACAACGCTATAATGTAGGCCTCCTGAGAGAGACTGGAGTGAAAGAAGAGTTCAAACTGGTGCTGTCTAACCAGTTTCAAGCGCTACAGGAGCTAGTAAATGAAGAGGAGGCGGTCACCACAGAGCAGCAGTGGAAGGTAGTTAGAGAGGCGCTGAACTCAACCTGCAAAGACACTGTAGGGTTCAGGAAACACCATCACAAGGACTGGCTGTCGGCACAGACCTTGAAGAAGATAGAAGTGAGGAAGCAGAAGAAAGCAGTTGTCAACAACAGTTGCACGAGAGCAGCCAAAGTAAGGGCACAGGGGGAATACTCGGAAGCCAACCGCGAGGTGAAGAGGAGTATCAGGGCAGACAAGAGGGCCTACACAGACAGCCTGGCAGCAGAGGCAGAAAAGGCAGCAGGAAGCGGCAACATGAAACAGCTCTACGGCATTACCAGAAGATTGTCGGGCAAGTATGGCCATTCAGAAAGACCAGTAAAAGACAAAGAAGGCAAGCCTATTGCAGACAGAGCAGACCAACTCGACAGATGGGCCGAGTATTTTGAAGAGTTACTGAACAGACCTAGCCCACCCGACCCCCCAGACATCCAGCCGGCAGAGACCGACCTACCCATCAGCTGTGACAGACCCAGCCGGGAAGAGATCAGAAGAGCAGTGGCATTCTTGAAGAATGGCAAAGCTGCAGGGCAGCGGAGTCTCTGAAAGCAGACCTAGAGACAACGGTGGAGATGCTGTACCCACTGTTTGGAAAGATCTTGGAAGAGGAGGTGATGCCGGCTGACTGGAAGGAGGGGTACCTAATCAAGCTTCCCAAGAAAGGCGACCTCAACAAGTGTTCCAACTACAGAGGAATCACCTTGCTGTCAGTACCAGGAAAGGTCTTCAACAGGATCATCCTAGAGAGAATGAAGAGCTCCGTTGACCCCCAGCTGAGAGACCAGCAAGCAGGATTCAGAAGGAACCGATCATGTACAGACCAGATCGCCACTCTCCGCATCATCGTGGAACAGTCTCTGGAGTGGAGCTCCCCGCTGTACGTCAACTTTGTGGATTATGAGAAAGCATTTGACAGCGTGGACCGAGAGACTCTGTGGAAACTCCTACGACACTACGGTGTACCCACAAAGCTCGTCCGCCTGATCAAGAGCAGCTATGATGGCATGACATGTCGCGTGATCCACGAAGGGCAGTTCACCAGGGAGCTCCAAGTCAGAACTGGTGTCAGGCAGGGGTGTCTGCTGTCTCCGTTCCTCTTCCTACTGGCCATAGACTGGGTCATGAAGATGACCACAGAGCACAGACGAAGTGGAATACAGTGGACACTGTGGACACAGCTTGACAACCTCGATTTTGCAGACGACTTGGCATTACTGTCCCACACTCATCAACAAATGCAGGACAAGACCACGAGGCTTGCTGACATCTCGTCCCAAGTGGGCCTCACCATCCACAAACAGAAAACAAAGACAATGAGTGGTGGGGTTGGTGGCTCTGGCTTTTTTTTTTTTTTTTTTTTTTTTTCTTTTTTTTTTTTTTTTTTTTCCTCTCTCCTTCTACCTCTCTCCCTCTTTCTCCCCCCCCCCCCCACCCCCTTTACCACTTCTCTCTAGCCCTCTTTCTCTCTTTACGCTTTTTCCTTTTCTCTTATTCCCCTTCCTCCTTCCTCCTTTCCCCCCACCCCCGCCCCCTTCTCTCTCTCTCTCTCTCTCTCTCCCCCCCCCCCCCCCCCCCTATTTTTTTAGTTACCCTTGAAGACGGTTTCACAACTACCTACTCTCCACTTATACCAATATTCTTTTACTGAATTTGATTATTTGCTTTGTTTTCATGACTTATTACTTGTTGTGTACCGTGCTAAATGCTGGGTTTTTTTTCCCGGGGTCCTCCCGTTTTTCCCCGAGGTAGTCCTCAACTTGAAGGTGATATAAAGTTTGCCTTCGGGTTGGTGTTTAGCAGGCTTTGTGTATTAGACACTCCGCCTACTTCGTGCCCAAGGGTACTCCCCGTTCGTTTTCCTTCTCTTTCTCTCTCTCCGTCTCTCTCTCTCTCTTTCTCTGGCCTCATCTACACGCCTTTTCTTTCGCTCGCTCCTGCACGTGCTTGCACACACTCTTGTCTCTCGTGTTCAGGTTCTTTCCGAGTCTCTCTCTTACGATTTTTCGTTGACGTCATTTTTACTTTTTCCGCACTTTTGTTCTTCCTTTTCTTTCTTTTACGTCACCTCCTTCAGTTGCCACATTCTTTCTGCCAATGAAGATAAGAAGCGGCTAATCTCTCTGTTTGTTTGTTTGTCTATTTTGACAAAGGGTATTTACCCGAAATATTAATAAATTGTGTTGTACCCGTCTTTTCTAAGCATGTTTCTTTCTCCGTTGGGTACTTCTTTGCATATTACACGCTTGGCAGTCACCTTTTTGGTCTGGAAAGACAATGAGGCTGAACGCAACCAGGGAAGAACCAGTCTTGCTTGCTGGCACCCCGTTGGAGGAGGTGGAGTCCTTCACCTATCTCGGGAGCATCATAGACAAAAAAGGCGGCACTGATGCAGATGTCAGAGCACGAATCGGTAAAGCCAGAGCAGCCTTTCTCCAGTTGAAAAAAGTGTGGAGCTCCAGAGAGCTGTCACAACACACCAAAGTCCGGATTTTCAACTCCAATGTAAAAGCAGTTCTCCTATATGGAGCAGAGACTTGGAGATTGACAAAAACCACAGTCAACAGAGTGCAGACCTTCATAAACAGTTGCCTTAGAAGAATTTTGAAAATCCACTGGCCAGAGAAGATCAGCAACGTCAGACTCTGGGAGAGAACAGAGCAGATAACAGCAGAGAATGAAATTGGGCGAAGAAGATGGGGATGGATCGGTCACAGTCTGAGAAAGCCAGCTTCCAGTATCACTAGGCAGGCATTGTCATGGAACCCCCAGGGAAAGAGGAATAATAATAAGAATAAGAATAAGAGTACTTTATTATCTCGAAAAGAGAAATTCGCTTGTGGTACATTTATCAGTAACAAATAGTACAAACAAGACATAAAAACATTATAGCATAATAGAAAAGAGGTAGGCCGAGAAACTCCTGGCGTCGAGACCTCCAAGCAGACATCAAGAGACTGGGAACCACCTGGAGTAGAATCGAAGGAGAAGCACAGGACAGGAGTTGCTGGAGGTCTCTCGTCGACGGCCTATACCCGGGTAGGGGTGACAGGCGTAAGTAAGTAAGTTGTCAATGGCATCTGCAGTTCCTGGACAGGTCGAAGGCTGGGCCGTTTGATATGTGGAGATTTGGCTATATCGACACCTGTTTTTTCAATGGGTGAAATGGCTATTTCATGTGTCCGCTTGGCTGGTGGAGATGGGGTCCACACTCTTTGTAACGGCGACGTTTGAGCATCGACTTTGCATGGCGTTTTACGGGGAGTAGACATTGGGGAAATGAAAACTTGTATACCACTATCACCTTCATTAGTGCTGTTATTAGTTTCAGTGTTATGAGTGTCACTGTGACATTCCATAGATCAAAATGGTCGTTTCTTCCCATGTGCACCCTTCGCTGGTCATCCTCCTTTACCTAGCTGCATGAAATGAATGCACGCGACACATTCTTCAACACTTGTATTTGGATCGAACATGGTCCAAATGTGTTGTGATGAGGCAATATCAGACGCCGCATTTTACGTTGTCTCCGCAGACACACATTTTTCAGAGTCTATCCGTTTCATCCGACTATAGTAACTACTACACACTGTTTTGGAATGCATCAGGTCTTTGTCTTCCTCGATATTAATTCCATAACACTTGTGGATTAAGTGTTTATATTTGATACAAAGATATGACTTTTTATCACTGTGTTTCTTTTGTGATCTCCCGCCACATATTCTGCACAATGCATTTAATCGCAGTGCATGGAACACACCTGTGTGTACACAGACTGTATGCGTTTCATCAGACTCCATCATGATCAAAAGTTAAATCAAAAGTACATGTACATGCTGGCGCTCATCTGACCTCACCGTTCACAGACAGATCTTCCAAACAACTAGATCCAAAGTCTGCAGAATGATCTCCGATTCCAAACGTAAACACCTTCAAAACAAAATCCTGGAATCCACTTCTTCCAAAACCCTCTACGCTACCATGAACACACTCCTAGGCACTTCTAAAGACTCTCCTCTCCCCAACACACACAGCAAAGAAGAACTCCCGTCCGCTTTTTCGACCTATTTTTTTTCCGAAAAAATCCAAACTCTGTGCAACACACTCGACACTCTGCCTTCTCCGCCTTGCCCTCCCGACACCCCCTTTTCCGGCACCCCCTCTCGTCCTTCCGCCCCGTCTCTCAGGACGAAGTCGTCAAGATCCATAAAGTCCATGCCTCTCAAAACGTGCGAACTAGACCCACTCCCAGCTTCTCTCTACCGGGACGGCCTTCCAAAACTTCTGCCCTTCATTACCGACAACATCAACACATCTCTAGAGAACGGTTCCGTCCCTGATGTCTTCAAGTCCGCCATCGTCCATCCTCTCCTAAAAAAAACACAATCTCGACCCAAACGAACTCTATCGCCCAGTCTCCAATCTCTCTTTCCTGTCCAAGCTTCTCGAGAAGGTTGTTCTCAACCAGCTCAACCTCCACCTCGCCAACAACAACCTCCTCAGTCCCTTCCAGTCTGCCTTTCGCAAACATCACAGTATTGAAACAGCCCTTCTACATATCTTAAACAACCTGCTTCTCTCCAACGACTCGGGCAACATCTCCCTTCTTACGCTACTCGACCTCTCTGCCGCCTTCGACATTATAGACCACTCTATCCTCCTCCACCGCCTTCACCACTCCTTTGGCATCACTGACTCTGCTCACTCCTGGTTTCTCTCCTACCTCTCCGACAGACAACAGTCTGTCACCATCGACGGCATCTCCTCCAACCCAGTCACGCTCTCCTGCGGAGTTCCACAGGGGTCCATCCTGGGCCCGGTCCTTTTCACACTCTACACCTCTCCCCTGTCCAACATCATCCAGTCTCACCACATACACCACCACCTCTACGCTGACGACTCACAACTACTAGACAAAGACAAATTCGACAACACTCAGTCAATACCGACTCGCACGTCCGACTGCTACGAAGACGTGAAAAACTGGATGACAGCAAACAAGCTTAAACTGAACGACGACAAAACGGAAGCTATGCTGGTAGGCACTCGCCAGAAACTTTCCCAGCTCCCCCCCTCTCTCCACCTTCAACTCGACAGCACCCCCATATCCCTCTCTGACTCGGCCAAAAACCTCGGCGTTATCCTCGATTCCTCTCTTTCCATGACCAGCTTTGTCTCCGTCACGGCCCAGGCATGCTATTTCCACCTCCGCCGCATCAGTCAGATCAGAAAATACCTCACTACCGAAGCTGCCACCAAACTTGCTGTCTCTCTCATCCTATCCCGCATCGACTACTGCAACTCTCTCCTTTCCGGCCTCCCTCACTCCACCACTTTCACTCTCCAGCTCGTCCAGAACAATGCTGCCCGCCTCGTCCTCAGAAAGAACAAATCCGACCACATCACTATCCTGCTCAAACTCCTTCACTGGCTTCCCATCCCACAATGCATCCAATACAAGATTCTGTCTCTCTCTTACAAATCCCTGAACAACTGCGCTCCTGCCTATCTCTCCAACTTACTTCACCCCTACACTCCTTCCCGCTCCCTTCGCTCCGCCTCTGACCCTCACCGCCTCCACATCCCCCGCACCAAACTCAGCACTTTCAGCCCCTGCTCCTTCTCAGTATACGGTCCATCCATCTAAAACACTCTCCCACTCTCTCTCCGTCAGAAACACTCTCCCTCCTCCTTCCAGTCCGCCCTCAAAACTCACCTCTTTCAACAGTTCTAGCACTATATCACCACACTCCCCACCCCAAGCTGACTGTCGTAATGTATTTCACTATTTGTGGTACGTGAGTCATTGTCTAAAGCGTGCGCATGCATGCACGAGTTGTGAGTGCGCGCTTAGAGTTATAATTATTATAAGATAAGCGCATTATAAATACCGTAATTATTATTATTATTTCCCAAGAAAGAAACGTGACTATCTCCGTAATAGTATCCATGTAACTAAGCCCCACTTTCCCCGATTCGGCCGGGAGTGTACTAAGGCAGGCGCCTGGTACTTGTCTGTCGACACTTGTCAGTGTCCTCATTAACCACCCTCCAGCTTCCGTCCCCCACCACGTAGCGAAAATCCGGTAAGTGATACTTACTGTAGGCATGCTGACCCTTATGCATGCATTTGTGTTTCATTGGGAAAAGTTACGTCTTCGTGTTATGGCTGTGGGAACTTTATCAATTTCACAACAAACACCGACATTGTACATCAACAAATTCTCGTTCTCTTTATTTTCACCATAATCTGCTACACAAGTGTAAGTTGTAATGTTATCATGTTTGGTATCGGTGTGTAGGTGAAAATTTCAACTTTTGAACAATGTTGCTTTCACAACAGTCACTTTAGGCTGAGATGTGTTATGAATACAAACGTGTAGGTAGTTGTTATAGCGGCAGTGCGCCGGACACGCCGTGTACCGCACAGATGCAAGTGCGATATAAATAGAATGAGCGCGCGACAGTGGAATTTGACCTCGATGCGCCTTATCTCTCTGGCAGCTAGAAGCGAACTAAGTGTCAGCTGTGATAAAGGCATGGGATGGGCAGTAACGGGAGACAACTCTCGGCCCCTCTGGGGGTTCCCCGAGTGCCTCCCGGGTTGTGTGGTAACACAACAGGTTCCTACTCCTAGCTAAAATTGTGTGAGTAAGTAGACACTTCCTATTAGTCATGTCATCAGTAATGTATTTTGAGGAAATAAAAATATATGTGAGAAGACTGCAAAGTAAAACAGGCAGTCCAAGAATGCAGTACTATTTGCCTGTTTCTGACAGTTAGCTGATGCCCCAATTCATTAACCCGTTTAGCCCCAAGGTCCCATATCTCAAATTTTTGAGGTGTTGCCGAATGATTATGTACCAGTTGCAGGAGATGGTTTCACCATGATAATTCAAGGGTAGTGCCAGATTAGCTTGGCGCCTGAAGGCGCCACGCTAATCTGGCATTACCCTTGAATTATCATGCTCAAGCCATCTCCTGCTATAGGGATCTGGGGCTAAAAGGGTTAACCCATTGGCTGTTACTAGTGCTTTTGGTTAAGGCGATTCCTGACTCTCACCAGCAAGAGACAGATTCTCATCAGCTCCAACAGTTGCAGGGGCTCATGTGAATCTATGTCTCTTGCAAACAGAAGGAACTTGCTGATGGACTCAAAACAGCAGCGCCTACTCACCATCCTTGTATCTGGAGAAGAGGATGGACTGGGCGTGCAGAATGAGCACGATGTTCTGAGGGTCCGGGCCGTCTTTCGTCTTCGTTCGACTGCACAGGAACTCATAAGCCTTGTTCACCTTCTCAAACATTTCCTGCATGCACAGAGAATCAAACCACATCTCAAAAACAAATTCAAAACCTTATCTCAGCTGCGCTGCACATCATCTCACAGCTTCTACAAACACAACCACCAAACATCAGTAAGACTCAAGACAAGCAACCTGGCACCAACTTTGGGACATGTCATCTTAGAAGTGCACCGGTTCTGGAAGAGCGGTACCAAGGCAACAATGACTTGCTCTTGCATTACTATCGTTACCCCACACCGAGCTGCAGTTATCAGAGGTGAACGAGTTAACGCATTCAGGGATACACCACAAACGAAGTTAGAATTCCAGCCATGCCAAATCACTCATATACTGCTGGTAGCGCTCTCAGTCGCAATGATCCCTGCGGGAATCATCGCCACAAAAAGCACTACCAACAACCAAAGGGTTAACCCTGTTACGATTGTGGTTGTGTTGTTCTGTGAGAGCATGCATGTGTTAATCGTAGGAAACGATCCGATATTTATTTGAGCTATCATGGTTACGTATCATGTACCTCTTCAGTGAGATTCTCTATTGTTCGCGCAGACAGCGGAATTGGTTTTGTTATGATACGCTAAGTTTAGTCCGGAAGCTTCTAGCAAAGTCGCACGGAGGATAGCAGTAGTAGAGCTGCTCTATTTTTAGCCATAGTTGTTCTCTGTGCGCGTGAATTTAGCAGCCGTTCTTAGCGTGTTATGAAAGGTCGTGAACCGTGTGCCATACGGTGACACGTCACTTTAGCGCCAGCACTACAGCGCCATACCTTTCAGCGCCACCATTTCAGCGCGGCATCTTTTCAGCACCGTACTTTTTAGCACCGTACATTTCAGCACGGGGGGATGTCAGCGCCGTACACTTTAGCGCCGGGAGACTTCAGCGCCGTACATCTCAGCGCCATGAGGGAGGGGGTAAAACTATTGGCGTCAGAGAGAGAGAGAGAGAGAGAGAGTTACAGATCAGGTCGGGGGAGGGGGTAAAACTATTGGCGTCAGAGAGAGAGAGAGAGAGAGAGAGAGAGAGAGAGAGAGCGAGAGAGAGAGAGAGAGAGAGAGAGAGAGAGAGAGAGAGAGAGAGAGAGAGAGAGAGAGAGAGAGAGCGAGAGAGAGAGAGAGAGAGAGAGAGAGAGAGAGAGAGAGATCACTTCGTGAGTTACAGATCAGGTCTGAAGGAGTGGTTTGAGTTATATTCAGAGAGAGAGGTGTTGTGAGTGGTGTGATTGATATTCAGATGGAGTTGAGTTGAAATCGGGTTATTTTTCTGTTCATTACTCCTGACGTTCTTTGCCGTGTAAACATGGCAGAGATTGCAGAGTCCTACCTAAGCATACGGAGAAAAGAAAAGTTTAGCTACAATGGCTACTCCTTCCGCTTCGATAAGAACAGTACAAAAGATCCAGAATTGTCTTTTTGGCGATGTGACAATGGTACATATAAGGCCAGACTGCACCTGAGAGATGGGGCAGTGGTGCAGGAGGTGGGGGAGCACCTGTCCCACGCCCCAAACCAGCCCAAAATCGCGGCCGCAATTGCAGTTAGTCGCATGAAAGACCAGGCCCGCAATACAAGAGACAGTACGAGGCAAATACTGGCTGACACGCAGGAAGGCCTTTCAGAAACAACGATTGTGAGTCTCCCTTCCAATATGTGTTTGGTTGAGGACACGTATATTGGCAGACCTCGCCGTCGTGGTCCTCGTCATCCGCCGATGTTCTCCATTGACATGTGGAACGTGCACGACCGCGTCCTCACTGATGCTGCCAAGTCCAACAACAGCTGTGAAGGGTGGCATCACGCTTTTCAGAACGTGGTCGGGGCGTGCTACCCCAATCTTTGGAGGCTGATAGAGGCCCTCAAGAAAGAACAGGCACTAGTCCAGGCGGACGTCACGTCTACTGGGAGGCCAGGCTCCAGCGCCCAAAAGGCGCAAGTACAAAGACTTACAGAAACGGATAAAGACGATCGTTACACAATACAATGACGGAGGTCGGGGGCTGCTTGAAACAATGGAAGGACTCGCCTTTGCTTTCATGTTCTAGTGTTGACGTCTTCAGAGACAAGCTATTCAGTTCCTTAGCAACTGCGCTTACACGTCCTGCGTGAGCAGTACGTCAGGAGACGCGGCGTGATCTTGAACTGGCACCTCCAGCTATTCATTATGGGCACATTGCAATCGAATTCATTTAATGACATTTTACTGATTTTAGTGATTTAAATGGACATTACGGGTTTTGTGGAAGAACGTGGGATGATGCATTCAGGTTTTAATTCATACAACGGATGTTATATGACATATCAATAAAAATCGAATTGTTAGAAAAATGAACTTAACTCTGTGTGTGTAAAGAATAGATTTTTGTGGGATAAACTCAATCAAGCCTATTAGTCACTCAGTTTTGCAGTTTCGCAGACACTTTCACACACACACACACACACACACACACACACACCACCACACACACACACACAACACACACACACACACACACACACACACACTCTCTCTCTCTCTCTCCCTCTGTCTTCCTCTAGCGCTATAATGTACGGCGCTACAATGTACGGCGCTAAAATTTCGCCACGCTGAAATGTACGGTGCTGAAAAGTCCCAGCGCTGAAGTGTACGGCGCTGAAGTATCCTCGCGCTGAAGTGTATGGCGCTGAAGTTCTGGTGCTGAAGTGCTGGCGCTGAAGTGACATGGAACCGTGCCATACTTTTGTGTGACGTCATTACACACTAAGATTTGGGGCTGAAATGAGCAGTCAAATTTTTGTAGACTATTTTAGCTATTCTAGAAAGGTCTTTTTATTTGATATTTATGTGTTTTAGTTACGTATTCCGTTCTGATTGGTTGCGTTGTGTGATTTCGTTAGATTATTCTGGAAAGTCATTTTACTATAAAAGTTGGTGCTAGGAAGCACGTGTGTACACCGTCATGCATTGTCAGTTGTAGGGACACACAGTTTATCGTAGGTACGTGGCCCGTATAGAGGGTGTACATTGTGAGAGACGCAACGTAACGGTGGTGTACGTTGTAGGGGAAACGCAGTGTGTCGCCAGTGCTGATATTTCGAAGAGGAGACATTGTATCAGTGTTGGTGCATTTGGGAATGCATTGTGTGGAGATCGCATCGCTGAAATAAAGTATTGTTGGAACTGTTACTCCAGTATTATCTACAACCTTAAGCCACGTGTGACGGGTTGCAGCTGAATATGCTTCTTTAAAAGAACCTTACGTGCGTGCCGTCTGGTGTGATATCAAACTACGACCACGACTCTAATACGTAACAAACCCATTTAGCCACGATGCACTACAGCAGAAAATGAATCGACCATGATAATTCAAGGGTAGTGCCGGATTAGCTTGGCGCCTTCAGGCGCCAAGCTATGAAGGCGCCAAGCTAATCTGGCACTACACTTGAATTATTATGATCGATCCATCACCATCACAGTCATTAGGCATTACAGCCTTGGGGATACATGGGTCAAGCAGCATTTGAAGGTAGCATTCAAGACATGCTGCATACCTCAAAATGCCAAATTCATTTGCGGCACATATCATACCTTAAATGAGTGAAATGTACTCACCCTCCCCTCTGGGTTCTTGTCTGGATGGTATTTCTGGGCAAGCTTGAAGTAGGCCTTTCTGATTTTTGACTCATCATGCCTGGGAAACATACAAAGTCACTGTCAGAACAAAAGACAATGTTTTGACAAGAGATGTATCTTTACATGGAAACAAATATGCAAACATAGGCGACACACAATTTGTGTGCTAGTCAGTGATTTCAGACCATTAAACCATTGGTTTTAAGATCCAAAATCACAGGCCAACATATTTAACCCATTTATCCCTGACACACTACAGCAGGAGATGGATCGACCATGATAATTCAAGGATAGTGCCAGATTCGCTTGACACCTTCAGGTGCCAAGCTAATCTAGCACTAACCTAACCAAGCTAATCTAGCACTCACACAATCCTAGTAGAAGTCTACGCTCAAGCTCACAAAAACTGCTTGTTCAGCCCAGAGTCAGCCTAAAAACTGCTGGTGCCCGTTCTTTCAGTTATCAGGCCCCTCACGTCTGGAACTCACTTCCACTGCATGTCCGTCTTTCCCCTACCCTGTTGACCTTCAAAACAAATTTGAAGACCCATCTTTTCCAGGTAGCATATCAAGATTAGCTTAGTCTGGATATGCTGCCTGGAAATGTTGGTTGTTTCCCCATGTTGATAGGCTGTGTGTGTGTGTGTGTGTGTGTGTGTGTGTGTGTGTGTGTGTGTGTGTGTGTGTGTGTGTGTGTGTGTGTGTGTGTTTGTGTGTGTTTCGTGTTAGGAATGCGCCTACATGGTGCGAGCAGATGTTTATTTAAAGAGTGAGTGCGTTCTAATTTTTCTCCTTTTTAATATTTTTTTTGTGCTGTAAAGCGCTCCGAGCTTGCTGTTCGTGGGGAAGGGCGCTATATAAAAACTATGTATTATTATTATTATTATTAACCTTGAATTATTATGGCTGATCCACCTCTTACAACTGGTACATAGTCATTAGGTGACGCCTCCAATTTGTATAATGCGGCCATGGAGTTAAATGGGTTAACACATATAAACCACTTGATATTATTCACAATTGTCATTACTTCTCTCTTCCACACAAAGAGTATTCCGAGTCGAAATAAAATCAATACTTATATATATATTTCACCAGAAATATGCCTGTGAGTACAAATCTGATCGAGTCAGAATATTCTTGCAATCACAGTGGCACATGACAGAAAAAAATCAAATCGGTACAACATTTGCTTGCAGAATTGGAACGTTTATATATTTATAGTCATATTTTAGATTGTCATCACATAAATTGCATACCCTCCAGCGCCTTTCTGTAGGTTCAGAACATCCAAAGCATCTTCGACTGACATGGTGGGGGGTTTCTTCTCCACCTCCTTCTTCCATGCATCCAGGATGTCTTTCAGCAGTCGCACCTGTCATACACAACCCTTCTCTTGAGACCAGAACTCATGGGTACAAATAAAAGCATTTACAGCACAAAGTCTTAACCCTTTGGCTGTCGGCAGCGCTTTTGGTTGCGGTGATTCCTGTGGGAGTCACCGCGTCCAAAAGCGCTACCAACAGCCAATGGGTTAAAGCAAAAGTTTCCAAACTTGGAAGATGTCATAAGAAGACAACATTACAGTTAGCACATTAACTCATTCAGCCCTGACGCACTACAGCAGGAGATGGGTTGACCATGATAAGTCAAGGGTAGTGCAAGATTAGCTTGGCGCCGACACTACCCTTGAATTATCATGGTCGACCCATCTCCTGCAACAGGTGCATAGTGGTTAGATGATGCCTCCAAAATCTGGGAAATACTTACGTCCGGCTGAATGAGTTAACCGTGACTGATGACACCACTGAGTGTAAAAGATGTATTGCGATGTGTCTTTTCCACAACTTAGCATCGTAACAGTCAAGGAGTCAAGGAAACAGACTGACCATGATACAAATAAAAGAAAAAATGAAACATGAATTTTTTTCTAAAATGTATTTTTTTCGAAAAATACTTATCGATGACATTACTAATAGGAAGGTACACTTAGCCCAGCGATTTCAGCCTAAGTATCTGTTGTGTATAGCAACACAACCGGGGAGGCGACTTCAGGGAGCCGTTACCCAAAAACCTCCCTGAGTGGCCTCCCCTCCCTCCCCATCAGGCCACATGGGCTGACACGCCAGTCTCATGCTTAGCTTCCTAGCGAACGGAAAAAGTGAACACGATCCACCTGCATGAGGCATAGATCCTCATGAGCCCCCATGACTGTGGGGGCTCATGAGGATCTATGCCTCTTGCTGAGACCAGTTTGTATTTTACGTTTCTTGAACAGATTTGGCTTTTGGTTGTTAAATGAATCAAGATTTCAGAAATGAAAACTGCACGTACAGCACATGCAGTGGCAGAGAAGGGGTTAAAAAGCAACGCAAAGGAATACACTACATGCACATACAACTGTACCATACAGTATGATGGCTCATCCTCAGAACCCTTCCCGATCCAAAGCGGCGTGAAGCAAGGTTGCGTACTCGCCCCTACACTTTTCGGCATTTTCTTCTTCCTGCTGATGCGCCATGCCTTCAGTCAGTCAGAAGATGGCGTCTTCATCCACACTAGGAATAAAGGTAGCCTCTTCAACCTTTCATGTCTGCGCGCAAAGACCAAGGTGCGCAGGGTCCCTGCCCTGACTGCCCACACTGAGGAAGCACTACAGCGTCTGGTCAGCAGCTTCGTTCGCGCCACCGATGAGTTTGGGCTGATCATCAGCCTGACGAAGTCAAACATCATGGGCCAGGATGTCAGCAGCACCCCTTGCATCTCTATAGGCGATCACACCCTCAAGGTAGTGGAGAACTTTACATACCTTGGCTCAACTATCTCCAATAACCTCTCTTTGGACAACGATTTGGACTCCAGAATCGGCAAGGCATCAACAGCGATGGCTCGCCTGACCAAGAGAGTGTGGAACAACAGCTTGCTTACCATCAACACTAGGATGAAAATGTACCAGACCTGTGTGCTCAGCATTCTTCTCTACAGCAGCGAGACGTGGAGTTTGTACACCCGTCAATAGCGCAGACTCAACTCCTTCCATCTGCGCAGCCTGAGGAGAATCTTAGGCATCACTTGGAAGGACCATGTTCCAAACACTGAAGTGCTGGCCTAGGCAAACATTCCTAGCATGTACGCACTCCTTTCACAAAGACGCCTACGCTGGCTCAGTCATGTCTGCCGCATGCAGGATGGTCGGATTCCTAAAGACATCTAGTATGGTGAGCTAGCCTCCGGCACCAGACCAACAGGCAGACCAGCGCTTAGATACAAAGATGTCTGCAAGCGTGATGTGAAAGCTGGAAGACTGAATCCCGCAGACTTAGAAGCCACCACCCCAGATCGTGACAGCTGGCGGCTCGCAGTGAAGACCAGCATAAAGCTGAGCGAGGGAAGGAGAGAAAGCCAGTGGGAGGAGAAGAGGCAGCGCAGATGAAAGAAAGAAGAGCCAGTGCCCACAGCAAGTCACAGGCTTCACCTGTAGCAAATGCAACAGACACTGCCGCTCTCGCATTGGGCTAAATAGTCACAGCAGGCACTGCAAATCTTAAAAACGGACTGACCCATCAAGCGCATATACTCCATTGTCTTCCGAGACAGAAGGATGCCAACAACATATAACTGCATCACACTGCTGTATTGTATTATTATCAAATGTGCAACAACTTACCGGGTCTTTGATGGGCCAGTTGGGGAAGCGCCTGGTGTCACACAGGTGCTTGAGGTAGTAGATGTTGCAGAACAGCTCATTCTCCAGTTGCGCGTAGATGATGACGGGGATCGGGCAGTACTGGTACAGCGCACGCGTGTTGCTCTGCAGGCGGGGTGAAAAGTCGGCCAGATGGGAGGCGATCTTCTCAATCATTGTCCGCCTGTAACAGCATCAAGCAATGGGTGTTTTGACAAAGTCAACAGTAACATTAACATGCAATAGTAATTTATGTTGTGTGTCAGTGTAGTGAACTGCATACCTCATCTCCCCATTCCATATGGCCTCAGGTGTGTCAAACTCTCCCAGGAAGATCTCTGCAAAGCGTTCTGGGGAGTAGTTCTCCAAGTAGCAGACCATAGCCTCAGGTAAAATGTGACCCAATACACTCCGTATCATGATGTCTGAAGATTTGTTCTGTGGCAAAGAAAGAAATGTTAACATTTTGGGCTGGCTCACCTGAGATTATGTACTGGGCAATTTTTTTATTTTATGGAAAAAAAAATGTACAAAAGAAAAATGAACTTTTCTCTAAAATGTATTTTTTCGAAAAATACTTACCGATGACATTACTATATGGAACTATCTACTAGCTTACTTAACTTCAGCCTAAGTACCTGTTGTGTTCCTACACAACCAGGGAGGCAACTCAGGGGACTGTAACCAGGGCCGTGAGTAGCTTCCCATTGCTGCCCACCCGGTCACGTGCCACGTGGTGTCACGCCAGTCGGAAATGCTTAGCTTACCAGCAGCAAGCGGGGCAGGTGGGAGGGTCCTCCGAGTAATGTCATCGGTAAGTATTTTTCGAAAAAATACATTTTAGAGAAAAATTCATTTGTTTCCTCAAAACATTACTGATGACATTACTATATGGAAGAATTACGAAAAGGAGGAGGGTCCGACTTGCCTGCGTCAAGCCCATCCGCGTCAAGAACAGGAGTAACGCATCTCTGTCCGTCACAAGAGTGGACTCTGACTGGTTCCGCAGAAGGAGGTCGTCTAAATAGTTCGAGGTCGGACTGGCAGACGACTGTCTGGCCTTGGCAATGACGGCGTCCATGATGCGCGTGAAAACCCATGGCTGAGGTTGAGGCCGAATGGGAGGGTCCGAAACTGGTATACCATGCCGTCGAAGGCGAAGCGCAGGTACCGTCTGGACGCGGGGTGCATGGCGAGCTGGTCAATCGGAATATCGGTCTACAGGGGAGAGCGTCATAGTGGCAGTGGAGATTGAAAGGTGATCAGGAGGCCCTCGGAGATGGTGGGGAGGACCCAGGGGTCGTCTGGAAGCAACGAGTGCCACACTTCGCTGTGAAGGGCGAGTCTCCCGCCGACAGGAGACCCCGAAGCGGTCAGCGGGGGTTGGAGCGGGGAGACGTCAGGGTGGTGAGCAGGCCTGGGCCAGGTGGGGGCAGGGGTTCCTTCAGAGGACTGCATGAGAGGACTGGGGAAAGCGGCCCAGAGGCACGAGAAGAAGTGGAGCGCGACGAGAGGAAGGCGGGCCGAGGGCTGCGTCTGTCGTCGCAATGGTCGTCGAGGGGAAGCCATCCGATGAACGAAGGCGCTGGTAGGTCCTGGAATCGAGTGGTAAGGAGGATGTGCGCGTAAGTCTCCGAGTGGGCGACAAAGGTCGCTGCGGCCGAGCCTCAAGAAGGGGGGCACGCTGCAGGCCAATTGACTCAACATGGGAGTCAGCGGACTTAATAGAAAGTCGCTGCGGGAGAGCTTCATGGAGGGGGGCACGCTGCCGGCTTGAAGCCTCGTCAGAGGCGGGCTTAGTAGGGGGAGGAAGGTCAGAACAGCTAGAAGAAGGAGAGTGGTGTGACAAAGATGGCAGCGGCCGAGCCTCAAGGAGGGGGGCACGCTGCCAGCAATGTGACTTAGCGTAGGAGTCTACGGACTTACTTGAAAGTCTCTGCGGCCGAGCCTCATGGAGGGGGCCACGCTGCCGGCTGGGGGACTCCCCGCGGGAGTCAGGAGGCACTCTCGGTGCGGTCATTGAAGCGGAGACAGTCCTAGCATGTAGGTGGTCATGTGCAACATGTTTCCCCAAGTCAGAGTGGGCGCAGTCGGTCACTACTCGCCGTGAGGAGGGGGGCGCCATGGTAGGCGGTCAATCCCGTGTTGGTGTCGGACGCTCTCGCCGATAAAAACTCCACAGCTGTGACCATAACTCTTCCGGCCAAAAGGCGCAGACATCGCAAGCGTGGTCGGAGTCGCAGCCAGAACAAGGGAGGCACACTGGGTGTCGATTGCTTGGCCACTGAAAGTCGCTTCACTGAACGCATGTACGAACCTGGTAGCTGCAACACACATCAGACGTGAGAAGCGACTGGGCACAGGAACCACATGGCCCCGCACATGAATAGAGCGAAACGCGACGAGTGGTGATGCTGGCAAAGACCGAGGCCTTACCTTTCCATTTTCTCAGCGGGGCAGGGGGAAATACACTCCACCAACAAAACACGGGAAACGGCCGGAAGCCGAAGAATCCCAAGAACACGAAACGCAGCCCAGCAGTCACACGTCTCTTCCAGTAGAGAAACACCACAAAGGAAAAACGTCTCCGGGAAACTAAGCACACGTAGAAGGCTAAGTCCGAGTCCAAGAAAAGAAGTCCAAGGCGACCAGGCGAAGAAACCAGTCACACCGAAAATAGAGAAGTCCCGTAGGCCCAAAACATGTCCTAACGCTGTGAGCTAAGTAGAATGATTGGTTGGTCACGCCATGTGGCATGGGACCGGATGGGCACGGGAGACTACTCATGACCCTGTTTTGGGTTCCCTGAGTGCCTCCCGGGTTGTGTGGGAGCACAACGGGTCCTTAGGCTAAAATTGCATGAGCTAGTAGATCCTTCCTGACAGTAATGTCATCGGTAAGTATTTTTCAAAAAAATACATTTTACAGAAAAATTCATGTTTCAAATGAGCAAATTCGAGGTACCTGGCCATGGGCAGCACCTCAAAGGTAGTGCTTTATTAGCTTGGCGCCGGATGGCACCAAGCTAATAAAGCTCTGCCTTTGAGGTCCTGCCAATGGCAAGTTAATCAAGCACTACCATTCAGATGTTACATTAAATCCCTCATACCTTAAGCACTACCACAGAGATGTTACAGTAAATCCCTCATACCATAAACATACCTCATCTGATCTGAAGGCCTGTTTGAGATGCGTGTACTTGAGGAACCTGGCGATGGGCAGGACGTTGGATCCAGTGTACATCATGATGAAGAAGAAGACGCCGGACAGGTAGAGGCGGGAGAGACCAGGGTTGTCCTGCATCACCAGGTACAGCAGTGTCGCCACCTTCTCCACCAGCACAGGGTCGAAGGTCAGCAGCAACTGCAACAGGCGTGACCGGCAGGCCTGCAGGACAGCGTCGCGGCGGAGTAAATCACAATTGGCGGCTGCAGCCATAGCGTTGACCGAAGAGTGATACGCGGCGCGGCTGGCCGCTTCAGCGAGGACGAGGAGGTCGCCAAGAAGGGGGGTCAGGGACGGGTGCCACGAATCTTCCACGCGCCGGAGGAAGGCTTGCGTAAGGAGCTCCATGAAGCCGGCGCAGGCCAAGGAATTCCTGACAAGCGAAGCCGTCTTGTCCAAACCCGCGGGGAGCGCGCGTCTGAGTGCAGAGGCCCCACCCGCCTGAACCACGGCGGCTGGATCCACCGGAGGGAGAGGGCAGAGGAAGGCCTGGGAATGGCCGGCGTACCACTGCTGGCGGAAGTACATATCGAGGTCCGGAGGCCATCTGTGGTCCGAGAAGAAATTACTGTCCCTTGAGTCAGACAACAGGTGGGCCGAGAACACATCCCGAAGCTCACGAAAGGAGGGGGGCTGAGGGAGAGTCTTGAACTTCTTTACCTGTCTACCCGCGTCGACGAAGGCAGAAGGCTTCCTCTTCAGGGGGGGGGATGGAGGGCAATCCGCTGCCGGAAGCGTGGCGGAGATGAGGCGAGCGACCTCGTCGAGGGCCAGAAGAACCTCTGTGCGGGAGGAGGCCGGTAACCCGTGGGCTGTCGACGCATCCGAAGGAGAGAGCGGCGAAGGAGAGCGGCTGAGACCTCCGAGGAGAACTGAGATGGAATCATCAGGGAGAAGACTCAACGAATCGTCGTCCACGCCGCCGAGAGCCGTCGAAGAGGGACGGCGACCGTGACTCCGAGAGCGATCAGCTCGACGAGGACGAGGGGAGCCATAAGGCGCCGAAGCACGCAGGGGAGAGCGACGTCCGCGACGGCGACGCGACGCACTAGAGGAGCGGGAACGGCGGCGGCGACCAGACGAGCGACTACGAGCTGGAGACCGTGATCCTCGGGAACGAGGAGGAAGGAAAGAGGCTGGGCGAGGGGAAGGGGAACGGGCGGGACGAGGCAGACGGCGGGGAACGTGGGACGAACGCCGCGAAGAGGTAGAGCGCGAAGGTCCATGGTCCAGATGACGAGAAGAATCCCGAACTTTACGACGCTCACACGAAGGAGCGCGAGAGTGGTGGTCAGACTTCGATCGCAAGGAGGAACTGGACACAGGTAGAGGTGTGGTGAGTGTGCGCGAATGTCTCCGCGAGCTGGACTCTGTGGCGAGGCGGGCTCGCAGCGGCCGAGGGGGATCCAAGGCCTTCCTAGGAGACGAGTGGGGACCGGTTGACCATGGACGGCGCGAGGCACGTCTCTCCGAACTGACCTCTGTCTCGAGATGGGTTCTCTGCCTGTCGTAAGGCTTGGTCCAAGCGCGTTCCCTCCTGGGAACCCGCGCCTCGAACTCCCGACTCCGCACACTACCTTGCTGTGTCCGCTGTGGAGATCTTTCCAGACTGGGGCCATCGGGGGCAAGAGCGGTCGGTGTGTCTGAGATGACAGCCGGCACTTCCGCAGGTCTTGCAACAGGCACAGGCGTCGGGCGTTCACGTCGGTAGAAGCTCCAAAGTTGGACCCAGCGGAGCTCCGGCCAGACGGCGCAAACGTCACAAGAACGCTCAGATGTACAGCCGACACACGGCAGGCAGACCTTGTGCGTATCCGAGGGCCACTGGAAACCTCCACACTGCGTGCAGGTCATCAGGAGGGCACTGCAACACACCAAACAAACAACGTGCCGGTACGTGGTCGAGACCAACAGGGCTCGTCCTACCAAGGGGAACCGTATCGAACGATATGGACAAACGGGCTGTGCCCCCAGGCTATACTGCTATAGCGCCCGAAGCTAAGCTTGCGTCTTTAGAACAAAGCCTACCCCAGCCAGGCTGGAGAGGAATGTGCGCCAAACGACAATAGGTTTAGTTTAGTTTAGTTATTTGGGTTCAACGCCGCGCAGGGGACTAAGGCCATCACACAGCGGGCCAAACGACAATAGGGACGAAAGGCCGTGTCCCCCGGCAATAATGCTGTAGCGCTCTAAGCTAAGAGTGCGCTCTCGAAACAAGCATACCCCAGCCAGGCCGGAGATGCAACATGAGCCACGCGCCGCAGCTGGTTTAAACAATGCTCCCCGAAGGCTACCAGGGGAAGCCAGTAATTTCACCCCAAAGGGGAAAGGCGAGGGCACCAGGGCCCCGCCGAGCTAAGAGTCCCCGCTCAACAAAATCCACACAACCCGAACAAGGTAGAGTCCAAAGGCACAGGCCGGTACCCCGCCCGGGGACCGGCTCCGGGCCCAACTAACTATCCTACCTCTCTGCCGAAGCGGTAGCGGGAGAAGAGACGTCCATGTCGCCACCGGCGAAATGGCGGGAAGCAGCAGGTCCGCCAAGCGAGGCCAACCAAGGAGGACGCCAAGCGAAGAAGCGCAAGCGAAGCTGCAGCGAAGCAAGAAGCGAAGCAGAAGCGAAGCAACAGGCGAAGCCAAAGTCACGGTGAACTCGAGCACCAAGACCGACCGGTCGAAGGGAGCGCGAGGCTAGAACACGTCCGAAGGTCGTGAGCCTACGTAGCTGACTGGCGAGTCAGGTGACTCGGAACCGGATAGGCAGGTCCGGGAGACAACTCTTGGCCCCTCTGGAGGGTTCCCCGAGTGCCTCCCGGGTTGTGTGTGCACACAACGGGTTCGTAGGCTAGAATTTGAGCACGTAGTAGACACTCCCATTTGTCATGTCATCGGTAATGTTTTTGATGAAATAAATAACAGCAGTCAACATGCATGTCTTGAAAAGAGACAAAATGAATCATGTTTGCATGTTGACAATGTGTGTATTATTTAATGATGTGTGAATGTAAGTTTAAAGGCAACAGAGGTTATTCAGAAATCATCAGGTCAACATTTGTGCGTTTGAAAAAGCACTGGATTAAAAACCTTGAAAACATGCGATATTGCTTTTAAGTTAATTTAACCCATATCATACTGCGGCTAAAAGCTTCAAATTTGTATACTGCCATATGCAAGCTACATTATAGTACTTACAGATAAGGATATAGACCAATGGCTTTAGTTCAGAAGTGGTGCCAGAATACCTTGGCGCCTAGAGGCGCAAGCTATTCTGGCACTATCCTTGAACTATTTTAGCCAAACTTATTTCACACACTGGTGTATTCCGAATGATAAGGGTTAATCCACTGTTTGCATCAAATATATGCAAATTTCATCTAATATGAGATTTCTGTGATGTGTGATGTAAATTATGTGCGCTTTTAGCCTATAATTTTCAATGTGGTCAATAGATCATGCCTTTCTTGCAATCAGTGTAAACTACAAGTAAACCATCCTTCCATATACAGCTTGCATATACTCTCTCACCTGTACAATGTGTGGCAGGCAGGTGGCATCCGAGAGGATACGTTTGATACGAGGCAAGGGGCGGACGATGGCACCATCGTTATCTCTGAAACACAAACAGCCCAAAGATAACTACTATCACTCTTTCACTTCTTCTTCGGAATCAAATAGACCTGATGTGGGATTTAATCACAATGTTAGTATCACATTTTTGCAGATAAATATTTGTGATTTAGGTGGGAAAGGGAAACTCTGATGCACAGAAAAAAGTTGGCAATGGTGGACATACACTGGGGCAGGAATGTTCCACACATTTTTCTGGCTCCTTCTGCTAACTATAGATTAATCAATTTAACCCCATGGCCACATTTCTAGAAATTTTGGGTCATCTAACAATTATGTATGAGTTGCAGGAGATGGATCGAATATGGTAATTCAAGAGTTGTGCCAGATTAGCTTGGTGCCATCAGGAACCAAGCTGATTTGGCACCACCCTTCAAATATCATGAAAAATCTCTTGCTGTAGAGCATCAGGGCTAAATTGGTTAAATTTCTATTGTTCTAAGGGAGTACCTGATATGCTCTACACACATTCAGACACCACCCTTGAGCTATCATGGATGAGCCATATCCAGCTATAAAATTTAACGAGCCATCTCAGTGACTTACTTGCTAGGGTAGTATTCAGCCATTTTGATCAGCATGTTTAGGATGAGTGTTGCCAAATCGCTTTCGTTCATGACGGCCTGCCCTGTTGCTGCTAATGTCCACTTGAGTTGCGGGATCGAATGGAGAGGTCGCCACCCGTCCATACCCTGTGCCCAGCACCGCGTCTTGGGGTGGATCACACCCTGATCCCAAAACTCTCGCATCTATCAGAGACATTAAAAAAATGTGGGGTTTGACTCGGAAAAGTTTTCAGACACAGAGTCGTCTGATATGTGGAACACTCGAGCAGAGTATGCACTCAACGGAACTTTTCTATTTATGAAATAAACATGGAAGTCAAACACAAAGTAGCTTGTACACTGTACCTCTTCAATGCTGTATGGTCCAAGGCGTTCCTTCTCTGCGTTGCCAAAGTACCATTCTTTCTCACTGTCCCGCTTCATGTCTGGAGAGGCCTCAATCACATTCGTCTAGGAAAATAAAAAGTATAGAATTGCAACAAAATAAGCAAGACTATGAGTCTGTACATTTAATTACAACTGCAGAAGCGAAACAGGTTAAATTTAACCCTTTGACAATAACATCCAGTGGAAAAGACATGTTGTTATGTCTCACATTCACATGGGTGACAATGCAAAGTTAATAATTGAAATGACTGAAAACGCTACACTAACTATGCCCCATAATCCACAACCAGCAAGAGACATAAATTCTCAAGAGCCCCTGCAGATGGATGCAGGGACTTATGAGAATGTATGCCTCTTGCAAATGGAATATGTCTGAACAAAAAGGCTGAAATTCCGCTTTCTTGGATTTTGAAAAGCTGATTTAATTTCCAAGACTCAAGACTGTCATCTATGAAAATGTTACACATGTTACAAGTCACAGTTTCAGTTATCTCATTCAGCCCTGATGCACTACAGCAGGAGATGGGTCGACCATGATAATTCAAGGGTAGTGCCAGATTAGGTTGGTGCCTGTTGGCGCCAAGCTAATCTGGCAGTCACTGCCCTTGAATTATCATGGTCAATCAATCTCCTGCAACTGGTGCATAGTCATTAGATGGCGCCTCCAAAATTTGGGAAACATGGCCGTCGGGCTGAATGAGTTAACACCTGTTGCATAAATCTCCTGAAACAGTTGCACGGTCTGTTAAGAACAGGAGATACACTGATACTTGTGATAGCTCAAGAGCAGTTGTGATTACACTGGCATGGACTTCCCTTGATCTATCAAGGTTGCCCCTGCTAAAAAAAAACGTTGTGCTGCTAATAGTGATTAACTTGGTTGCAATGAGAGTCAACATTATGAGGTGTCAAAATACAAACCAATAACTAAAGAAAAATTAAAATCAAGAGAATAAATTTATAGTTCAATGAAAATGTTCAGAAAAAATAATTTTTCTCTAAAATATATTTTTTCGAAAAATACTTACCGATGATATTACTATTACAGTATTAGGAAAGTGTCTAAGCTAGACTAATTTTAGCCAAAAATTGTTGTGTACATGGTAAGGGAGGTAATAAGGGGCACTATAGCCTAGGCCGTGACCTGAGTAGCCTCCCCTTCATCCTATCTGGTCACGTGCCCACCGGATGCTTACCAGTCTGTTTCTGAGCGGAACAGCGGCAAGCGGGGTAGGTGGGAAGGTCATCCGAGTAATATCATCGGTAAGTATTTTTCGAAAAAATATATTTTAGAGAAAAATTAATTTGTTTCCTCAAAACACATTACCGATGATAT
Organism: Semisulcospira habei; assembly: GCA_036245525.1. Taxonomy (NCBI): domain Eukaryota; kingdom Metazoa; phylum Mollusca; class Gastropoda; family Semisulcospiridae; genus Semisulcospira; species Semisulcospira habei. The sequence continues at coordinate 164,253,863 of BTPG01000008.1, forward strand.
TACTATTATGAAGAACGACGAAGAGTAGGTGGGTGCCTCTATAACGCCCCTAACCCCTAGTTACTTGGCAATGAGACCCGCCCTCCTGAAGCAACCTCCCGTTAATTTTAGCGAAGATTACCAACGGCGCCTCGGGCGCCGAGAGGGAGTGTTGCTCCGCCGTGATGTCTCCCACCAGCGAAGGTTCTGGCACTGGCTGGAGAGGTCCTTCAGGTAGAATCGGGCCAAGGTCGACTGCGCTCTCCATTCCCCGGCCGCCATGATATCTTTGACCGCGCAGTTGCGGTCGACCGTAAGTCTAACGGTCATGGCTCTGACTTTGTGCGCCCTGATGTTCATTCGTTTGGCTGCATCGTTTGGTAGGGGAGCGTATCACCCAACAGAGCCAGGATATCGTCCGGGCTGAAATGTCATGTCTACCTGGGGACAGAGGGAGGAGAAGGCGGGTGCATCCCCTGCGTAGCGGCTTGCTCCGGCGCAGGTAAACGCGTATCCCCTCACCGGGTCCTGTTGTCTGGACTCTTGGGAAGAGCCTGGACTCGTAAGGAGGAACGGTGACCACTTGTGGGGCAGCCACAGCAGATCGGGCCTTGGCGCAAAACGTCCGATCGGGAAGCCACTGAACAGAGCCGTCCGTCCGGAACTGAAAGTATCCGGGCCGTGCTGAAAGGGCGTGCAGCTCGTTGACCCTGGAGGCAGAGGCGAGCCAGTAGGAAGCAAGTCTTCCGCGTCACGTCCGGCAACTGCGCCAACTGGATCGGGTTGAAGCAGGCAGAGTTGAGCCAGGTCAGCACCCAGGGCAGATCCCATCGTGGCACGAGCGAGCGAAGGGCGGACCGTTGTAGCCTGAAGGTGGCCATAAGATCGGCAAGGCCCTGCAGTCGCCATGGTCGGAACGTCCCCAATGCCGGTACGTGTCAGCGATCCTCGCCAGGTAGCCCCGAACGGTGATTGGCGCTGAATGCTGGTCGGTGAACAGCCAGAGGAAACTCCGCCAGCTGGGGGACACCGTCAAATGCGTGGGGTCGAGTCGTTTGTCGTCACACCCATGGCACAGGACTTGCCACTTCGCTACGTAGACCCGTCTGGTCAAGGATCTGCGAGCTGTAGCGATGGCCTCCACTGCAGCACCAGAGAAGCCTCTAGCCCCGAGGACTCGCCGCACCCTCTCCAGACGTGATGGAGGAGGAGTCGGTTGGGCAAGGGTGTCGCGGTTGCTTGAGCCTCGTACGTGGTGTGGGAAGCCGCAGCGGGGGAGCTGAGGCGAGGTTCACAGGGTCGGGGGTCCACGACTTTGTCCAGCAGAACGGGCCACCAGGAACAGGACCGCGTTGAGCCCTCTGAGCTGTGTGACGAGAGTTCTAGGGACTTGTAATCAACGAGCGTGGTTTCACGGCGCGGGTCAGAGGCTGGCGATCCATGAGCACCTTCCGCCGGAAGTGTCTACGGGGAACAGGACCGCGTTGCCATCTTAGCTGAGCCGGAGCTGGGAGTTAGGACCGTAGGAGGTACGGCGAGGCGACGAGGCCGTCCCAAGAGGTAGAGAGCGTCGACCACTTGGGCTAGCGGCCATGGAACGGTGGAGAACGAAGTGAGGAAGCTGTCGGTACCAAGTCGGCGCGATCATAGGGAACTCCCAGCCGCGCCGATCACCCGAAGATGTCCGGGCGGCGCGTCCACTTGGAGTGGAGCTGCTGGCCGCGAAACGCGATGGAGTCGGCAGGTCAAGCGGAAGTCCCGTGAAGACTCTTTCTTGGGTAGCGACGTCTCTGCTGCGCACCAACGGAGGCCCTGGCAGAGGAGGAAGGAAGGGAGAGGAACCGCGTCCCGCCCTGCTTCTCACGTAGTCGACGACTGTGGGACTGTCTGGAGAGGACGAGAAGCTCCTGACGTCGCTGAAGTGACATTCGACACTGGGCCACGAGGTCAAAGCACATCCGCCGCAAGTTGAGTAGAATCTCTGTAGCGGGTGAGCACGCGCGGTAGGGTGATTTGCGACGGGGCCAGGGGCATCTTGGGTGAGGTCGCAAGGAAGACGGAATCTGCCCAGCGAAGAAGGTGAGGACGGAGCAAGGGCTGCACCCGAACCTGAGACTCGAGATCGTCCGTGGAGAAGCGGGAGCAGTAGGGGACGATGGTCCGCTGTAGTAACCAGCAGATCCTGAATCTAAAGTCATCTTCTGGCGTAGGACACCTGCTCTAGAAAAACCCGCCTCGCTGGATTTGCGAACCGCTGAATCTGCCACTCCGGAAGTCGTCTTTCGTGAGGTCAATGCGTGATTCCATCCCCTAGGTCAAGCAGTGCTGCGACGCGAAGACAGATTTGCCGACGTAGACCAGGAAGCCGAGCCTGTCAAGGAATCCAGAAGTGCATCTCGATCCTCTACTCCAACTAGGACCCCAACCGGTATAGCACGAGAAGATCGACTAGGGAAGTCGAAGTGGAGCACGAGGACGTTCAACTGGTCCTGTCCACTAAGACGAACCGCTACGGTAGAAACCCCAGAGGCCGCGACTGACCCCGTGAGAGAGGGAGGGAGACAGGCTTTGCGCGATAGCTCACCAGTTAAAGAATCAGTATCATGAAAAGGACACACACACAACATCACAACGCATATAAAGAGGAGAGAGCAAAATGCGTTAATTTATTTTAAGGAACATACAGATAATGCAGTTTTTCTTAATAAATCTGTTTCAGGAAGAACCGATCATGTACAGACCAGATCGCCACTCTCCGCATCATCGTGGAACAGTCTCTGGAGTGGAGCTCCCCGCTGTATGTCAACTTTGTGGATTATGAGAAAGCATTTGACAGCGTGGACCGAGAGACTCTGTGGAAACTCCTACGACACTACGGTGTACCCACAAAGCTCGTCCGCCTGATCAAGAGCAGCTATGATGGCATGACATGTCGCGTGATCCACGAAGGGCAGTTCACCAGAGAGCTCCAGGTCAGAACTGGTGTCAGGCAGGGGTGTCTGCTGTCTCCGTTCCTCTTCCTACTGGCCATAGACTGGGTCATGAAGATGACCACAGAGCACAGACGAAGTGGAATACAGTGGACACTGTGGACACAGCTTGACGACCTTGATTTTGCAGACGACTTGGCATTACTGTCCCACACTCATCAACAAATGCAGGACAAGACCACGAGGCCTGCTGACATCTCGTCCCAAGTGGGCCTCACCATTCACAAACAGAAAACAAAAACAATGAGGCTGAACGCAACCAGGGAAGAACCAGTCTTGCTTGCTGGCACCCCGTTGGAGGAGGTGGAGTCCTTCACCTATCTCGGGAGCATCATAGACAAAAAAGGCGGCACTGATGCAGATGTCAGAGCACGAATCGGTAAAGCCAGAGCAGCCTTTCTCCAGTTGAAAAAAGTGTGGAGTTCCAGAGAGCTGTCACAACACACCAAAGTCCGTATTTTCAACTCCAATGTAAAAGCAGTTCTCCTATATGGAGCAGTGACATGGAGATTGACAAAAACCACAGTCAACAGAGTACAGACCTTCATGAACAGTTGCCTTAGAAGAATTTTGAAAATCCACTGGCCAGAGAAGATCAGCAACGTCAGACTCTGGGAGAGAACAGAGCAGATAACAGCAGAGAATGAAATTGGGCGAAGAAGATGGGGATGGATCGGTCACAGTCTGAGAAAGCCAGCTTCCAGTATCACTAGGCAGGCATTGTCATGGAACCCCCAGGGAAAGAGGAAAAGAGGTAGGCCAAGAAACTCCTGGCGTCGAGACCTCCAAGCAGACATCAAGAGACTGGGAACCACCTGGAGTAGAATCGAAGGAGAAGCACAGGACAGGAGTTGCTGGAGGTCTCTCGTCGACGGCCTATACCCGGGTAGGGGTGACAGGCGTAAGTAAGTTAATAAATCTGCGGACCCTCTATAATGCTAGGATGGGGTCTGTGTACCCTCTAAAATTTATACCTGGGGGTCTACAGACCCTTTAACCTGTTGTGAAAACAGAAGCCCAGCTCTACTTACAAAAAGAAATAAATAAAAATCCTACCACAGTTCACATGGGGACTTGTCAGTTATATCTTCACTTGATACTATCAAAGCCTATAGAATCTTCGTTCGCGAAGTCAAGCCAAGAGACTATCAAAGCCTGAAGTCAGGACATAGACATTAACTTGGTTATGATTGTCTGTTCAAATATTTGTTCTCAATGCCTCTGGGCCGAAAACACTCTCTAAAATTGGGCGTCAAACGCTTGTGGTACAGTATATTGTTGAGTTGGGCTATTTTCAGTATTAAAATGTTCAGTTTCAGCTAGGAACATTTTCAGTTTGGCTAGGAAAACTTTTAAGTCACTAGCCAAAGGCTGGAGGGCAAATTTTTTTACTTTCAGGGCTGGGAAGGCATCATCCCTGGGCCGGAAGCTGTACCACTGTGTTGGGCTGGAAGGCTTGCGTCATAACCCATGCAGCCCGAGACAACCTGTCCCGTGAGAGTGAGGTGCACGCCGCACTATGACCCGAAGTCTCGGCCCGGGGCGATGGTACATGCACTGGGCTGGAGACGGAAACTCTGTTGGCCTGTGGCAGGTTAGGTCGGCCATACTCTTGTCCCGACGCAGGCCCAGGGATGGGTGTATCCAAGTCGCTGAAAGCAGTCTGTGGCAGCGGCGGCCTGTCCCGCGAGTGCGGTAGCCATCGAGGAACGACAGCCCACTCGTACATCAACGCCCAAGGCCCGTCCGCATTGCTCTGAGTAGAAGGGGAGTGCGAAAACTATGTGAACCCGGCTCGTCCATTAACCTCTAACCAACGGACGGATGTACGCAAGCTCAACAGTCTTGTCCGGTCTTAAATGCCTTACATTGAACCTCCGCCCTGAGACGGCCTTAGTCGACTGTTGGCCTTAACCCCCAATCAACCACTAAGTTACTGCCTTTGGAGCGAGACGCTGAAGCTTCAAGGAAACTTGTCGTGAACCCGACTGGTCACTTGTCAATCCTGACGCGCGGGAGCACACTAGGTCAGCCGACGATACGTGGCCCCTGTCAAAGCCCTAAGAGCGGGCGCCTAACGACTGAGCCGGACGAGGGTTGGAGAGCTAACTCCCACGAGAGCTCCACAAGGTCCAGCAAATCCTTAGCCGTGCTGCAACGAAGGGGAGACAGGTGAGGAAGCTCGTCGTGATCCCGTCTTGTCCAGAATCCTTCTAACGACGAGCGGGTGCACTCAGTACCTACAAGTTGGCGCGCGCCAGCCGAAGTTCTAGGAGTAGTCCCCATCTAGCGGCGTACGTCACCCGAGCGCTGCACAGACCAGCCTCCTTGTACTGCCGAGGAACTCGTCGCTCACCACGGGCAAGATGCCTAGTCTATCCATCCAGTGGTAACCCCCCTTGGCGCGGCGAACGGCGTCCCCGGAGGTTAGACGGGGCAAGTCATCTCGCGCGATCCCGTCTCGTCCACAATCTTCTATCCCACGAGCGGGCGCTCATCAGATCAGCATCCTTGTCTGGCCGTGATCCCCTGTCCCTAACCTTGGAGAGGGGACGCCAACCTCCGGTTGAACTCGTGTTCTTTTCAAAGGATAGAGGCAGAAGCTGGTTTTATCTGTGCCGATCGAGGCTGCACAAACGGTGAAAACCAAAAGTCGGGTCTGTGGCAGTCCCCGGTGCTGGAGTCCGTTCTCGGGCTGATGTCGATCATCACGCATCAGTCTATCCCGTGCCGCCAGTCCATACCGCGTCACTCGAGGCTCCACAACCGGCGAAACCACTAGCGGGTCTGTGGGCGTCCCCGATGCTGGGTTCATTCCCGGGATGGTAGCGGACGTTCACGTTCCAGTCCATCCCAAGACACTCGTGGCTCCACAACCGGTGAAGTACCAGTCGTCAGGTCTGTGGCAGTCACCGATGCTGGAGTTCGTTCTCGGGCTGATGTTGTCCGTCCAAGCATCAGTCTACCCCATGCTGCTCGAGGCTCCACAACCGATGAAATACCACTAGTCGGGTCTGTGGCAGTGAACGAAGCTGAAGTGCGTTCTGGGACGATAGAGGCCGAACACGTGTCAGTCGATCCCGCGTCGCTCGCTATCTGTCGCGACGTTGAAGGCTCTGTCACCTGGTAAGAGCCACTAGTCGGGTCTGTGGGGCTTACCGGTGTGGGATCCTTGTGCCGAGAAGGGTTCTGTCTCGAGGCCTAGCTCTCGGCGCTCGAAGATCTGTGACCGGACAGAGGCCACTAGGTGGGACTGTGGGAGCTGCTGGCGCTAGAGCTCGGGCTCGCGGCCTAAGCCGCGGCGTTGACGGCTCTGTCACCTGGTAAGAGCCACTAGTCGGGTCAGTGGGGCTTACCAGTGCGGGATCCTTGTGCCGAGAAGGGGTGCTGTCTCGAGGCCTAGCTCTCGGCGCTCGAGGATCTGCGACCAGACAGAGGCCACTAGGCGGGTCTGTGGGAGCTGTTGGCGCTAGAGCTCGGGCTCGCGGCCTAAGCCACGGCATTGACGGCTGTCACCTGGTAAGAGCCACTAGTCGGGTCTGTGGGGCTTACCCGGGTTTCTCTTCTGGAGGTGTTACTGGGGCTGGCGCCGGCCGCTCATGCGGAACTGCATACTGCAACACATAGTGCACACAAAAAAGAAACAAGCGAGCAAGACCCCTACGGGTCCGCGGCAAGTATCCGTGCATAAAAAATGAAATGAAGCCAAGCATACGGCGCATGCCAACGCCCGACGCTCTTCCCCATCCCCGAGCGCCAGCAGAGAGCAATAACCGAGGTTTTACCTTGACATAAGGCGAACACGGCAAACCAACAAACGTGAAGACCATTGCCATCCCTCGGCGAAGCCCAGCCAGGACAGCCGGAGGAAAACCCAGTCCGTGGCCAGCTAGTCCAAGTCCGTGGTCCGTGTCATCAGTTCCCAACGTCGGCACAGGCTCGTCCGGTGAAGTACAACATGAACACCAACGAGGAATCCGCAGGCAAAGCATCCCAGCCTAGCACAAGTGCTTCTTAGCACCATCGAGCGAGCGGAAAGTTCAGGACAGACGACGACCGGCTTTCCACACCATACACAGCCGCAAGCCGTGGTTCGTGAGTACAGCTCACCAAGAAACCGCAGAACTGACGAGAAACCACAGAACAAGTGTCCCCACACAGCTGCTAGTACTACCAACTTGAAAAGTCGAAGCCACCAACACTAGTCTCGTCTCTAGAAGGAGAGCTATCCATGTACACAACCTTCCATTGTCTAGCGAAGAAACAGACTGGTAAACATCCGGTGGGCGCGTGACCAGATAGGATGAAGGGGAGGCTACTCGGGTCACGGCCTAGGCTATAGTGCCCCTTATTACCTCCCCTACCATGTACACAACAAATTTTGGCTAAAATTAGTCTAGCTTAGACACTTTCCCAATAGTAATATCATCGGTAATGTGTTTTGAGGAAACAAAAACATTTAGTTGGCTTTGCAATTAGTTAGATGTGTTGTGTACTTTGTTTTGTTCATACTCTGTCTATTTAAGAACATTTAATTGTTTACTGTCATGACAGTGTTGTGGTGCGATCTTTCCTTTTGCTTTTTGTGTAGTGTCTGCTAACTGTGTGTGTACAGTTGGCGACACTGCTCAGGCAGGTGGTGCAGTGAGTGAGAGGAGAGTGCGCATTGCAGCACTTCACATGCTTTGTAAAGCGCTTTGAGCCTAGTAATGGGAATTTAGCGCTATATAGAAACCATTTATTATTGTTTTAAATCAGTTACGTAAGTTTTACCTCTAAATCTACCACTTTAAAAACAAACCTGTAATGGGACTGTGGCTCGCGAAGTATGCAAATGAGCAAGGGTCAAGAGGTCAACCATGACTTTAATGCCATTGGCGTCCATGATCTCTTTGACGTTGCGTTTGTGAAGGATGAGTCTGTTCAGGAAACCTATCAATCGATCTCTCTCCAAGCGGTCAGAACACTGCACAAAGGTTGTTGTCAATGCAAAAGGCACATACGCAAACAGTCATCATGGCATCAGTTTGACACTATAGAAAAAAAAAAAAGACACATTTCCAGAGAGATTCATTACTACAATCGAGACAGCTATCACAGCCTGAAATGAATCGGCCAAGACAGTTCAAGGGTTGCACCAGATCATCTTGGCACCTTTCAAAGTGCCACATGAACCTAGCATTACTCTTGAACTATAATGGCTGATCCATCCCACACAGATGGGGCACAATCTTGTAGATGCCTCTAAAACTAGCAGAAGTCATTACAGATAAGGGAACATACGTAAAATTATGGATAAGGGAACAAAGTATACCAGTCACAAACTGCTGATGGAAAAGAATATTCAGAGCATTAAATTACCTGTACTGAAAAAAGAGGAAAACCCGTTTTTACTAGGGGGGTCCGGGGGCATGCCCCCCCCCCCCCCCCCCCACCCTCCCTGAAAATTTTTAAAACTTACATTAAAATTTGTGCAATCTGGAGCATTTTAGAGAGAAACTGAGCAGTTTAACCACCTAAAAATCGTGCCTTTTTTCTTATTTTTTGGATGCACTTTTCGTTTTTTGTGTGTGTCAAAGGTTTAAAAGTATACTAAAAGTATTCAACAGAATATATCCAAATGTTCATTCAAAATACTTTTGAATGTCTTTACATTTTTTTATTTTTGAGTTTTCTTATAAATATAAGCATGGGCCAAATGCACTTTTGGCATTGTAACATCATTGCCTTTCTCAAGTTTCTGCAAATGAGCAAGGAGCTCAACGTTTATGGTTTTCTCGAGCCAAGTCTATCTCCAAATATTCTTGGCTCCAGAATCATCTATTCTGTCTCCGCTTTTAGGTATTTTTCTCTCTGGCATATCGACCAGACTACGACTACCACTAAAGACCGGAAGCGACCTGTGCGAGCTAAAGCTAACGCCTCACTCAGTTTAGAATATGCGGTCTGGGGATGTCCGCCACGTAAAGATCGCAAAATACGGTATTGGAATAGAGACTTTACGATATTTTTTTTCGACGGAATTTTTGTTCTTCGGCGGATTGACAGCTTCATTTAAGCGGAAATCCGCCAAAAAGAGGAAAATTCCATGCTCTGAATATTAACTCTTTAGCTGTCGGTAATGTTTTTGGGTCCCTGTGATTCCTGCAGGAATCATGACAAAAAACGCTCATATACATGGCTGTACATGGTTGTACATTGCTTAACGTCCCGACAGCAACAAGACTTTCTCAGGACTTGCCTGCACTGCTTGTGAAAAAAAACCTAAACAGAATATTGAATGTATGTCGCCAGCCGGTCTAATACGCTAAAGAAACCTAAGATCATTTAGCAACACACATCCAATATCAAGAGCTACAGGCAGCGCAGACAGTAGGGAGAGTTTAAAAAAGGAAAATACAGGTGAATGGACCAAGGGTAGACAGAATAGAGGGGAAAACCCACGCTGTGGGGCTGACCAGGGTGACCCTGGGAACCAAAAAGCAGTTAACCCCACCCAAGTCCCCCAGGGCAGACCCAGGTAGAGGGGGGGGGGGGGCTCACATACAAAAGGTTAACCCACTTGTGCATGCAGCAAATGGTACTATAAACAGTACCTGTGATCGCATGTAGGGGTAAATTTTCATTTCCAATGATAGTGAACGTGAGAAAGGGACCATACCCGTTCGAGCATGCCGACGATGTAGCGCGTGTCGTTAAAGGCTCCTATCTCCTCGTGACAGCGACCATAGACGATAGCCATGGCTTGAAGGCACATACACTTCATGGGGACCTTTGGTGTCAGCAGAAACCGGTGGTACAGGTCATTGAAGAACTCATAACTGAAATGCAACAAAATACAGACACATGAGGGCTGGTCTGTGATTTTGCACCTCGCAGCTGGAAGCCATAAGATACAAAATCACAGACCACCAAACAGCTGCCGCAGAAAGGCAAAAGACATTTAGTCCATTTTGTGAAAAGTGAGATTTTTATTACCATGCAATGAAAATCTCACTTTTCACAAAAATGGACTTCATGTCTTGTGCATTTATAGAGCAGACACAGCATTTACGGTCATTTACGGATGCCCTTCACTCCCAGCCTTAACAAGATTTGTATCTGGAACCACTGTATACCCCTCCCCTATCCGTTCACAGTCACGGATAAGTTGACCCATTCACTGCCGAGACAGTCTGAACACCAGCCAACTGCAAGAGGTATAGATCTTCATGAGCCTCTGCAGCTGTGGGGGCTCAGGTGGATTTATGCCTCTCGCTGAAACCACTTTGAATCCATTTGTTTTCTCAAAACTCTTATTGATGGCATGACTAATAGGAAGGTACACTTAGCTTACTGATTTCAGCCTAAGCATCCGTTGTGTACACTACACAACCAGGGAGGAGACTCCAGGGAGTCGTTACCAATAATAATAATAATAATAATAATAATAAATTTATTTCAGTTTTTGCAGGCCATCAGGCCCATATGAACACAAAATACAATTTACAACCAGAAAATACAGGAAGGTGGTTGTAAAGAACACAATCACATAGCATTACATCAGCGCACATAAATAAACAAAAACAACGAAAGTTCAAAGCAAATCCCTCTAATTCCTTAATTTAAGGCACCCTGAAATATACATAGCAACTTTAAAGACCAGTTTATCATGTAGGTTTCCACACAGCAGCTGAACTTTGAGATCGGATGGGAATCTGTAGTAAAACAGTGGAATGTACTTTTTACGTAAAGGGGAATATTTTGGACACTCAAAAAGAAAATGACACAAATCTTCAGCCTTATGCCAATCACATGAATTACATTCTGGATTAGTGATGGGTTTTCCAAATCTGGATACTCCGTTTAAAGGTAAACGGTTACATCTAAGTAAACAAATTGCCCGCCTGAGTTCACAAGAAGTCAGCTGCCCTATGTAACTTGCTCTAAGTATTTCTGGGTGGTAATGGCAGTATTCTGTGTTTGATGTAAGGGATGCATGCCAGTCCTGTCGGAAACAATCCATCAGCCGATCTTTGAATATCTGAATGAACAGAGGAGTGTTTCCAACTGACTGCATTTCCCACACATACCCAAACCCATGCATACACAACAGAGTCTTTATTTGCGTAGCCCAGTTCGATCTACCTGAGGCATCATGCATACATAACATCGTGTAACACTGTCTTGGGTATCTGTTTTCTGACATGGTAAGAAGTCTGCACCAATACTTCACCATTCGAACATAGGCATCAATATACATAGGAAATCTTCCACACTCACCCAGCGCAATATTGTTTTTTACATCTCTTCCAACACCAAGGACCATTTTACAAACCTTTATATGAACCTGCTCAATTACATCATGCCTCTGGAAACCCCAAACCTCTGACCCGTATAGCACAATGGGCTTAATCTTGACATCAAAAATGTGAAAAACAGTGTCAGCTGGCAAGTTTTGTAATTTGAAGTATAGTCTTTTGATGCCTGCAACTGCTCTCCTGGCTTTTCCAGCTAAGTTTTCTACACATCTAGCCCAGTTCAGAGTAGAGGAAAATATCACACCAAGGTAAGCATAACTGGACTCGACTTGAATCTGCTTGTCAGCATAAAACCATTTTTCACAATTTTTCACAAAACCTCCATTTTTGAAGACCACCACTTTTGTCTTGTCCATGTTCACAGTGACACCCCATTTTTTACAGTATTTTTCTAAACAATTAATTTTCTTTTGGAGATCTGCTACAGAGTCAGAGACAATGGCTATATCATCAGCATACATAAGAAGGAAAATACCCAGTGGGTCCGCAAAAATATCAATGCCACGTGCACCGCACGATGATATTTCTGTCTCAAATTCTGAAAGAAAGATAGAAAACAGCAGTGGGCTCAACACACAACCTTGTCGCACCCCTGACATGCAATCAAAGTAGTCGGTAACTTTGGTTCCAACCCTTACAGCAGCTTTTACACGTTTGTACATACTCTCCAGTGTCTGAAGCAACTTACCATGAACTCCTTTACGTAACAAGAGATACAACAGTTTTGTCCTGTGCACACTGTCGTAAGCTTTAGAAAAGTCTACGTACATGGTGTAAAAACGGCCACCCTGCTTGCTAAGATACTTTTGCACTAGTGCCTGTAAACAAAAAATGTTGTCTATAGTACTGTACCCTTTACGGAAGCCAGCTTGAGCCTCAGGAATACAATCATTCTCTTCACAAAAACGAATCAACCTGTTGTTAATGACAAAACTGTACAACTTACTGATAACGTTCAAAAGAGAAATTCCTCTGTAGTTGTCAACATTTCTAGGGTTACCCTTTTTGTGTAGTGGAAATATCACAGCCATGGTCCAGCTTTCAGGGTATTCCGCACTTTGAAACACACTATTGAACAAAGGATGCAGAAATTTCACAAGGATTTCACCTGCATGATGAAAAAGGTCAGTGGGCAAGCCATCAGGGCCTGATGCTTTCCCTTTCTTCATACTATTAATAGCACTGCGAATTTCATCCTGCGTGATTTCCTCATCAAATTTTGCATTGTGACAACCATCACAATCATCAGATAATATATGGTCATTCAAAACACCCTCGGCCTGTCTGCTGAAACCTGAATCATCAACATTCTGATCCACATTTAGCAAATTACGAAAATAATCATACCACACGCGTGGTGAAATAACATCAGAACACAACTTCTTAACGCCAGTCAGAGACTTTATTTTTTGCCAAAATGTTCTTGAATTTGCATCGTTACATGCATCGTTGAGCTCATTCAAAACCCGTGCGTTGTACTCTACTTGTTTTGTTTTACACAACTTCTTAAATTCTTTCTTCATGTCAAGATACTTCCCTAAGTCGTCATGTGTGTTTGTGTGTCTGAACTGCTTCAACTGTATGTACTTGTTTTGTTTTGCTAACTCGCAGTCCGAGTCCCACCACGGCGGCTGTGCACGGGATTCACCACCTACCTTCTTACCTGACCTCATTTTGTCAGCCGCCTTCTGAATGAATGCTACAAAACAGGCCGACCCTTCTTCTACACTCGAGTCAAGCGCTGACGAAAAGTGTTGAAATTGAGTCTCCTGATTATCTTCAATGTATGCCCAAAAGGACTCAGCGTAGTTTTCTTTCCAAACAAATTTAACCCCTTCCTCTAGTATTATATCATCATTTAAATCATCATCATCACATGAATAAACAGACTGAATAGAAGTAAACGTGGTTACAATGGGGAAATGGTCTGACTCGCACCTGTCTGCAACAAACATATCGGTCACTAGGTCAAACACGGATTGAGAGCAAATACAGTAGTCCACCACACTTTTGCCTCTGTTGGCCACACACGTAATTTCTCCCTCACTGTCACCTTTCGTTCTGCCATTGACAATAAACAAACAGTACTCTTGACATAGTTCTATCAGTTTCCGACCAAAACTGTTTACGCCAATATCTTTTGACCTCCGTGGGCTTTGTGGTACATCCTCTAGCAGATCTGTTAATTCCTGTAAAGGCTGCATCATCAATAAAATCAGTATCAGACAGACCGGCGGTGCGGGCGTTAAAATCGCCACATAATAGCCAAGGCAGCTCAGGATGAGCACGTAACACTTGAGCCATGTAGTTTTCTAACACTTCAAAACCATCAACGTTATCTTCACCATATACAACAGAACGCTCTGGAGCCACATACACAAATGCTGCCAGAACATCAGATGCAGAGTTCAAAACAGACTTACCGATCTTTAGAAACACAATATCCTCAGCTGCCTGCATTAAACGCAACACATGACAGGCTATAGATTTATGTACAAACACGGCCACGCCCCCTTTCAACTTTTGTGTACGTGGTGAAAAAAAACACCTGATACTCTGGAAAGGTATCCTCTATAACATTTTGCTTACATGACCAGATCTCTGAAAATGCAAAAATTTGACACTTTTCACAGAACTGCCTAAAAGAAACACTTTTCAGCTTATTTACAAGACCTTGGATATTCCATGCCATGATGCGAAACACAGAGCTACCACTTTCACCATTACCACTTTCATCATCACAGTGTGCTGGTGTGGGTTTGCGTGTGGGCACTTGAGTGTGTGTGTGTGCAGGTAAGTCGTCCTTTGAAGACACATGGTGAGGGCCCTGGGGGTCTAAATGAGGGACGGGCTGTCTTCTCCTGGTTGCTGGGTCAACATGCCGGCCTGCCCCTCATTTCTGCCCCCTGCGCTCCACTGGCCTCTGGGTAGCAGCGTCGTATGCGTGGGTCTTTCCCTCAACAACGAGGGAGTCGAAGCGGAGGAAGGCCTTCTTCCCCGCCTGCTTGGCCTCCTTGAGGAAGGGTAGCAGCTTGCGGCGCACGTCCCTCACCCGAGGGGTGAAGTCCTCAGAGATGTAGACCCGGGACCTGTTCTCCTTCAGCGTTCTGCACTCAAACAGGATCCGCTCCTTGTCTTTGTACTTGTTGAAGCACACGATGATGGGGTGGGGCGCCTTGCCACCCTTCAGACGATGGGCACGCTCCACCTCGATCTCCTCCTCTATGCCCATCTCGTCCTTCAACATTGACTTGACAGCTTTCTCACAGTCCGCCCAAGTCTCTGAGCGCCCCTGGGGGTGGGGGATTCCGTGAAAGATCAGATTCTTGCGTCTGCTCCGCCCCTCCAAATCATCCAGCTTATCCTCCAGCTGCGTTACTTTCTCCTTCAACTCTTTGTTTTCTTTCATCACCGCAGTAAAGTCACTCTGAATTCTGTCCATCTGCTCCTGCATTGTAGCTTTCATACTGTCCATCTTTTTGTCCATCACATTCAACATTTTAAACACATCCGCAATAGTCGGCTCAGACACTGCGTTTGTCTCACCCCTGGGCGACTGGTTGTCTTGGTTCCCCTGGCATGTCAAAAGAGTCTGTCGTTTCGGTGGGCCTGGGTTCGCTTCGACATCGCCGCACCGGAGCAGAAAGCCGACCAAAAACACGAGTATGACTGCCACCGGTCCGCTGACACTGACAGTGCGGTAACGTAGGGCTGCCTTCCTCTGTGCTTTGCGTGCCATGAAGTTTTGAAAAGTCCAGTAAAAGGTACTGCAAATGGCACGAAAAGCTACCGAACTGATCGGCATGATGAGCTGAATCACCCTGTCGTTCTAAAGTCACTAATTAAGTAATTATGTTGCAAAATGCTAAAAATGTGCGGAGCCGCTCTTCTACTGTGTGACGTCGATCGTGAGCACAACTCACCTCAGTCGTTACCAAGAAACCCTGAGTGTCCTCCCTTCCCTCCCTATCTGGTCACGTGTTCGGGAGTCTCCCGCCAGTCTTTTACGCTTAGCTCACCGGGACGGTTGTGTTCAGCCTTCGTGGATTACCTTCACTGTGTTGGTTGGATTACCGGTTGTGCTTTCGTTGGATTATACCTACGCAAGTGTGTTTCGCGTTGGATTACCGGGGAGGTAGTGGCCTGCCTTGGCAAGGTTTCCTGGCAGCTTCGCAGCTATGGCAAGGTAAAGACTTGGTTAATGCCACGTGACCGGCAAGATGGCGGGCATGGCTGTGGCACTTTCCGTGGACATTCGCTCGGCGGGAATGGCTCAGATGCTCGTGAACTCGGTTAGTGTGGCCTCAAAGAGGGGTGCAGGGAGGGGGGGGCACTCACGGTCGCCTTTCCCGTTTGCTTTGTGTTGCAGTTTACAGGTGAAGACCTGCATGAAGTGTGGAGCTTTTCAGTGGCCCTGTTCTGGCTGTGCCTCCAGGCAGACTTGTGACACGTGCGCCGCATGGGTGGAGGAACAATGGTCGAAACTGTGGGGATTTTACCGGCGCGAACGACCATGGAAGAGCGCGGCCGGCAGCGGCTTCGGTCGCCCCACAGCGTGGTGAACGACAGACCTCCTAACCCGGACAAGACCACTGGCACTTTGTCCGCCCGCTCCATGGCGGAGCACGGCCGGCAGCAGCTTCGGTCACCCCGCAACGCAGTGAACAACAGCGGTGAACAGTCCTCATGTAGCCTATAAGGCCGTGCCAGTGCGTCCTCGGCAGCAGCAGCGCGGTGAACAACATTCCATAAGGTCGTGCCAGTGCGTCCTTGGCAGCAGCAGCGCGGTGAACAAAAGTCCTCATGTAGCCTATAAGGCCGTGCCAGTGCGTCCTCGGCAGCAGCGGCGCTCTCACCCGTCGGAGGTCCTGACCCGGAGAAACCCCCCCCCACCCCCCCCATCTGCTGGAGCCACAGGACCGGGAGGTGCGGTGCAGCAGGCGATCCCACACGTCTTCGGGCTCTCGGTCTGGCAGTATTACCACCCTGAGGAAATGGACGGCTTCTCGTCCCAGCCCCCCGCCCCTGGCATGCTTCCCCGCATAAGCGTCAACGCTCATCTATGTCAGCGCGGGAACGGTCTCGGGACTCCTCCCCTTGCGCGGACGTGTGTGTCAGGACCCGGCGGGCGGAACCACACCTACACAGTCATTCCTCCAGTAGCCGCCGGACCTCTCACTGCAGCGATCTTTCAGGCCACCGGTTCTTGAGGGAGCGTTCACCTACAGTTCCCAGCCTCCCGCCTCGGAGGAGCCCTCAGGTGAGCCATCTTTCTTCCCCCTCAAACACCGAGCGTCAGCGGTGTGCTGCAAGGGACGTCACTGCCTCCCAAGCCCACTCCCACAACATGCGCCGTAGGGCAGTAGCCACTCCTTGGAAGGGACGCGGCTTCCCTACCGGCAGTCGGCCTCTCTCGACGATGACGAGGCCCTGAGTCTACTGCCAGAGGATTTTGTCTTGGCCCTGCTCTTGGCTGATCGTCGGTCCATGACCGGACGCCTGCCACCCCCCCCCCCCTCCCCCCCCCCCCACCCCGTCTTCCCCTCTCAAGAGGAAAGCCAATGTTGTAACACGAAAATATATCACTGGTGTATTTAGTGCACAAAAACACGGGTTTGTTTTTGTCTTTGACTGCTCGCCTAGACCTTCTACCACAAAGTTTACACAAAGAATTTAAAATGTCCTGGAAAGGAATTTTCATTCTCCATGGCTTTAACATGCTATACTTTACATATTATATTCATCAGATAAGAGCACATACACATAGTGATACATCCAGCACTGAAAAATGAATTTTTTTCTAAAATGTATTTTTTTGAAAAATACTTACCGATGGCATTACTATAAGGAATACACTCTATAGCCTAACGATTTCAGCCCAAAGTTGTGTCCCTTGCACAACTGGGGAGGAGACACCGGGGATCCATGTATAGGAGCCCGGGTGGCCTCCCCTTACTACCCTATCCTGGCAAGCGTGACACGAAAGCTCACCAGTTTCACACTTAGCCAATAATACTTAGCCAAGGAGGCAAGCGGGGCAGGTGGGAGGGCCATCCGAGTAATGCCATCGGTAAGTATTTTTCAAAAAAATACATTTTAGAAAAAAATTCATTTTTTTTTTCAAAATACATTACCGATGGCATTACTAGGAGAATAGCAAAGAGGAGGAGGGTGCCGACACCCAACCCCCTGTACCTGACCTCCTCTGCCGGCCCACAAGGAGCACTCCCGACGATTTCAGTTAAGAAGTGCCCATGGCGCCTGTGGCGCGCGGAGGGAGTGCTGGGCCGCGGAGATGTCGCCCACCATGACCAGGGAGTCACGCTGGCCGGATAGGTCGCGGAGGTAGAAGCGGGTGAAGTTGGAGACTGCACGCCAGCCTACCACCATCACAATGTCTTTAACCAAGCAGTTGCTGTCAAGGGCCACGCTGGGGGCTACTGCTCGTACTACATGCGCCCGGATCTGTAACCATCTATCCCCGTCCGGGGAGAGGTCTAGGTAGGCCAACGAAACACCCACCACATCCAGGACGAAATGTCGGGGCCGAGATATCCAGCCTGCCTGGAGAAAGTGGTAGGAAGAGGCAGATACGCCCTAAACGGCATGGCTTTGAGCGACACATGGGTCCTGTTGACGCAACCCGCGGGATCGGGCTGTTCCTCTGAGCGGACGTACGGTCAGCATCTGGGGCGCAGCCAAGGGAAGCCGGTTCATGGCTAGAAGGACGGGTCGGTGAGTAGCTGCGCAGAGCCGTCGGCTTGAAGTCCAGACACGCAGGGCGTGCCAAGAGCGCATGAAGCTCGCTCACGCGAGACGCCATGGCGAGCGCCAGGAGGAAACACGATTTCCGGGTCAGGTCGGCGAACCGTGCCAAGTGCAGGGGCTCAAAGCAGTCCATATTTAGCCACGTCAGTACCCAGGCAAGGTCCCACCAAGGTATGAGAGAACGGGAGACAGAACGTCGGAGTTCAAAATGAGCCCACAGGTCCGAAAGGTCTCCGCAAGCGCCCAGATCCGGTAGGCCCAGGTGGCGGGAAGTGTCTGCGATCATGGCGCGGCAACGCTTGACGGTAATAGGCGCTAAGCCTTGGACGTTGAAGAGCCATTGGGAGGAAACTGCCAGTAAGGGGGTAGTTAGACTCGTAAGGGGGGGGGGGGGGAGCCACTGGGCGGCGCACCACGACTGGAAGACCCTCCACTTGCCTTCGAACACATTCCTGGTTGACAGTCTGCTGGCTGCTGTAAACGCTGCCACTGCTGCATCCGAGACACCTCTAGCGGTGAGGGGTTGCCGGACAACCTCCAGGCATAAAAGAGTAGGCGCTCCAGGCACGGGTGGAAGAGCCTGGAGGGACTGCTTGAGCATCGTGGGCGGGGCGGGGAGCTCTAGGGGCGGGTCCATCACTAGAGCGAGCAGACCCGAGGTCCAGCTCTTGGTCCAATTGAAGGTGGCCACCAGGAAGAGAACTGCGGAGCATCCCAGAAGTTTCCGCAGGATCTTCGGCACCAGCACAGACGAGGGGTAGGCATACACAATCAGACCGTCCCAAGGAATGGAGAGCGCGTCTACCGCCCAGGTGAGGGGGTTCGTGACTGGAGAGACAACCACGGAAGCTGGTTCCATCTGGTGGCAAAAAGATCAACTAGCGACGTCTCTCATCACGAGCAGTTCAAGTGAAAGCTGTCTGGGTGCAGGGACCACTCGGTGTGGAGAAGCCGTCCACGCCGGGACAGGGCATCTGTGACCACGATCAGGAGGCCCGGGATGAGGTGGGCTCGAAGAGCACCGCCGCGGTCCCTGCACCAGATCTGGATCTGCAATTAGGCCACCACTGTCGAGTTGTCTGCTAGAACGAGGACCTCCTGGTTGGTCAGCGTCTCGGGCCAGGCGACGAGGGCGACGAGGGCCATCCAACCGCCTTCAACTTCAGCCAGTTGATGTCTCTGTCTGCGAAGTCCCTAGGCCACAAGCCCGAGGCCAAGACAAGGTCCAGTAACAGGTGTGCGTCCCCGCCGAACTGGTTCGCGCTTGTGCAGAGTGACCACCAGGGCGGAGGGGAGTGCAGGGGCATGCCTGTCGCCAACCACGCGAGATCCGACCACCTCCGGAGGTGGGGGCAGGACAGCGGGGTAACCAGAACCGGATCCGTCAGGGCGCCAGTGGAGGGGCGCCAGAGTAGAAGGAGGTGTAGCTGCAGCGGGCGAGCATAGAGCCGGTCGGGAAGAAACAAGTCCGCCGCCGTGCTGAGCAGACCCAGGAGCCGAAGCCAGACCCTGGCCTTGAAGGAGACCCCTAACTGCATCCGTCGAGCAAGTTCAGCGATCTTCTGCCGCCGAGCCAAGGGCAGGCAGACCAGGTTGAAGGCGGTCAGGAATTGCATCCCCAAGTGCAGGAAATGGCGCGAAGGGGTGATAACCGACTTGCCTGGGTTGACTAAGAACCCGAGGCGGCGAAGGAGAGCAAGCAGGGCGTCTCTGTCCTCTTCGAGAGTCGCAGCGACTAGGTTGCGCAGCCGCAAGTCGTCCAGGAAGTTGGAGGACGGACTCAGCGAATGCTGGCAGAAGCTGGCCATCACCGCGTCGAGGAGCCGCGTGAAGAACCAAGGACTGATGTTGAGGCCGAAGTGGAGGGTTTGGGACTGGCAGACGATCCCGCCAAGGCAAAACGTAGGTACTGGCGCGAAAACGGATGAATCGGCAAGTGAGGATACGTGTCTAAAAGATCGAGGCTGATAGTGAGGTCCAACGGATGGATGGCTGCGCGGAGAGTCCTGGCTGTCTCCATCCGAAAGTGAGGTGCTGAAAAGAACTTAGCACCCACATGACGATGACTGGGCGCCACTTGCCCCCTGGCCTGGGGAGGACAAGAGGCGGCTGTAGGACGCTGGCGAGTCATGTCGGGAGATTACTTCTGTCGCTGCTTTGTAGAGCAAGGCCAAACCTCTCCGAGCAGAGCGTCTGCCTTGAGCCGGTCGAGCGGAGCCTGGGTCCACAAGGGGACCGGCAAAAAGGCAGAGGGGACTGGAACGACAGCTGCAGGCCTGAGGAAACAGTCAAGATGATCCAAGGGTCGTCTGGGAACTGCGATCTCCAGAGGTCGCCGAAGAGGGCCAGCCGACCACAGGGGGTGGCCCATGGCCGTGCAGGAAGCGCGAAGGCAAGATGAAGAGGAGCCAGTGGCAGGCCGAGGCCACAAACCTTAGAAGCTTACTTCACCGACTGCCAGTGTCCCCGAACAGCTTTGAACCTCCAAGCGGGGCCTGGCGGAGCTGAGTCTTCACAGTCTTGGGGAGATCCGAGTAGAGTCGCAGGAGAGTGTCCCGCCGCCAGAGGTCACAAATGGCCGCCGCCACCGCCATGGTGTAGAACACGATTGGTAGGCAGCCCGGCTAGCAGCCACAAGGCTGGATCGGACGTCGCGGAGCAAGGACCCCAGGTCGCATGTGTCCTCCGACAGCGCAGCCCGGCGTGGGTAGCCAACTCCAAGAAGCCAGAACAAGCTAGCAAATTCCACACAAGGGACGCGATCCTGTCTAGTGTGCGAGTCCAAGAATCCTGGACCACCCTGCGAGCGCCCGCCTGGTCACTGGCTGCCGAGCCCACCGAGGGCAGAGGGACAGTGAAGGCCTGGGAGAGTACCGCGGACCAGTCCTGACTACTTACTTACTTACGCCTGTCACCCCTACCCGGGTATAGGCCGTCGACGAGAGACCTCCAGCAACTCCTGTCCTGTGCTTCTCCTTCGATTCTACTCCAGGTGGTTCCCAGTCTCTTGATGTCTGCTTGGAGGTCTCGACGCCAGGAGTTTCTCGGCCTACCTCTTTTCCTCTTTCCCTGGGGGTTCCATGACAATGCCTGCCTAGTGATACTGGAAGCTGGCTTTCTCAGACTGTGACCGATCCATCCCCATCTTCTTCGCCCAATTTCATTCTCTGCTGTTATCTGCTCTGTTCTCTCCCAGAGTCTGACGTTGCTGATCTTCTCTGGCCAGTGGATTTTCAAAATTCTTCTAAGGCAACTGTTCATGAAGGTCTGTACTCTGTTGACTGTGGTTTTTGTCAATCTCCATGTCTCTGCTCCATATAGGAGAACTGCTTTTACATTGGAGTTGAAAATCCGGACTTTGGTGTGTTGTGACAGCTCTCTGGAACTCCACACTTTTTTCAACTGGAGAAAGGCTGCTCTGGCTTTACTGATTCGTGCTCTGACATCTGCATCAGTGCCACCTTTTTTGTCTATGATGCTCCCGAGATAGGTGAAGGACTCCACCTCCTCCAACGGGGTGCCAGCAAGCAAGACTGGTTCTTCCCTGGTTGCGTTCAGCCTCATTGTCTTTGTTTTCTGTTTGTGAATGGTGAGGCCCACTTGGGACGAGATGTCAGCAAGCCTCGTGGTCTTGTCCTGCATTTGTTGATGAGTGTGGGACAGTAATGCCAAGTCGTCTGCAAAATCGAGGTCGTCAAGCTGTGTCCACAGTGTCCACTGTATTCCACTTCGTCTGTGCTCTGTGGTCATCTTCATGACCCAGTCTATGGCCAGTAGGAAGAGGAACGGAGACAGCAGACACCCCTGCCTGACACCAGTTCTGACCTGGAGCTCTCTGGTGAACTGCCCTTCGTGGATCACGCGACATGTCATGCCATCATAGCTGCTCTTGATCAGGCGGACGAGCTTTGTGGGTACACCGTAGTGTCGTAGGAGTTTCCACAGAGTCTCTCGGTGCACGCTGTCAAATGCTTTCTCATAATCCACAAAGTTGACGTACAGCGGGGAGCTCCACTCCAGAGACTGTTCCACGATGATGCGGAGAGTGGCGATCTGGTCTGTACATGATCGGTTCTTCCTGAATCCTGCTTGCTGGTCTCTCAGCTGGGGGTCAACGGAGCTCTTCATTCTCTCTAGGATGATCCTGTTGAAGACCTTTCCTGGTACTGACAGCAAAGTGATTCCTCTGTAGTTGGAACACTTGCTGAGGTCGCCTTTCTTGGGAAGCTTGATTAGGTACCCCTCCTTCCAGTCAGCTGGCATCACCTCCTCTTCCCAGATCTTTCCAAACAGTGGGTACAGCATCTCAACTGTTGTCTCTAGGTCTGCTTTCAGAGACTCCGCTGGGATGCCATCTGGCCCTGCTGCTTTGCCATTCTTCAAAAATGCCACTGCTTTTCTGATCTCTTCCCGGCTGGGTCTGTCACAGACCAGTCCTGACAGAAGCACATAATGACACCTGCTGGCCACCGCGAATCGGTGAAAACCCGTTGTCGCCAGCGCTGTCCTGGCGGATCTGCGCCGAGAGCACGTCTGTGAGGTCCCGGAATCCGGCCGGCTGCAGGAGCGACTGGTGACGCATAGTAGGCCTCATAGCAACAACCATGGCGAACGCTTGCCTCTTCTGGCGGGCAGAATTCCGGTGGGAGGAAGGAAGAGATACGATGGGAGGCCTCTACTAGAGTACTGAAGGTCTGAGAGCCGAGAGAAGGGCTGTCATCTCTAGAAGCAAACGACAAAACCGTCGAGCGAGGGGTGGGGGAGCTAGAGGGAGAGTCCTGAGGGAAGATCGCCGAGGCAGAATCCCCAAGGTGTAAGCTGAGAAAATCCTGATCCAAGTCCAAGGATCGCCTGTCGCGCGTGGTCACAAGGAGGGGCAACCAGCTACGAAAGCACTGGTCCGCCGAAGGTGACGAGCGGAACAGGCGGAGCCGCCCGCGAAGCCTGTCCAGAAGGGTGTCGCGGGGAGTGAGGGACCTCAGTCATGCGACGGCCGAAGGCAAAGCCTGGCTCTGGACGCCCCCCACCCACCCGACAGCGGGGGAAAGGGGGGGCCGCCCGTGTCGGCTACGACGCGAGGTCGGCAAGAAAGGCGGGTACCGTGAAGCGCGCTCCGAAGGAAAGAAGGGAGGCAGAAGGGGAACCCTGGCTCCCCGCACCCGCTCGGGAGACCGCAAGCGGGTGAGGGAGCTTGTCATCAAAATGGTGGATCCAGTCGTGAGAGTTCGAATCTAAGCCACTCCAGGCCTGCCTGGAAAAATCGGGGCGGGGGGGTGGGGGGGACATAATCGTGGCTCGCCAAGCCCGCTCAGAAACATCAAAGTGGGGAGGGAGCAAAAAACATGGGCTCGCTGGCCTGTCTCAGAACTCTAGGAACGTGGATAGGGCGTACTCAAAGGTCTGAATTGACTTTGAAAAAAAAAGCGGAAATTAAAAAGGCGCAAGAAATTATACACGGAAACAGTAGTAGTATAGTAGTTTGAGGAGCGGAAAATCGGCGGAAATCGGCGAGATTACCGAGGAAATCCTCGAAACGGCGGAACAATTCAGACCTTTGGTACTAAGTCTCGCCGGGTTCACCTGCTCGTTACAGGGCGGGGGTGGGGGGGGGGGGGGGGAACGTACGTGTGGCTCGCCTGGCCCGCTCAGATGATTCGGAGCGGGGGGGCGGTCGAATTAATGGTCTCGGGTCACACTCAGTCGAAAAGGAGCGTGAGGGAGAGCCTCTCTATTTATTAACTCTCTTAATTCGCATCTTAGAATTCTTGTCGTGGAGAGAGCGTACTAAAGTCTCACCGGGCCCGCCTGGTCGATACGGGGTGGGGTGGGGGGGGTGGGGGGGGAACGTAAGTGTGGCTCGCCGGACCCGCTCAGACGATTTGGAGCGGGGGGCGGCCCAATTATTGGTCTCAGGTCACACTCAGTCGAAACGGAGCGTGAGGGAGAGCCTCTTTTTACTAACTCTCTTACTTCTCTTCTCTCTACTCACGTTTGCGTTCGTCGCGCCGCGACCACTCAGAAGAAATGGAGCGGTAGGATGCTCACATACACTCTGCTCGCCGGGCCTGCTCATGTAAATGGGAGCGGGGTGGGGGAGCAACTCAAAGCTCAGGCCACGCTCGGAAGAAACGGAGCATGGGGAGCGCAACTCTGACACTCGCCTGTCCCGCTCGGAAGCCTCGGTGCAGGGAGGGAGGTCTAGCACGGTTAAAGTACAAGAAGGAACTTACCTGCGGGCCGGACGGCCAGACGACAGAGCGCAGGTGGGTCTGCAGAGCCGACGGAGTGATGCCATCCTGCGCAGAAGTCCGGGGAGCCTGCTGGGGCCAGGGAAGACTGTCGCATCTGTAGAAATCCCACAGTTGGGACCACTGGTCCTCCCTCCAAATGGCGCACACGTTACCGGTCCTGTCGGAAGAGGGCAGGAGTCGAAAGCTTCCGAAGGCCACTGGAAATCCATACAACTAAGGCAGGTACGCAAAAGTGAAGCTGCCAAAATGTCAGCCGCACACAGTCCGCCGGGAAGTGCTCACCGAACACTCACTCCTCACAAGGTCTTACACAGTCACGAAGGGAGCACAGGTCACAAGCCGAGTCCCAAGGCCGAAGCCCATGTAAGGGTACACAGAAAGTCGAGCACCAGGCAGAAGAGCTGAAAGGTGCTTAGTCAACAAGCAGAGACCGCTGAAGGTGTAGAACCAACGAAGCACTCTCAGCACTACACAGTAGAATATCCACGGCAAAGCCAAGGAAAGTTCGTAGAAAATTCAAGAACGAGCACGAAGAACCGGTGGTAACACGGAGCAAGGCTAACACCCGACCGTCCATGGTCGAGCTAAGAGTGAAACTGGCGAGCTTTCGCCACACGCATGCCAGGATAGGGTAGTAAGGGGAGGCCACCCGGGCTCCTCTACATGGATCCCCGGTGTCTCCTCCCCAGTTGTGCAGGGGACACAATTTTGGGCTGAAATCGTTAGGCTATAGAGTGTATTCCTTATAGTAATGCCATCGGTAATGTATTTAGAAAAAACAACCATTTTTTTTACACACCCGTACTGTCTACTGTGGAAGGAAAGTTCCTTGAACTACACACATTTTAATCACGTAATAACCACAGAATTTGAAGATGATTTTGAAAGAAACTTACATGAGCTTGAAGAGGACATTTTCAAGTATAGTATTACATAATCATATTTACGATTGTAACTTTGTAGCCACGGTAATAATATGTTATGAGCAGATTAAGCTGATCACCTGCCTGACAGCCTTCAACAAGGAACAAAGAGTGCTACGCTTCCAGTCTGCAGCTCAGAAGAGGCTGGCATCACCCGCGTGCGCTTATCAGTGATATGGGTCACGGCCGGTACACAGCCCAACTAAAGAGAGCAATTCAGGGAAAGGTAAACTGCCATGTCATCTGCAACCACTGGGAGACGCCGATGATCGACCTCTTCGCCACACGATGGAACAAGCAGCTCCCCCTTTTTGTCTCACCCATCCCGGATCCCCTAGCCTGGGCGGTGGACGCTCTCTCCATCCCTTGGGAGGGCCTGCTGGCGTATGCGTACCCTCTGTCCGTCCTGGTACCCAAAGTCCTCCAGAAGCTCCGGGGGCCTCAAAGCAGTTCTTCTGTTGTTGGCACCGTTCAGCTGGGCCAAGAGTTGGACCACCGACCTCCTGAACCTGGCCACGGATGCCCCCTTGCGACTCCCCATCCCCCGCACGAAACTCGAGCAGCCCAGGCAGAATCTTTACCACCTGTGCCCGAAGCGGTTGCTCCTTCACACCTGGAGATTGTGCAGCACGCCCTCGCCGCAAGAGGCTTCTCGAGTGCAGCGGTGGCGGCTATTGCAGCAGCCCGCAGAGCTTCCACCCAGAACGTTTATGAAGGCAAATGGCGGGTCCTGCAGTCCTGGTGCTCCGCCCAGCAGCTCTCCCCCACGGATCCGACTATGCCCCAACTGGCCGAGTTCTTTCTGTGGCTCTTTGTCCCACAGAACCTCGCCCCCATCACCATCAGGGGGTACTTGGCTATGATTGCAGATGCTTACTGCCACTTGGGCCGGCTGGACCCAGGGGCCTGCAAGCACCTCTCTGACCTGAGGGGGAACCTAGACCTTCAGCATCCGGTCTTGTACTCGCTGAACCCGCACTGAGATTTGGCATAGAGGCTGACGTGGCTCAACTCGGACCGCTTCAAACCTCTCCCCTAGGCGCGGTTCAGCGACCTAACTAGGAAAACGTGCTTCCTGTGAGCGCTTGCCACAGCATCCCAGGTGAGTGAGTTACATGCGCTCTCAGTGCGCCCCGCCTATATGCAATTCTGGGCTGATGGCTCGCTGCAGCTCCTCACCGACCAGTCCTTCTTGGCAAAGAATCACCCACCCACAGCCGCTCCCCAGGTCATAACGATATGCCCCCTCAGACGTACGGACCAGTCCTGGGAATCCCGTCAGCAGGACCCGGTCCGAGCGCTGCAAATTTACCTGCGCAAAACGAAGCCACTCAGACGAGGGCGTGCCCGCCTTTTCCTGCCCTTGGCTCAGAGCAGACGTGATATCTCCGCTCAGACAATCTCGTCCTGGCTACGCTGGGTCATCCGGTCTGCATACTCAGAACTCTACCCAGAGAGAGCAAAGATGATGCGCATACAGGCACACAAAGTCAGGGCAGTGGCAACGCGCATCACATTTGACCACAACTGCGCAGTATGCGACATTGTGGCGGCCGTGGGTTGGCGGGCTGAATTCACCTTTGCCCGCTTCTACCTGAGGGACCTATCCGGCCAGTGTGATGACCTGGCCCTGGTGGGGGACATCTCGGTGGCGCAGCACTCCCTCCTTAGGTTCGCCTATCTGAAATCGTCGGGAGTGGGTGCATGTGGGGGGCCTCGATACCCTAACGCACGGGGAGTGCAGTTTTCCTTGCAATTTTTCGCTTGGGTGGTATTGTATTATAGGCGGCACCCACCTCCTATTCACTATTTTTCCTATTAGTCATGCCATCGGTAAGAGTTTGAGAAAACAAATGTATTTTTCTCTAAAATGTATTTTTTCGAAAAATACTTACCGATGGCATGACTTGGAAGTCCCTCCCTCCTGCCCCACTTGCCGCTATTGAGCTAAGGCAAAAGACTGGCGGGAGACTCCCAAACACGTGACCGGATAGGGAGGGAAGGGAGGCCACTCAGGGTTTCTTGGTAACGACTCCCTGGAGTCGCCTCCCTGGTTGTGTAGTGTACACAACGGATGCTTAGGCTGAAATTGGTAAGCTAAGTGTACCTTCCTATTAGTCATGCCATCGGTAAGTATTTTTCAAAAAAATAAATTTTAGAGAAAAATACATGTTTCTTTGATGGTTGGGGCTCCCTGGCATTGAATTACTAAAGATTTCACAAACACAATCTGCTGCGTGAACTGGCAGTGGAAACGGTTCAGAGTTACAAAGAGTTAAAGGTAGGGACATAATCCTATGACACTTTACTACACTACAGATTACAGAAGCCAGACCAAAAAAGGTGACTGCCAAGCATTTAACCCATTCTGCCCTGACGCGCTACAGCAGGAGATGGGTCGACCATGATAATTCAAGGGTAGTGCCAGATTAGCTTGGCGCCAACAGGCGCCAAGCTAATCTGGCACTGCCCTTGAATTTTCATGACTGATCCATCTCCTGCAACTGATGCATAGTCATTAGATGACTCCTCCAAAATTTGGGAAATAAGGCCGTCGTGCTGAATGAGTTAAAAATGCAGAGAAGAACCAAACGGATGAAAGAAATACGTTTAGAAAAGACAGTTACAACACAATTGTGCTGTAACTGTCTTTTCTAAGCGGATTTCTTTCTCTGTTGGGTTCTTCTCTACAGATTACAGCCCAACACAATGGACAGAAACGTGTTTTAACTGTCTTTTCTAAGAGTGTTTCTTTCTACGTTGGGTTCTCCTCTACAGATTACAGCCCAACACAACGGACATAAGAGAGATGGAGGATAGATCGTGGACAAGCGATGGATGCTTCTGCAATATGCCGATGCATTTAAGCCAACAAAAACCTACAAATGAGTAAGGAAAACAACGTACGATTTCTTGATGGCACTTGTCTCATCAGACTCATCATCTTCCTCAAGCAGAAGTCGCAGGTAGTAATCACCTAATAGTAAAAAGAAAGAAAGAAATAGAAAAATTTATTTAAATCAACACACGAGGAAATGAATGTTCAAAAGAAACACAGCATAAAAACCTTGAGCTCTCACAGTCATTTAACGCAAACTCTCAGAACTAAATGACTTCCATTCTATAGAATGGAAGTCATTTAGTTTTGGGATTTTCGTCAGAGTTTGATGTGAGGGCTTAGATATATGCGAGTTTGTATGTAAAAAAGAAGCTTGTGTGGTTACCAACGTGGGTCCCTTGGTAGTACATATTAAAACAAAGCATAATAATAGACCAGTCCCCGATCACCCTGGTGCTGGGGGACTTTAATCTGTAACTGAGTTATCTAGTAGCACAGTGGAACCTGTTTTGAGCAACCACCCTTTTGCAAGAAAAAAAGTCGTCTCGAAAAACAGGTGCTCTCTCTGAAGGGCAAGAAATGTCGCCTGTTTGATTACAGACCAGCATTATGGTGGCAACAGCCTAAATGATGGTCACTAATGACAGGTGGTCTCTCAAAATAGGTTCTGCAGTAGTGTTTTCATTCTAGCACAGGAGATTAACTCTTAAACATGAATTTTAGGATGAAAACACTACTGCAGAACCTATTTTGAGAGACCACCTGTCATTAGTGACCATCATTTAGGCTGTTGCCACCATAATGCTGGTCTGTAATCAAACAGGCGACATTTCTTGCCCTTCAGAGAGAGCACCTGTTTTTCGAGACGACTTTTTTTCTTGTAAAATGAATTTTTCTCTAAAATGTATTTTTTTCGAAAAATACTTACTGATGACATTACTGTCAGGAAGGATCTACTAGCTCATGCAATTTTAGCCTAGGGACCCGTTGTGCTCCCACACAACCAGGGAGGCACTCAGGGATCCCAAACAACAGGGTCATTAGGAGACTCCCGTGCCCATCTGGTCCCATGCCGCGTGGCATGACTAACCAGTCATGATACTTAGCTTACCAGCGGCAAGCGGGGTAGGTGAGAGGGTCGTCCGAGTAATGTCATCGGTAAGTATTTTCTAGGACATGCTGAACTTCCTTAACCAAGTGTGGGATTTTCAGTGGGGCGACCATCCCCAACCTAGCGCATCCCCAGGTGGCGGATAGGGGAACGGCCTTCAGATATGGAGGTTAGCTGCGCAAGCAGTCGCGGACCAAATGGCGATGAGCTTACCAGGACAGGGCGGGGTAGCAGGTGGCACTGCTACCTCCACTGAAATTCCTCATGTGTCCAATGATGGGTTTATCATGCGATCAAGAGCCGCATAAAGCTCTAGCCACCCTGTGTTCCCAGGGAAGGTCGCATACCAGGACCTAAGGGTGAGGTAACCCGACAGAAACCTCGAATGCTGAAGACGGAGGACCCGGGCCGCACGGCGCATTCTGATATTCCACGGATCCATGCAAACCCGCAATCATGATTATACGGCCAACTAGCATTGATGATAATGGCGCTCGCCCACTGAGGACCCTCAGGGGTGGAGCAGCGTCGGGTCCCATGCCTCTAAGGGACCCAGCCTCAGCTACTGGAGGTCCCTCCCGTCCGTCTTGTCACGCCAGGGGATGCGGGAGGAGAGCTACTGGCACTACTACAACCAGGAAGAATCCCAGTCAGCAGCGACCTTTTCAGGTCCTGCACTGGAACACATAAAGCATTCTGAACAAGAAGACCGAGTTGGAGCATATCCTGCATGAGAAGAACATCAACATCTGCTGTATTCAGGAGACGCACTTGACACCCCAAAAGTCCTTCAAAGTGAGAGGCTACCAGTGCTTCAGGTCCGACAGAACAGATGGAAGCAAGGGAGGAATCCTGACCCTGATCAGGAACAACATCAACGCCTGTTTGATTGATACACACATGGAGAACTCCGAGTATCAAGTGATTCGGATCCAGACAAAGACAGCAGATTTCCAGCTAGTCAACTTCTACTGCCCCAACGACAGACCACTCACCCTTGACACGATCCCCACTAAGGCCTCCAACTTCATTGTGGTGGGTGACTTCAACAGTCACTCACAAAGTTGGGGATACGACCACTTGGATCGGAGAGGAGAAGAGGTGGAGAACTGGCAGGACGACAACGGTCTCATTCTGTTGAACAGTCCCATTGACTGCCCCACGTTCTACTCCAGACGATGGCACACTACATCGACTCCTGACCTAGCCTTCTGCACAGAAGACATGCACAAGCAAGCCAGCAGAGAGGTCGGAGACCAGCTAGGTGGAAGTGACCATCTTTTTTACCTTGGGCACGGAGTCCTGCGCTGAAGCAACCTTCCCACGGTGGAACTACAAAAGAGCGAACTGGTTCCTCTTTAGACACCACTCCAGCGAACTCACCAAAGACATTCGAATCGAAGGTCGAGACATCAACATGGTGGCGAAGGACCTCAACATGGGCATCCTCAGAGCAGCGTGTGAGTTGCTAGAAAAGACTATAAGCCCTACTGGAGCAATGAACTGCAGGTACTGGATGATGATCTAGCAGATGCCAAAAGGGAAGCAGAAGTCAACCCATCACAGGCAAACAACATCCGCCTCCGGGAAGCCAAAGCCAAATTTGTCAAGAAGAAGCTACAGGCAAGACGCAGAAGCTGGCAAGAGAAAACAAGCTCCTTGAACCTTGAGAAGGACGGCAGAAAGCTCTGGAAACTGACCAAGCAGTTGAACAATGAGAACACGAGCAAAGGAAACATCACCTTAGAAGAAAAAGGGAAGATACTAACAGGAAAGCATGCTGCCAACCAATTTGCTGAAAGCTATGCAGCTGAGAAGTCAACAGAGTACAGACCTTCATGAACAGTTGCCTTAGAAGAATTTTGAAAATCCACTGGCCAGAGAAGATCAGCAACGTCAGACTCTGGGAGAGAACAGAGCAGATAACAGCAGAGAATGAAATTGGGCGAAGAAGATGGGGATGGATCGGTCACAGTCTGAGAAAGCCAGCTTCCAGTATCACTAGGCAGGCATTGTCATGGAACCCCCAGGGAAAGAGGAAAAGAGGTAGGCCGAGAAACTCCTGGCGTCGAGACCTCCAAGCAGACATCAAGAGACTGGGAACCACCTGGAGTAGAATCGAAGGAGAAGCACAGGACAGAAGTTGCTGGAGGTCTCTCGTCGATGGCCTATACCCAGGTAGGGGTGACAGGCGTAAGTAAGTAAGTAAGTATGCAGCTGAGAGCAATCTCCATGTTAGCCCCGAAAAGCTGAGAGAAGCAAGAAGAGAGCAAAGAGAAACACCTGCCAAACAAGCAACAGCGGACGCCATGAATAAACCACTTACACACAAAGAGCTTCATACAGCTCTCAAAAAGTTGAAGGCGAAGAAGTCTCCTGGTCCAGATGGCATCACCAACGAGATGCTAACCCCCCTTGGTAGTGCAGCAGAAAACAAGCTACTTGAGGTCCTCAACAGCAGCTGGCAAGAAGGATCCCTACCACAACTCTGGCGAGATGCGATCATGATCCCCATTCTAAAGAAAGGGAAGGATCCAAAGAAGGCCACCAGCTATCGCCCAATCAGCCTCACCAGCTGTGTTGCGAAGACTTTGTAGAGAATTGTGAATGAGCGCCTCAGGTGTTACCTGGAATCCAGGAACCTCCTCGCCCCTGAACAAGCTGGCTTCCGACAGTTCCGCAGCACCGAAGACGAGGTCACTTACTTGGCGCAGGAAGTTGAAGATGCCTTCCAGGAGCAGAAGCTGGTCTTTGTAACCTGGATTGATCTTCAGAAGGCTTTTGAAAAGGTCTGGAAAGATGGGCTGCTTGTCAAACTGCTGAGAGAAGGCGTGTCCAGTAACATGTTCCAGTGGATACGCTCCTACCTCTTGAACCGCAGGGCAATAGTCAGCGTCGACCAGACCAAAAGCAAGAAATTCCTCCTTCATCATGGCGTCCCGCAAGGCGGAGTCCTCTCCCCTATCCTCTTCCTTCTCTTCATCGATGATCGCATGGGCAGAAGACTGGTGCATCTCCGTCAACAAGGAGAAATCCTCCACCACCCTCTTCACATTGTTCCCAAAGCAGAAAGCCGGAACTATCAAGCTTGGTGGAACCCCTCTGAGAGAGGATGAAGAAGCTACCTACCTTGGTGTCACCTTCGACAGACGTCAGACCTGGAAACCACACTTTGCACAGGCAGAGGCGAAGGCCCGGCGCAAGCTGGCCATACTCAGGAAACTGGCAGGCACCACCTGGGGAGCGAACGAGAAGATACTGAAGACAGTATACCAGGAACAGTCAGGCCCCACCTCGAGTACGGCTCCACAGCGTGGTCAACCTCAGCCAAGACGAACCTGCAGACCCTTGACCGAGTGCAAAACCAGGCTCTTCGCCTCATCACTGGTGCAATGAAATCCACTCCAATCAAGGAAATGGAGAAGCTGACCACATAAGACATAAGACATAAGACATTTATTCACCAAGTAAAACGTTACAAGGATTTTTGTGTGACATGGTGACAGTAAAATACATCCTCACTTACTACACATGCATTCATGATGACATACACTCAGTCGTCCTGTATACAGCACTAAGATAGATAAACACAATATTACACACATCAGTCCTATGTCACAATCATGGAATCACGTTGTTCCATGGATGGTGATGAACTGAGTACAGCTTCTGGAAAGAAACTGCATCTGACCACAATCCAACCTCTCAGCCAAAGGAGAGAAGCCAAAAACCATGGTACAGGCTGAGAAGCTCAAGTGCTTGCCCGACCACCCCATGAAGCACAGACTGAGCAACCTCACCAAGAACCAGCTCAAAAGCAGCAGCTTTGTCCATGAGAGCATGCGACTTTCTCAACAGTACAGGGAAGTCCTTCCACAGAGCACTCTACCTCTGATCACAGAAGAGGAAAACCCTTGGGCAATGGACAAACCAGACATCCAGATCTGCACCAGTGTCCCACATGTTGCCTCAGGAGACAGTCAGGATGACACCATTCGACGGGCACTCACCCTAGCCCTGATCGACGAACAGTACCCAAAGGAGGCATGGATCCACATCTACACTGATGGATCAGCAACAAATGCCGTTTCCAATGGAGGTGCTGGCATCGTGATCCAGTGCCCTGGGGGACATACAGCCACATCCAGTGCAGCCACCGGCAAACACTGCACAAACTGCAAAGCAGAAACCGAAGCACTTATGCAGGCCGCCTCCATGGTTCAGAATTCCACAGACCCATGCTACCAAGTTGTCTTCTTCTCCAATGCCCTTTCAGTCCTTCAGGCCCTCGAGAACGACAAGCTCCCCCAGCTGACCAGAGCCTTGCAGAAGTTCGGACAAACCAGAAGAGTTGTTCTCCAGTGGATACCAGCCCACTGTGGGGTACCAGGAAATGAACAGGCAGACGAGCTGGTGAAAGAAGCCACAAAAGCTCAAGAAGAAAACAGCATCGGCTATAGTGAGCAAAAGACAATCATCAAGGCATTGATGAGGCCGAGGTCAAACAGAGACGACTACCACACAATGACCAGAGAGCAGCAAGTCGTCCTGATCAGACTGCGTACCAGCCACAACAGACTGAACGCTCACATGAACAGAAAGCTCAAGCTGGCGCCATCACCAACCTGTGCCTGTGGTCAGGAAGACCAAACAGCGGAACATATTCTCCAGAGATGCCCCCTACTGGATGATGAAAGAAAAGAAGTGTGGCTGTCGCCAACTCCACTGCAGACCAAACTCTACGGCAGTCGAGAAGACCTGGAGAAAACGACGTCATTCATCGCCGGTGCTGGACTGACCATATAGCCCACTGCGAATGACAAGAAGAAGAAAGAAGAAGGTAAGTATTTTTCGAAAAAATACATTTTAGAGAAAAATTCATTTATTTCTTCAAAAACATTACCGATGACATTACTGTCAGGAAGAATTGCGAAATGGAGGCGAGTGCCGCTAAACAGTGCAAAAATACCGCTGGAG
Organism: Semisulcospira habei; assembly: GCA_036245525.1. Lineage (NCBI taxonomy): Eukaryota > Metazoa > Mollusca > Gastropoda > Semisulcospiridae > Semisulcospira > Semisulcospira habei. Next base: position 164,288,001 of record BTPG01000008.1, read on the forward strand.
GGACTTAGGTACATCCACGGTCCTGATCGCAAACTCCCGACAATTTTAGTTAAGTAGTACCTATGGCGCCACAGACGCTGGGAGAGAGTGTTGCGCTGCGGCGATGTCCCCCACTAGGGCGAGGTTGTCTCGCTGGCCTGCCAGATCCCGGAGGTAGAAGCGGGCGAAGGTTGACTTTGCCCGCCAGCCTACTGTGCCACGATGTCTTTCGAACGGGATGCTCGTAGCCATGGCTCGAACCTCATGTGCACGGATCCTAAGCCTCTTAGCTCCCTGCGGGGAGACGTCCTGGTAGGCAGACCGTATAACCCAGTGCAGCCAGGAAGATATCGTCTGGGCGGTAATGTCAGCTCTGCCTGGAGTCAGTGGCAGAAAAAGGCGAGACCGTTCTCTCCGGACGGGCTTGGATCGGCGAAGATAGATTCGCAGGGTGCGCACTGGATCTTGCTGCCTGGTCTCATGAGGAAAATTAACTCCCTTCAGCGGCCGATTGGTGATGACCTGGGGAGCAGTCGAGGGGGACTGAGTCTTGGCAAGGAAGGAAGAGTCGGTGAGTAACTGCATGGAGCCGTCCGTCCAGAACTGCAGGGAGCCAAGCCTTGGTCGCCAAAGAGCCAGAGGAAGAAGTCAGTGAGCTGGGGAGTAGTCAGTTCGGTGGGGGAGAGCTGCTGGTCAGCGCACCAGGACCGTAGTACTCGCCACTTTCCCTCGTAGACGCGTCTGGTCGAGGGTCTGCGGGCTGTAGCGATTGCTTCCACTGCTGCACTCGAGAAGCCTCTAGCGGCGCGGGCTTGCCGCACAATCTCCAGGCGTGAAGGAGAAGACGTTACGGGCACGGGTGGAACAGCGGCTGGCGCGGTTGCTTGAGCATCGTGCTCAGGGTGGGCAGCAGAAACGGGGGAGGGGGGGTCCGTGGCGAGACTGAGCAGGTCGGTGGTCCAAGATCTGTTCCAGGATAACGGGGCTGACAGCAGCAAAACCGCCGTGCATCCTCTGAGCTTGAGCGGGACTGGGGACGAGAACCGTCGGGGGATAGGCGTAAGCGATGAGTCTGTCCCACGGAATGGAGAGCGCGTCGACTGCCCAGGCTAGGGGGTCTGGGATTGGGGAGACGAAGAGGGGAAGCTGGTGGTTCCACCTCATGGCAAAGAGGTCGATCATCAGTGTCTCCCAGTGAGCACAGATCATCCGAAAGATGTCCGGTCGTAGCATCCATTCCATGTGGAGTAACTGGCCGCGTTGTGAGAGGGAATTGGCCAAAACGTTCAGGTGTCCTGGAATGTGACGTGCTCGTAGAGAGATGCCACGGTGGTCGCACCAGCACATCAGGCGGTAGAGAAGAATACACAGGTCAGGGAAACACGTACCGCCCTGCTTCTGGATGTAGGAAACCACCGTGGCATTGTCTGACAGGATGAGTAGCGTCTGGTGATGGAGCTGCGTCTCCCACGCGCTTAGGGCCCGCCAAACCACTTCCAGTTCTAACCAGTTGATGTGTTTGTTCGCCAGGTCCGGAGGCCAGCGGCAGGACGTCGTGAGGAAACTCGGTAGGAGGTGAACACCCCACCTGGAGAGACTGGCATCCACCCATAGTGAGAGCTGAGGAGGTGGCGAGGCGAGGGGAACTCCCGAAGCGAGCTAAGAAATGTCCGTCCAGCGCCGCAGATGTGGACGAAGGATCTGAGTCACCAGAACCAGGGCGGCAAGGTCGCTGGAGGACGGACGCCAATGGAGAAGGAGGTGCAGCTGTAGCGGTCGGGAGTAAAGACAACCCAGCCATCAAGCCAAGAAATTGAAGCCAGACTCTGGCGGGGATTGCCTCCTCCTGAGCTACCTGGCTGGCTAGGGCGGCTAACTTCTGGATCCGAGGTCCCGGAAGACTCACTCTGTTGAGGTCGGTTGCGAATTCCATGCCGAGATGTATAAACCAGCGCGACGGAGCGAGGTCTAACGTGCCCGCGTTGACCAGGAATCCCAATCGCGACAACAACTGGAGCATTGCATCTCTGAAAGTCAAAAGGGAGGTCTCTGACTGGTTCCTCAGAAGGAGGTCGTCCAGGTAGTGCGAAATCAGACTGGAAGACAACTGTCTGGCCTTGGCAACCACAGCATCGACGATGCGGGTGAAGACCCAGGGGCTGAGGTTGAGTCCGAAAGGTGGTGCCCGAAACTGATAAAGGGTCCCGTCGACGGCGAAGGGTAGGTACCATTGGAAGGCTGGGTGCATGGGAATATGGAGGTATGCATCGGCCAGGTCCAGACTGACGGCGAAGTCGAAGGGTTGCACGGAGGCCCCGGGGGCCCTGGCTGTCTCCATCCAAAAGGACGGGGCTGTGATGTATCGGCGCGAAGGTCGTCGGCTCGGAGCTGATCGGACGGCATCTCGGTCCACAAGGGGGAGTGTTGGAGTGGTGGCGGAGACCGAAAGAAAATCTGCAGACCCTCAGAGATGGTGGCGAGGACCCAGGGGTCGTCTGGGAACAGCGAACGCCACACTTCGCTGTAGAGGGCTAGCCTCCCGCCGACCGGGTCCCCAAGTCAGAGCGGGCGCAGTCGGTCACTACTCGCCGTGAGGAGGAGGGTGCCATGGTATGCGGTTGATCCCGTGTCGGCGTCAGACACTCTTGCCGATAAAAACTCCACAGCTGTGACCATAACTCTTTCGGCCAAAAGGCGCAGACGTCGCAAGCGTGGTCGGAGTCGCAGCCAGAACAGGGGAGGCACACTGGGTGTCGATCGCCTGGCCACTGGAAGTCGCTGCACTGAATGCAGGTACGAACCTGGTAGCTGCAACACATATCAGACGTGAGAAGCGACCAGGCGCAGGATGAATACACATGAATACGAGAGCTAAGCGCGACGAGCGAACCGAAGGAAGCAAAAAATTCGACGGTCGAAGCCAAAGCCCGACCCCCGGGTGAAACACAGGCAAAGCCATACCTTCCCATTTTCTCAGCGGGGCAGGGGGAAAAATGAATTTTTTTTCTAAAATGTATTTTTTTGAAAAATACTTACCGATGGCATTACTATCTGGGAATACACTCTATTGCCTATAGATTTCAGCAAAAATTGTGTGTAGCACACAACTGGGGAGGAGACACCGGGGATCCAAGCACTATGACCCCGGGTGGTCTCCCCTTACTACCCTATCCCGGCGAGCACAGGGCGACCTCGTCAGTTTCACACATAGCCACAAGAGGCAAGCGGGGTAGGCGGGAGGGCCATCCGAGTAATGCCATCGGTAAGTATTTTTAAAAAAAATACATTTTAGAAAAAAAATTCATTTGTTTTTTCAAAATACATTACCGATGGCATTACTATCTGGGAGAATGGCGAACAGGCGGAGGGTGCCGTATCTAACCATAACCCAACCACTCCGCCGGCCCCCTCGAGAGAGAACTCCCGACGATTTCAGCTATGATGTGCCTAAGACGCCAGCAGCGCTCGGAGGGAGTGCTGGGCCGCGGAGATGTCGCCCACCCGTGCCAGGGAGTCACGTCGGCCGGATAGGTCTCTTAAGGTAGAAGCGTGCGAAAGTGGAGTCTGAGCGCCAGCCACCCGCTGCCACAATATCTTTGACCGAGCAGTTGCGGTCCAGGGCTAGACTGGCGGCTACTGCTCTCACTTCATGCGCCCGGATTTGTAAAGGCTCAGTGCCGCGTGGGGAGAGGTCTAGGTAGTCTGACCTAATCACCCACCGCAGCCAGGATGACACGATCTGGGCCGAGATGTGGCGTCTGCCCGCGGACAAGGTAAGAAGAGGCGCGAGCGCCCCCGGCGCTGCGGCTGAGAGCGGCGCAGGTAAATCATTAGCACCCGCCCTGGGTCCTGTTGCCGCTATCCAGGGGAGAGGTCCGCTCCACGGAGGGGCCGTATCGTTAGCACCTGAGGAGCCGCCGCGGGCGGCGGTTCTAGGCCAGGAAGGACGGATCGGAGAGCCTCTGCGCAGAGCCGTCGGAACGAAACTGCAAACAGGCTGGGAGCATCGAGAGCGCGTGAAGCTCGCTGACTCGGGACGCTGTAACAGAAGGAAACAGGTTTTCCGGGTCAAGTCTGAGAACCGAGCCAAGGGGAGGGGCTCAAACCGGTCCGTACTCAACCACGTCAGTACCCAGGCAAGATCCCACCGGGGTACTAGGGAACGTGAAACCGGACGTCGGAGTTCAAAGTGAGCCCGAAATTCGACAGATCCTTGCAGGCGCCTGGGTCCGGAAGACACCGGTGACGGTAGATGTCCGCGATCATAGCGCGGTAGCCCTTGATGGTGACCGGGGCTAAGCCCCGGTCATCGAAGAGCCACAGGAAGAACTCCGCCAGTTGGTGGGAGGCTAGGTTAGTGGGAGGGAGCCCATGGGAGGTGCACCAGGTCTGAAAGACCCTCCACTTGCCTTCGTACACCTTCCTTGTAGAGAGTCTGCAGGCTGCTGCAATTGCCGCCACTGCAGCATCCGAGAACCTCTAGCGGCGCGGGCGTGCCGGACAACCTCCAAGCGTGTAGGCGGAGGCGTTCGGGGCACGGATGGAAAAGCCGCTGACGGGGCTGCTTGAGCATCGTGGAAGGGGTAGGAAGCTCCAGAGGAGGGTCCGTCGCAAGCGCGAGGAGGTCCGTGGTCCAGCTCTTGGTCCAGTTGAAGGGGGCCACCAGCAGGAGGACCGCCGAGCATCCCAGAAGCTTCCGCAGTACCTTCGGAACGAGGACTGACGGGGGGTAGGCGTAAGCCATCAGGCCGACCCAAGGAATGGGGAGCGCGTCCACTGCCCAAGCGAGTGGATCCAGGACTGGCGAGACGTAGACCGGGAGCTGGCTGTTTCATCTGGTGGCAAACAGATCCACTAGCGGCGTTTCCCAGTGAGAGCAGAGCAGGCGAAAAATATCCGGGCGTAGGGACCACTCCGTGTGGAGCAACTGTCCGCGACGAGACAGGGCGTCCGCCATCACGTTGAGGTGGCCAGGGATGTGGCGGGCTCGTAGGGCAATGCCTCGATCCCTGCACCAGAGGAGAAGGTGGTACCGAAGAATGCAAAGGGAGGGCGAGTGAGTGCCACCCTGATTCTGTATGTAAGCCACCACCGTCGAGTTGTCGGAGAGCACGAGGACTTCCCGATTGGCCAAGGTCTCCTGCCAAACGTCGAATGCCAACCCAACTGCCTTCAGCTCCAGCCAGTTGACGTGATTCCCGAACAGCTCCCGAAGCCAACGCCCGAGGCCGAGAGAAATCCGGTAACAGGTGCGCGCCCCAGCCGGCCTGGCTCGCCTCTGTACAGAGAGACCACCGAGGCGGCGGGGAGTGTAGGGCACCCCCGAAGCCAGCCAAGCGAGGTCCGCCCACCTCTCGAGGTGAGGACGAGCCAGAGGCGTGACAGGTACTAGATCCAACAGAGCGCCCGAGGGTCGCCAGTGAAGAAGGAGACGTAGCTGGAGAGGCCGAGCATAAAGTCTGCCCAAGGGAAGCAGGTCCGCAGCCGCCCTGAGGAGGCCCAGGAGTTGAAGCCAGACCCTGGCGGTGAAGGAGGATCCCATCCCCATCGAAGTCGCTAAGTCGACGATCTTCTGTCGCCTGGCCAGAGGCAGGCGGGCAAGGTTGAGGTCGGTCAGGAATTCCATCCCCCGATGTAGAAACCGTGGAGAGGGAGAAGATCGGATTTCCCCAATTGAGTAGGAAACCTAGACGACGCAGAAGGGAAAGCAGGGCATCCCTGTCCGTCTGGAGGGCTGCGGAAAACCAAGTTGCGCAGTAGAAGGTCGTCCAAGTAATTGGAGGCCGGGCTCAAGGAGCGCTGACGGAAATAGGCTATCACGGCGTCGAGCAGTCTTGTAAACACCCACGGACTGATGTTGAGGCCGAAAGGAAGGGCGCAGAACTGGTAGACGATCCCCCCAAGTCAAACCGAAGGTACCGGCGAAACGACGGATGAATCGGGACGTGCAGATAAGCGTCTGACAGATCGAGGCTGATCGCAAAGTCCATCGGCCGGAGGGCCGCACGGAGTGTCCTGGCCGTCTCCATCCTGAAGCGAGGGGCCAAGCTGTCCATCCTGAAGCGAGGGGCCAAGGGGGGCCAAGCTGATAAGCTGTCCATCCTGAAGCGAGGGGCCAAGGGGGGCCAAGCTGATAAGTCGATAACTGGACGCCACTTGCCGCCTGGTTTGGGAACTAGAAGAGTCGGCTGTAGAACGCCGGAGAGTCCTGCCACGAAACCACCTCTGTCGCCGCTTTGGTGAGGAGGGTCGCCACTTCCCCGCGCAGAGCGTCCGCCTGTGTGCCGTCGAGCGGTTCGTGGGTCCACATGGGTGCTCTGCGAAGAGGCGGAGGCGACAGGAACGAAAGTTGCAGGCCTGCGGTAACGGTGGAAAGAATTCAGGGGTCGTCCGGGAACAGCGATCTCCAAGATCGCTGAAGCGACAGCCGCCCGCCGACGGGAGGCCCGATTACTGAGGCGGGGGCGGAGGCGGGGGCGAGTCAATGAGCCCGACCGCGGCCCAATCTACGGGCACCGCGGGGCCAAGCAGGGCGAGGGGCGGGGCCGGCCTGAGTAGCCTGGAATGGACGGGCCCGACCTCGTGAAGATCCGACTGTAGGAAAGGAGGGCCTGCAAGACCGCTGGGCACGACCCCCGCCGTGCGGGGGGCGCGAAAGCGGGTCGAGGCTGGGTTAGATGCAGGCTTGGGCCACAAATCCTTGGAAGATTCCTTAACGGTGTGCCAAGTGTCGCCGAACAGCTGAGGACCACCTAAGGGGGCTTGACGGAGCAGGGTCTTCACTGACAAGGGAAGGTCCGAGCAGAGGCGCAAAAGGGTATCCCTCCTCCAGAGGTCGCATTTGGCAGCTGCTGCCCTGGCGGTGGCGGAAGAATGGTAGGCGGACCGGTTGGCCGCTATCAGGATGGACTGCACGTCACGAAGCGGGGACTGAGCCTCCAGGTCCCACGTATCCTGTAGGCACTGCAGGGCTGCCTGGGTAGCCAGTTCCAAACCCGAGCACGCCAGCGAGTTCCGCGCTAAGGAGGCGACCCTGTCGAGAGGCCGAGGCCACGAGTTCTGGACGAGACTGCGGCCGCCCGCCTGTAGTAAGGCCGCCGCATCCACCGCTGGAAAAGGTATGGCGAAGGCTTGGGAGTGTCCAGCGTACCAGGCCTGGCGGAAGCTTAAGTTGATTCCCACCGGCGATCGAGCGGCGGTAAAGTATCCCGTGTCGCCGAAAGTGTCGTTACGCAGCTGGGCGGAGAAGCATCGGTGAGGTCCCGGAAGCCGGCTTGCGGGAGGGACTTGCGGCGCTGGACTTGCCTCTGCGCGTCGACCATGGCCGAAGCCTGTCTCTTCGGAGGAGGCGAAGGCGGACAGACGTCGGGCGGTAGGGACTTGGTGATAAGCCTTGAAGCCTCACCCAGAGCGTGGACCGTCTGTGATCCGAGCGAAGGGCCGGCAACGTCTGACGAGGCGGAGGCCGACGCGACAGCGGAAAAGGCGGGAAGGAGAACCAGCCGCCGAGTCCTGCAAGAAGATCGCCGAGGCCGAGTCCAACGGATGAAGGCCGAGGACGTCCGGTTCCAAAACTGATCTTCTCGTGGCAAAGACGAAAGGGGCGAGCGGCTACGAGAGCGCCGCACCGCCGCGCGCGAGGTAGACGCAGCCGCCCGCGACGCACGCAAAGAGGCGTGCCGCGGCGACGGAGGGACCGTGGCAAAGCGACGGTCCACCTCGAAGTCGGGATCCGCACGCGGCAGCCGACGTGAGCGACAAACCGCGATCGGAATACCGAGGAAGTGGCCTGGTCACCCCTGGCCCGCCCAGGAGAACCGGTGCTAGGGGGGGGGGGGACCGCCAATAGTCTCCCCTAGCCCGCTCAGGAAAGGCAGAGCGGGGAGGGGACAAATACCGGGCACGCGGCCCCCCGTCCGATGTTTCGGACCGTGGAGGATGCGCGATGTCACACCGGGCCCGCCTGGTCGATACGAGGCGGGGGGGGGGACAGTCTAGGGTCGCGCCAAGCCCGCTCAGGAAAGGCGGAGCGGGGAGGGGACGATTTATGAGCCCGCTGCCCCAGCTCCGAAGCCTCGGAGCGAGGAGGGGGGGGGGGGGGGCGAGGGTCCAAGTCACACCGGGCCCGTCCGGTCGATACGAGACGGGGGGGGGGGGACAGTCTACGGTCACGCCAAGCCCGCTCAGGCGAAGCGAAGCGGGGAGGGGACAATTATGTGCACGCGACCCCCGCTCCGACTCCTCGGAGCATGGGGGGCGAGAGTCAACCACACCCCGGGCCCGCCCAGGCGAGACGGGGCGGGCGGGGGGGGGAAGAAAGCGAAGCATGCCGTGCCCGTTCGGAAAATACAGAGCGGGGAGGCAGCATTACTAACGGTCTCGTCACGTTCCGAAGCCTCGGTGCGTGAGCGAGAGCATTTCTTATCACGTTTACTCTTTCTTATGCTTGCGTTCCGTCACCCGTCCCCGCTCCGGAGACCTAGAGCCGGGGGTGGCCGACGAATGCTCATCTCTCCCAGACCGCTCGCCCGAAGCAGAGCAGGGGGTGGGAACCAAAATGGGCTCAAGCCTCGGCGCTAACGAAGCAGAGCGTGGGGAGCGTGACTCCGAAACTCGCCTACCCTGCTCCGAAGACTCGGAGAGGGGAGGGAGAACCTGCGAGGTAACAGTACAAGAAGGGGACTTACCTGTGGGCCGGAAAGCCCGATGCGCCGAGGGAAGTACGTCCACCCGTGGAGACCGAAGCGGGCGAGGGGACCGGTCACGCCTGAAGAAGTCCCACCTGCGTGAACACCGGTCTTCCGTCCAAGCGGCGCCACCATCACACGTTCCGTCCGAAGCACAGCCCGAACACGGCAAGCAAGAGTCGAGTGCATCATCCGGCCACTGGAAGTCCCCGCACGGCGGCAAGTCTTCGACACAGAAGAAGCCATAAGGCCCTAAACCAACTACGCCGGCGAAGAAAGTCAACCGTGCACAAAACAGCCGGGCACAAGTCACGTGCGTCGTCGAACCCCAAGGCCAAGCCAAGGGTGAACTCACAAAGTCAGAGCCGGTAAAACCGGTCGGCGCACAGGTCACAATGAGGCCAATTGTCAAAGGAAAAACCACGAATGTAGTGAGTCCAGGGCTGAATCGAAGACTCCAATTCAAGCCCAGTCAAAAACCACTGAAACCCGTAGAACGGAGAAAGGCAAAAACTCGACCGTCCCCGGTCGAGCTATGAGTGAAACTGACGAGGTCGCCCTGTGCTCGCCGGGATAGGGTAGTAAGGGGAGGCCACCCGGGGTCATAGTGCTTGGATCCCCGGTGTCTCCTCCCCAGTTGTGTGCTACACACAATTTTTGCTGAAATCTATAGGCAATAGAGTGTATTCCCAGATAGTAATGCCATCGGTAATGTATTTTGAAAAAACAAACACTCCACCAACAAACCGTGAGAAACGGCCGGAAGCCAAAGAATCCCAAGAACACGAAACGCCGTCCAGCACAGTCACACGTTTCTCCAGTAGGGAAGCACCACAAAGGAAAAATGTCTCCGGGAAACTAAGCACACGTAGAAGGCTAAGTCCGAGTCCAAGAAAAGAAGTCCAAGGCAACCGGGCGAAGAAACCAGTCACACCGAACATAGAGAAGTCCCATAGGCCAAAAACACATCCTAACGCTGTGAGCTAAGTAGAATGACTGGTTGGTCACGCCACGCGGCACGGGACCGGATGGGCACGGGAGACTACTCATGACCCTGTTGTTTGGGATCCCCGAGTTCCTTCCAGGTTGTGTGGGAGCACAACGGGTCCCTAGGCTAAAATTGCGCGAGTTAGTAGATCCTTCCTAACAGTAATGTCATCGGTAATGTTTTTGAAGAAATAAATATCCAGTGCCCCACCTATTTTGATTTCCTCGTTGAGACAGTGGTAGGGGACCTCAAACTCCTGATGATTCCAGGCGATGATGCAGTTGGAGCCCAGTTCTTTATCCACGCTGAAGGCTCGCATCTCGTTCTCAAATGCTTCTCGCAGCTCTTCTCTAGTCTGCACAGACAGAATGCATCAAATGTGTGTGCTGGTCTGTGTTTTTGGTCTAAATCACAGACCAGTATACACAATACTTCATTTCAGCCATACAGTGAAACAGTCTGAAATTTTCAGACTTCCATGCACAAAGTGTTTAGAGAGTAAACTTAACAGTTTCTCCCTCATCTGCAGGATGGTTTATACAGGTCAGTCGCAGTATTATGTGCTCCAGTGTATTGTGGTATCTGATACGCACAGGTCTCGGGCTCCCACAGGGATGACTGTGAGCAAAAGGTCCTCAGGCCAATCTCCTCAGCCTTTGATGGCCCATGCGCAGAGGCTTTTTGTAAACAATATTTTAAACAAGTCTATGTAAATTCAGCACTACAATGATGTGATCGCATGTAATGCAGTATATAATGCAACTTTATGGCTCCCAGGTACTGAGACTGATCTGTATTTCAATTTAGTTACATGTTTAATTAAAGACTGCATCTCAGCAATCCAAGTATGGATCACTTTAACCCATTAAGCCCCCCTGACACCCTGCAGCAGGAGATAGATCGACCATGATAATTCAAGGGTAGTGCCAGATTAGCTTGACGCCATCAGGCGCCAAGGTAATCTGGCACTACCCTTGAATTATCATGGTCAATCCATCAAGTCGTTACGTGACATAAAAAATGTGGTAAATGCGGCAGTGGGGTTAAATGAGTTAATAGGTAAAGGTTAATTTTGTTTCAAGCACTGAACCTTTACTTACACATATTTGAAGACTATTTCCAATAAAACACTGACTTCATGCGTGTCTACACAGAGATACTGATCACTGATCCCTGACCTTATAGTTCCACAGCAGGTTGGGTTTGGAGTGGTCGCGAGCAAAGTGGTAGTAGAACAGTGGCCAGTTGGCTTCACTCTTGATCCGCTGACGTCTTTTCCTCAGTACGATGGGGCGGTCTGTTTGCTGCAGGAGACACATTGTTTTAACCCTCTGGCTGTTGGCAGCGCTTTCGTTGAGGTGATTCCTTTTGGAATCACCTAGACAAAAATGTTACCAACACCCAAAGGTTTAGTATTTCATTAGCAAAAACAAAAACAAATTCACGCTGCATTTTGTGTCTTGAGTCATTTTAAACAATTCACTGTAACCAGTGTATTCACACCAAGCCATAAATACACATAATTAGATATGTCCAACAAATGATATGCCCAAGGCAAGAAGGGGAAGGGTTGATTGATTGTACATTGCTTAACGTCCCGACAGCAACAAGGCTTTCTCAGGACGTGCCTGCACTGCTTGTGAAAAAAATACTAAACAGAACATTGAATGTATGTCGCCAGCCGGTCAAATACATTAAATAAACCTAACACATGGGGCCTAAATAAAGCTAAGACCATTTAGCAACACACATCCAATATCAAGAGCTACAGGCAGTGCAGACAGTAGGGAGAATTTTAAAAAGGCAAATACAGGTGAATGGACAAAGGGTAGACAGAAACACATGCCCCAGAATAGAGAGAAAAACCCACCCTGTGGGGCTGACCAGGGTGACCCTGGGAACTAAAAAATACCTAACCCCACCCAAGTCCCCCAGGGCAGACCCGGGTGGGGGAAGAAGGGGAAGGGGGTGCACTGGGTGCCTGTGCTTTGTTTCCTCAAAAACATTACCGATGACATTACTATTAGGAAATGCCTCTTAGCACAATTTCAGCCAAAATTTGGTTGTGTACCTATATGGCAGGGGAGGCAACCTAGGGGCACCGTAGCTTAGTACCCTGAGTAGCCACCCGTCCATCCCCATCTGGTCACGCCCCCAGCAGATTCCCACCAGTCTGTTCTCTTAGCTAGCTGTGAATGGTTGTGTACCTACACTCTGCGTCTTGGCTGTGTTCGGTGTGACCGGTCATCTTGTGTTGGTTTTACGTGTGGGGGCTTCCGCTGGACTTTTGTGGTGCTTGTGCCCTTGGACTTCTTACCATGTTCACTGTGCTAACCTTGCATTACTGGGATCACTGTGCTAGCTTGGATTTACCTTCATTGGCTTACGTGGGTGGGCTTCCGCTGGACCTTTGTGGTGCCTTTGTGGGACTTGTGGTCCCTCTACCGGTTGGTGGTGCGGGGCTTCGCCTCTGCGACACGGTTGGTCCCCTACGGCCTTGGGTCAGCCGCCGGCCTTTCCGCCATGGCAAGGTAAAACCTCGGTTGTTGCCCGCTACCGGCGCTCAGGGCAGCACTGGCCGTGGATTTGGCACTGTATACGAAATTCGCCTTCGTGCGCATACGCTCGTTTGCGGGGCCTCGCAGAGCCACGCTCACTCGCCTTTCACTGTTGACTATGTTTTGCAGTTTCCAAGTCCGCACCTGCACGCGCTTTGGGGACTTGCAATGGCCGAGTGACGAACATGCCGTGTGCCTACTCTGTTCTGGCTGTGCCTCCACTCGCCCATGCATGGTCTGCGCCCCCTGGCTGGCAGAGCAGTGGTCTCAGCTTTGGGGCTTCTATCGCCGTGAACAGCCTACACCAGTCCGAGGTCAGGCACCACCTACCGCCCCCCTCTCCCCCTGCCACCTCCGCGGATGCGACAAGGCGTGTGGAGACTCGGACGGCATGGGCTACACCAGGCGGTACTGATCCTAGGACATAGGCCGGATTGTGCGCCCGCTTGCTAAGTAATGAGAGTATCCATTATGAGCCGGGCCCACAGCGTGCATGCACGACCTGCCTCCCCACCCGACCCAGCTTGGGTCGCGACGCAGTTTCTGGAGTACGGCCCTCCAAACCCTCGGGACAAGTCCAGCACAGACGTACGGCATCCCATCCCAAGGTCAGTGACAAGTACCCTCGGCCGGACGAGACTGCTGGACCAGTGTGCGCCCACTTGTCAGATAAAGAAAGAACAGACGAGCCTGGCCCAAGCGAGCTCGCTCACCCCGCCTACCCTCCCGATCGGACAGGTTACATGATGAGAGAAGTTCCGAGCGGACACCCGTTCCCCGACCGCGTTCGCGTTCACGAGACAGGCCTCCACGCCTGCAGACTGCTGCCCGCGACCTGGACGCCCACCGACACGCGAGGCCTTCCTCCAGGACTGACACTGCCCCTGCCGTTCGTCCAACCATGGCGCATCACTCGAAGCCTGGACCGTTGCCTCGCTCGCTGCAGCGCGCCTTGCCCTGCTGGGCTGGACGTTCGTCCTCCCCGATTCGACACCAGCCCCGGCACTACTCCTGCTCCAGGCTACCGTTCCCCTGACGCAGCCGCTCTCCGCGTGACCACCGGTCCTCGCGTCGCAGTACAGTCTCTTCGCAGAGAACGTCGCAAGACTCCATCTCGGTTCACTCCTCGCGGCGCTGCTCACAGGTGAGAAGGTCCCCCCCCCCCCCCCCCCCCCCCAGCACGATGGCCGCACAATGGGAAGCCGCTAGCAAGATCTCCGCTCACCGATGTAGGGAAAGTTGCTGTCCCGCCGCTTTCCCACGCGCCCCGACGATGATGACGCTCTCAGCTTGGCCCTGGAGGATTCTGTCTCAGCACTCCTCCGTGATAGCTCCACAACTTCCAAGTGCTCGCACCCTCTGGATGACTCGGGGTCACAGCCGGCTCCTCTGGGCCATAGGATGGAGACTCTCCGGTCCCTGGATGAGGCAGCGTGTCTCATCGCGGCTTGTCTTTCCCTGGAGGACTGCCCGCCTTCCCCCCCCCCCCCCCCTCAAGAGGAAAGCGTCGGCCTTCGTGGATGGCGCTAGGCGGACCAAGTGATTTAAGTCTCTTCCCCAGCCTCCTGGATTCCGGGACCTGCGCGATGTGTTCTCCGCTCATCTGCTGCAGGGCTCCTTGGATCCTCTCCACCGTCTCCGAGGGACTGCTGATCTTTCAGTCTCCTCCCCCCCCCCCCCCCCCCCCCCCCCCCTGCGCCGCTCTCATCTGTGGGCCGCGGTGCCGATGGATCAGCTCAGAGCCGACATCGCCGCTTTACTTCAGAAGGCCGCCACAGAGGTGGTAACGCATCACGACTCCCCAGCCTTCTACAGCCGCCTCTTCCTGGTCCCCAAGCCTGGCGGGAAGTAGCGCCCTGTCATCGACCTCTCCGCGCTGAACAGGTTCATCACCGCCCCTTCCTTCTGCATGGAGACCGCCCGAGCCCTGCAGGCCGCGGTTCAGCCTATGGACTTTGCCATCAGCCTGGACTTGTCGGATGCGTATCTGCACGTCCCCATGCACCCCGCCTCCAGACGTTACCTGCGCTTCGCCCTTCGGCGGCATGGTTCCAGTTTCGTGCGCCACCCTTCGGTCTCAACTTCAGCCCCTGGGTGTTCACCCGCATCATGGACACCGTCATCGCAAGGGCCAGATGATCGTCCTCGAGCCCCACTTCGAACTACCTGGACGATCTTCTCTTGCGAAACCAGTTGGAGGCCTCCTTGGAGAAGGACCGAGATGCGCTACTAGTTCTGTGCAACCGGCTCGGCTTCCTGGTCAACGTGGGCAGGTCTGACCTCACGCCATCCCGCCGCTCAGTTCACCTGGGGATGGAATTTCGCACTGACCTCAACGAGGTGATGCTTCCGGAGCAACGGATACAGAAGTTGGCGAACCTAGCGCGACAGGTATCTCAAGAGGAAGCGGTCTCCGCCAGAGTGTGGCTACAGCTCCTGGGCCTGATGAGCGTGGCAGCGGACCTCCTTCCCCTCGGCCATCTCTACTCCCGCCCGCTTCAGCTGCACCTGCTTCTCCACTGGCAACCCTTGGCTGGCAACCTCGAGTCTCAGGTTCCAGTGCTTCGTCCTCATCTTCTACACTGGGCGGATCCCTGCTGGCTCGCGACAGGAGTTTCCCTCTACTCGCCCCCCTCCACCCCCAGCTGTCTCTCTGCGTCGACGCAAGCCTCTCTGGCTGGGGCGCACACCTGCTGCCATTGTTCACCACAGCCTCCGGCACCTGGCCCCTGGACCTCGCGGCCTGGCACATCAACTGGTTAGAGCTAAAAGCGGTCATGCAAAGCCCTCATCACGTGGGAGTCACGTCTGCGACAAAAGGGACCTCCTCGTCCTCTCAGACAACTCCACTGTAGTCTGTCGCCTACATCCAGAAGCAGGTTGGGACGCGCTCCCCCTCCCTCTGCATCCAGCGCCTGGCCCCCAGACCTCGCGGCCCGACACATCAACTGGTTAAAGCTAAAACCGGTCTAGCAAGCTCTCATCGCGTGGGAGTCACGTCTGAGACACCAGGACCTCCTCGTTCTTTCAGACAACTCCACTGTAGTCGCAAACATCCAGAAGCAGGGTGGGACGCGCTCCCTCTCCCTCTGCATCCTCCTCTACCAGGTTCTCCGGTGGTGCGAAGATCGCGGCATCCCTCTCCGAGCGAGACACATCCCGGGCCACCTGAATGTCCTGGCCAACTCCCTCTCGCGCCGTGCCCAGCTTCTCCACACAGAGTGGGCGCTCCGTCCGGACATCTTTCGGATGATCTGCGCAGCGTGGGAGACCCCCATGATCGACCTCTTTGTGACGAGGTGGAATCGTCAGCTACCCCTCTTCATCTCTCCCATTCCAGACCCGCTAGCATGGGCAGTCGATGCTCTCTCCATTCCATGGGACGGCCTCATCGCTTACCCACCTAAGGTGCTCATCCCCAAGGTCCTGCTCAAGCTCAAGGGTTGCAACGTGGTCCTGTTTCTGGTGGCTCCGTTCTGCTGGACCAAGTCGTGGACCACCGACCTCCTGAACCTCGCCACATCCCCCTCCCCCTCCCCCCCCATGGCTCCCCACCCCAGGCACGATGTTCAAGCAACCACGGCAGGCGCTGTTCCACCCGTGCCCCGAGCATCTCCTCCTCCACGCCTGAAGATTGTGCGGCACACCCTCGCCGCTAGAGGCTTCTCAAGTGCAGCAGTGGAAGCTATCGCTACAGCCTGCAGGCCCTCGACCAGACGAGTCTGCGAGGGAAAGTGGCGAGTCCTGTGCTCTTGGTGCGACGACCGGCGCCTCGCCCCCATTGATCTGACGGTCCCCCAGCTGGCCGAGTTCTTCCTCTGGCTCTTCGCTGAGCAGCACTTGGCGCTGATCACCATCAGAGGCTACCTGGCCATGATCGCTGACACATACCACCATTTGGGCCAGCCGGACTCTGGTGGCTGCAAAGACCACGCCGACCTGATGACCCACTTTGACCTCCAGCAGACGGCCCTCCGCTCACTGCTTCCATGATGGGACCAACCCTGGGTGCTCACGTGGCTCAACTGGGACCGCTTCAAACTGCTCCCCTTGGCACGGTTGGCCGACATGACCCGAAAGACTTGCTTTCTACTGGCCCTCGCCACTGCCACCAGGGTCAGCGAACTGCACGCTCTCTCCACACACCCCTCCTGCTTGCAGTTCAGAACAGATGGCTCCATGCACCTACTGACCGATCCAGCCTTTCTGGCCAAGACCCGGTCGCCGTTAGCCGCCCCACAGGTGATCACCATTCGGCCGTTGAGGGAGCCAAGCCTGGCCCGAGAGACCAGACAGCAGGACCCGGTGAGGGCCTTACGAGTGTACCTGCGCCGGACCAAGCCGCTACGCAGGGGACACTCCCGCCTCTTTCTCCCTCTGTCCCCAGGTAGAACTGACATCTCGGCCCAGACGATATCCTCCTGGCTCTTATGGGTTATACGCTCCGCCTACCAGAACCTCTCCCCTGATGCTGCCAAGCGAATGAATATCAGGGCGCACGCAGTTAGAGCCATGGCCGCAAGCCGCTACGCAGGGGACACTCCCGCCTCTTTCTCCCTCTGTCCCCAGGTAGAACTGACATCTCGGCCCAGACGATATCCTCCTAGCTCCGATGGGTTATAACCTCCGCCTACCAGAACTTCTCCCCTGATGCTGCCAAGCGAATGAATATCAGGGCGCACGCAGTTAGAGCCATGGCCGCAAGCCTCGCCTTCGACCGCAACTGCACCATCAAAGACATTGTGGCGGCTGTGGGCTGGCGAGCAGAGACGACTTTCGCCCGGTTTTACCTCACGGACCTCTCCGGCCAGCGCAAGAACCTATTGCTGGTGCGAGACATCGCCGCGGCACAACACTCCATCCCGGCACCCCAGGTGCCGTAGGTAATTCTTAGCTGAAATTGTCAGGTTGCCCCGGGTTGGGCAGGTCTTGTTGGCAGTTTTCAGGGGTTAGGGGCATTCTACGCGACACCCACCTCCTTTTCGCTATTCTTCCTAATAGTAATGTCATCAGTAATGTTTTTGAGGAAACAAATGAATTTTTCTCTAAAATGTATTTTTTTCGAAAAATACTTACCGATGATATTACTTGAATGACCCTCCCACCTGCCCCGCTTGCCGCTAATTAGCTAAGCGAACAGACTGGCGGGAGTTCGCTGGGCGCGTGACCAGATGGGGATGGACGGGAGGCTACTCAGGGTACTAGGCAACGACGCCCCTAGGTTGCCTCCCCTGCCCTATAGGTACACAACCAAATTTTGGCTGAAATTGTGATAGCTAAGAGGCATTTACTAATAGTAATGTCATCGGTAAGTATTTTTCCATAAAAACAATTTTTAGAGAAAAAATCATTTTTTGTGCCTGTGACTCAGGCCTTCTGCAACACCCCTCCCACTCTACCAACCCACATTGGTCCTGCCCCCCCCCCCCCCCCCTGCCCCCCAACACACACTCCTGTTGTCTGATTAAATTCCAAAGCTAAAAAGGACCTACCCCAACCTTCTCCCACTGACCTATTTTGATAATAAACGTAGTTTGGCTACACGAATTAAAAAAAGAAAAGAAAAAAAGGTAAGGGGTAAATTGGCACCAGAATATTCAGAATTAACACACTGAGCCCTAAGGTTGAAATTCCCAAATATGGATGTCGTCCCCTTAAGACTTAAGATTCACGATTATAAAACCTTATTGTGTCTTACTAAGACAGATTTTCTTTGGTTGAAGTAAGAACAATATGTATGTCCTAAGAGTGTCATAAGAAGGTAATAGTAATAAGAAAGAAATTAAATGTACACTATTGACACACACAAGTTCCAGAGACAGATCAATCATGACAGATCAACCATGACAGTTCAAGTGTGATGTGAAAATAGCTTAGCATCTACAGGCACTATCATGGTCAATCTATCTCCTGTTGCAGTGCATCAGGGCTCAAAGACTATACAGTGAGATGGGTGTGTGCAGGGAGTAAAAAAAAGGAGTATACTCACACACACACACACTGGTCAAATCGCAAAGTGCTCAGGTACTGAAGCGGAAGGAAAACCCTCGGGGAGGGAGAAATGTGTACTCACTACCTGTTTCTTCTCCAGACCGATGCGAGAGCGCCAGTGCTGCAAGATGTCATCAATCTTCTTCTCGATCATCAACAGCTGCAGGTTGCGCTTATTTTTGTTCAGATGGTCCTGCACAGGAGAGAAACATCACTATTTGAATAGAGCCAGCAAGATGATTAGATCCTCATGAGCCCCCACAGCCTGCTGGGGCTCATGAGGATCTATGCATCTTGCTGAAGGAATGGGTTAGAGCATATTTATTGTAATAGCTAACAAGAAAGGCAAAGCCCTTATGGCTCACGTGTATGACCGATTCACACGTCTGACAATAAGTAAAGGGATGGCTTCTTACTTACTTACTTACGCCTGTCACCCCTACCCAGGTATAGGCCGTCAACGAGAGACCTCCAGCAACTCCTGTCCTGTGCTTCTCCTTCGATTCTACTCCAGGTGGTTCCCAGTCTCTTGATGTCTGCTTGGAGGTCTCGACGCCAGGAGCTTCTCGGCCTACCTCTTTTCCTCTTTCCCTGGGGGTTCCATGACAATGCCTGCCTAGTGATACTGGAAGCTGGCTTTCTCAGACTGTGACCGATCCATCCCCATCTTCTTCGCCCAATTTCATTCTCTGCTGTTATCTGCTCTGTTCTCTCCCAGAGTCTGACGTTGCTGATCTTCTCTGGCCAGTGGATTTTCAAAATTCTTCTAAGGCAACTGTTCACGAAGGTCTGTACTCTGTTGACTGTGGTTTTTGTCAATCTCCAAGTCTCTGCTCCATATAGGAGAACTGCTTTTACATTGGAGTTGAAAATCCGGACTTTGGTGTGTTGTGACAGCTCTCTGGAACTCCACACTTTTTTCAACTGGAGAAAGGCTGCTCTGGCTTTACCGATTCGTGCTCTGACTGCATCAGTGCCGCCTTTTTTGTCTATGATGCTCCCGAGATAGGTGAAGGACTCCACCTCCTCCAACGGGGTGCCAGCAAGCAAGACTGGTTCTTCCCTGGTTGCGTTCAGCCTCATTGTCTTTGTTTTCTGTTTGTGAATGGTGAGGCCCACTTGGGACGAGATGTCAGCAAGCCTCGTGGTCTTGTCCTGCATTTGTTGATGAGTGTGGGACAGTAATGCCAAGTCGTCTGCAAAATCGAGGTCGTCAAGCTGTGTCCATAGTGTCCACTGTATTCCACTTCGTCTGTGCTCTGTGGTCATCTTCATGACCCAGTCTATGGCCAGTAGGAAGAGGAACGGAGACAGCAGACACCCCTGCCTGACACCAGTTCTGACCTGGAGCTCCCTGGTGAACTGCCCTTCGTGGATCACGCGACATGTCATGTCATCGTAGCTGCTCTTGATCAGGCGGACAAGCTTTGTGGGTACACCGTAGTGTCGTAGGAGTTTCCACAGAGTCTCTCTGTCCACACTGTCAAATGCTTTCTCATAATCCACAAAGTTGACATACAGCGGGGAGCTCCACTCCAGAGACTGTTCCACGATGATGCGGAGAGTGGCGATCTGGTCTGTACATGATCGGTTCTTCCTGAATCCTGCTTGCTGGTCTCTCAGCTGGGGGTCAACGGAGCTCTTCATTCTCTCCAGGATGATCCTGTTGAAGACCTTTCCTGGTACTGACAGCAAGGTGATTCCTCTGTAGTTGGAGGATGGCTTCTGCACTAACAAAATTCATGTTTTCTCAAAATTTAATCAGTTTTCACACATCTGTGAAACCCCTGTGACCCTTAACCTTTGTTATGAGTCGACTAAATTAAGATACATAGGAAGGTCTTATCAAATTTGACTGAAAAGTTTGCAAAAATGTCGATAATAACTACAATTATTGGCATTTTATACACATCTGTCGACCTCTTGTGACCCTAGAACTTTTCCAAAGGGGTCATCCAAATTAGAATGCATAGATAGGTCTTACCATCAGGTATCTCTGTAGCAAGTTTGGGTTTGGAGTTGTGAAAAGTAATTGAGAAAAAACATTTCTTGTCAAAATATGGCTATTTTCTTACCTATTTCCTGAGCTCTTGTGACCCTTGACCTTTCCAAGACGTCATCCAAATTAGTATGCATAGATGGGTCTTACCATCAGGAAGTACTGTAGCAAGTTTGGGTTTAAAGTTGTGAATAGTAATTGAGAAAAAACATCTTTTGTCCAAATATGGCGATTTTGGACCTATTTCTTGAGCTCTTGTGACCCTTGACCTTTTTGAGGGATCAACCAAATTAGTATGCACAGAAAGGTCTTACCATCAGGTATCTCTGTAGCAAGTTTGGGTTTGAAGTTGTGAATAGTAATTGAGAAAAAAACATTACTTACTTTACTTACGCCTGTCACCCCTACCCGGGTATAGACGAGCTTTGTGGGTACACCGTAGTGTCGTAGGAGTTTCCACAGAGTCTCTCGGTCCACACTGTCAAATGCTTTCTCATAATCCACAAAGTTGACATACAGCGGGGAGCTCCACTCCAGAGACTGTTCCACGATGATGCGGAGAGTGGCGATCTGGTCTGTACATGATCGGTTCTTCCTGAATCCTGCTTGCTGGTCTCTCAGCTGGGGGTCAACGGAGCTCTTCATTCTCTCCAGGATGATCCTGTTGAAGACCTTTCCTGGTACTGACAGCAAGGTGATTCCTCTGTAGTTGGAACACTTGCTGAGGTCGCCTTTCTTGGGAAGCTTGATTAGGTACCCCTCCTTCCAGTCAGCCGGCATCACCTCCTCTTCCCAGATCTTTCCTAACAGTGGGTACAGCATCTCCACTGTTGTCTCTAGGTCTGCTTTCAGAGACTCCGCTGGGATGCCATCAGGGCCTGCTGCTTTGCCGTTCTTCAAGAATGCCACTGCTCTTCTGATCTCTTCCCGGCTGGGTCTGTCACAGCTGATGGGTAGGTCGGTCTCTGCCGGCTGGATGTCTGGGGGGTCGGGTGGGCTAGGTCTGTTCAGTAACTCTTCAAAATACTCGGCCCATCTCTCGAGTTGGTCTGCTCTGTCTGCAATAGGCTTGCCTTCTTTGTCTTTTACTGGTCTTTCTGTATGGCCATACTTGCCTGACAATCTTCTGGTAATGTCGTAGAGCTGTTTCATGTTGCCGCTGCCTGCTGCCTTTTCTGCCTCTGCTGCCAGGCTGTCTGCCCTGATACTACTCTTCACCTCGCGGTTGGCTTCCGAGTATTCCTCCTGTGCCCTTACTTGGCTGCTCTCGTGCGACTGTTGTTGACAGCTGCTTTCTTCTGCTTCCTCACTTATATCTTCTTCAAGGTCTGTGCCGACAGCCAGTCCTTGTGATGGTGTTTCCTGAACCCTACAGTGTCTTTGCAGGTTGAGTTCAGCGCCTCTCTAACTGCCTTCCACTGCTGCTCTGTGGCGACCGCCTCCTCTTCATTTACTAGCTCCTGTAGCGCTTGAAACCGGTTGGACAGCACCAGTTTGAACTCTTCTCTAACTCCAGTTTCTCTCAGGAGGCCTACATTATAGCGCTGTCTTCTTGTTGTCTCTGTGCGGCTTTTCTTTAGCTTGAGCTTCATTCTTAAGGTAAGCAGATGGTGGTCGGAGGCGACATCTGCTCCCCTCCTCACTCGAACATCTTGAAGGGATCTTCTAAATTTCTTGCTAATGCAGATATGGTCTATTTGGTTCTCTGTTGTATGGTCAGGTGAGACCCAAGTTGCTTTGTGTATTCTTCTGTGTGGGAAGATGCTGCCTCCAATGACAAGTCGGTTTAGAGCACAAAAGTCTACAAACCTCTCTCTGTTCTCACTCATCTCCGAGCCTAGTCCCTGTCTCCCCATCACCTCTTCGTATCCGGTGTTGTCTTCCCCTATTTTGGCATTAAAATCGCCCATGACGATGGTGATGTCTCGCTCCGCACATTTGTCCAAGGCACTCTGGAGTCGGTCGTAGAACTCTTGTTTCTCTTCCTCGTCACTGTCATTAGTGGGCGCATAACACTGGATGACGTTCAGCTTGAGCTTTTTCTTGGTTCTAAAGGCTGCTGTGATAATTCTTGGCCCAAGAGGTTCCCAGCCCATCAGCGCTCTCTGTGCCACTGGTGACAGCATGAATGCTACACCTTCTGTATGGGGGGCATTCTCCTCTTCATGACCTGAATACAGAATCATCTCCCCACTTAACAGCCTTTTTCTGGCCAGACTGCGTCTATCTGGCTTCACTGATACCTAGCAGGGAAAGGTTGTACTTTTGCATTTCCGCTGCTATCTGGGCGGCCTTGCCGCTCTGGTACATGGTCTTGACGTTCCATGTGCCCATGGTTGTATCCCTGGATAGAGAGAGGCGGCTCGGTCCTGTGGCTTCTGAAGACTTCCGGCTTTCACCACAGGACGTCATAAGTCTTCTGGTAGAAGAACCTTCCTCCTCCTGTTAGTCTTTTCGTTGGCGTTTTTGTAGCTATTTCCTTTTTTGCAGGGTGGGGAAGCTACCCCCACGCCCAACCCCCTTACTAGGAGGACCAGGGGTTTTCTGTCGGGGTCACCTTCCCTTAGACCATGTTGGTTCACGGCACCTTATTTCATTCGGTGCACCCCTCTCACGAGGGACCCCCTATCCACCACCCAGGGGACGCGCCTCAACGCCATATGGTCCCAGCGCGAGGAGAAAAAAAATATTTTGTCAAAATATGGCGATTTTGGGCCTATTTCTTGAGCTCTTGTGACCCTTGACCTTTCCGAGGGATCAACCAAATTAGTGTGCGTATAAAGGTCTTACCATCAGGTATCTTTGTACCAAGTTTGGGTCTGAAGTTGATAATAGTATTTGAGAAAAAATAAATTATGTCTAAAAATAGCTATTTTGAATATATTTCCTGATCCCATGACCTTGACCTTTGTGAGAGGTCACTTAAATTGGTATGTTTAGAACGGTCTTGCCACAAAGTATCCTTGGCCAAGTTTGAAGACTGTAGCTTGAATAGTCTCCAAGAAAATGCCAATGTTAATGTTTACCACGGACGATGGCGGACAACCACTGGCCCAGAACATAAACTCACTTTTGCTTCGCACGGGAGCCAAAAACTAGTTTCTCTTGTGCACATTTCATTTGCACAGCACAGTCCTAAAATTATGCTGCAATTTCCTCTCTATACTCAGGATCAATCAGTACTGGAATGGAGGATAGTGCCATAAAAATGTGTAGATCCTCAGAGTCCCGTCCCGTCCCCCCCTACCACTCCCCCCCCCCCTCAGCTTGCAAAGGCTCATCAAGATCTTTTATTGACAGACCACCTCAGTGTCGCACACACAATAAAAAAGTCAAACAAACAAAAAATAAGGCTCCTTGTTACCTGAGCCAGTTTGAGGTTGTCTCTGACATGCAGTCGATCCGTCTCGTTGACGGGTACTTCCTCTGTGGAATCCAGATAGGCCAGAAGGCCGCTGGGCTGCAATGCAAATGAAAACATGACGGACATTATAAAAGAAAAGACACAAAATTAACAAAATAACACACTCTCAACATTCATACCCTCAGCTTATTTGAAAAATGCATTTTTCTCTAAAAGGTATTTTTTCGAAAAATACTTACCGATGACATGACTGATAGGAAGTGTCTACTTACTCTCACAATTTTAGCCTAGGAACCCGTTGTGCCCCTGCACCAACCAGGAGGCACTCGGGGAACCCCCATAGGGGCCGAGAGTGATCTCCCGTGACTGCCCATCTGGTTCCGAGTCATGTGATGATTACTCAGTTTAGGATACTTAGCTTACCAGCGGCAAGCGGGGCAGGTGGGAGGGTCCTCCGAGTCATGTCATCGGTAAGTATTTTTCAAAAAAATACCTTTTAGAGAAAAATGCATTTATTTCCTCAAAAACATTACCGATGACATGACTGATAGGAAGAATTACGAGTAGGAGGAGGGTGCCGCTGCCCCCCAAAAAAACCAGGGGGCCTGCAGAGCCATCCTCCCAGTCGCAAACTCCCGACAATTTTAGCTAAGTAGCGTAGCTACGGCGCCTGTGGCGCCGGGAGGGAGTGTTGTGCTGCCGCGATGTCCCCCACCAGAGAAAGGTTGTCTCGCTGGCCTGCCAGATCCCGGAGGTAGAAGCGGGCGAAGGTCGATTCTGCTCGCCCGCCTACTGCCGCCACAAAGTTTTTAACCGCACAGTTCCGGTCGAAGGCAAGACTCGTGGCCATGGCACGTACCTCGTGCGCGCGTATCTTAAGCCTCTTCGCTCCCTGTGGGAGAGGTCCTGGTAGGCGGACCGAATGACCCAGCATAGCCAGGAAGAGATCGTCTGGGCCGAAATGTCATCTCTGCCGGCCCTAAGAGGCAGGAAGAGGCGTGAGCGTCCTCGACGGACGGCTTTGGTTCTGCGTAGATAGACGCGTAAGGCGCACACAGGATCTTGTTGCCTGGTCTCTCGAGGGAAGTCCATTCCCCGCAGCGGTCGCAGTGTGATCACTTGTGGCGCCGTCAGTGGAGACCTGGTCTTGGCAAGGAAGGAGGGATCCAGGAGAATGTGCACGGAGCCATCCACACGAAATTGCAGGCAGGCAGGGCGCGCTGAGAGCGCGTGCAGCTCGCTGACTCGGGCCGCCGTGGCAAGGGCCAAAAGGAAGCAGGTCTTACGAGTCACATCCGCAAGGCGGGCCAAGGGCAGTGGTTCGAATCTGGGTGAGTTAAGCCACGTCAGGACCCAGGGAAGGTCCCAGTGTGGAATGAGAGAACGGAGTGCCGGACGTTGCAAGCCGAAGTGCGACATAAGGTCGGCGATGTCTTTACAGGCGCCGGGGTCCGGACGTCCAAGGTGTCGATAAGTGTCGGCAACCAAGGAAAGGTACCCTCTGATGGTGATAGGGGCGAGACCCTGGTCTCCAAAGAGCCAGAGGAAGAAGTCCGCGAGCTGGGGGTGAGGCAAAACAGTGGGGTCGAGACGGAGGTCCTCACACCAGGCGCACAGCACTCGCCACTTTCCCTCATAGACGCGTCGCGTTGAGGGTCTGCCGGCCAAAGAGATCGCTTCCACTGCTGTACTTGAGAAGCCTCTAGCGGTGAGGGCATGCCACACAACCTCCAGACGTGAAGGAGGAGACGCTCCGGGCACGGGTGGAATAGGGCCTGTCGAGGCCGTTTGAGCATCGTCCGGGGCGTAGGTAATCGCAAGCGAGGGCCCGTGGCGAGGCTGAGGAGGTCGGTGGTCCAAGAGCGGTTCCAGGAAAACGGGGCGACCAGGAGAACAACGGCGTTGGATCCCCGGAGTTTGAGGAGGACTTTGGGGACAAGGACCGTCGGGGAAGGTGTACGCGATCAAACCGTCCCACGGGATGGAGAGAGCGTCGACTGCCCAGGCCAGGGGATCCGGGATCGGGGAGACAAAGAGGGGAAGCTGATGGTTCCACCTCGTGGCAAACAAATCGAACTGAGGAGTCTCCCAGTGGGCGCAGATCATCTGGAAAAGGTCCTGGCGAAGAATTCAGTCCGTGTGTAACATCTGACCACGATGCGAGAGCGAGTCGGCCAGGACGTTCAGGTGACCCGGAATGTGCCTCACTCGAAGGAAGATGCCGTGGGCCTGGCACCAAAGCATCAGCTGGTAGGTGAGCATGCACAAGTCGGGAGAGTGAGTGCCGCCTTGCTTCTGAAGGTACGCTACCACCGTCGCGTTGTCGGAAAGGACCAAGAGCTCCTGGTGCAGCAGACTCGATTCTCAAGTGATGAGGGCTTGCCAAACGGCCTGAAGCTGCAACCAGTTGATGTGACGGGCAGACATCCCTGGCGGCCAGGTTCCCGACGTCGTTCGGAAGTCAGGTAACAGGTGGGCACCCCACCCGGAGAGGCTCGTGTCGACACACAGGGATAGGCGAGGAGGGGGAGATGCGAGGGGAACTCCCGAAGCCAGCCACGCCGGATCCATCCAACGCAGCAGATGGGGACGAAGATGCGCAGTGACTGGTAACGAGGCTGCCAAGTCGGCGGAGGACGGGCGCCAGTGAAGGAGGAGATGCAGCTGTAAGGGCTGATAGTAGAGACGCCCTAACGGAAGGAGATCTGCGGCCGCGTTCATCGTTCCGAGAAGCTGTAGCCAAACCCTGGCAGGGGCTGCGTCTAGCCGGCAAAGGTCGCCGGTCAAGGAGACTAACTTCTGAATCCGCTGTTCCGAAAGACGAACCAGGTTCAGATCGGTAGCGAAGTCCATGCTGAGGTGGACGAATCGGCGACTGGGCGTAAGATCCGATTTGCCTTTGTTGAGCAGAAAGCCCAGCTGCGCTAACAGGCGGATCAAAGCGTCTCTGTCCGCTGAAAGAACGGTCACCGATTGATTGCGTAGGAGAAGGTCATTGAGGTAATTGGAAGTAGGGCTGGACGACGACTGATGCGCCTTGGCCACTACCGCGTCCATTAGGCGAGAGAAAACCCACGGGCTGAGGTTGAGACCAAACGGGAGGGCCCGGAACTGGTAGACTACTTCGTCGAAGTAGTCCTTCGGCTGAACCGCGGCCCTGAGGGACCGGGCGGTCTCCATGTGGAAGTGAGGAGCCGAAATGAAGGAGTTCAGCTTGGAAAGATCGATGATTGGGCGCCACTTGCCGCCCGGCTTGGGCACCAGGAAGAGGCGGCTGTAGAAGGCTGGGGAATCGTGAAGCACGACCACCTCCGTGGCAAACTTCTGCAGAAGAGTGGAGACCTCGGCACGCAGAGCGCTGGACTTCAACGGGTCGGAGGGCAAGGCGGTCCATACAGGGAACCGGCGCAGCGGAGGAGGAGAGCGAAAGGAAATCCGAAGGCCGTCGGAGACGGTAGTCCGGATCCAGGGGTCATCTGGGAACAGCGAAAACCACTCTTTGCTGAACCGGGCAAGCCTCCTGCCGATTGGAGGACCCAAGACGGTCGGCGGGGGCGGAGGAGAGTCAGTGGGCCCGCCCGCCCGCGCCCAGGGCGACGGGCAGGTCAGGACAAAGGAGCAAAGGAGCCAACCTGACCTGGGTCGACCAAAGGCAGGGCGGCGGCGGGTGGTACGTGAAGGAAGGGGGTCTGAGGACGCAGGATGTCCGGAGCCCCGCAGGGCGCAACCCGGGGCCTTGTGGGAGGTGCGAAAGCGGGAAGGCGCAGATTTGGTAGGCCACCGATCCGAGTTCGCGGTCTTTACCGATGACCAGGTGTCACCAAACAGAAGTGGTCCACCAAGGGGGCCACAACGCAGCTGGTTCTGGAGGTCCGAAGGCATACCACAGCAGGCCCGTAGGACAGCATCCCGATGCATGAGGCCACAATTGGAGGAAGCCGCCATGGCATTGACAGATGAGTGAAAAGCCGCACGATAGCTACCTCCGCGAGGGCGAGAAGATCTCCTAACAGGGGAGTGACGGATGGATGCCAACCTTCCTCTATCTGTTGCACAACCGCTCGGGTGACAAGCTCCAGGAAGCCCGAGCAGGCAAGGGTGTTACGAACCAGGGTCGCTGTGTAATCCAAACCTCGAGGTACGGCGTGTTTCAGAAGCGAGGAGCCGCCAGCCTGAAGAATAGCCGCCAGATCCACTGGAGGAAGAGCGCAGACAAAGGACTGGGAATGCCCAGAGAACCACTCCTGCCGGAAGGCGATGTCGAGGCCGGGGGGGCCATCTGCGGTCGCCGAAAAACTGACATTCCCTAGGGGCAGCGAGGAGGTGTGGGAACGGGTACCTGGGCCGAGCAGGGCAGAAGCAGAATCCTCAGCCAGCAGACTCAAGGCGTCCTCGTCCCGGGGAGGAGGGGGAGTGGCAAGCGGACTGCTGCGGCGAGAACGGAGAGGTCCCCGAGGGGCGTCCAGCCGGGAGGAGAAGGGAGAGCGGCTACGAGGACGGAAATGAAAGCGACCCTCCCGGCGAGGGCTCCGCGCGGAGCGACGCCTAGGGGAAACAGATGGATGACGCGAAGAGCGATGGGGCGAAGACCGCCGGTAGCGCGAAGAAGAACGCGGCAACGCCGCAACCAGGCGAGGGGGGCTGGTGGGTGTCCGACGAGAATGACGGTGCCGACGACGAGAGTCCCACGGAGAGCGAGATCGCGGCGAATAGGGAAAAGCCCTAGAGTCCTGAGTCCTTGGTCGTGTAGCACTTCATCTCTGACAGCCGGGCGCTAAAAGGCGGGCTCCCTGCCGGTAAATTGACTCCTTGTAGGAGTGCGCGGGCGTGAGAGACGAGCGAGAACTGACCGCAAACAAGGGGCGGGCTCAGGGAGGACGGCACTTGGGGTCTGCAAAGCAGGGTCAGTTGTCCGAACAGTGCTGGGTGTACGTGTCCTAAGCGGCGTTCTTTCCATGGGGTCCGTACGGACAAGCTTGGTCCCGGCTCCTGACACACTGGGGGGCGCTCGGACGGGAGGGTTACTCACAGGTAACGGCCGGTCCCGCCTGTAAAAGCTCCAAAGCTGCGACCACTTTTTTCTGGTCACGTGGAGCAGAGGTCACAAGAGCGGTCCGAGGCACAGCCAGAGCAAGGGAGGCATCAAGCGTGGTTGTCCGTTGGCCACTGGAAGTCGCCGCAGAGGGTGCAGGTCCTCACTTGGCAACTGCAACACACAAACAAACAAGCGTACGAGCGAGAGCATGTGGCCGCGCCCAACAAGGGGAAAGGGGAAACTAAGGTGACAAAGTCAACATACCCAAAGTTATACCCAATATACACAATTCACCGCCCAAGGTGCGAATGCCCAGGCACGCGGCCGGCAAGCTAAGAGTCTGCAGCGCAGCAACGCTCCGAAAGCACCGAGCGACCCAATATCATAGACAGTCTACGCGCCAGAGCTCAGTCTCAAGCGACAAGGCGTAGGCCCCAGGGGCCAAGCTGAGAAAATAAAGAGCGGCGTCAGGTTAGACAATCAAAGGCTGAAAAGTCCTCACGATCGGCGACACGCTTGGAGGCCGGCCGAAGGCCAAACAACTACCTTACCTCTCCACAGCAACAGGGATGGGGGACGACACCTCCATACCACAACAGCGCCAAAGGCGGGAAAGGAGGCCAACCAAAGAGGCAAGAAGGCAGCAGTGGCAGAAGAAGAAGCAGCCGAAACAGTAGCAGCACACGGCAAGAGCCCGCAAGCGAAGCAGGTCCCAACACAAGTCGAAGACGGGTTCCAAACCGGTCGAACGTAAGTGAGGCCGGAGGCTAGCAAAACACGTCTGCACTAGACGAGCTAAGTAGACTAAACTGAGTAATCATCACATGACTCGAAACCGGATGGGCAGTCATGGGAGATCACTCTCGGCCCCTATGGGGGTTCCCCGAGTGCCTCCTGGTTGGTGCAGGGGCACAACGGGTTCCTAGGCTAAAATTGTGAGAGTAAGTAGACACTTCCTATCAGTCATGTCATCGGTAATGTTTTTGAGGAAATAAATAAGCCAAACACGAGTGCTGGTCTCAGGTGTAAGGTCCAAATTCGCAGACCAGCACACAAATGCAGAACACAACTGTTTTACTACATTTACAGGGAACATAGTATTGAGTCACACAGGAAAGATGACTTACCAGGATGCGTTTGAGAAGCCCCATGGCTGTTGGATGACCTGTCACCCACAGACCCACCAGATGGCGACTCAGCTGCCTACACAAAGAAACATTAAGCCTTTCAACCCAGACACACTACAGAAAGAGAAAGATCCACCATGACAGTTAAAGGGTGGTGCAAATATAGCTTCCCAATGCACAAAAAGGCCATCAGGCCGACACTGGCCCGCACACAGCAGTGCTTGGGGCCAATACTGGCGCAACAACCATTTCACACCTTCCAGCAAAATATCTCGCCAGGCACTAAGCTGATGAGGAATACTACTGAGTAATCGTTGTAGATTTATTCTCTTCAATTGGTGCAGAGGGTAATAGTACTATAACTGACCTGTTGGTCAGCATGCGACTGTCCGTGCTCTGTGTAAACATGGCTGTGTGAAGATGCTTGGGCAGTGCCCCCTCCGCTAA
The DNA here is from genome assembly GCA_036245525.1 of Semisulcospira habei. NCBI lineage: Eukaryota > Metazoa > Mollusca > Gastropoda > Semisulcospiridae > Semisulcospira > Semisulcospira habei. The sequence goes on from BTPG01000008.1 coordinate 164,318,176, forward strand.
TGCCAGGTCCTGCATTTTGGCTGCAATCTCCGCATCACCTTCCTGCAAAATCAAGGATGTAACTGAGGTAAGTCCTTGCCAGCAACTTGCATAAGTTCTCATAAGCTGCCTCTGTATAACTCGATGTGAGGGTGCAGTTGTGGCCAATCCTTGCTAGCAAGAGGCATAGATTCTCATGAGCCCCTGCAGCTGCAGGGGCTCATGAGAATCTATGCCTCTTGCAGAAGGAAGAACTTGAGTTACACTACCTACTTAAGGATCTCAGATATTTGCTAAAACGTGCTCACCTCAATGATGGCTTTCATGACCATGCCTGCTCCCTTCACTATGGCCATCGACGGATGCTGCCAGAAAAAGAAAACACAATGCAGCAGAATTACAGTCCATGTGTCAGTTGACATGGGTAAGGGAAGTGGCAAATGCTTGGTTGGTATCACTTCTTTTCTTCTCAGATGGTAGACAATTGATTTAACTGTTTCAGGCCTAATAAATACTTTTCTTCTCAGATGGTAGACAGTTGATTTAACTGTTTCAGGCCTAATAAATAGCAGAAGATTGATGTATCATGACGGTACAGATTAGTTTGGTGCCTTCCTGATCTAGCACCACTCTATAATTATCATGGTTCCATATGTGTCCCAGTCAGTATGTGGTCATCAGCCCCCACCCTGGTCTGCCCTGGGGTCTTGGGCGGGGTTAACTACTTTTGTTTTTAGTTCCCAGGGTCACCCTGGTCAGCCCCACAGGGTGGATTTTCCCCTCTATTCTGGGGCATGTGTTTCTGTCTACCCTTGGTCCATTCACCTGTATTTTCCTTTTGTAAACTCTCCCTACTGTCTGCGCTGTCTGTAGCTCTTGATATTGGATGTGTGTTACTAAATGGTCTTAGGTTTATTTAGCGTATTAGACAGGCTGGCGACATACATTCAATATTCTGTTTAGTTTTTTTTTTCACAAGCAGTGCAGGCACGTCCTGAGAAAGTCTTGTTGCTGTCGGGATGTTAAGCAATGTACAACCATGTACAACCATGCAGTCATCAGAGACTGTTTATGAAACTTTGTTATGAAGACTGCAGATCATAGAGATTATACATACCAAAGACAATCACGCAATGCTGGTTAATCATGTAAACAGTTAGATCCCTTTACCCCTTCCATACAGATCCAAATCCCCTGTCCCCAAAACAGTACATGACACCGAGACAACCCCCTTTGGCAAAAACATTTGCACTGCAGAGTATCATATAAACTCATTATCATAAAAAATATAGTAATTATTTGGTAGGAACTGGTCCCTTGTTCTTAACTGACCTGGAAGAGTTTGAAGATGATGCGTCCGTTTGCTGCCACCAATTCCAGCAGCATGTCAAACTGAGTGCCATCTGTCGTTTCGCTGTACGGCGCGCACAGGGCAAAGGTCAGAAAGTCCAGCATGGCTGAGATCACTAGCGCGCCTGATTCGTGCACCTGTGTACAGAGATACAACACTCACATTTTCAGCTGTGGACACTTCAGAGCTGCAGTTGTAAACATCTTTCCCTTTGCAGTTGTTCTGTCTGCAAGAGGCATCCATGAGCACCTGCATGCCTCTTGCTGGCAGGCCATGCTTAGAAGATACAGTCACACCTTGCCACTGTGGACAGAAAGATGACTGTTTTATAACCCATTTAACCCCATACCCTCATTTCCCAAATTTTGAAGGTGCTACCTAACGACTATGTACCAGTTGCAGGAGAAGTCAAGGGTAGTGCAACTGTACAACTGAAACACACATAACAAAACCATTCCCAAGTTAAAGGCATTTTGATGATGCTGATGCGCCACCACGATGGTGCGACACGGTCAACAAAGGTAAGACCTAAGATCAAGGTCACCACGATTGTAAAAAAGATAGACGGGAGGGGGGGGGGGCAGAGGGGGGGGGGTGGGGGGGGGAGGGAAGCGGAGGGGGGGAGGGAGGGAGCAGGGGGGGGGGGCGGGAGGGGAGCGGGGGGGGGGGTGTAGAGGGGGGAGGGAAGTGGGGGGCGGGGGGGGAGATATACTTTTTGTGTGGCTGCTGTAGACAGGCGACAACTATCTACCGGTGGCTGTGACAGCAAGTCTGACTCTCATACTAACCTGCAGCACCCAGGTAAGCAAAAGGTCCTCAGGCTGACACTGGTTGTCATTGCCCATGCACTGTCACTGCTTGCGCACAGCCACATGCAGGCCAACGACAGCCAATGTGAACCTAAGAATCTGTCGCTCTCTGGGATTGGGTTCTGAAAGAAAACAGAGAGACTGAAGAATGACTGACCACGTGGTGGTTGAACATTTCCATCAGGGTTTCCAGGAATTTGCGGGAGGACATGAGAGAGGTCTTGTTCAGCTGCTCTTGTCTCAAGTCGTAGTTGTCATGCATGGGCTGCAAACAGAATAATCTTGGTCAAACTTTGACATGTTTAAAATAACACTTGATAAGGTAACAGAAATCGTTTGGTTATACACACTTACATGTGACGCCTTAATGATCACCACCAAAACTCAGTTTAAAAAAATTAATTTTTCTCTAAAATGTATTTTTTTCAAAAAATACTTACCGATGACATTACTAATTGGAATCTTCGCTTAACTCATCAATTTTAGCCGCCCAAAAACTTACTGTGTCCCTAATCACAGTTGAGGCAATCACTGGGGTGCCGTTACCAGGACACCCTGAGTGGCCTCCCCTACTACCCTATCCGGTGGCGCACTCACTCTTTCCCGCCAGTGACTGAGCCTTAGTACCACTGCGGCAAGCGGGGTAGGAGGGAGGTACCTCTGAGTAATGTCATCGGTAAGTATTTTTCGAAAAAATACATTTTAGAGAAAAATTAATTTATTTTCTAAAAATCATTACCGATGATGACATTACTAATTGGAAGAATTGTGAATAGGAGTGGGGTGCCGCAAGTTTGGACCCCTTCCCATTGTCCGTGCAGAGCGCGTACTATCGAGGCCCCTCCCTATGCGCCACCTCCCGACAATTTTAGCTAGGCAAACCTACGGGAGGGAGTGCTGCGCCGCTGAGATGTCCCCCACAAGCCAAGAAGCGGGTGAAAGTAGACTCGGCCCGCCAAACCACAGCTGCCACCATGTCCTCACTGCACAGTTACAGACAAAAGCACTGCCACTGCCACTGCTCAGACTCCATGAGCCCAGATGCGCATCGTTTTCGCTTGTTCTGGGGCGAGCTCTTTATATGCCGAACGGATCACCCAAAGTATCCAGGCCGAGATAGTTTGTGCCGAAATGTCTCGTAGGCCCAGAGCCAAGGGCAGGATAAGGTGTGATATCCCTCACTGCACAGTTCGGCCATCTTTTCTTTTGCGACGGTCGCTACCCCTCCTCGGACTTCATAAGCCCAGGTGCACATCGTATGGCTTGCTCCGGATGGTGATGGGAGCCAATTCTGTCTGAAGAAAAGCCACAGAATAAACTCGGCCAAATGCTTTCCCTGGTTATGGTTAGGTCCGTGGGGGAAGTCGTCCCGCGGCACACCAGGACTGGAGAACGTGCCACTTTCCTTCGTAGACATTACGAGTTGAGACCCTTCCGGCTGCAGAGGTTGCTTCCACTACAGCACCCGAAAAGCCTCTAGTGGAGACAATCTCCAACTGTGTAACATTCGCTCCGGGCACACGTGGAACAACTGCTGCCTTGGTTGCTTGAGCATCGGACTCGGCGTGGAAGGAACCTGATGTAGCAGTCCCTTCGTTTCTAAGTGCTCTTAGATACTAGCACTGCGTGTATGCCAGGAGTCCCGCCCATGGGATGGAGAGCGCTTCTACGGCCCAGGCTAGCGGATCAGAGACGAAAAGAGGAAACTTGTTTCCTCTCGTGGCGAAAAGATCGATCCTCAGCTTCTCCCAACGTACACAGAGTAGCTGGAAGATATCTGGCCTTAGCGAACACTCCGTGTGTAACATCTAGCCTCAACGAGAGATGGAGTCCGCTAGAACAAGAGGTGTCCCGGAAGGTGTCACGCCCCTTGGTTCTGAAAGTAGGCTACAACTGTCGAGTAGTCAGTGTGTCGATCTTCCCAACGATGAGAGCTAGCCACACCTCCTTCATCTACAGCCAGTTAGATGAGTCTGATTGTCTGTTCTCCTGTCCAGCTGCCCGAGATCGCGGCAAATTGCGGTAGCAGGTGGGCCCCCCAGTCTGAGCGGCTCGCGTCCGTGCAGATAGCTACTTGAAGAGGAGGGGAGAAGAGGGGAATCCCCGACGCCAGCCAGGTAATGTCCGACCAAGTCGCCGAAGAGACTGTACTAACTCCGTCACAGGTACCAAGGCCACTACATTGCCCGCGGAGGGGCGCCAGTTTAAAAGCAAATGAAGCTGAATTGTCCTCGCATAGTGTGTGCCTAGGGACGAAGATCCGTTGCTGCGCTAAGCATGCCTAACAGATGAAGCCAGGCCCTGGCCGGGAGAGCTACCGCGTGAAGGCTCCGAGTGACGCTTCCATAAAAGTCTGAATCCGTCCGCCTGGCAGTCCTCCTCAATGGAGGTCAGTCAAGCATCTCATACCCAAATGGACAAATTGGCGCGACGGAACCAAGTCGGACTTGCCTCCATTGACTAGGAAGCCTAGGTGACGGAGTAGAGCTAGCAGGGCATCTCTATCAGTTTCCAAAATGCTCATCATGTGGTTCCGTAACCGCCGGTCGTCCAGCTAGTTGGACGTCGGACTGGAAGCTGCTTGTCAGAATTTTGCCAACACACCGTTCACAACCTGGTGAAGACCAACGGACAGAGGTCCCGTCCGAAAGGTAGAGCCCGAAACTGGTAACTATCCCGCGCCGGTAACGCCGCGAAGCTGGCATGCAGAAACGCGTCCGCTAGGTCACGGTTCCTTTTCCTACTGCGCAGTCCGGAGGACGCACCGCCGCCCTCAGCGCTCTGGCTGTCTCCATCCTGCAAAGCAGTCCGAAGAACTTGTTTAGCGCCAACACGTCGAAGATCCGCCGCCAAAACCCTCCAGCTGGGGGACGAGAAGAGTCAACCGTAGCATGCCGTGAAGTCGGGACGCAAAACCACCTCTGTGGCCATCTTCTGTAAAAGGCCATCACCAACAGCCCTGCAACACTGTCGCCATGTCCCGTCCTACCGATGCTCGCGTCCACACCAACCCTTGACTAATGGCTGTGTCGCCATCTCCAGCAATCTTTCTCTGTCTCTCTTTTCCTCTTTTTTTTAATCTTATTCTAGGTACCGGCAACCAAAATTTGCATCAACACACAGCCATTCGAAAACATGATAGGGTCACAGTACATAACAAAACAAACAAAACACACAAAAAAGTAAGTGTCTAGCTTGAAAAATAAGGATTTTACAAGCTTTTAAACTTTATTGAAAATCCGTAAATTTCGGCCGTTCACAAGTGCCATTTTCAGGGTCACACCAAAACAAGAGCACTGGGATGATCAGCTTTCTAAATAATATTTTATAAAGCTGTATATACATACAACAGCTCCATTTTTTTTCAGGCTTCCCAGTGACTGCTGAATAAAAAGACAAGCAAATGAAAATGGCTTTTCATTCAATTTGTGCAACTGTTACAAGACACCCAGAAAACAGCTTGCGGGACCCATATGTAAACAAGCATAACTCTTGAACTAAACATCCGATTTGAAAAAGGTTTGCTGTTTTGAAGACAGAAAGACACATGAAAAACTATGCAAATCTTATTTTAACTTGCACAAGACATCATTATTTTTTGTGTGATGTTCAAAATTGCCATTTTGATGAAAACGCAGTAAGTCGAGCTGTTCAATAATTAACATAAATCTGGAATCCAATTCTAAAAAATGTTTGGTGCAGTCATTACACACTCTCTAGTTAATATCACAAATATAACTATGTCCACATATGTCCCAAAAACAAAACAAAACAAAACAGCTGCAGGGGCTGTCCTTTTCTAAGTTAGCAATATTGTTCCGTGTACACCGTGTATTTTCAGGGTACAATGATTGTGCATGTTTGACAGTCTCTTGGAAAAGGCCTCGATACTTTCTCCTAGGATAGTCTTTAGTTTAAAGCAGGCACTTTGTTGAAGAATGTCTTCAAGCTTGCCCCAGGAAATCCCAGTTTCTTCCTTGGCACTTAATAACTGCAGGAGGAGTTTGTTGGTGACCGCATTTGCTTGGAAGTTTAGGTGGCCTGCCTTTCCCCCTGGCATGGCTAAGATGTTTTGATAATGATTTTTTCCTAAAAAAAGTGCTAGCTTCTTCTGAAAAAATGCTGTGAATACACATTACACTTACTAGAATTGTACTGACAACAACAGATGTTGATGAAACGGCTCGAGCAGACGACAGTGACAAAAACGGCAACCCCAACCGGAAGTAGGCCTTCGAATTTTGATCATGATTTTTCACTCGATCGTTTACTAAACCTAGCGTATAAAACACTGTATTTTCAATGATTTACTGATCTTAAAGGATAATTGAATAAAGAATTGCGTTCTTATGCTATCATTTTATTCTACAAGCTAAGGGTAAAAAATACAAAGTGATGGGGTCTACTGGGCTTGCTCTATTCCGTGTAATGCAATGTCTCCACACACCCAACAATCTGAACTTATGGAATTTTTACCGAGATATATCTTAAATGCACTTTAGAAAGGCAATCATTGGCAATATTAACCTAAGTTGTAATCATTAAAAGAGTGTGGAATGCGAAAACTTACCAATTCTTTTGTCAATCGGTCGGGAATGAAGCGAGTCGAAGCGCCCGCCATGGTGTGTAGTACGGTGTACTGCACTACTCGTGGGTTGGTTCAAATATCGGCCAACCGAATGCGTTCTATTTATAGGAGCGTGACACAACCAGTACCCTCGGATTCTGTACAAAATGAGCTTTCCAACGAACCTACACACATGTGTCGAATTTTTTACCGAAGAGGGTGATTTTGCAAGTTAAAACTTTCATTTTGAAAACAAAATCATCAATTAAAAAAAAAACACGTCTTGGTTAGTATCATTAAAAAGCTCGCGATCTGCTCTTTCTAATGGTATACGTTAGTGTGTTCTTCTATTTATAGTACGGATTCGATCGTGTAAGAAACACGAGTGTGTCGTTTTCGGAGACACGGCTAGACGGCAGTCGGAGGCGAATGGACGCTAAAAGTACTCGTTTTTCAAGCTTATTCACAAACTTCATACACCTCATACACATTCCGATTTGTAAGCAAATACAAGAAAACAACTTCCTGAACATGTGGGTATGCATTTTATTGATTTTGACCAACAAACAACATAGATATCACACATGAAAGATAAGTCACATTTGGGTCTACACTGACCAGCCATATAGACTGCCGGTACCTACTTATTCCTCTTTTATTTTTATCTTCTCTTTTTTTCTTCCCATTCACCCAGAGAGACGTGGGCCAAGGAAGTCGTCTTGTCTAATCCTCGTGTCAGAGCACGCTGGCTGAGCCCTGCCTGAAGCAAGGCATCCTAGTCCACCGCCAAGAGGTTACAGGCACAACTAGGTGAGTCGCATACCACCGCTGGTGCGTTCTTCCTTCTTTATCACCGCTGCCCTCAGCGGAATGAAGACCATCGCCGACACAAGTGAAGTCAGATGCTCAACCTCCTCTCCCAGCGCTGACACTGAGTCCTCCGCAGGTAGACTGCACGCCTCCTGGTCATCTGCGGCGCGCTGAGATGTGGCTGTCGCTCCCGGTCCTAGTACCGGGCGAAGAAGAAGAAGAACAACATGGTCTGCGATCCCCCAGCTCAGGCTGTGTCGGTGTCAACGGGATGCCGCCTCCATCCATCGACTATCATCCTAGTGGTCTCGGTGCTGACATCGAAGCTACGTCTCCGTGTAAGAGCGGTCCCCGCCAGTCTGTCCAACGATCTGCTGCAGTTACCCATGCGGCTGCGTCGGTGTCCCCGTCAGACTGCGCGCCTCCTCGTCATCCGCCGTTCACTGAAAAAAAGGTTGTCTCGGTGTCAACGGGATGCTGCCTCCGTACATCAGTCGTCATCCGCGTGGTCCCGCCGCTGACGTCGAAGCTGCATCTCCATGTAAGAGCCGTCCGGCGATCTGCTCCGGTTCACCCGTGCGGTTGCGTCAGTGTCCTCATCAGACTGCGCGCCTCCTCGTCATCCGCCGTGCGCTGAGTTGTGGTTGTCTCGGTGTCAACAGGATGTCGCCTTCATCCATCGGTCGTCATTCGAGTGGTCCCACCACTGACGTTAAAGCTGCGTCTCCACGTAAGTGCCGCCCCTGCCAAACCGGCTCAACGATCTGGTGTGGTTCGCCGTCGGCTGCGTCGGTGTCCCCGTAAAGGCGCCTCCGTCCAAGGATGTCCGAGAACCCGGTGCTGACGTCGCACTGCACCGGTGCTGCCGCGCGATCCCTGCCAGACTGGTCCCAAGGTCTGATGCTTCTAGCTGGAGTCTCTGAAGCCCGGTGTCTAGACGAGGTCTGTGCAGCGCCACGCTTGAACTTGTCCGCCGACCTGGCGAAGAGGAGAGGGGAGACGAGACATCATCACGAGAACGGTAACTGCCGTGCGCCGTCCCGCTGTCGTTGAACCTGCGTCTCCTGAGTAGAGCAACGGCTGCCCAACTGGTCTGAGGCTCTGCTGCACCTAGCTGAAAACTCTGAAGCCCATTGCCACTGCGAAGTCCGTTGGCGCGAGACGCTTGAACTAGTCCTCCGATCCGACGATGAAGAGCGAGAAGCCGAGATACGGTCTCTGCCACGGGTAGACTCCACATGCTGTGACCGTTCCTTCGATCGCGAAGATTGAACCCTTTAGTATGTCTTTGCTTCGGGGGGTCCGCCGTCTATTAGAACTCTCCATATGACGGCTTATCGAACTGACCACACTGGTCCTCTCCAGAAGGAGGCTATCATCGCCAGTGGATCACCTGTGGCGCCACTCTCTATCTCTGGACCCCGAAATCTTACTATGTGGCTTATCAAGTTGGCGTCTTGAAACCTTTTCTCCCTCCGAGAGAGGTACCGAAGGTGTGACCCTGTCCAGGCGCTGGTCCGGCCTACGGCAGTAGGGCGCTCTCAACTCCGAGGGGGGGGTCCCCCGCTTCTGCTGCCTGGGTCCTCTTATTGCCAGGAGGGATTCCATGCGACCCAACGTAATCCCTGCAGTAAGACCAAGCTCTCAAAGGCCTTACTAATCATAGGGTGGCAAACCCCTGCCTGGCCTATTTCCCTTTCTGTCAATCGAAGGGTATAAATTAGCTCTTGATGCTGTGCGGGATGGCGAATCCCGTTGGCTGCTATTAGGTTCAATCGTCCGCGCAAGATGAGGCAGCTCTGCACGAAGCACCGGTGGGGGCAGCAGGACCCTTCTTTTTTTTTTTGCGCCGACAACACACGATGTCTGAAATTGCATTTCTCTGTTTCACATTCAAGGCTACGGACGCTCTCTGGCGTCTCAGCCTTTCTCTCCTGTAAAAGGCCCACAGTAGAGACCAACGGTCTTCCTTCCACGTAGCGCATAGTGCGCACGGTCGACTGGAGGAACAGCCTTAGCAGGTTAGACAGACATCATGTACATCACTAGGCCACTGGAATTCGTCAAACAGGGTGCAGGTCCTAACCTGAGCACTGTAACATAAGACAGACAAAAAGGCCCTGCGAACGCTCAGAGCCTCAAGGAGGGCCCGAGTTTCCGAACGGTAGCGTAATACAATTCGGAAAATGCCGTCGCCCGGTTAAACGCCAGCTGAGGCAGTAACCGAAGCTTTACCTGTCCATGTCATGAATACAGAAACACACAACCCATACAAGCACAGAATAATATCCTCTTCTTTCTTTTTTTTTTTTTCTTCTTTCTTTTTCCTTCCTTAATAGGACCAAGAATCACAGCAAAGTAGAGTTCACACAGTCCAAGGTCGGAGCACGAGGTGCACACGACCCGCCTAACTGAGCTAAGCGAAGTCACTGGTGGGAAAGGGTGAGTGCGCCATCGGATAGGGTAGTAGGGGAGGCCACTCGGGGTGTCCTGGTAACGGCACCCCAGTGATTGCCTCCCCTGTGAGGAGGGACACAGTAAGTTTTTGGGCTAAAATTGATGAGTTAAGCGAATGTTCCAATTAGTAATGTCATCGGTAATGATTTTGAGAAAATAAATGCTACAGCAAAGACTAAATTTTTCACATTAGAACCATAAGAAACTAGCACGGATGAACAAAAACAAAACATTCAAACCATCACAAGCTTTCTAGTCACAAACCCCAATGCCTGAGAAACATGAATATGAATATGGCAAGCAAGGCTGATTCTCAAGAAACCACACAACTACATGTGCTCTTGAGGATCTACGAGTTGAAATGAGTCACCCGTGATGTCACGGCAGTGCAGCCATCTGAACTGTAAACAGTACTGGTGGCTGCATGCACAAAGGGGTTAACTCATTCAAGGTGACCCACATCAATAGCTGCGGAAGTGTTGTGCAGCACCGATAGCGGCAATGCTATAGGACACTTACACTGCTATAGATGCTTAGACAAATTTAACCCCACAGCTGAGCTTCCCAAATTTTGGAAGTGTCACCTAGCAACTATGTACCAGTTGCCAGAGATCAATCAACCATGATCATTCATGGGTAGTGTCGTATTAGCTTGGTGCCTGATGGCTAATCTGGCACTACCCTCAAATTATCATGGGCGATCAAACTCCTGCTGTAATGCGTTGGGACTAAATGGGTTAAATGAGTTAATGGAGTTTTACCTGCATGAGTGCACACAGCATGTCAAGGGCAGCATGAGTGACCCCTACATCGTTCCGCTTAAGCGCCTTCACCACCTTTATTCCCACCTTCTCCCGCATTCTGCAACACACAAGTAGGCCTCAGAATAAATACAGGTATCAAGTTACATTTTGAAAATAGAACATGATGATAAGGAAAGCTTCAAGACTTCCAGCAAAGTATGATTTATTTCACAAGGAATCAGATGTAGGCAGGGAAACAAAGCTAACATAACCTGTTTAAGACCATTCATTATGAAAACATTATTACATCTCAGCACTCTTGTCATCAGAATGATGCCAAAACTACCGAACTATCTATGTGAAGGTCTGTAGATTTTTGCCCTGTTGACATCTTCTGATGACATAAATGTGGCAAATTTCTATCAACAAGAGGCTGCAGGGGCTCATGAGAATCATTGCCTCTGGCAGATAGAAAGATCCACCTCACAGACAACAACCCAGTGCACAAAAGGTCCGTGCTCGGCCCAACCACAGTCAATATCGGCTTGATGACACTTGCGCACTGTGTAATAGAGGCTCATAAGCATCAAGCCTCTCACAAATGCAATGGAGAAGGCCAAGAGTACTTAACTCATTGGAGATGTTCCGCATCCAGATACACGGAATAAGCCACATATCCGGAGGCAGCACGTCACCAATGAGTTAACACTCACTTTGGCAGGTCTGTAAAGGCCTGGAATCCAGCCTTGGAGGCGACGAGCCTGCGCAGCGCGTGGAACTGCCCCTCCATGGCCATGTTGGCAACACTGGACTGGTCGCCCTCCTGCTCGATCAGAGATGCCAGTGTCAGGTTGATCAGCTTCTCCTTGTTCTGGGCAAACAGACCCTGCAAACAAAAATGCCACATTGAGAGGATTCATTTATTGCATAATCTGCATAACCAACAATTCTGGCATAAACGCAAACGTTCTCCCCTTCACTACCAACAGACATACACTAATTAACCCATATCATACTGAGGTTAAAAGCTTCAAATTTGTACACTGCCATATGCAAGTTACATTATAGTACTTACAGATAAGGATATACACCAATGGCTTTAGTTCAAGGGTGGTGCCAGAACAGTTTGCGCCTAGAGGCGCCAAGCTATTCTGGCACTACCCTTGAACTATTTAGTCAAACTTATTTCACACACTGGTCTATTCCGATTGATAAGGGTTAAAAACAAGAATGGTAAAGCTGTTATGGCTCAGATTCATGACCAATCCGCACAATTAGTCTGACCTTTGTGACACAGGTCACTGAAATAAGCAAGTGATCAAGTGTCTTAACATAAAGTCTTTGTACCAGGGAAATCCACTTTCTTTAAAATCTATGCATTTTTTAAATTTGTCAACCCTCCGTGACCTTTGACCTTTGCAAGGGGTCAACTAATTTAGTATGCATAGTAAGGTTTTATCATAAGCTACATTTGTGCCAAGTTTGATTAAAAGTTTGCAAAAATACTCATGAAAAGTAAAATTCTACCAAAACTTTGACATTTTTCACACATTGCTGAATTCTTGTGACCCTTGACCTTTTTGATGGGCTATACAAATTAGTATGCAATAGTATGGTCCTATCTTACAAGTTTGCACTTGAAGTTAAATATAGTTTTTGGGAAAAAACAACTTTTGTCAAAATATGGCTAATTTTGACCTATTTCTGGTCCACCTTTGAGAACAGTCACTGAATTTGGTATGTTGTGAAAGATCTGCTACAAAGTATCCTTGGGTCACCTGTGAAGACTGTGAAATGAATATACTCCAAGAAAATGCCAAATTAAGGTTTACCACAGATGGACAACAGATGGACAACCACTGGTTCAGAACATATTCACTTTTGCTTCACATGTGCCCCAAAAATGGTAAATACAACAAATAACAACTTCCAAGAGACACAGATTTAAATGAGACCATCAAGAGACAAAAAAATTGTGAGCCCCCACATCTGTTGCAGTTTGTGAGTTTTTTTTTTGAGACAACAACCCAGTGCAGTTGGTCGTTGTTTGCATTTTCTCAGCAAGGAAAGGATAAAGACTGAAACTGAGCACATATAATGCAAACTAATGCAAGTTCTTAAAAAAAACAACACCCCCCCAAAAAAAAAACAACCCAAAAAAAACCCAACAAGACCAAGAACTTTGGAACAAGAAACTATGAAGCCAAACACTCACGTCCGCAGTGACAGCATGCAGCAGACCGCTATAAGAAATATTGGCATTGAATCTGTTCACAGCATCTTCGAACATCATTCCAGCTGGTAACAAAAATAACACAGTAATAATAATAATAATTTATCCATAGATTAGAAGCTCTGTAAAGACTGCCTTCTGGCTTTCAACAACTAATAAACATATGCTGGTCTGTGATTTTAGACTGCATAGTCCATAACTCTAGGATATGAGGTCTGAAATCACAGACTGCCACACATAATTAACTCATTCTGCCCGCGACACACCACAGCAAGATATGGCTCGACAATGATACATGTAGTTTAAGGTGGTAGGCAGAATAGTTTGGCGCCAATGAGCGCCAAGCTATTCTGCCACCATCCTTGAACTATCATGGTCGATCAGTCTCCTAAATTGTAATGCAGTCCTCAGAGGATAACTCCAAAATGTGGGCATTTCATACCACGGGCACAATGAGTTAATTAGCATAACATTAACCCTTTCACTGCCCCCAAAAATGCAAACATCACCCAAATGCAAAAGACAAAGAACCTCATGAGCGCCTGACCCTATTCACCCTATTGGATTGAAGGGAGTAATCTGTGTTGAATTTAAAATGCTTTTAACCCTTTGCCTGCAGGAATCATCATCACTAAAACTGCTGACATGCAAAGAGTTAATAACAATAACAAACATCCTGCATTTGTGTCCACCAGCAGTGAAGGGGTGAACAGTCAGTGTTTTCTGTGAAATTGGGCAATTGGTCTTGTTGGAGATTTTGAGTTCGTACAGACACGAGAGAGCATGGCAGCCATGAACTATCATGATTGATTCATTACTAGTTGCAGTGTAGTTGTGAGCACTGAATTGATCCCATTACATCCTGGGGCTGATTTTTAAAATTTGTTTATTGCCCTATAAATGCTACATTACAGATCAGGAGAAAAATCAACCATTTTAGATTAAGGATGGTACCAGGATAGCTTGGCGCCGCAGGTGCCAAGCTATTCTGGCACCACCCTTGAACTATCATAGTCAACTTAATTTCAAGCAGTAGTGTGTCAGAATGAAATGGGTTAATCAATGTGAGTACTCACGTGGCGGTGACTGTATAAACTTCATGTGTTGTGTCTCCACCTCTTCATCCACGGGCACTGTGAAAGGGCCTGCAAAATAGTACATAGGAAATAAGAAACAAAAAACAAAACAATTTTTAAAAAATGCATATTAACCCTTTGGCTGACAGTAGCACTTTTGTTGTGATGATTCCTGCAGGAATCATCATAACAAGAAGAAAGGCAAAGCCCTTATGGCTCATGTGTATGACCTTTGAGACCCTTCTGACAATAAGTAAAGGAATGGCTTCTCAAAATTTAATCAGTTTTCACACATCTGTCAAACCGCCCTGACCCTTGACCTTTGCGATGAGTCGACTAAATTAGTATACATAGCAAGGTCTTATCATCATCAGCTACCTTTGTGCCAAATTGGATTGAAAATTTTTCAAAACTGTTGATAATAGCTACAATTCTATCATAAATATGTATTTTTCTCTAAAATGTATTTATTTCGAAAAATACTTACCGATGGCATTACTGTATGGAAGATACACTTAGCTTAACAATTTCAGCCTAAATTTTGTTGTGTATAATACACAACCAGGGAGGCAACTCTAGGGAGCCGTCCTTACCAGCGGCGCCCGAGTAGCCTCCCTTCCCTCCTCATCCGGGCACAAGTGCCGGGGAACCTCGCCATTCGAATGCTATAGCGCTCCGGCGGCAAGTGGGGAAGTTGGGAGGGCCATTCAAGTAGTGCCATCAGTAAGTATTTTTCGAAAAAATACATTTTAGAGAAAAACACATTTGTTTCCTCAAAATACGTTACCGATGGCATTACTGTATGGAAGAATAGCGAAAAGGAGGGTGCTGCCAGCTAGGTCCCGTCATCGCTCATGCTCAATGGTTGCGAACAGGAGCAACCTCCCGACGATTTCGGCTAAGCGTACCTTATGGAGCCAGTGGCGCCGGGAGGGAGTGTTGCGCTGCAGCGATGTGCCCCACCATGGCCAGATTGTCCCGCTGGCTCGTAAGGTCTCGGAGGTAGAAGCGGGCAAAGGTGGAATTGGCCCGCCACCCAACAGCCACCACAATGTCTCTCACAGCACAGTTCCGATCGAACGCAACACTGGTGGAGACAGCACGGATCTCATGTGCACGTATACGCAGCGTCTTAGCACCCTCCTGAGAGAGAGCTTCGTAGGCAGAATGGATGACCCAACGGAGCCACGAGGAGATCGTCTGCGCAGATATGTCGTGCCTGCCAGGGGCAAGCGGCAGGAAGAGGCAGGTCCGGCCACGCCAGATAGGTTTAGTCCTGCGCAGGTAGATTCTAATTGCCCGGACAGGGTCCTGACGGCGGGAGTCCTGAGCCTGGTCAGGTTCCCTAAGGGGATGCAGGGTGATGACTGGAGCCCTGGCTGAAGGGAGCAGATTCTTCGCCAAGAAGGCGGGATTAGTTAGGAGGTGTACCGAGCCATCAGTCCTGAGCTGAAGACAGGTCGGGTCCATAGAGAGAGCGTGTAACTCACCAACTCTGGACGCCGTGGCAAGAGCTAGTAAGAAGCAGGTCTTCCGGTTGAGATTCACCATGCTGGCTAAGGGTAGTGGTTTGAACTTGCTAGAATTTAGCCAGGTAAGGACCCAGGCGAGGTCCCAGCGAGGAATCAGAGAGTGTGGAACTGGTCGCTGTAGCTCAAAATTCCGCATAAGGTTCGAAAGGTCTGAGCAGGCAACAGGGTCTGGGAAGCCTAAATGATGGTAAGTGTCCACAATCATGGAGAGGTATCCCCGAATGGTAATAGGGGCCAGATTCTTCTCTCGAAACAGCCACAGGAAAAAATCTGCAAGCTGGGGTGACGTCAGAGTTGTGGGGGAAAGGCGCTCCCCCTCACACCAATCCCGGAAGACTCGCCACTTTGTTTCATAGACAAGGAGGGTGGAAGATCTGCGGGCCGCAGCGATATCCTCCACCGGTGCACGCGAGAAACCTCTGGAGGAGAGGGCCTGCCGCACAATCGCCAGGCATGTAAGAGGAGCCACTCTGGGCACAGGTGAAAGAGGGGCTGCGGGGGTTGCTTCAGCATCATGCGGGGGGTGGATAAGGGGAGCGGGGGGTCCGTGGCAAGGCTGAGGAGGTCTGTGGTCCAACTCCTGTTCCAGCTGAATGGGGCGACTAGGAGAAAGATCGTGTTGCTGCCTCGGAGCTTCTGCAAAACTTTGGGCACCAGAATGGATGGAGGGTACGCATAAGCGACGAGACCCTCCCAATCCACTGAGAGGGCGTCCACTGCCCAAACTAGAGGGTCCGGGAAGGGGGAAACAAAGATGGGGAGCTGTTTGTTCCATCGGGTCGTGAAGAGGTCGACCATCGGAGTTTCCCAGTGCTTGCAAATCATGTGGAAGATCTCTGGACTCAGCGACCACTCGATATGCAGGAGCTGGCCCTTCCGAGAGAGGCAGTCGGCGACAACATTCAGACAGCCCGGAATGTGGTGAGCCCGTAGAGAGATGTTGCGGTCCCTGCACCATAGGAGCAGTTGGTAAAGGGGCATGCAGAGGGTCGGAGAGTGGGTGCCACCCTGTTTCTGGATGTACGCGACGACCGTGGCGTTGTCGGACATGATTAGGACTTGCTGATGGCGAAGTCGAGACTGCCAATGTTCGAGGGCGAGCCACACCGCCTTCAACTCCAGCCAGTTGATATGCTTGTCCGAGAGTTCCAGGGGCCAAGATCCCGCGGCGGAGGAAAAATCCGGAAGGAGGTGCGCACCCCAACCTGACCGGCTGGCGTCTGTGCAGAGGGAAAGCTGAGGAGGGGGAGAGGAGAGGGGGACCCCCGAAACTAGCCAGGCGGAGTCCGTCCACCACAGGAGGTGGGCTGGAGCTGCGAGATCGCGGGAGGAAGGATGCCAATGGGCAAGGAGGTGTAACTGGAGCGGGCGGGAGTAGAGCCGCCCCAGGGGCAAAAGGTCCGAAAGAAACGCCAGCCTTCTTGAAGCTGGGCATTAAAGGCATCCGTCAGGTCCCGAAAGCTTGGGGGTTGAGGGAGGGACTTAAACTTCTTAGTCAGGCATGGTGCGTCCACAAGGGCAGAAGCCTTCCTCTTCACTGGCGGAGAAGGAGGGCAGAGATTCGAAGGCAGGAAACGAGCGATGAGTTGCGAAGCAACGTCAAGGGCGAGCGAAGTCTGCATGCCTGCTGCAGGGGTGAGCGCAGGGGAAAGGTCACGCGAGGAAGAACGAGACCGGGAGTGAGGGGACGCGGAAAGGTCTGAGTGGTAAGAAACGGGCGAGAGGAGAGCCGACGCTGAATCCTCTGGTTGGAGGCTAAGGGAGTCGTCAAAGTCATCTGGGGCCTCGGAGGGAGGCTGATCCTTGGCCAGGGGGGAACAGGCGACACTAGAAGAGTCAGGGTCGAGTAGATGTCATCCAGAAATGAGTCGAACTGAATCGTCGTGAAGACCGAAAGGGTCTCGCTGGTCACTGGCACCCACGGCTGTTCAGTTCTTCTACAAACCCACACATTTAGTTAGGGAGTGCTGCGCTAGCTTATCAAGTGGCGAGGTGGCCTAGTTACAGCGCATTCCGATGGGCATCTGGTTACGCCTGGTAGTAGGCCTTCTTTACGCTTACTATTTCATGTGGGCCGAGTGCCAAATTTGTGCTGGCTTTAAAGCTTTACTGTGCTTTCAAAATACTTTTGTTTGGATTTTTAATGAGTGATATGTGTTAGTGTAACATAGTGCTACAAGTGCTTTTCTTTTACTGGATAGATTTACCTGTAATTTTTTATTGAAAGTTTTATAGACCAGCAAGTGAGTGTAGTTCGCTGACATTTAGAATGGAGTCTGATACACAATATTCCTATTCAAACCACATGGAATGATTGAGTAATTTGTGCAGGATTTGCCGTGCAGAGCGAGTAAAAGGCAAAGGAAAGATGGACTTTCACACTTTAAACTGTGCGTTGTTTATGTAGACGATCTTTCTGCTTTTCATGGTATTGACGTATGTACAGATGAAGAAGACAAACATCTGAAAGGAATGTGTAGAGAGCCGCCGGTAACAAGTACACGCAGGACTCAGTCTCTTTGTGAAATAAACTGTCTTGAGACTTGAGCCTGCACTGTTCTGTGTTTATCTAATTTACACCTAGTCAAAATAGCAATTTGATCACCATTAACAGTGTTTATTATTTTCACTGTGGGTGTCCCATCCGATTTGTTAGTAAAGTGGATTGCTCTTCCGATTTTATAAGATTTAGTGGAATGCTAAAGACAACTTCACCTATAAAAAGTGTGCATCTGACACTGCCGCTAACCCTGCATATGAACTGTTAATTATTTGGAACATTTTCACTGCCTCCAAAATCAACTACGTGTGGAGATTACGTTCACCCAAGAACTTTCCCTCTGTCTAACACTGGATTACCAATGACGCATCATCCCATTTCAGGACCCACTGAGATCGCAAGTTAAATCTATCTGACATTTTGAGTAGTGCTTATCGTAGTGGCTATATACGATGATCGCTGGCCTGAACCATAATTTTCGCAAAAGTACTTTGCATGAGTTAGAACAGTTGAAAGACGTGTCATTTGCAACAGATTTGCGCAGCGTTGTCTTCAAGGTAAACTGCGCGTCGGTTGCCTGTCTTCTAGTCCGTTGCATGCATTGCTCATCTTCAGTTTCCTAAGCATGTCTAGTGTCTATAGAAATCTTATTTTCTTAGCTTTTCAGTGTATGTCTTAAATACATCATACGTTCAGTACAGCTTAAACATGCCGTAAATGACCGGCACCATTAAAATGTATCCCGTGTGGTACACGGTCAGCGCCGAGCATGTACACACATAGCGTGCTCGAGTAAAACAGTGACAAGAATAGCGAGACTATAGTTGCACAGCCGTAACAGATTGCGCTCAGCTCTGTGCTGCCAGCCAGCGCTATTAACAGAGACGACACGCTGCGTGGCTCCTTATCTTGCGGCGCCGCACGCGCGCGCGTGCCTCAAAATTAAATGGGAGGCCTTGAACAGCCGTGCACCGCTCTGTAGCGCGGATGAGAGCCGAAATTCACGGGAAGAAGAGCTGTGCTGTAGCACAGCTGGGTCCTGTCGTTGTTTGCTGGCACTGGTGGAGGACCCGCGCTGTAGTGCAGCAGAACGCTGTAGGTTACGGGAAGAAGGGTTGTGCTGAAGCACAGCTAAGTCTCGTCGTTGGTGAGTGGCGGCAGCCCCGCGCTGTAGTGCGGCAGAACGCTGTATGTCACGGGGAGAAGAACTGTGCTGTAGCACAGCTAAGTCCCAACGTCTGTCACTGGAGGCGGCACCGCGCTGTAGCGCGGCGGAGCGTCATAAGTCACAGGAAGAAGGCCTGTGCAGAAGCACAGCTGGGTCCCGGCGCTCACTGACCGCTGGCCTGGTCTGTAGATCGGCAGGCTGATCTCTGTCGCGGGGAGCCGACTTGCGCTGTAGCCAAAGTGGGTCCCGCTGAACTCTAGCAACCGCCCTGTCTTGATAGGAGGCTGAGAGTGAGGGGTCTCGGGTCGCCGCATGAGACCGTGGGGAGCGAGAGACCAAAGGGAAGCGAGAACGTCTATGCGAATGTACCTTAGAACGGACCGATGGCTGGAAGTCAAGGTGCACCGAGCGCTGGGCGCTGGTAAAGTTTTCCGCAGCCCAGTGAGGAAGGGGCACGGCGGACGTGTGAGCCACGAAAGGCGCAGCATGCCGCGAGTAGCGAGAAGAGAGACCGATAATGTCAGAAGTTGTCCGTCAAGGGGACAGGGAGGAAGCCGGGCGAGGGTGTTCCCTGGAGAGAGAAGGCCGGTTACGCTAGTAAAACTTCCACAGCTGTGACCAACATTCTTCCTTCCACAAAGAGCATTTCTCGCACGGACACGCGGAAGAACAGCCTGAGCAAGGGAGACACAAGGTATGCGAGTCCGAGGGTCACTGGAACCCTTTACACCTAGGACACATACCGAGTTTCGCGCTGTAACAAAAAACAAAGGCATGAGAGAAACAGCACATGGCCCAAAGAACAAAGGGCCACGTGGGCGAAACTCACGAAAAAACGGCTGCGAACGAACCAGCCTCATGCGAGTAATGCGTCGACCAGTCAGCAACCTGAGCAGCCGAAGCATAGCCCGAGACCTTACCTGGGGCTATCTGCAAGCCAAGGAAAATCGAAGAAAGGATCGACCGGGGAGGACCGGTAAACCGCCACACCAACCACGTGTAGTCCGCGCGGGAACAAAAGTCCCCACGTGAAAAACGAAGGCCCACGAAGCTAAACCGCTAAAACCCGTAGTCCGAGCGTAAGCATAAGCCCCACGAAGAATCCAAGAAAGCAATGAAGAAGAATCGAAGGTAAACGAAGAAAATCCAAGGAACTAAGGCTGAGCCCCAAAACACGTCTTATCACTACGAAGCTAAGCGTTCAAATGGCGAGGTTCCCCGGCACTTGTGCCCGGATGAGGAGGGAAGGGAGGCTACTCGGGCGCTGCTGGTAAGGATGGCTCCCTGGAGTTGCCTCCCTGGTTGTGTATTATACACAACGAAATTTAGACTGAAATCGTTAAGCTAAGTGTATCTTCCATACAGTAATGCCATCGGTAACGTATTTTGAGGAAACAATGGCATTTTACACAGATTTGCTGACCTCTTGTGATGCTTGACCTTTCCGAGGGTTCATCCAAATTAGTAACCATAGATAGGTCTTACCCTCAGGTATCTCTGTACCGAGTTTGGGTTTAAAGTTGTGAATAGTATTTGAGAAAAAACATCTTTTGTCAAAATATGGCTATTTTTTTACCTATTTCATTAGCTCTTGTGACCCTTGACCTTTCCAAGAGGTCATCTAAATTAGTATGCATAGATAGGTCTTACCATCAGGTATCTCTGTACCAAGTTTAGGTTTGAAGTCATGAATAGTATTTGAGAAAAAACATCTTTTGTCAAACTATGGCTATTTTTCACCTATTTCCTGAGATCTTGTGAACCTTGACCTTTTCAAGAGGTCATCCAAATTAGTTTGCATAAATAAGTCTTACCATCAGGTATCTCTGTACCAAGTTTGGGTTTGAAGTTGTGAATAGTATTTGAGAAAAAAATAAATGATGTCAAAATATTGCTATTTTGGCCTATTTCCTGATCCCCTGTGACCTTGACCTTGTGAGAGGTCACTCAAATTGATATGTTTAGAAAGATCTTGCCACAAAGTATCAGTGGGCTAAGTTTGAAGACTGCGGCTAGAATAGTCTCCGAGAAAATGCCAACGTTAAAGTTTACCTCAGACGCCAGCAGACAGACAACCATTGGCCAAGAACATACTCACTTTTGCTTCGCACACAAGCCAAAAAAGTGCTACTGACAGCATCAGGTTAAGAGATACCCTTTTGAAAGTCCCTCAAATACTTATGAAACATTCAAAATGTGTTGTCAGTAACACAAATTATATAAAATAAACTTACCAAGCCGATATCCTCTATAGGTTGGGCTCATCTTGACATAGACATCCCTGTTGCCTGATGCACGCACCCCATCCAATATCGATGCTATCAAAGAATCTCTGAAATTGCAGTAACGACAAAGTCAACACCACACACAGACAACAAAACAAAAAGAACTGTCGAAAATTGCAGTAAACTACCATGCTAGCACTTTTAATTAGCAAGTCAAAACAGCTCACAACGTAGACTCATCCACTAAGTACTACCCAGCAAGCTAAAGGCCCTTGGGCTAAAGCAAAACATAGATGGTCCATAACTGACCTGTCAGTAGAAAGGAAAATGCGTATTGCCCCTTTGACATACTCCACAGTGAACTTCTGTGGATTTTCTGGATCTCTGTTGATGGCAAATATCTGAAAAGAAGAGATGTCAAACCTAAGTCTTCTGACTCCAAAGTAGAAAATTTGGAAATGAACAATTTGTAAATGCTACTTCATGCAGAAGCACACTTCACATAAAAAAATACTCAATCATGATCAATGAATTTAACATTTTTCTTTCTGATAAATATCCATTTTGAATCCCGTTTTCAATGTGAAAAACATAACCCTTAGAGTTAAAAAACAAAACAAAACAAACAAACACATCCACCACAGATGCTGAAAAATGAAAACTATTCTCACATCACAAAAGGGCTTGGCTGTGACCACGTTGTAAGTTGCAGGGTCTCGCTCCACCAGACACGTCTCTGTCAGACAAAGTGTGCGGCGGACTGTGTCTGAGTGCCGCACAGAGATTTTCTGCACAGTAAACTCTGCATAGGACGTGAGGGCTTCGTCTGTACTGTATTTACCCATGCGATGCGCCTGAAACTGCTCGTATGTGATGGGTTCTTTCCGCTGTTTGACGGCCACTCCAACAAACGCTGCACCTGCTTCCATTGCACATTTGATCAGCTCATCACGCTGCTCTAATGCAAACAGGTGCTGCACACAGTTTTCGTTTCACAGATTAAAACATATGCCAAAGACTTGTCTGTCCATTTCATCTGCAAAAATCACAGTTTAATAATAATAATAATAATGTATTATATTTTTAAGGCACCTATACTTTCAATAAAAAAGCTCTAGTTTCTCATGAACCCTTGTGTCTGCCTGGGCTCATGTGAATCTATGGTTCTTTACAACCAAATGCGAGAGGAATAGATTTTCATGAGCCCCTGCATCTATGGCTCTTGCTATCTGAGATCTATTCAAGCTGTTTCTCAGATTGCCTGTGTCATTTGGGATTATGTGGAAGAGCAAAGTTTTGGTAGTTAACCCATTTAACCCAACATCTGCATTTCTCAAATTTTGAAGGTGCCATCTAACGACTTTGTATCAGTTGCAAGAGATAATCGACCATGTCAAGGGTAGAGCCAGATTCACTTGGCGCCTGCTGGCGCCAAGCAAATCTGGCACTACCCTTGAATTATCATGGTCAATTCATCTCCTGCTGTATAGCATTGGGGTTAAATGGGTTAATATGTGTAAGCAGCAACACTTTGAGGTAGCGAAACTGTTAACTGTAGACCAAAGGGAATGCCTCTCTCAAAAGTCAAACTGTGTTTTTAACCCAGGAAATTTCACCAACTCACCAGTCTGCTGAAGCCACCATGTATTACAGCCACCCCACCAGGAACATCAGAAACCTGACCAGAAAAAGAGACCTTACTTATCATGTGAATACTGGTAGTACTAGTACAATAATACATTGTGTAATTAATCTCTTCACCGTACACAGCACATAACATGTAACAATAGGAAGCATAGATCCTCATGAGCCACCACAGCTGCAGGAGCTCAATTGAATACATGCCTCTTGCTGGACTCTTCATAATGGCATCAGATATACGTACAGGGTTATCTGGCAATAAATCTGTGAGGACTTCTGATATAAGTTATTGGTAACAGTGGTTCACTACACAAACCCTTGCAGGTTTCAAGGAGGACAAAACAACCATTGTACTCCGAAAGCCAAAATTAATAATAATAATAATAATAATAATAATAAAGGAGATTTGTTAAGCGCTTATTTTAAAAGTAGCTCTAAGCGCTGATCAAAGTGAGCTACATCAAAGTCGCCTCAAGTCATTACATATTTTTTTCATAATAGCAAGGTTTGCACTAACAGGATTGGTCAAGTGAATAGGAATGCAAATAAATATATTACATATATTTTAGCCATTGGCATTAAATGGCAAAAATAAACAAAAATAATAATAATAAAAAATTTCCTTGCATTTCTTGTAGTCATAGGGTGGCCATCTACCTATCCTGGATAGATACTTAACCAATTAACATTTGGAATGCACCAGTGTGTAAAATAAGTTTGACTAAAATAGTTCAAGGGTAATGCCAGAATAGCTTGGCATCTCTAGACGCCAAGCTATTCTGGCACTACCCTTGAACTAAAGCCATTGGTCTATATCCTTATCTGTAAGTACTATAATGTAGCTTGCATATGGCAGTGTACAAATTTGAAGCTTTAGGCCTCAGTATGATATGGGTTAATGGGTGATCCTGATGGTGTCTTGTCTCAGATCTCAACAATCAAATGTTCAACTCTTTGGCTATCGGTAGTGCTCTCTGACTTTTGCTTCCACAGGAATCATCACAACAAAAAGCGCTACCGACAGCCAAAACTTAACAAAGAAAATAATCAGACATAACTACAAGCACTTATACGTAGGCACTACCTTTGAGCCATCATGGTCAATCTACCTACTGCACAGAAGCAAAAGAGGTACAAAAATAGATGTTTTGATTGATTCATGTCACACCTTCAGCCGCATCTCATCAAGAAAAGTTCCAAATTGAGTACTTGTTTGTATGTCTGTTTTGAAATATGAACCCTTTGCGTGTCAGTAGCTGTTTTAGTGGCAATGATTCCTGTAGGAAATCATAATAAAATAATAAATAATTACGGTATTTATAATGCGCTTATCTTATAATAATTATAACTCCAAGCGCGCACTCACAACTCGCACACGCATGCACACGCTTTAGACAATGACTCACGTAACACAAATAGTGAAGATACCTTACGACGGTCAGCTTGGGGTGGGGAGTGTGGTGATATAGTGCTAGAACTGTTGAAAGAGGTGAGTTTTGAGGGCGGACTGGAAGGAGGAGAGCGAGTGTTTCTGACGGAGAGAGAGTGGGAGAGTGTTCCAGGTAGATGGACCGTATACTGAGAAGGAGCGGGGGCCGAAAGTGCTGAGTTTGTTGCGGGGGATGAGGAGGCGGAGAGGGTCGGAGGCGGAGCGGAGGGTGCGGGGATTTGGTTATTTGGGTTTAACGCCGAGCAGGCGACTAAGGCCATCTCACGGCGGTAGGGGGGAGGAGTGTAGGGGTGAAGTAAGTTGGAGAGATAGGCAGGAGCGTAGTTGTTCAGGGATTTGTAGCAGAGAGACAGAATCTTGTATTGGATGCGTTGGGGGATGGGGAGTCAGTGAAGGAGCTTGAGCAGGGGAGTGATGTGGTCGGATATTTTCTTTCTGAGGACGAGGCGGGCAGCATTGTTCTGGACGCGCTGGAGAGTGAGAGTGGTGGAGTGAGGAAGGCCGGAAAGGAGAGAGTTGCAGTAGTCGATGCGAGATAAGATGAGAGAGACAGCGAGTTTGGTGGCAGCTTCGGTAGTGAGGTATTTTCTGATCTGACTGATGCGACGGAGGTGGAAATAACATGCCTGGGCCATGGCGGAGACGAAGCTGGTCATGGAAAGCGAGGAATCGAGGATAACGCCAAGGTTCTTGACCGAGTCAGAGAGGGATGCTGTCGAGTTGAAGGTGGAGAGAGGGAGGGAGCTGGGAAAGTTTCTGGCGAGTGCCTACCAGCATGGCTTCCGTTTTGTCGTCGTTCAGTTTGAGCTTGTTTGCTGTCATCCAGTTTTTCACGTCTTCATAGCAGTCAGCCGTTCGAGTCAGTAGTGTCTGAGTGTTGTCGAGTTTGTCTTTGTCTAGTAGTTGTGAGTCGTCAGCGTAGAGGTGGTGGGGTATGTGGTGAGACTGGATGATGTTGGACAGGGGGGAGGTGTAGAGTGTGAAAAGGACCGGGCCCATGACGGACCCCTGTGGAACGCCGCAGGAGAGCCTGACTGGGTTGGAGGAGACGCCGTCGATGGTGACGGACTGCTGTCTGTCGGAGAGGTAGGAGAGAAACCAAGAGTGAGCAGAGTCAGTGATGCCAAAGGAGTGGTGAAGGCGGTGGAGGAGGATAGAGTGGTCTATGGTGTCGAAGGCGGCAGAGAGATCGAGTAGCATAAGAAGGGAGATGTTGCCCGAGTCAGTGGAGAGAAGCAGGTCGTTAAGGATATGTAGAAGGGCTGTTTCAGTGCTGTGATGTTTGCGATAGGCAGACTGGAAGGGACTGAGGAGGTTGTTGTCGGCGAGGTGGAGGTTGAGTTGGTTGAGGACAACCTTCTCAAAAAGCTTGGACAGGAAAGAGAGATTGGAGACTGGGCGGTAGTTCTTGAGTTCATTTGGGTCGAGGTTGTGTTTTTTGAGGAGAGGACGGACGATGGCGGACTTGAAGATATCGGGGACGGAGCCATTCTCTAGAGATGTGTTGATGATGTCGGTAATGAAGGGCAAAAGTTTTGGGAGGCCGTCCCGGTAGAGGGAAGCTGGGAGGGGGTCTAGTTCGCAGGTTTTGAAAGGCACAGACTTTATGGTCTTGAGGACTTCATCGTGAGAGACGGGGCGGAAGGACGAGAGGGGAGTGCCGGAAAAGGGGGGGTCAGGAAGGCAAGGCGGAGAAGGCAGAGTGTCAAGTGTGTTGCGCAGAGTTTGGATTTTGTCGGAGAAATAGGAGGAAAAAGCGGACGGAAGTTCTTCTTTGCTGTGTGTGTTGGGAAGAGGAGAGTCGTTAGAAGTGCCTAGGAGTGTGTTCTTGGTAGCGTAGAGGGTTTTGGAAGAAGTGGATTCCAGGATTTTGTTTTGAAGGTGTTTGCGTTTGGAGTCGGAGATCATTCTGCAGACTTTGGATCTGGTGGTTTGGAAGATCTCTCTGTGAACGTGAGGTCAGATGAGCGCCAGCGGCGTTCCGCTTGTCGACGCTCGCGCTTGGCCTCAGCTATGTCGTCAGTGAGCCAGGGGGAGGGGAGTCGGTTGGGTATGGAACAGGTGGTGACAGGGGCATGGGTGTCTAGAAGTTTTCGAAAGGAGGAATCGAAATGGGATGCAAGATCGGGAGAGGAGGCGGGGTCCAAGAGAAGGTCGACAGCTTCGTCGAAGAAGTTCTCTCGGTTGACAGATTTTAGTTTGCGACGAGAGACAAAGAGCTTGGGTTTTTTTCGGGGGAGGTAGGTTGAGGGCGACGAGAATAGCGAGGTGGTCGGAGGGAAGCACAGAAGAGGTGTCAGAGTCGAGGAAGAGTTGATCGGAGGTGCGGGTGATGATCCAGTCGAGGGTGTGGCCGAGTCGGTGGGTGGGTTTAGTGATGTGTTGTGTAAGATTGTGGTTTGAAAGTGACGTGCAAAGGCGTTTTGTGTCGGGGTGGTCGGGTTTGTCGAAGTGGAAGTTAAAGTCGCCAAGAAGGATGTGTTTTCCGGGTCGTGTGCTGTAGTGGTCGAGGAGGAGATCGAACTCGGTGAGGAACATGGAGTTTGTGAGCTTGTTTTGAGAGCTTGGAGGGGGGCGATAGATACATGAGAAGATGAGGGACTGGCCAGGGAGTGTTGCTACGGCCTCAACAGATTCAAAGGAGGGATGAGCAAAAGGGAGAGACTGAGAGAAGGAGAGATGAGCAGAAAGACAGTCTAATCATCACCACTAAACTCGCTACCATCACGCAAAGGGTTCATGTCAGCAGCGGTGTTAGTCATGATGATTACTGTAGGAATCATCATGTCTAAAATAGCTACCAATGTGCAGAGGGTTAATAAATTGTGTTGTCTTTTTTAAGCATGTTTCTTTCTTTCTTCCTTCTGCATTTTACATGCTTGGCAGTCACCTTGTTGGTCTGGCTAAAGAACTTTGAAGTCTTACTTGTGTGAAGCCCTCCATGTCTTTGTAGCAGTATGAACACAGCACACGATTGGACGTCGGGTCAATCTGATCCAGTGACCCTTGGTTGATCTCCAGAATGATGGGCACCCTGTTTTCTGACCAGTGATACTTATAGGCATTGAAGCGACGAGTTGTACTGCTCTGATCAGCAAAGTAGTTTCGGAACTTCTGAAAACAGAGAAGAACTCAAAGTGACAAACAATACAACTGAAAAGAAAATTTACTGCTATGAGACACCACTGCTGCACAAAATCTAACAATGACTGAATAAAAGATGCCATCAAATTCACTGATGACAACTCAAGGAATGAAAAATTATTCTTCTGAATGTCTTGGAGACGAAAATACTAACGTTATCTGGAAGTAACAAGATACATAAAAGAAAAAAACAAACATTACGCCAACTAATCATTACATAATTATCATTGTGATTATGATACAAGCAATATGGTACCAGTTTCAGGCCACTTTATATAATTTCAAATACAAGCGATCAAAATTTCCGAAACCTCAGTAGCTGAGCTGACAATTCGCACCATGTGAATGTCCTGTGTTTGGCTTGTACTGTGTTTGTCTTCAGTGTGTATGTGTATGTGTCACGTGAGCGTGCATGTTGGGTTCAGTTCGCGGCGCTTTGAGCCGATTCGCAGAATTGGGAAAAGCGAATATATAATAAACGGTATTATTATTATATTACAGTCATTATCCCATTTAACCCCAAGGCTGCATTTCCCAAGATTTAGAGGTGTCACTTAACAACTATATACCAGTTCCAAGACATTGATCGACAATGATAATTCAAGGGTAGTGCCAGACTACGGGTAGCTTGGCGCCTGATGGAAACCTCTGTCAACGTGTTAGAAGGGTATGAAAACCTTTTACTATTTTAAAGGAGGGTATAAAAACCATCTAAAACTGTGAGTGTGGATATGAAACCCCTTTGCTTTCCAAACATGTGCAATCCTGCATTTGGCAATTCCGACCAGATTACTAGCAGATTTAACTGTTTTCTTTACCAGCGCCTCTGTGAGAAGATCTGCCCGGTGGTCTGTGGAAAAGCGCATGGATTCAGTTTTCTTGCCTCCCTTCTTCATGGTAATGATGAACTCATTGTTGGCTGGTGCCTTCACATTCGGGACAATGCCAACAAACTCACTATATGGCCACTGGGAAGGAGGAAACAAAAAGTGATATTTACTCTGCATAAACCATACCCAGTAAGCAAAAGATCCTCAGGCCAATTGTGGCTATTACTGGCCTGCATCCAAGACCAACGTCAGACTGAGGACATTTTGCTTACTGTAATTTACATCTTAACCCCTTTAATCCTAATACACTATTGCTTAAAAAAAAAATGACGACAGTTTAACTTCAAGGGTGGTGCCAGAATAGCTTGGCGCCCGAGGTTTTAAAAATCAAACACAGAGGTAACACATGTTTTACAATATAAGTAAAAACAATGATAACAGCAGTACATGTATTTAAAAAGAAAACAAATTAAATAAAACACTCTTCAAATTGTTACTGTGTTAATTAGAAACAGTAATATGTCAACGCAAGGCAAACTGCTGGTGGAAAAACCCACAACAGCGAAGTCTGTGGCTATTCTTAACTTAATATACCCCAGATAGTTTAAATCACATCATTTTGCAAGTAAAACCTCACTTGGTTTGTGACTTCCATGCTGGCAGGGTTGTATGTTGTGATGCCATGAGTTCCAATTGAGAAAATCCTTTTGTACCTGTAAGACAATTCATTGTCTTATTACCATTAACCCTTATCATTCAGAATACACCAGTGTGTGAAATAAGTTTGACTAAAATAGTTAAGGATATTGCCAGAATAGCTTGGCGCCTCTGGGCGCCAAGCTATTCTGGCACCACCCTTGAACTAAAGCCATTGGTCTATATCCTTATCTGTAAGTACTATAATGTAGCTTTGCATGTGGCAGTGTACAAATTTGAAGCTTTCAGCCTCAGTATGATATGGGTTAAACAGTGTGTGTCTCCTTTGTGAAGAACCATTTTGCTCACAACAAGGTGGTTTACAAGTCACGGTTGTTTACAACATGGTTGCTCACAAACAATAACAAAAATAGACAATCAGCACCCGGTTACATGCGTACATACAATAACATCAATTGCATACTATTACATGTGTATCATGACCAATTCATGATAAAATCCACTGTGACACTTGTCAACGCATTATGTTATTTGAGAATTAGCAGTGAAAAAGCAAACTGGAACACCAATACTCATAGCGTCGCCTGTAGATTTGGTACCTTATACTCTTTTCTGATTCTGCCACAGTGTATGGCTATGACTATGAGATTAACACATTCTACCGCAGGACTGAAATCCCCAAATTCTGAAGCTGCCCTATGAAGGACTGTTTTACATTTCTGAGACAGATCAAGCATGATAGTTCAACGGTGGTGCCAGAATAGCTTGGCACCTAGGGGCGCCAATCTATTCTGGCACCACCCTTGAACTATCATGCTCGATCCATGTTGTGCTGTGGTGTTTCAGAGCTGAAAGAGTTAAGAGAACTTTATCCTGCAGAACTCATTCTTGTCTGCTTGCACAAGCTTAATTTTGATTTGCGTTCAAGCTTTCCTAAGGTAGTAGGAACTAGCATAGAGCAAGATTTCTTTAAAATGACTGATATAGTTGTCTTCAATGACATAGTACGAGTCATTATTTGGTACTGGTCACAAAAAGGAGAAATTGTGGTACAAAATTAAAACTTTTAAACTTAAAGCATTTTGTATCAATCTAGTTTCAGAATTAATTAGTAAGAAAGCTTGGGGTCAAGTTGCTTCGGCATAATATTGAAATTAGTCATCAGTCTAACAATTGAGAATGAAAGCAACTTATTTTGATATGAAATAAGTAGATAAACTTCTTTTCAGCCCTAAAACTTAACAAGATGAGGATTACAGCCCAAAGTCTACAACTTATTGTTTGGAGCTCACATGCCACATCTTTTAGGAACATTCAGATTTGTTCATATTTTTAGGCTTATCATGCTGAGCCATTTGCCTCCTCTAAGTCAACCTCTGCCGATCAACACCATGTCGGCACACACAAATAACTTTAGACGGACACATGGCGCTTCCTGCCATTAGTACACGCTGTGGGCTTGTGTAGCGACAGGAATCCATCTCTACTCTAACCCACCCTCTGATCAACACTGGCAAACAGAAATAAAGATGGACACACGGTGATTCCCACCATTCGTAAGCTCTATGGTCTGGCGTAGCATAGCTATTCTGAAAAAGAAGAATAGCTTGAGCAGCGAAATAACGTCACTTAATAATAATAATAATAATTACGGTATTTATAATGCGCTTATCTTATAATAATTATAACTCTAAGCGCACACTCACAACTCGCGCACGCATGCGCACGCTTTAGACAATGACTCACGTACCACAAACAGTGAAATACATTACGACGGTCAGCTTGGGGTGGGGAGTGCGGTGATATAGTGCTAAAACTGTTGAAAGAGGTGAGGTTTGAGGGCGGACTGGAAGGAGGAGAGAGAGTGTTTCTGACGGAGAGAGAGTGGGAGAGTGTTCCAGATGGATGGACCGTAGACGGAGAAGGAGCGGGGACCGAAAGTGTTAAGTTTGGTGCGAGGGATGTGGAGGCGGAGAGGGTCGGAGGCAGAGCGGAGGGAGCGGGAAGGTGTGTAGGGGTGAAGTAAGTTGGAGAGATAGGCAGGAGCGCAGTTGTTCAGGGATTTGTAGCAGAGAGACAGAACTTTGTATTGGATGCGTTGGGGGATGGGGAGCCAGTGAAGGAGTTTGAGCAGGGGTGTGATGTGGTCGGATTTTTTCTTTCTGAGGACGAGGCGGGCAGCATTGTTCTGGACGCGTTGGAGAGTGAAGATGGTGGATTGAGGGAGACCGGAAAGGAGAGAGTTGCAATAGTCGATGCGAGATAAGATGAGAGAGACAGCAAGTTTGGTGGCAGCTTCGGTAGTGAGGTATTTTCTGATCTGACTGATGCGGCGAAGGTGGAAATAGCATGCCTGGGTCGTGGCGGAGACGAAGTTGGTCATGGACAGAGAGGAATCGAGGATGACGCCGAGGTTCTTGGCCGAGTCAGAGAGGGAGATGGGGGTGCTATCGAGTTGAAGGTGGAGAGAGGGAGGGAGCTGGGAGAGTTTTTGGCGAGTGCCTACCAGCATGGCTTCCGTTTTGTCATCGTTCAGTTTCAGCTTGTTTGCTGTCATCCAGTTTTTCACGTCTTTGTAGCAGTCAGCCGTGCGAGTCAGTAGTGACTGAGTGTTGTCGAGTTTGTCTTTGTCTTGCAGTTGTGAGTCGTCAGCGTAGAGGTGGTGGTGTATGCGGTGAGACTGGATGATGTTGGACAGAGGAGAGGTGTAGAGTGTGAAAAGGACCGGGCCCAGGACGGACCCCTGTGGAACTCCGCATGAGAGCGTTACCGGGTTGGAAGAGACGCCGTTGATGGTGACGGACTGCTGTCTGTCAGAGAGGTAGGAGAGAAACCAGGAGTGAGCAGAGTCAGTGATGCCGAAGGAGTGGTGGAGTCGGTGGAGGAGGATAGAGTGGTCTATAGTGTCAAAGGCGGCAGAGAGATCGAGTAGTGTAAGAAGGGAGATGTTGCCAGAGTCAGTGGAGAGAAGCAGCTCGTTTAAGATATGTAGAAGGGCTGTTTCAGTGCTGTGATGTTTGCGATAGGCAGACTGGAATGGACTGAGGAGGTTGTTGTCGGTGAGATGGAGGTTGAGCTGGTTGAGAACAACCTTCTCAAGAAGCTTGGACAGGAAAGAGAGATTGGAGACTGGGCGATAGTTCTTGAGTTCATTTGGGTCGAGGTTGTGTTTTTTGAGGAGAGGACGGACGATGGCGGACTTGAAGATATCGGGGACGGAGCCCTTTTCTAGAGATGCGTTGATGATGTCGGTAATGAAGGGTAGAAGTTTTGGAAGGCCGTCACGGTAGAGAGAAGCTGGGAGGGGGTCAAGTTCGCAGGTTTTGAAGGGCATGGACTTTATGGTCTTGAGGACTTCATCCTGAGAGACGGTGCGGAAGGACGAGAGGGGAGTGCCGGAAAAGGTGGGGTCGGGAGGGCAAGGCGGAGGAGGCAGGGTGTCGAGTGTGTCGCGCAGATTTTGGATTTTGTCCGAAAAATAGGTAGAGAAAGCAGACGGGAGTTCTTCTTTGCTGTGTGTGTTGGGGAGAGGAGAGTCTTTAGAAGTGCCTAGGAGTGTGTTCATGGTGGCGTAGAGGGTTTTGGAAGAGGTGGATTCCAGGATTTGGTTTTGAAGGTGTTTGCGTTTAGATTCGGAGATCATTTTGCAGACTTTGGATCTGGTTGTTTGGAAGATCTGTCTGTGAACGGTGAGGTCAGATGAGCGCCAGAGGCGTTCCGCTTGTCGGCGCTCGCGCTTGGCCTCAGCTATGTCATTAGTGAGCCAGGGGGAGGGGAGTCGGTTGGGTATGGAGCAGGTGGTGACAGGGGCATGGGTGTCTAGAAGTTTTCGAAGGGAGGAATCGAAATGGGATGCCAGATCGGGAGAGGGGGTGGGGTCCGAGAGAAGGTCAACAGCTTCGTCGAAGAAGCTCTCGCGGTTGACAGATTTTAGTTTGCGGCGAGAGACAACGAGCTTGGTTTTTTTCGGGGGAGGTAGATTGAGGGAGACGAGAATAGCGAAGTGGTCAGAGGGAAGCACAGAGGAGGTGTCAGAGTCGAGAAAGAGTTGATCGGAGGTGCGGGTGATGATCCAGTCGAGGGTGTGGCCAAGTCGGTGGGTGGGTTTAGTGATGTGTTGTGTAAGATTGTGGTTTAAAAGTGACGTGCAGAGGCGTTTTGTGTCAGGGTGGTCGGGTTTGTCAAAGTGGAAGTTAAAGTCGCCTAGAAGGATGTGTTTTCCGGGTCGTGTGCTGTAGTGTTCGAGGAGGAGGTCGAACTCGGTGAGGAACATGGAGTTTGTGAGTTTGTTTTGAGAGCTTGGAGGGGGGCGATAGATACATGAGAAGATGAGGGACTGGCCAGGGAGTGTTGCTACGGCCTCGACAGATTCAAAGGAGGGATGAGCAAAAGGTAGAGACTGAGAGAAGGAGAGGTGAGCGGAAAGACAGTCCCTGTAGATGATGGCAATGCCACCCCCTCTGAAAGCGCGCGGGAAGGAGGCCAGGCGGTAGCCACTCGGAGTGACGCTGGCGATGATGGGTTCGTCGCCAGCCGAGCGGAGCCACGTTTCCGTGATCACGACAATATCTAGGTCATTGTCTAGAATGAAGTCGGAAATCACGTCAGCTTTGCCATCTTTGCAGACAGACTGGGCATTAAATAGAAACAGTTTTAGGTTGGAAGAGACAGCAGAGGGAGAAGAAACGGACGAAGAAGAGGACAGAGGAGAGGGAGGGTAGGGAGGGGGGAGAGAGGATGGAGGGGGGAAAGAGGAGTGAGGGGTGGAGTGGGGAGGAGGAACAGTCGGGGAAGGATAACCGGGTGAGAAAGAGGATGCGAGAGGGGGGTGGGGAGGGGGAGAGGGGAGAGGGGGAGGAAGGGGAGTAGAAAAAGACGAGGAAGAGGGATGGGGATGGTGACGGGGAGGAAAAAGGGGGAGGAGGGGAGGAGGAGGAGAAAGCAGGCGAAGGAGGAGGGGGTGAGGAGAGGAAGGGGGGTGAGGGTGGGGGAGTGGGCAGCGGAGGAGGGCATGGAGCAGTGAATGAGGGAGGGAGGAGAAGAAATGGGAGAAGAAGGAAGGAAGGGGGAGGAGGCGGAAGGGGTGGAAGGGCATTGGAAGAGATGAAGAAGTGTGTGGTAGTGTGTGTGTTTGTGCGTCCTGCCTTCTGCTAATTCCGCCCCTGCGGCCTCTCTTGCGCAATCGGATGCCGCGTAAGGCGACTGCAACACTGTCGGCGGCACCAGATGCGGAGTGGGTGGCATGGCGACGTAGAGATAGCAGTTGTTGGCGTGTGTATCTGATGAGCATGATTATTTGTGAGGACAAGAAAGCGAAAGACGGGAAGAGGGTGCAGCAGGGTGTATGAGTAAGTGTGTGTGTGCCGAAGTGTGTGAGCAGTGCGGTAGGGAAGAGACGCAAGGGAGAAAACTGATGTACAGTAGGTGTGTGTGTGTGCGGTGTGTGTGTGTGCGCCGGTCGGTGTGTGTGTGTGTGAGTGTGGTAGGGGAGCGAGGGACACGGACAACAATCAAGCAACAGATGTGGCCGCGAAAGGCAGACAGCCTCGCACAGTAAACACTTTACCCACTAGCGCGCAGCACTGACATAGAACAAGGCAGCGAAAAGGCCAGCGGATCAATGCGGACCCACGCTGCGGAAGAGGCAGAGATGGCGGCGTAAACAAATTCAAACGAAAGACTATTCAATACGATACCACTCGAACAGCATCCTCATCCGACGAAAAACAAGCATACAATCCTCATCAGCACACTCTTATACAATACTCAGCAGCTTTCAGCAGACAAAAACACAGTACATCCAAAGAAAAGGCACTAAACACTGAGAGCACAAAAAAGCTTCATGTCATCGCATCATTAGTCGTACGATGCTGTGTTCATAGCGACGACTCGATGTTATACGTCACTCATCGCAGTACTAATATTTGACATATTAGAGGATAGCACTTGGCAATTTTCTTGCTGATTTTCACACCTAGGGCTTACATGACGACAAAACGGAAGCCACGATGGTAGGCACTCGTCAGAAACTTTCCCAGCTCCCTCCCTCTCTCCACCTTCAACTCGACAGCACCCCCCATCTCCCTCTCCGACTCGGCCAAAAACCTTGGCGTTATCCTCGATTCCTCTCTTTCCATGACCAGCTTCGTCTCCGCCACGGCCCGTGCATTCTATTTCCACCTCCGCCGCATCAGTCAGATCAGAAATACCTCACCACCGAAGCTGCCACCAAACTTGCTGTCTCTCTCATCCTATCTCGCATCGACTATTGCAACTCTCTCCTTTCCAGCCTCCCTCATTCCACTACTTTCACTCTCCAGCGCGTCCAGAACAATGCTGCCCGCCTCGTCCTCAGAAAGAAAAAATCCGACCAGATCTCTCCCCTGCTCAAACTCCTTCACTGGCTCCCAATCCCCCAATGCATCCAATACAAGATTCTGTCTCTCTGCTACAAATTCCTGAACAACTACGCTCCTGCCTATCTCTCCAACTTACTTCACACCTACACTCCTCCCCACTCCCTCCGCTCCACCTCCAACCCTCTCCGCTTCCACATCCCCCGCACCAAACTCAGCACTTTCGGCCCCCGCTCCTTCTCTGTATATGGTCCATCCACCTGGAACACTCTCCCACTCTCTCTCCGTCAGAAACACTCTCTCTCCTCCTTCCAGTCTGCCCTCAAAACTCACCTGTTTCAAGAGTTCTTGCACTATATCACCACACTCCCCACCCCAAGCTGACTGTCGTAATGTATTTCACTATTTGTGGTACGTGAGCCGTTGTCTAAAGCGTGCGCATGCGTATGCAAGTTGTGAGTGCGCGCTTAGAGTTATAATTATTATAAGTTAATTGCATTATAAATACCGTAATTATTATTATTATTATTATTATTTTAATTATTTTATTATTATTAATTTGACCTAATCCTAACCGAGAGCCGGGACAAACAGCAGGCGTATGCAAACACTGTATATGAAAAATCATGAGAAGATAGTTTTTTTCATAAAAGAACATTTTAAGTTATGTTAGCTGTTTTACAAATGACTCAAAAAAAGTGATGCAGAAAATTGTCTGATTTTCACACCTAGGGCATACAGGTCACAACTGACCTAAACGTACCCGACAGCCGAGACAAACTGTAGGCTTATATAAATACTGTGTATGAAAAATCATGCAATTATTAAAGAGAAGGTTGTTTATTTCGTAAAAAAGATTCAATTGTTTTAAGATTAATCCCAAATAATTCATGAAATTAATCCCCAAAACGTGAAAGTATATATTTTTACAAATATTTAATTATCACTCAAAAAAGTTTGAGGTACAATGTTGATTAACGAACTCATACAATATCTCCCTTTTATCTAGAAATATGCAAAATAGCTAGTAAAAATGAGAAAAACTGTGGACTCCAATGTGAATCAACCAGTTTTTGTGAAATGGCCATTTTCTCGCCAATGAGCATCTTTTAAAAAAACAAAAAAAAAAAAACAAAAAAAAAACAACTCAGATTTATGATACCCCTGCGTTGTGACCAGTACCAAATAATGACTTATTATACATATATAATACTTACTTTCCTTTCCATGAGTGTTTTGTGATGAAGTAGCAAGCAATGTCCTGGTTTTCCTTCAGTGCTGCCATTTGGTCCTATCACAAGAGAGGCACCAAAACAAAACAAAAAAGGGAGTCAGAAGCTATTGTGTGTACGCAGTACAGTCAAACCTGCCTTAGTGGCCACTTTCAACGGCAACCTACTCATAGCGACCATTACAATTTATCAACATTTGTTTCTACTGTGTACAACGGCCATCTAAGTATAATGTGTGCAGTCTGCTGTTGCCACTCCCAATGATGATGATGATGAACTTGAAAAGGGACAGGGACTTCCAACTTTCGTTGATTTCGTCCGGGGGGCGGGGGGGGGGGGGGGGGGGTGGGCCAGGGGGGTTGGGGGGGAGGTTGTCTCGCTGACTGTCTGCCGCTCCGTTGCGCCGTGGCTGATGTTCTTGCCGGGGCCGGGTGGTTGGTGGTGGGGGAAGCGGGTGGTGTGGCCGGGAGACCGTTGCCTAGCGCCAGGCTGGTGGGTGGTGGTAGGCCAGCCACTCCAGAAGATCTTGCAGGAGTGGTGGCGGGGGTGGTGGTGTCGGCCGGGGAAACCGTGGCCGGTTGTGGTAGGGTCTGGGGAGGTAGGGTGGTGGTGGTGGTGGTGGCGGCCAGTCGATTCTTGGTCGAGGGGTCGGGCGCTGGCGTGGATGGGGTGGGTGGCGGTGTTGCGGTGGCAGCCGCATGTGTGGTGGCGGCGTGGCGAGCAGTGGAGGGCGTTGGTGTCGTTGGTGTTTGGGTGGTCGGTGGCGTCTTCTTGGTTGTCGCGGGCCGGTGACTGTTCCGTTGCCCGCCTGTGGTGGTGGTAGCTGTTGAGGGGGCGGGTCTGTACCCGCGTCCTGTAGGGTCTTCTCCGGAGCTGGTGGGACCTCTGTCTCCGTGTTTTTGTCTTGGGTGTCGGGTGGCGTGGTGCCGGTGGTCTTTTCGGCGGTTGGTGGGGAGTCGGTGGTGACTTGACTCTCCGTTTCAGTCCTGGTGGCTGTGGCCTGGCTGGCCGTGTCCTTCGACGTGGGGGGCTCAAGGTCCTTGATGGACCTTGATGGGTCGTTGTTCCCGAATCATTAACTCGGGAGCGGCCGGCATCGTCGGAGGAGGGGGCGACTCGGCTCAGGGGGATGGACTTCGAGGAGCTGGTACTCCTCCTACAAGACGCCGTCCCGGTCATCATGTCGACTGATGGCAGCCCATACCACCGTGCACTGGTCGCCGCCCGGTGGCTGGTGCCACTCCCAATGGCTACTTGACCCTTCTTATACTGGCCACTTTGAGTCCCAGCACCACTTTTGTAAGCTCAGTAAGAAAGTGTTCTCCATCGTGCATCTTTATTCCAGTTGCCTATGTTCAGTCTGAATGGTTCATAGGCCTTTTTATGGTTCAAGGTGAATTTGTTTGAGTTATGTCAATCATAAGACTGACTGAAGGTTTCCAGTAGGTTTGCGAATAAAATCTTTAGTCAGCTTTGTATTTTATTGGTTCGGTGTTTCAGTGGTTGGTTGGCCGCAGTACATTGCAATACGATTCGATATGATTGACCATACTGTACTCCTAGAGAGACTTAACACATCCTATGGCATCTCTGGCAAACAAATTAGTTGGTTTTCCTCATATCCGAGTGGGCGTACTCAGAAGGTTGTTGTCAATCAGAATCGCAGCCCCTCATGCTGAGATATGGTGTCCCCCAAGGATCCGTCCTTTTCAGCCTGTACACCCAATCCCTCTACAAATCCAATGTCATCACCCGACATTCCTGTGAATTTCACAAGTATGCCGATGACACCAAGCTCCACAAAGGTGCTTCTCCATCTAATTTTCCTGCTCTTGTGAAAGAGATTGCAATTTGTATTTCCTCTGTGAAAAAATGGATGCTGTGCAACAAACTGAAGCTGAATGATGACAAGACTGAATCACTTTGCGCTGGTTGCGACCACTCCCTTAGTCATGTCTCTCCAGGGCCTCCCTCGTGGTTGTTGACAGTGAAATAACTTTTAGCTAGTCTGTACGTAATCTGGGAGTTCAGTTTGACTGCAGTATGTCCATCATATTACTAATGTGTGCAGGATGGCGAACTTCCAGCTGCGAAGAATCAGCTCCATTAGACCATTCATCACCCTGTCTGCTACAGTTCAACTTATTTGTTCCCTTGTCCTTAGCCGCTTAGACTACTGTATCTCCCTTCTGGCAGGTGTCCCTCAGAAAGAACAATCCCGTCTGCAGACAGTCCTCGAAATGCTGCCAGACTTGCTTTTGGCAAATCTAAAATGGACCATGTAACCCCCCTACTTCAGGAATTGCACTGGCTATCCATTCAATTTAGAGTTGAGTACAAGACTGCTGCCCTGGCTTTTCGCTGCTTTGATGGATCCTTACCACCATACCTCTCATCTCTCCTCAACATCTATCAGCCCTCCCGTTCCCTTCGTTCCTGCTCTGAGAAGCGTTTCCGTGTAACCAGCTTCTCCTCCAAGCAGTTTGGCTGCCGGACATTTCAGTATCAAGCCCCTGTTGTCTGGAACTCCCTTCCCCAACACCTACAAAATGCTGAAAACATTGACGTCTTTAAGAACCAACTTAAAACCTACTTCTTTCAGCTCGCGTACCATTAATCCACAGATTGTGTATGTGCGTGTGTGAGATAATGGTCTGGTCTGCATACGTATTTCTATGGTTTATGATGTTTCACTTGGTTGCATTAATTAGCTGTCTTCCTTTTGTTGACCGTGTAGCACCATCTTGGTGGCTTTGATCTTTACATCCTTAGATTATTGACCATTCAGCACCATCATGGTGGCTTGGACGATCACAGGTCATCATCTTGTAAACCGTGTAGCATTACTGCGGTGGTGCTGATCTTAGGTCTTTCCTTTGTTGACCGTGTAGCACCATCATGGTGGCACATCAGCATCATCAAAATGCGTTTAACTTGGGAATGGTTTTGTTATGCGTGTTTTAGTTGTATGAGTGTGTGTAGATAAATTTTTTAAAGGTAGTGAGAGTCTGCCTACATTTGTTTGTAACACGCTTAGAGCCCAATGCTCCTGGGAATTCAGCGCAATATAAATGCTCTTTTACAGCAGATCTGTCCTGAATCAAAATGTCCGAGTCTGTTTATCGGCACTATATCAACAAAACTGTTGCTCAATATGAAAAGAAAAGGGGAGACTGCCAGTGCTAATATTTTAGATTACAAAGTAAAATAGGTAAAGCACTGTCAGGGGTGAGAAGTGTGCATGATCGACCAGTGATCACAGATCTATCTACTGTGGTCAAAGCACACACACAAAAAAAGAGGGGGTGTGCTAAGAAATAGGAAAGAGGGGGTGTGCTAAGAAAGTGACTGGAAGCAATGCATATGGAAGCCACCCCCCCACCCCGAAGATGGTGCATAAAATAGGTCCCCCAAGGGGGAGGGGGGGGGGGGGGGTCCAGATATTTAGCTGGTTTGGACAGCTGTTTCGGTCTTGGCGACCTCTTTAGCACACCATTGGCAATACTGGAGGAAGGCAGGAACGTTTGCCTACCTGCAATGACAGCCACATTTTACTGTGGTGTCTGCAGAGGCATACATTTCATGCCTCCACCTAGAGCTAAATTTCTATGCACCCTAAAAGAAAACCTACTAAAAGGGGGGAAAGGGTTGCAGTCAATATTGTAGTAATAAATGAAAAGAAAAGGGGAGACTGCCAGTGCTAATATTTTAGGAAGATTACAAAGTAAAGTAGGTAAAAGCACTGTCAGGGGAGAGAAGTGTGCATAATCGACCAGTGATCACAGATGTACTGTGGTCAAAGCACACAAAATAAGAGATAGGAAAGAGGGGGTGCGCTAAGAATGTGACTGGAAGCAATGCATCTGTTGCTCAATATAATTTATGTACCCAGCCCAAAACAAAACTATGCCTCACGTCATTCATTTTGCAGCTGATTGCGATGTTCAGACAAAACACATGAATGGCAGACAACTTTATCGCTGTCGACTCAGCGCATAGATTTTGTCTGACTATGAAGACATCAGTGCTTTGAATAACAGTGCGCGTTACTAAGTAAATTCTACTGGCAACTAGATCACGTGGTGTATATGGATTTTTAAAATTCATATTCAAAGCATTTCACTGTCACTTGGGTCCATATACTGCCAGCATTCTTGGACAGATTTATATTATTGTGTTCAGTTGGATATGTGATAGTCAATTCAAATTGCCCCTATGTGGCATAATTTTTTTTCATTTGATTTGAGTCATGGCCACATGTCTTAAAAGAAAAGCGTTTATGCCGATCCAGAGGATTGAAATGATAAAACTTAGTAAAAAAGGGTATGTCATACACTGCTCACACATATCCAATGGATGTAGCCCAATTTTAAGCCAGAGTAGATCGGAATTTGTTCCCCTTATCCCACTTTTCATATTTTGAAGGTAGTGGCTATTTGGACGGCGCCGTCCAAGCAAATCGTAGGCTATTTGGACGGCACTTGTAAAGGGAAACTACTCCGCGAGTACGTGACATCACACGTGATTGTGTCGCGAGCATTGGGCCTTGATTTACTACACTCTATGCTATGGTCCGGAGCGGTATTGAATACTGAAGATGCTGATAACATGTATGCTGCATTTGTTTTTCTTTAGTGAAGCAACCCACAAAAAGCCGGCAAGTGCGGGTGAGAGTTTCTGCCATTTTGGCCCCCGGGGCAAAAGACTGAGTAGTCACACTTTATCGGTTATATTGTGATTGTACATTGCTTAACGTCCCGACAGCAACAAGGCTTTCTCAGGACGTGCCTGCACTGCTTGTGAAAAAAAACTAAACAGAAAATTGAATGAATGTCGCCAGCCGGTCAAATACATTAAATAAACCTACAACATGGGGCATAAATAAAGCTAAGACCATTTAGCAACACACATCCAATATCAAGAGCTACAGGCAGTGCAGACAGTAGGGAGAGTTTGAAAAAGGCAAATACAGGTGAATGGACAAAGGGTAGACAGAAACACATGCCCCAGAATAGAGAGAAAAAACACTTTATCGGAAGATTACATGACCGCACAGTAAACCGACTTATGTGGACACGGCCGTCGTCAGTTACAGACCGCATACACAGCTGGCAAGC
This sequence comes from Semisulcospira habei, assembly GCA_036245525.1. Classification (NCBI taxonomy): domain Eukaryota; kingdom Metazoa; phylum Mollusca; class Gastropoda; family Semisulcospiridae; genus Semisulcospira; species Semisulcospira habei. Next base: position 164,360,053 of record BTPG01000008.1, read on the forward strand.
CAATGGCAAAACCACCTGGAACTGGAAGAAGCACGATTCTTGAATTTCAGTTAGTTTGTGCTTTATTCAGTTCTGAGTACGAATTAAAAACAGTCGCCCATGGAAAACGGTATTGGCGGTGTCTCCTCCATCTTCAGACGGGATCGACTGTAAGAAACTAAACTCAGTCGCGTGAATATTTCGTGAGAATCCCGCGAGATTTCACCAGTGCCATCCAAATAGCCTACGATCTGCTTGGATGGCGCCGTCCAAATAGCCACTTCCTATTTTGAATGCATCCCGCACCATTGGCACACCATTTCTCAAAATGGCCCATCACATTTTGAGCTAAGGGGTCAATGACCCATACATTTCTCTAGACATCAGGCCCTCTCATGTGCTTTTAATGGTCTTTCTTCGGCAGTTAGTGAGAAGGGGTCACACACACACTTGGCGCTATGCTTCCCCCCCCCCCCCCACTCACTTTATATTTTATGGACACTACGAAGGAAGGTGTGGCACATTGGGAAACCTGTTGTGTCAGGTTGAAGGTCCCAAACAAGCAATTGCAACCCCCCCCCCCCCCCCCCCCCCCCCCCCCAATGGAACGCAACTGATCTACTCCGTGTGTGTGAGTAAAACAGAAAGAAGTTTAACTCTGTGCCTACTGAGTAAATTTTCTGTAATAAGTACTCTGCCCCTAAGTTATTCTGCTATATGAGTCCATTTCTCGAGCGGGTGTGCATGCCAAGTAATGGCTTGTAACAACACATTCTCCACTACAGGAGGCCAAGAACATGCACTCCAGTAAACCTTGGCTGGATGGATCTCGTTGCCCATAGTGTGTTACGGTGCCACCAGCCACAGGCAAAGAGCTACTATACAAATATAACATGTTTTCTGGCTTTGCCATCACTTGCCCCATTTAGTTTAAGAAATGACCAGTTGAATAAATTTGTACTCTGCGGGTCAATGACCCATGTGCCTAAATGTTTAGAATGAACACTGATTATTTTTTAGATAATGGCCACTTCTTTTCAATCCCTTGAATGGTTGTTATAGACAGGTTAAACTTAATAACAATTAACACTAACAAATGACATGGCAAACTCTTCCAACACACCTTCATGTAGCAAATCTATAATATTAATAACAATAATAATCTTAATTCAGTTTTATGTAGCTATGATCACAAGAATGAAACTAGAAAAAGAATGAGCTGCTTGCAAATTCTGAAAACTAATAAGACACTTTCCTGTTTAAAAAAAAAAGGAAACTACAGATTAGAAATTTGCATTATTAATCTTCCTCAGACAGAGCATGCATAGTACAAGGGAATTACCTTGATTTACTATCTAGGGGAACAGAGCAACCAAATCTGCAATCCAAATTATCCAAAATGTATGCAAAATAAATTCCTGTAACAAACTTGTTAATTTAACTATTTTGCTGATCATCACAGATAGCTGATCATCAATGGCCTGAAATTTATACAATTCAATTTCAAAACTGCTAATTGTGATGGGTAGATTTGCACATGGTCATTGCGCATAAGTACCACTAATCTACCTTGATCATTCCTCATGCTAGATGACAAGCACACATAATTTTTACTCTTAGTTGTTGTTTTTTTGTTTGTTTAAGAGATGTTGATTTTGTCCTGGGTACCTCAAGGCTATAAGTATAACTATGATGATAATGATTGATTCTATGTACAGATGACGTCAGAAAAAAGTACACCATGGGCATACTTTTGTGTGTAGGGATGGATACGTAACTTTACAAGCTGATCGATTGTAAAGGTTACTTTTTTGTCAAAGTTGAAAGGGGTGTGCAGCTCTATCAAACTAGGAAGAAGTCCTTCAGTTACGTTATCTTATGCGATTATTAAGTTATCCCTGAAGACAAAATATAAGAGCTGATGAAAATTGCTTACAGATCCAATATTCTGAACCCGTACATGATATTAAATTTCAACAGTTTTCTTAGAGGACAAAAACATTCTAGTTCCTCCCCAGTCATGTGACGTTTACATCGGTGGTTCAACTTTTGCTTTGGCAGACGGTCGCAACTGACACCGACTTGTACTTACCTCGTAATCTCGCCGTCTGTGAGCAGCAGCAATAAAAGAGTCTGTATCAGAAGATTTCAATCCACATTTTAAAACTAACGAAAATCAATCGCCGACTGAGCATCGCCTTTCAATACAATCTCATCAGAATCCTAAAAGTAGGAGGCTGCCATGTTATCCCACTTCCGCTTTGTGAGTCTGCGCAAACCGTCCCTCCCACTTCCCGTTTAATCGCGTGTGGTTTGAGAGGATGGCGAGACTTTCTCACCTGGCAACGCGACGCGCCGTCCGTCGTCTGTTCGGTTTTCTTTGATCCTCGTCCTACAGCTGTGTGCGTTGAGTCCCTCGTCAGAGTGACCTGCTGACCAGAGTTATTCCCGATTAAAAGAGTAAGATTTTCTTGATTACTTGAATGTACGCCAATATGGCTGCCTTCCTTTCCATTTAGCCAGAAACAGTTTGCAACGTGAATGGATGCCGGTATTGCAGTGTTCAAAGTGGATCCAGCAGTATAACAAAGTGCGTGCTCGTGCGTGTGTGCGTGCGTGTGTGTGTGTGTGTGTGTGTGTGTGTGTGTGTGTGTGTGTGTGTGTGTGTGTGTGTGTGTGTGGGCGTGCGTGCGTGTGCACTGTCGGAAATCAAAAGGTGCCATTTAAACTGGTCGAGATGCAGTAGCCACGATACAATTACTGATAAAAGTTACACTTGCAATAACAGCATCAGCACCCAGAGATTTATGCTCATTATTCTTAACCATTGCAGATATAGCAAAGATCAGAGTGCAGCTAATGTAGCGGACAGTACCTGCTGATCAATATGACTGCAAGCTTTGGTCCAGAAAGTTCTGAGTTATCTGCAAGTATGGATTTTTCAGAAGGTTCTAGCAGTACCGGTACTTTTCTTTCATCTTCGGATGTTAAAATTGCTTCAGAATCAAGCATCATCTCAAAGGAGAATCTCCGGTCAGACCCTAGTGTTCATTCAGGTTCAAACTTACCTTCAAGTATAAAAGTACGTTTAAGTGCTTCTATCTCTTTGAATGCTGAAAGTGTGCCAGGACCTCCACCATTGGACAGTGTGAAGGACACTATGGATGAAGAGTCAGTGTATGCGGATATAAGTGGATGTGGGCTCGATGGACATGCGGAGGACGGGGGAGGCAAAGAGAATGTGGAGGAAGCGGAGGAACATCTGAACATCGAGAGCCTGCTGTACGTCCAGGGCAGCAAAGTCTGTGCCGATCTGGCAGATTTAAAACTTACACATATTCCTGATGCTCTCTTTGATTTGGACCAGCTAAGCTGCCTCTTCCTCATCAATAATAAAATAACTGAGGTAAGTGTGTGTGTGTGTGTGTGTGTGTGTGTGTGTGTGTGTGTGTGTGTGTGGGTGTGTGTGTGTGTGTGTGTGTGTGTGTGTGTGTGTGTGTGTGTGTTGTTGTTGTTGTCATGGAAGGGGGACTGTCCATGTGTGTGTGTGTGTCATGTTGGTGTTGGTAATGGTGTTGTTGATAGAAAACGAAAGGTTGTCAATCTTGGCATCAACCTTATCATTTACAAAGCTATATTTTCATTGATGAATAACTGTCGTGGTAGTAGTTGTGTACAGTCAAACCTCAAATAGTGGCCACCGTGAAACTGTTATTGGTCCATTCCCTGAGCATCTTTGTGTCAGTCGTGTGCTCAGTGAAGTAAGAAAACACTCTTTTGTTCACGATCACAGGGCTTGTTACATCTCTCATACCTCGACTGACTTGTGCTTAGAGCTTTTTTTTTGTTCAAAGTGAACTTTGTTTGAGCTGTGTTGATCATAAGACTGAAAAATAGGTTTGTGGATTAAAACCTTTGGAAAAATAAAAGCGGTCTAGCCCATCCAAACAGATGGGTTTGCTCTGTGAAAAATGGCACAGTTGCAGTGCACCTGAATTTGTCAGTGTTCAGGTTGTATACTATGTACAATAGCTGTCCCTGTCGCACCAACCGGCCAATTAGGCTGTTAAACCCTAAGTTAACTCACCAAGCTGTTTGTATTTTTATTGGTTCTGTGGTTTAGTGGTTGAATGCATTATGTTTTGTACATTTTCATGTTCAGTGTCTTATGTGACTGTCATAGGCGCATGTCATAAAGACACTCCAAAAAGAAAAATAAATAAGAAAGTAACCCCATTTTAAGTCCTCACAAGAGACCAGGGTTTGTTCTCCTTGTTCTTTATATAATAGCCACTGTGTATAACAGTCACTTTTTGTCAGCCTGTTGGGTGGCCATTATAGACATGTTTGACTCTATATGGGCATGTGTTTTTGTGTACTATGTGTGTGGCATGTTATAAATTCATTCAGAATAAACCAGTGTGTGTGAGTGTGAAATAAGTTTGACTAAAATAGTTCAAGGGTAGTGCCAGAATAGCTTGGCACCTCTAGGCGCCAAGCTATTCTGGCACCACCCTTGAGCTAAAGCGATTGGTCTATATCTTTATCTGTAAGTACTATAATGTAGCTTGCATATGGCAGTGTACACATTTGAAGCTTTTAGCTTCAGTATAATATGGGTTAAACCCCTTGTGCATGCAGGCACATTACCGGTGGCAGCATCACAAGAGATGTAATTCCATTTACCAGCATGGTTGCTGTTGACATAACAAATGTGAAAAGATTTCAGTGATTTTCATTCTGACCCCTACATAGATTCCTGATGCTATATGTGGTCTGGACAATCTGGAGGCCCTTGTTTTGTCCGGCAATCAACTGAAGACCATCAACCGATCCGTTTTCAGACTGCCGAAGCTTCAGATTCTTGACATCTCCAACAATGACGTGGAATCCATTTCATCTGAGCTTTCAGGACTCCTCTCTCTCACACAGCTGATCATGAACGGAAACAAACTGGAGACGATTCCAGGCTCTATTGGCTTTATGAAGGAACTGAGAGTGCTGGGAGTGAACGAGAACAGGCTTAAAGAGGTTAGTAGTTTTTACATCAAGTGCTCAGAAAAGAATAAAGGAAGAAGCACTCTTCCGAAACTTAGAGTTAATTGTTTTAGCTTTGTTTTTCCAAAGCCTGTTTCCCACCAACAACACATTTAAGGAACACACAGACAAAAAAGTAAAGACATGAGGACAAGCAGTTTACTGTTTTGTTCTTGTTTTTGTTGTTCCTATTTTAAAATAGGAACAACTTTGAAATGGGGCTCATTGGAGCACGTTCCAGAGCATGCACATGACCGAAATCTTGGCAAAGAAGTAACAAAAGATGAAAATGACATCACCTCTAGCTATGCAAACCTTGTTGGAGAACGTACTTTTGGGGCCAAGCGCCGTGTGTGTGGGTGTGTGTCTCTGTGTGTGTATGTGTGTGACAGCAACTATAGAGTCTGCGTTTGAGGATGGACAAGCTTGAAAGTTTATATTTTCCCTGAAAGAATAATCTCAAGGCAGTTTTGGGTTCATGTGCAAAGCAAAAGTCAGTCTGTGTTCTGGTCCAGTGGTCGTCTGTCCGTTGTCCGTCCACCATCATCCATTGTCCTTGGTTGGCATTTTCTCAGACTATTCAAGCCACAGTCTTCAAACTTGGCCCAAAGATACTTTGTGGCAAGACCTTTCTAAACATACCAATTTCAGCGACCTCTCACAAAGGTCAGTTGTTCTACCTATCCCATTCCTGAACAGAAAAGGTGACTGCGTGTCAAGTGAGTAAGATACACAGAAATAATCAAGGAAGAATAGCACATGTTGAAGGCCAAGCCCAAAACAGTTTATGTTTTCATGTTAAACACCTTTTTGGCTCAGGCACAAATCAAAAGTAAGTCTATGTTCTGGGCCAGTGGTCGTCCGTCTGTTGTCCGTCCGCCGTCGTCCGTGGTTAACTTTAACGTTAGCATTTTCTCGAAGACTATTCAAGCCACAGTCTTCAAATGTGGCCCAAGGATACTTTGTGGCAAGACCTTTCTAAACATACCAATTTGAGTGACCTTTCAAAGGGGGTCAGGAAATAGGTAAAAAAAAAAATAGCTATATTTTGACATAATTTTTTTTTTTCAAATACTATTCACAACTTCAAACCCAAACTTGGTACAAAGATACCTGATGGTAAGACCTTTCTATGCATACTAATTTGGTTGATTCCTCAGAAAAGTCAAGGGTCACAAGCGATCAAGAAATAGGTAAAGAAATTACTATTTTGACAAACTTTTTTTTCTCAAATACTATTCACAACTTTAAATCTAAACTAGCTACAGAGGTACCTCATGGTAAGACCTATCTGTGCATACTAATTTGGATGAGACCTCAGACTGGTCAAGGGTCACACGAGGTCAGCAAATGTGTGTAAAATGCCAAAATTCGATTGAATTGTAGTTATATTATGAACAGTTTTGCAAAAAGGTAGCTGATGATGATAAGACCTTCCTAAGTATACTAATTTAATTGACTCATCGCAAAGGTCAAGGGTCACGAGAGTTTGACAGATGTGTGAAAACTGATTAAATTTGTGAAAAACATGGATTTTGCTGGTGCAGAAGCCATCCCTTTGCTTGTCACAAAGGTCACACATGTAGTTCGGACATACATGTGAGCCATAAGGGCTTTGCCTTACTTGTTAACCCTTTGACTGTCATTAGCGGTTTTTGTCACAATGATTCGATCTACACAATTTGCCCCCAAATAATAAAGTAATTCATTCTCCTTGTTGATGTAGCTACTGTTTACCTTGTGGGAGCTGGGTAGCCAAGGTGGTACAGCATTCATCTCTCACCCAAAAGGTCATGGGTTTGAACCCATGTTTCGGTCCATGCTTGCACATGTTTGGGCCCATTTCGGTGCCTCATCTTTGAAATCACCTTTGTAATGGACAAAAGATGTTAGGCCCTAGATGTTTAAATTTAAAAAAAAGAAAACTATTTCCCTCCACTTAATCATTTCTTTCTTATCCCATTCCTGTTTTAATTCATGTGCACTCCATTTTGTGTGATACATGTATTGTCCTGTCTCTTGAACATACGGCAGCATGATGATGCACATGAAGAAATGTCAAAATGTGTTCTCGTCTTTGACTTTTATTGTACAGTCTGGACCCGTAAGGTGTGTTCAGGTCTGTGATTTTGGACCTTACTGCTGTTAGGCACAAGGGGTCAGTTGCATGAGTGAGCTTAGTCCTGCACCAGCCACTACGCAAGGTGCTCTGCTATAGCGGAGCACCTTGCATAGTGGCTGGTGCAGGACTAAGTTCATTCATGCAACTGGTCCAAGGTCCACAATTTCAGACTAGCACACAGATGTTTCACCTTTTCCCCATCAGGTTCCAGACAGCATTGGTCAGCTTGAGCACCTGGAGATTCTGGGTCTGGAGCGAAACAGCTTGGAGTTCTTGAACCCGGCAGTCTGCAAGATCGAGGGCCTGCTGCGCCTAGGTCTCTCTGGTAACCACATGACCAACCTCCCGCGTGAGATCGAGAACCTGACCTGTCTGGAGCAGCTGCTGCTGGACGATAATGAGTTTGAGTTCATCCCTGTGCAGGTAAATTTGGAGGGGGGTGGGGGGGGGGTGGGGTGGGGTCAGACAAGTCAAAATTCACACATTGGAGGTAGTCTTCTGAATGCCTCACATTTCAGTTTAGGAGACAGGTCGATGGTACAAAAAAAGCTTGGTGCTTAGAGTCAGCAAGCTTATTCTGGCATCACCTTTGAACTATCAGCAAACCAAAAACAGGACCATGATTAAGCCGAAGTGTTTGATTAGCTTAGCACCTGGAGAGGTGCCAGGCTAACCAGGAGCCAGAAGTTTTTCGTGCCATGCATTGGTTTTAGACTTAATATTAAGCTCTTAAATGCCAACGTCATTGACCAACACACACTAGTGAATGGGATGTAGGAGCTGAGGCCTATTTTGGGAGAAGAAGAGATTGGAGTGGTGGCATGGACATTCCAGGATTTTGTAAGAGCAAATCTCTTAGGGTCAAAATGACTTACCTGAATGGAATAGTGTGGAAAAGAACATTGACGTTGTGAAGGTGTGGCAGGGTTGATGTGGAAGGTGCTCATGCTTGCACATATGCACTGAGCAAAATATCATGAAACATTAGTAATGATGTGTGCGTTGGTCTGTGATTTTGGGCCTTACAGTTTATAGATATATGTGCTGAGCATTAATTTGGACTTTACCATTGGTAAGGCCATAAGGTCCATTCACAGAGCAGTACATTTGTTTTTCTCTGACAGGTGTTCTGGCTGGAAGAGCTTCGAGAACTGGCCATGTCAGGCAACCAGCTGACCGCCATCCAGCCAGAGATCAAGCAGTTGAAGGAACTGCGTGTGCTGGGTCTCAACAACAACAAACTAACTGCTCTGCCAATGGAAATCTGCTCGCTGACCCACCTGACTATTCTTGGCCTCGAGAACAACAAGATTACCGCCCTGCCTGAAGACATCGCTGAGTTGTATGAACTACAGGAGGTAGGGTGAACATGCAGCCACCAGTACTTTCAACAGTACTGGTGAGTGCATGCACAAGAGGATTAACCCGTTCACTGCTGAAAAACTGAAACCCCTCAACTGAGGATCTGTGTCACTACAACCACTTTGTATCCATATTTGTTTGATGGCTGGTGACCTTTGATGTTTGATTTAAAAACACAATCAGCATCTACTGACCAGAAAGGGGTTAACCCTTTTCAGTTCTAACTCAGACGCCGAAAAGCCTAATCATTTTGATTTGATGGAATGTGAGCTCGCGCTTTTCTCAGTTTCTGTCCCCTTTTTCCAGCAGAGCGGTTTGTTTATAATTGCTGTCATCACGTCTAATACACTATGGAAGGCAGTCACTGAATCAGCTCGCACAGCTTCTTGTATGTAAGGACCAGCATAATGATAGAGGCAGGCAAGACGCAGGATTCTCATTTGCTTTCACATCTGCGGGCGCCATGAGGATCTATGTTTATTCCAGACAGGAGGTGTTTATCATTGAGTGTATCTCGGACACTGTGATAGTGGTCCTTTCTACAGATGAGAAAAGCATAGATCCTCAAGAGTCTGCCATGCAAGTTACAGGACCATGACCCATGACAGGGCCGGACCCAGGGGGGGGGGTTACCTGGGTTCCGAAACCCCCCCTCCCAACTAAAAAAAAAACAAAAAAAAAAAAAAAAAAAAAAAAAAAACCAGGGAATTTTTTTTTTATGCAAAGGGAGTTCCAAAGTTTTTTTTTTTTTTTTTTTTAATTGTTTTTAAAACATTGCAGTTTTTAGTCACTTTTGATCCAATGCACAAAGAGTTATTTATAGACAATTCAACGGAAATCCATTTCAAGGGATCCGTTTAAACGTCCAAAACGTTTTCCCGTTGAAACGACCAAGTAACCCAACCCCTAACCCTATTATTAGTAAATGCAGCCATATTTTCTTGTTCTGGCCGCAAGCCTCTTCCAGCGCCTTCACCTTGATACAGCCCTAATCCCCCAAAAACGACTTTTTAGAAAGATTAATTAAGACGCTAAGTTGATAATTATGATAATTCGTTGTAACGAACATCCGTTAAAACGACCATCATTGAATCGTCCAAAAACATCGTTGAAATGGATTTCCGTTGAATCAACCAGGTACCCAAAAGAGTTGCTCTCCTTCAGTGCACGTCTTTCCGAGAAAGATCAGTGAAAAGACGTCTGACGTCATTAAGGTTTGTGGGGGGAAGTTTAAATCTAGATCTATTTTCTTTGGTAACACTTCACTTTTGCTGTCTCCTCGAAAATGCTGAAACTGAAAAAAACAGATGCTGATGGCAGTAGGCGACTGTCATGCTGGTTTTCATCAAGCTCCATTTCAGAAGGTGGGTACATTTTTAAATCCAATTTTGTCTCATAAAAGAAATGTAGTCAGTAGAACTAGGTAAAATTCACCCATTCCGAATTCGATTCAAATGAGCACGTGGCGATGGCGCCGGTACTTCCTTCCTGTGAGTGTAGCCTACGCTGTAGGAGCTGATACTAGCTGCATATAATGAATATCATAGATATAAAACAGCCCCACTTATTAAAATACCAAAACAGGTAACAATTAAAGTAATGCATAGCCTAAAATTTATTTCACAAAGTATTATGATATATAACTTTAAAAATGTCAATTTAAAAAATAAAGATATCGGTATCAATGATCAATATTGCTTTTATATTTATAAAAAAAATCTTTGGACGGCAAAATATCGTTTTCAATAACAAAACCAAGGGCTAAGTTATAAGGTATCGTTATCACTAGTGCAGCTTACTAGCTATGTATTGTGACGTAAATCTCTTCGGAGAGCAAAACAGAACCGTCTTGATGGCTGACTATGGAAACCATAGCCTATCTGACGCCACTTGTTGACAGCGTTGCCATCAATTGTGACGGCAACATAGCCTTTCCGGGTGCGAAACCGTCATGACGACTTCGGTTTCTGGAACGACAAGAAGCCATCATGACGGCATCCCAACCACTGCCTTTTTTACATAATAAAATGGAAAATAAAAATGTGCTGAAATTTTGCCAACTGCTGAAAATCAGCAAATTTGTTAACAGTTCCTATGCCTGTGAACAACGTGCTACAAAATAAGATTATTCACCCTTAGGCCTTTTGTTGATGAAATTTAAAATAAGCTAAGAACTAGTCAGAAAACCACTGTTTTTCTTTTTTTTATATTAAATTATTATTATAAAATTGTAGTAGACGTGTTAACACCTGCAATGCATAATCATATATAAGATGTTGAAAAGACGGTTCTATTTTATTTTACATTTTTGTTGTTGCTTTTAGGATAAAATTTCATGTTTTAATTTTTATGTTATGTCTTTGTTTTTTCTTTTTTTTTTCTTTTTGTTTGTTGTTGTTGAGTAAATTGTAAAGCGCTTAGAGCTGTTTACAGGTAAGCGCTATATAAGAAAACTTTTAATAATAATAATAATAATAATAATAATAATAATAATAATAATAATAAAAGTTGTTTTTCTAAACGGCAGATGATGCAGTTCCTCGAAAGAGACAAAAATCAACCCAAAGTGAGACCACTGGCAGTGGAGTTCGAAACAGTGACATGGGAACAAGTAAAAGCAGTGTTGGTGAGTAATTTACTGCCCCCCCCCCCCCTCCCCGCCCTCTCCAAAAAAAAAAATTAAATTAAATACAACCTGAAATTGATACGTGATTGAGTGTTTCAATTTAATAATTAATATTAAACAAAATGACTGGTGGGTTCCATTGGCTATCATTAGCCTGAAGAAGACTCTACGAGTCATAAGGTAGCAAAGATTTTGTCCATCATTTGGGGGGAGGGGTCTAAAAAGAAAAGCTGTTATTTCAGATCATAAATATATATCTAAGCTTGACTGAAGTGTGTAAACGAAGACATATATATGCTTTAAATGTAATTATCTTGTTGCAGCTCTCTCTCTCTCTCTCTCTGATCTCTCTCTCTCTCTCTCTATGATCTCTCTCTCTCTCTCTCTCTCTCTCTCTCTCTCTCTCTCTCTCTCTCTCTCTCTCTCTCTCTCTCTCTCTCTCTCTCTCTCTCACAGTTACACACACAATCGTTTTAGTATTTCAGACTTCTCATAGACCCAACTTTTATTTGTATTTCAGACTCCTCCTCAAGCATTGATCAGCCTGCCGGGGGCCTGCTTTCTGAATCCTCTGCCATGCCAATGACCAACCAGCCTGATGTGAGCCTGCTTTCTGACTCCTCTTCAGATTTCTCCTCTCAGATCACCAGCAACAAAAATATCGATTTTGGTGAAGTCAATTTCATGAAACACACGAGAGTCGTTTCACTGTCAAACAGTGACAAGGAGCATCTTCTAAGGCAACACTGGAGACCATCACCTGGTTTTCAGTTTCCAACAACAGTGATAAACAACAAGAACCGAAAATTTCAGCATGAGTGGTTGCAAAAGTACTCCTGGCTTGTGTATTCTCCTTTCGAGGATGGGGCTTACTGCAAGTATTGCCTATTATTTGCAAAGTCTACTGAAAACCTGGGCAAGTTTGTGAAGACGCCATGCAAGAACTGGAATAAAGCCTGTGGTCAGATCAAAAAGCACTCGTTATCACAACACCACAAAGATGCAATGGCAAATGGAGAGCAGTTTTTGACAATCATGGATAAACCAGAGCAGAGCATCGCCAGTGAAATCAATCAGAAAAATGCAGAAAACATCGCTGCAAATCGACAAGTTCTGACAAGCCTCTTCAGGATTGTTGAAGTGTGTGGAAGACAGGAGTTAGCTCTGAGGGGCAACTGTGATGATGGCATTCTTCAGAGTGAGAACAGAAGCAATTTCAATGCCCTTTTGAATCTGTGCATCAATGCAGGAGATGAAACTCTCCGGAAACTTCTAGATACATGCGATAAGAAGGCCATATACATTTCAAAAAGTACACAAAACAGACTGATAGAGGTTCTTGGTGATCAGATCCGCAACAAGATTCTTGCAGAAATTATTGCAGCAAAACAGTTTACCGTGCTTGCTGACGAAGTCACAGACAGCTCAAATTGGGAACAACTTTCAATTATATTGAGATTCGTCGATGGAAGTCTGAAAGTTCGTGAAGAGTTCCTGGCCTTTGTCCAGTGCAGAGATACCACAGGTGAAACACTTTACAACAAGATTGTTGAGTGTCTGGCCTTGTGGGGGCTTGATTTCAACAATGTTAGAGGACAAGGTTATGACGGGGCCGCAAACATGGCAGGAAAGTTTAAAGGAGTGCAGGCACGTTTTCAAGCAAGGAACAACAAAGCACTGTACTTTCACTGTGCTTCCCATAGCTTGAGTCTGCATTGTAAAAGCATGCGGCTTGCCTGCAGTGAAAAACATGATGGGAGCACTGAGGGAACTGTCACTGTTTTTCTCAAACTCTCCAAAGAGACAAAGAAAACTTGAAGATACCATCGAAGCATCTCAGCCTGACACGACAAAGACAAAGCTTGTTGATCTGTGCAGAACAAGATGGGTAGAAAAACATGAAGCACTGGAGGTTTTACACATCTCTCTTCCTGGTTGTTCACGACTGTTTGGGACAAATGTGTGAAGACAGTGACATTTGGGACAGTGAGACATTGACCAAGGCAACTGGCTTTCTCCACACCTTGAGCAGCAGTGTTTTCCTCGTTGCATTCGTTGTCGTCCGCAATTGTTTGCGTTACTTAAAACCCTTGACAGTGAAGCTCCAGAAAAGAACAAAAGATGTTGTCGATGCCTACAGGGAAATCAAAGAGGTCAGTAACTGCATGTCTTCTATTAGAAGAGATGTCGACACAGCGTTCGTTGCCTGGTTTGGTGAAGTCAGCAAAATGGCAAATGCTTTGACAACTGATGTTGTTGTTCCTCGTCAAGCATCCCGCCAGACACTCCGTGACAACCAACCTGCAGCCACTCCAGAAGAATATTTCAAGATTAGCATTGACATTCCTTTCTTGGAACACCTGTCAACCGAATTGAACTCGAGGTTCAAAAATGCTGACCTAGCAGTTGATGGTCTCTGTCTGGTGCCAAGCACTTTAATAGACAACCAGGATGGTTTCATGCAGGTTCCAGAAGGGGTGAAGACACTGGCAATGTTGTGGGAGTCTGACCTACCAGACAACGCTACCCTTGATGCAGAATACCAACGGTGGGTTTGCAAATGGCGAAGTGCTGCTGAGAATGCGACAGCTATCATCCCATCCACGGCATCAGAAGCACTGAAACACTGTGACCGGGATTTTTTTATCCCAACCTGTTCATCATGCTAAAGAACCTTTGCATCCTGCCTGTCACTACTGCCGAGTGTGAGCGTTCAAACAGTCAGTTGCGCAACCTGAAAAACTACCTGCGCTCTACAATGGGGCAACAGAGACTCAATGCACTTGCTTTACTGAAAGTGCACAGGGATGTTGATATTGACTTCAAAGAGGCAGTGAACTGTTTTGCCAGAAGATACAATTCACAAATGGTACTAATGCCGAGGAACCTAGTGCAGCAAGACTGAAAGTGAAAGCAGGGCCCTGATGTTCATAAACTACAAGGTAAAGCTTTATACCGTTAACGATCAACGAAAAGTAGTGAATAATAATAGTATACAAAACATCTCTGTTGATAAATAAATGTGTGTGTGTGTGTGTGTGTGTGTGTGTGTGTGTGTGTGTGTGTGTGTGTGTGTGTGTGGGTGGGTGTTTTTTTAAGGGAGGGGCAGGTGATAATTTTTGTACCCCAGAGTTTGTCAGTTCGATTGTTCAAAAAGCTCAAAGTCCCCAGACCATCACAAATGGCTTTTTCAAGGCTCAGATTGCACCAGATTGCACCATTTTGCATCCTTGAAAAAAAAAAATTCCGGGGGGGGCATGCCCCCGGACCCCCCTAGAACTAGAAGGCTCGGCGCTTCGCGCCTTCGCTTTATACTGAATCTGTAACCCCCCCATCGACTTTTCCCAGGTCCGGCCCTGCATGAGAATCTGTGCCTAAGTTTTCCTTTTTCAGTTCATACAATTTTAATTTCCAGGCTGAGTGGGGGAAAGGGAGGGAGATGGGCTATTGTGGTTTGCAGTGAGTTTAAGCCATTTCTTTTGTTTTTCAGTAACCATACATCAATGACCATATAAATGAACACACTTTTCCCCCCTCTTTTGTTCTGGTAAAGACAGAGTCGGTTCACTACGGAATATACTTGAATCTGCTGAGGCACATATAATTCTGAAAACTCAGAAATTTAAAAGCCAGGTTACAAATTTAAAATATATACTGACACAGTTCTAACTCAGACTCCAAGAAACCTAATCATTTTGATTCACTGAAATGTGAGCTCGAGCTATTCTGTTTCTGTCCCCTTTTTTCAGCAGAGCACTTTGTTTATAATTGCTGTCAACGTGACTATTACACTATGGAAGGCAGTCAGTGAATCAGCTCACGTAGCTTCTTGTATGTAAGGACCAGCATAATGATAGAGCCAGGCAAGAGGCATGATTCTCATTAGCTTTCGCATCTGCGGGCGCCATGAGGATCTATGTTTATTCCAGACAGAAGGTGCGTATCAGTGAGTGTATCTAATTCAGCGTGATAGTGGCCCTTTCTACTGATGAGAAAAGGCATAGATCCTCAGGAGTCCGTCATGCAAGTTACAGGACCGTGACCCATGAGAATCTGTGCCTAAGTTTTGGAGGAGGAGGGAGATGGCCTATTGTGGTTTGCAGGGAGTTTCAGCCGTTTCTTTTGTTTTTCAGTAACCGTACATCAATGACCATAAGTAATTGAACACACTTTCCCCCCCTCTTTCGTTCTGGTAAAGACAGAGTCGGGTTCACTACGGAATATACTTGGATCTGCTGAGGCACATATACGGGCAGAAATTTAAAAGCCAGGTTACAAATAAAAAATATATACTAAAATGGGCTTGGATAGGGCTGTTATTTGGTTGAGGGCTGGGGACAGTACAAGGCTAGAGCCAGCCTTGATGGCCGCTTTCATCGGAACTGCCGTCAGATGGTACGGCAGAAGGTTCTCTGTTCCATCTGATGTGCACAGAGACAAAGGAACCTATCAAGAAAATTAATTCCACTCTATTCTTGTTTTTACATCAGACTGCATTCACTGTTTAGCAATGTTCACCTATAACCATAGACAAAACTCCCCAAGAGGCATAGATATTCATAAGTTCCACGCAGAGTGCGGGGGCTTGTGAGAAGCTAAATGTACTGTATGTATCTTGGTGGCTAGTGTTGCCTCTATGCTGCTATGTTTACGCAGCTGGGATAAAATCGCGACCACCGAGCCCAAAATAAAACACCCATGGCTGTCAACACGCGCGATTCAACGACCATCCCGGCTCTGCGGTATAGAACAGCGTGATGCTCATGCTCCCTTTAGGTTTACGGCAGTGTAAACTGGAGTCTGGAGACTAACTGTTTTCACCCTGATGCACCATTGCAAGAAAAAAAATGACTATGATAGTTCAAGGGTGGTGACAGAATAGCTTGGCGCCTGAGGCACCAATTAAACTATTCTGGCACCACCCTTGAACTAAAATCTGTCTCCTAATCTCGATTTAATGTAGCCTTCATAGGACAATAAGCAAAATTAAAAAGTTTTAGCCTCATGATGTAATAGGTTAAGACGTAAATGAGTGTTAGCTAGAGCCTCTCACAAGTTCCTGCATTTTGTAGGGGATCATGCAGATCTGTGTCCTTTGTCAAGTGGTTACACAAAATCTCAGTGACAGTTTCTCAGGTGGCTCATTAGTTTTTTTGGTGTTGAAAGTGATTCTGTGTAGTGCCGCAGATCATACAATTACGGCTGTTCAATTAATAGATTGCTGTGATCTGCAGGAAAAGAAATTAACAAAAAAGACTGGTACAAATTATCAAATGAATACATCGATCAATTAACTAACAGAAGTATAAGTGACCCCCCCAAAAAAAAAAATCACAATTGGGCTGATTTTGGGGCTGATGTTGGCGTGATGACTGTTTGATTTATACTGACAAACAAAAGAAATGTGACATTTTTGGAATCATCGGAAACACGAAAGTGTTTCTGATGATTCTAAAAATGTTGCATTTCTTTTGCTCATAAGTATATTTCAAACAAAATACTTGTCTATAGCCCGGCCCGCATCTTTGCAGGTGTACTGCGGGTCAAACCAGCTTACTGAGATCCCTGAGAGCCTTTGCTGGTGCTCTAATCTGGAGATCCTCAGTCTGCCCAAGAACAAGCTGGAGCGTCTGACTGTGGAGTTAGGGAACCTGAAAAAGCTAACCAAGCTGATTTTGTCAGACAACAACTTTGTGCGCATACCTACTGCTGTTGGCTCACTGAATGAGCTTGAGGTGAAAGGACATTTATTAATCTTTATTTTTGTTCTGTAAGGGGGGATTTCATTATCATTTTTAAAGTGGTTTGCTGATTAAGTTCAATCTCTATAAACTTTGTTTTTAGGGGTTGGGGCGGGAGGGGGAGGGGAGGGAGGGGGGGCATGGAGGGGGTGGGGGGTACACAGCAACATGAATTGCCACACATACACATGCACTGTTTCATTCTGACATTTTCTGAAGTACAGATAAGCTATATACTATACCCATGTATTGGAACTACTGTCAAGTGCGCCCCATTTTAGATCATAATGGTGGATGACTATGACTCATCAGCAGGAGATGGATCGACCACAATAGTTCCTTGATCCATGTGCTCTTCAGATGCTTCTCACAAATATTTTTGCAAGGAAATTGTGGGTCGCTGACTGTGTTAACCCATTTAGCCCCAACACCCTTCAGCAGGGGATGGACTGACCATGATAATTCAGTGGTAGTGCCAGATGAGCTTGGTGCCTTCAGGCGACAAGCTCATCTGACACTACCCTTGAATCATCATGCTCGATCCATCTCCTGCAACTGGTACATCGTCATTAAGTAACACCTCCAGGATTTAGGAAATGCGACCGTGGGGCTCACTGGTTTGGTTTGGTATAGTTCGTTTTGATTTCCATGTAATTTGTTTGACATTGACTGTGCAGTTGTTGTTGCTGGATGGGAACACCCTGATTGAGCTTCCTGAGGAGGTTAATGGGCTGAAGAAGATTAAGCACTTGTCACTGGCCCGCAACAAGTTCCGAGACTTCCCTCTCCCCGTCTGTGGCATGACTGCTCTGGAGGTGCTTGACATCAGCGACAACCTGATTCAAACTATTTCCAGTTCCATTGGGGACCTTAAGGCCCTGACGTTACTAAACATGAAGGGGAACGTTTTGGAGGTGCTTTGTCCAGAAATCTGCAGATTGGATAACTTGGTGTTTGCCAATTTTTCCAACAATGGTATTGAGGACTTGCCGGAGGACATTGGTCTGCTGAAGTCACTGCACGAGCTGGACTTGTCTAATAACCATTTCTTTGAGTTTCCCAAAGTAGTGTGTTCCATCCCCAACTTGCATAAACTGACTTTCAGTCAGGCAGAGGGTTCAAAGGTGAGTCACTGCTGTTGTACCTTCTGTGATGAATGTGTGTGTGTGTGTGTGTGTGTGTGTGTGTGTGTGTGTGTGTGTGTGTGTGTGTGTGTGTGTGTGTGTTCATGTGCGTGTGTGTTCATGTGCGTGTGTCCATTTGATATAAAGAGACTCAGGGTGTAAAGTGCCAATATCAGAAGGTAACCAGTTTGAACCCTGGCCGGTGGGGTCAAAACATGTATTGACTCTTTAAAGTCAAGGTGGCCAGGCATGTTAACCCTTTGGCTGTCGATAGCAGTTTTTGTCGCAATAATTCCTGCAGCAGTCATTGTGACAAAACTGCTGCCGACAGCCATAGGGTTAACTCATTTAGCCGCAACACTCAACAGCAGGAGATGAATTGACCATGATAATTCAAGGGTTGTGCCAGATTAGCTTAATGCCTGAAGACGCCAAGCAAATCCGGCACTACCCTTGAATTATCATGGTCAATCCATCTGCTGCAATGGATATAATCATTAGATGACACCTAAAAAAATGGAAATGTGGCCAAGGGGTTAAATGGGTTAATCTCCTAGTTCACGCGGCCACCGGCAGTACTGTACAGTATCAGTGCGAAAATATTATACAGACTTTTACTCACAATGGCTTTTCCTGTTTTATGTGTACGTTTTCAGGTTCCATCACTGCCAGATGAAATTGAGTTCTCCTCAGTGTCTATACTGACAGTCTCACACAACACACTGCGCACTCTGCCTGGCACAATATGTGTCATGAAGAACCTCTTAGAACTACGAGCCGACCACAATGAAATTGCATCCATACCTGTTGCCATGTGTGGGATGAAAAAACTGCAGGTTTGTATGTTTCTTCTGACAAAAGTTACACTCACTTTCAAGTAAAGGTTTTGTGGTGCAAAATAATTAAAACATTTGAGCTTAACCCCTTCGCTGCCAGTGATCAGGAATTTCGTGCCTGAAACCGCTGCACCGGCACTGACCGACATTCGTGTGAAGATCACAATGTAACTAGGACCAAGAACAGGCATAAAGAACACAGGACTACCCAGAGAAATAAATCCTCATGAGCCCCTGCGACTGCAGGGGCTCATGAAGATTTATGTCTCATGCAGATGGGAGCATTCGCCTTTTCCTGACAGTTAAGGGATTAAAGACACCGCTTAACAAATTGAGCCATAATGTAACAAATTATGAAATTATGGAGATAACCTTGGAAGATTACTGGCTACAATACAGTTCAAGAACAGATTGACCTTGGTAGATAAAGATCGTTGTCAGAATATCTTGTCGCGCAGAGGCACCAAGCTATTTGGGTTACCACCTTTGAAGTATTCTTCTTTTTCGTCTCATGTCAGAGTGGTAATCATACCATTATGCAAAAGGCCCTCGGGCTGACATTGGCTGTGCACTGGTCTGTGTAGTAGAGGAACAAACTACTATTATGGTCGATCTTTATCTTGTTTCAGCGTGTCAGGGTGGTATTGCTTTTAATGTCCGTGTTCCCAGCTAAATCTTCTCCTTTAACCCTGCCTTGCCACTGGACGTATAATTATTTTGTTTCTGAGACAGCTATCCAAGCAGCATGGGTACGCATTGGTCTCAGCAAGAGGCGTAGATGCTCATGACCACCTGCAGTTGCGAGGGCTCATGAAGATCTATGTCTCTTGCAGTTGGATCATGTTCACTTTTTCTTGGCAGTGAAGGGGTTAAAGCTTATGCTGCAATATCTTTGCTGTTACATTTTAAAATCCTTGCTTGATACCTACAGGTGCTTCATTTGAATGACAATCTGCTGACTTCGCTGCCCATCGAGTTTGACCAGCTGAAGGGTTTACGTGACCTGCGCCTGCACAATAACCCGCTGCGGACACCTCCCATGGATGTCTGCGTCTCTGGCGTTCTCCAGCCCATCGGTCGTTTCATACGCCGTGCAGTGGAAAGGGAAGGTAGGTTAATGGTATAAGGGACAGATAATTAAAAGTGTGGTATTTTCTTAACTCATTCAGCACGCAGGTCGTCTTTCCCTAATTTTGGAGGTGTCATATCTAATGACTGTGCACCAGTTGCAGGGGATGGATCGACCATGATAATTCAAGGGCAGTGCCAGATTAGCTTGGTGCCAAGCTAATCTGGCACTACCCTTGAATTATCATGGTCAATCCATTTCCTGCTGTAGTGTGTCAGGGCTAAATGGTTTTAATATATAATACAAAGTTTTGTTCAACATACTCAGGCATAAAATACAACTTTGGGAGTAATTTTCTTCTGATGACTGCACTGCAGTTTAGGACTGAGACAGAGCGACCTTTATAGTTCAAAGATAGTGCCACTCACAAACCAGATAGGTGAGGCTAGCGCTGGCAGAATTGTCAGTACTCAAACCAAGGGGAATCACAGCGCTGGACAGACAACAGTTAGATCCCCTGCCCCCGCCTATCAGGCACCCAATCGCCAGCCCACAGAGAAATACGCAGGTATAGAATAAGACAATCATTTCCATTCCTAATAAGAATGGATCAGGTCTCTTATATAACCCATGTCTTTCTCCGGAACTTAGGAAGTAGGCAGGAGAAACATACATACACAAACATGAAGGTGCGCTACTATATGTGGTCGGGTAAATACCCTGATGTTCTGTGCATCTACTGTGGGAAATCCGGGTATTTACCCGACCACATATAGTAGCGCACCTTCATGTTTGTGTATGTATGTTTCTCCTGCCTACTTCCTAAGTTCCGGAGAAAGACATGGGTTATATAAGAGACCTGATCCATTCTTATTAGGAATGGAAATGATTGTCTTATTCTATACCTGCGTATTTCTCTGTGGGCTGGCGATTGGGTGCCTGATAGGCGGGGGCAGGGGATCTAACTGTTGTCTGTCCAGCGCTGTGATTCCCCTTGGTTTGAGTACTGACAATTCTGCCAGCGCTAGCCTCACCTATCTGGTTTGTGAGTATCATGTATAACTCGAGGCAAAATTTGTATCGTTACATTGTTGTGTAATGTTCTGTGCATCTACTGTGGGAAATCCGGGTATTTACCCGACCACATATAGTAGCGCACCTTCATGTTTGTGTATGTATGTTTCTCCTGCCTACTTCCTAAGTTCCGGAGAAAGACATGGGTTATATAAGAGACCTGATCCATTCTTATTAGGAATGGAAATGATTGTCTTATTCTATACCTGCGTATTTCTCTGTGGGCTGGCGATTGGGTGCCTGATAGGCGGGGGCAGGGGATCTAACTGTTGTCTGTCCAGCGCTGTGATTCCTCTTGGTTTGAGTAAAGATAGTGCCAGAATAATTTGGCTAATTTAATTGATCCCACAACAGACTGACAGTCTGTGTGCAGTCATTCTTAATTGCCAACAGACATTTGCTTTTCTGTTTAAATCAAAAATGATATTTATGAAATTCAGGCTGTAATGCTGTGTAAAGGAAAAGGGTGAGCATATGGACTTGGAAGGGCATGTTTAAAGCACTTGCATTCTTGGACTCAAATGCGATCAATAGCAACAGTGAGTCTATGTACCAGTACTGAGCCAGTGATCGTCCATCAATCAATCCTCTGTCATTCGTTTGCCGTCATCCATGGAACATGTTAATTTTGGCATTTTCTCAGAGACTATTTAAGCTACAGTCTTTTAAACTTGGCCCAAGGATAGTTTGTGACAAAACCTGTCTAAATCTGTGACCTCTTTCAAATTTCAAGTTGACAGGAGTTCAGAAAAAAATTGACAACAGAAGTATTGTTGTTTACTCAAATACTATTTTGAACTTCAAACTCAAGATTGGTGCAGAGATACCTGATAGTAATACCTTTCTATGCATACTAATTTTGATGATCACTTGGAAAGGTCAAAGGTCACAACAGGTCAACAAATGTACATGTGAAAAAATCCCAGTTGCAGACTTTTGTTACCATCATCATTTTCACAAACTTATCAATCAAATTTGACACAAAGGTAGCTGATCATAAGAC
The DNA here is from genome assembly GCA_036245525.1 of Semisulcospira habei. Classification (NCBI taxonomy): domain Eukaryota; kingdom Metazoa; phylum Mollusca; class Gastropoda; family Semisulcospiridae; genus Semisulcospira; species Semisulcospira habei. The sequence continues at coordinate 164,382,026 of BTPG01000008.1, forward strand.
CTTTCTATGCTTATTAATTTAGTGGTCTGTTCAAAAAGGTCAAGGTCATGATAAATGTGTGAAAAATAAATACATTTTGCACCCCCCAAAAAACATGGGGATTTTGCTTCTACATGAGCCAACTTTACAAAGTCAGTTGAACACTTGCTCATTTCAGTGACCTATCGGAAAGGTCAAGGTCACAAGTCAAGCTAACTTTGTGGATGGGTCATACATGTGAGTCCATATGAGCGTCGCATTCTTGTTTGCAGTTTTCCTGCCCCAGATTTCCATACAGTTCATGAAAATTGTGTGTTGATTAGCAACATTTTTGCATTATTTTCATCTTACCTTTTTTGACTTCAGACTTGCTGATCATGCGGATGTTTGAGGCAATGAAGACGTCACTGAACAAGAATGAGCTGCGTTACCTGATGAAAAAATTTAACTTCTCCGATGAGAAAATGGTGGAGTTGGAACAGATGTACCATGGTAAGGACAATCTACCAAACCGCGTCTATGCCGCCATGTTGCTTTGGAAAGAACTTAAGGGCGAGCAAGCCACAGTGGATGCACTCATTCGTATTTTGCACTTAGTCGGCTACCAACAGTTGTCCAAAAAGCTTAGGGTTATGAAAATCATGGCTCAGAGGTTGAGATTGTAGTACTTGGCATGCACACAGCTCAAAGGTCATGTCTGAGCATCAGTCATGTGTGCAACAGTGGTATATGTATGCTACATACTTTTGCACAAAGGATTGATGTTAACCTTCTCATACAGGCATTCACCGGTACTGTTACAGTAGCAGTGGCTGCATGTACAAAGGAGTTAATTTAAGACATTGCTTTTGAATTGATGTGTGTTCAAGGTGTGTTGAGGAGTGTGTTCAAGATGATTTGTTACAGTTGTGTGTTGTTTTTGCTTGAAATTGTAACAGGCTGAGATGACGAACAGCACACGTGTACATGCTTGTATGTCTAAGTGAGTTCAGAATGACATTGTGAGAAAAAGAGAATCTGAAAACACAAAATATGCGAACATTTTTAATGTTGTCACAAATGCTTTTACAGTGGATATTGTCTTATGTGATGTTAAACTACAATGTCATTATAACCCCATTGCACTGTTAATTAACAGTAGCAGTGGCTGCATGCACAAAGGGGTTAATGTTCGTTGAGAAAAATGACCTAAATGTTATGTCCATTTTCCTTCAGGATTTTAAAAGCAATATACACATGTACCCCATATCACTGGGACAATGGCTTCAGGCAGCAGTTTCTGGTATCACTAATGTGTGTTTTACTGCGCGACACACAGTGATGTAGGAACTTTTTAGGCCAGGTTTGGATAGCACTATCTTCTCTGAATATTGTGTGGCCAAAGTATCTTTTGGTCGTGCATACCTCTTTTCCTTATAGGGCCATACCTTCCATTGGACGCCTCTGTATAAAAGTATGCTTTGGTCATGCATCCTCTAGTACTACCATAAATATGTAAGGTACAATAGTAGTGTAGGAATCAGTATGGCCTGTCCTAGTAGGACTGTGGGTCCTACGTCCTGTTGTCTTGGCAGCTACAACACCTTTCTCTCTCTCCCCCCCCCCCCACCCCCTCCCCCGATGCTCCCCCGCCCTGCCTCCCCCCACCCCCACCCCCTTCCACACACACCACTACTTTTGCTTGCAGCCACCGTACTTTTAAGTAAGAAATTAGGTACTTTAAATAAAAACGACCATGTGCTTAGAAGTATTACTATTAGAGCATGTTTTCCACCCAAGGACATTTTGCTTACAGGATAGTTTGTTGTTTATGTGCAGAAGGTTATTGGGCTGTGGTTGGCTCATGCACAACTGTGCATGGGCTAGTTGCAGTCTCCATTCAGCTTTCATTCAGTTTGTCAACAGAATTTATTTGTAATTTTATTTTGGATTTGTACAGATTTGTTTTTATAAAAGTGGTAAACTGCCAATATATCTTTTTTTTTCCTCACCACTGTACTCAAACTTTATTTTGTAATAGGCTTAGCTTACTGCTACTTCACATCAGTCTCATTTTTGTTAATAATTTTTGGCCCTATAATGATTTTTATTCCTCTGATGAATATACATTTTTGTTAAGGCCACAGTGTGCTTGCTACGTATGGAAACATGGAACTATAAAATTCTATATGCCATGCAAGGCAGACTAAACAAGCGCAGCTAGTCCAACAAAGTCCAATCATATTAACCAAATTGCTCGCTAGCTATGCCAAGTGACATAAGAGAGCAAAATCTACCTTGGGTAGCCTTTCGCTCCATTCATTCCATAAACTGACTTTAAAGTAACGCCATACACCCTTCTCTTATGAACAACACATATGCGTCTCCGCACTCCTTCACATTTGACCTACAACACAGCAACACTCTTTTTTAACTGAACCCGAGTCGTCAGTGACATTGCAGTGGGCACTTGGATACTTTTTTATTGAAAAAGTGCTTGGGCAACAGCGCGACTAAACCGGTTGATTTTCCTGTGATACAGCTTTGCATCAAGCTTTGTTCATGTACATAGTGTTTTATCATAATATAATTGCCTTACATGTGTACCATACATATATGTTGCTTTCTACCACCAAATTGCTGTTACACATCTTGAACTTGTAATTATGTTATGTGGACCAGCCACCATCATTCCAATTGTTCCTTCTCGTTACTTTTTCGTACTTAAAAAAAAAAAAAAAGAACCAACTGCTTTGTGACAGTATGCACAACACATTTTTGTCCTTGTGAATTACCAGTATCATATCCCTGTGACCAAGAGGTCATTGGGCTGACATTAGTCACAAGCAGCTGCCTGCGACCAACATTGGCCCGATGACCTCATGGACACAAGCTATAAATATATCCTGTAGGAGCTGCGGTGCATGGTTTCATTTACTGGGAAGACCAGGATGCACTCGAAGAAGTAGCAGTGTTCCCACAGGATACTTAGTATCCTCTTGACACTAAGTAAGGGTACGAAACTTGCCATAACTTCGCTTTTCTCCCCCTGTGATGTTGCCAGCTTTCAGTCAGCACCTTGATCCAGATGCAAGAGAAACGTCCTAGTTTTCAAATTCCTATGAATTCAGTTGTTGATTCTGGAGACATGAAAAAGGTTATTGGGCGATATTGGGCCGTGCCGCGCAGGCCAACGGTTGGCCTTTTGCGCATTGGGTTCCGGGCCTTTTAGAGGAGCCGGGACTCCAGAGAAGTTATTACAAGTACCTGTCCCCAGTCGGTTTATTTTTATATTTATTTATTTTTTTCAGTAATGCCCATTTGCATTTTCTTGTTTAGTCCTGTCACTGGATTTGTCTTCCAATCAAAGATGCAGTGGATTCTCATTTGGTTTTCAGTGCGCAAGCAGCAATTATGTTTCTTATTATTTGTTTTTAACCCTTTGGGTGCCGGTAGCAGTCTTAGTCGCAATGATTCCTGCAGGAATAATCAGTCGCGACTAAAACCGCTACCGACACCCAAAGGGTTGCTCGGCTCCCTCCTTGCACGCATGCTTGCGTGCGCGCGCGTGTGTGTGTGTGTGTGTGTGTGTGCTTGCGCTCAGTCGTGGGTGGTGTGTCAGTGCAGTGTGTCCACGCGTGTTCGCGGCTTGCGTGCATGTGAAGTGGGGCGTGGTTGTCAGTGTGCGCGCGTGCAGAATGTCAGAGGTGAAGTTGTTGGTGTTGCTGATTCTCAAGGTTTTAACATGTTCATTTTTGTCGTCGCTCAGCAAAGGGAAATCACACCAATTGTTGTATAATCTTAACTGATTTTTGTGGTCGCAAGCTGTGTATTATTTTGTGGAAATCATACAGAATGGCAACAGAGTTTTGCAGTACATGTTATTAATTATTATGCGCCCATGAGCCGCCAAATGATGAAGATGCTGAGCTGGTCTGCGATTTTTGACCATGCGGCATGGATCAGTAATGTCTAAAGTCACAGACCAGCCAGCATTTAAACCTCACTGCTTATATTTTTCTTCAGTATTCATTTTTGTGCTGCTTAGAACATTACCTTTTTATTATTATTAAAGTTTTTTGGACGGCTCGTCCCTCGCTCTTCTGTATGTGATATTAAAATGCTGTCCATTTGTTGTACTTAATTCGATCCAGGGGGCCGCATCAATAGCTGCCGCCGGCAACGCTATACGATACTTTCGCAGCTATTGATGCTGGGCGTCTTGAATGGGTTAATCTATCTGGCGGTCTGTTATATAGATAGATAGAAAGAAAAGGGTTGTAAAGAAAAATATTTAAGATATTTGGATGTCTTCAGTATTTATTTATTTTTTTTTATTTGAAGATATTCAAATAAAGTCCATGTTCTGTTGGATTTCAGTCTTTAGTTATTGTCGATATTGTTAGGTGTGAAAGAAAGAGTGTCTTACAGCGTCCAACCTCCCATATCTCTCTCCTGACAGTTTGCAGGGCCTCACAAAAAAAGTTTACACACACACACACACACACACACACACACACACACACACACACACACACACACACACACACACACACCGGCACACACACACACTTCACAGCTGAACTACATCAGTGATAACAAGCAACTGAAAAACAGAATTGTAAAAAAGCTCAGCAGATGTCTTTCACATTCCAAACCGTGCATACACAAATAAAAAACCCGAAAATGTTGTAAATGCATATTTCGTTTCTTCTTCACATTGTCAGAATATGAAACAAAACCTTTAAAGCATGTACACGGACAACGCACTTGTTTAATCATTAGAACTCATTCAAGGAGTCCCGCATTAATAGTTGCGACACTTTCGCAGCTACGGGGCGCCTTGAACTAGTACTCAGTACATGTATCAGTCTACACAAGCCTATCATAACCTGTGTCTAGCCGGAAATGTAGATGGTACTTTAATGAGCATACACGTATGGTAATTAATACACGACATATGCAAAAAGCCGTTCACCCTTTAGCTCTCGGTAGCCCTTTTTGTCGAGGTGATTCCTGCAGGAGTGGCACGGACAAAAAGCGGCGCTACCGAAAGCCAAAGAGCCTAACCGGCCCTTAGTCACTGCCGAGAAAAGTTCAGTAAACACCACCCAACCGCGAGAGGCATAGATCCGCATAAGCCCTCCCGGCAAATGTAGGGGCTCATAAGGATCGATAATGCCGCTTGTTGTCACCACTTTGAATCCATGGTTGTTGAACGGCCGGGGCTCTTTTTGGGGTTGAATTAACAAAGAATAAACACAGTCTGCGTCAACTGGCTGTGAAGGGGTGAACATAATTCGGACGCAGCTACATATCAATATAGACAATAAACTTAATAGTACAACAGAATTAAGACGAAAAGTGTGACCGGGAAAAAAAGAAGAAGAAAATACAACAGAAAAACCGAGACGCATATAAAAACACGCTTTGAAATGACAAAGACTTTTATTCCTTTTTTGTCAAGCCAAAATCATTTTAACCTCTTCACTGCTGAGAAAAATTGAACACCGCCTAACTACAAGAGACGTATATCCTCAGGAGCCCCCGCTCATGAGGATCTATGCATCTTGCTGACTTCACTTAGCTACCCATTGTTCCTAGGACGTCTGGCGCTCTTTGGTGTTGAATAAATGCAGATATTATGAACGGCATATATATTATGAACGCTGATAATTATATTATCAGCGGCAATTGACAGTGAATTAGGCGTTAACAATAATGTGAGTCGATGTAACACATCAAATTGAACCTAACACCAGATCGATCCTGGGTCATTTCATAACGGATCGACGCGGGGTCACTTTGACGTATGGGCGATCGACTTGGGGTCATTTTGGCATCACTTTCAATTTTGCGTTAGGGGAGCAATACGCGGGGTCACGCCACAGTGACCCCGTGTCAGTCTGGCGTGAGAGTCGTTTCAGTCTATCGCATTACACCGGAGTTGGAATATTGCGTCTTGACTATTTTGGATTTTAAATATTGACTAGAGAGTCAATAGTGGTATTAGCTCGTTACACCCCGTGAGGCTTTTTTTTTTTTTAAATTTTAAAATTTGCTTATTGTGCTATGAAGATGCGGCACTACAGATCAAGACTATATATCTCAACCGTTTTAGTTCAAGGGTGGTGCCAGAATAGCGTGGCGCCTCAGGCGCCACGCTATTCTGGCACCATCCTTGAACTATCATAGTCAAATGTATTCAAGCAATGGGTATATCAGGATGAAAAGAGTTAACGTATTCGAGACGTGCTGTGTCCGAATGAGAGACAAAAGCCGCGTATCGGTATGCAGCACGTCTCGAGTGAGTCAAAACATTACCAGGGCCATGGACCAACAAAAAAAATTAACGCATTCAAGATGCCTTGCATCAATAGGCGCGAAAGTGTGGTATAGCTTTGCCGGTGGCATCCGAGTACGGCGCATTAAGTTAAGCGCGTTTCGAATGTGTTAAACTGTCGATGGCGCAGAAACAGTTTCTAAAGAAAAGGAAAACAAAACAAAACGGAAAACAATTCAATTCAGGAAATATTTCAGAAAAGCTTAACTCATTCAGCCCCGGCGACGGCCGAATTTCCCAAATTTTGGAGGCGTCATCTAATGACTATGCACCAGTTGCAGGAGATGGCTCGATCATGAGAATTCAAGGGCAGTGCCAGATTAGTTTGGCGCCGACAGGCACCAAACTAATCTGGCACTTCCCTTGAATTATCATGGTCGACCCATCTCCTGTTGTAGTGCGTCAGGTCTGAATGGCTTAAGGGTACACGATTGCATACGTTTTGAACGTTGCGCGAAAAACAAAACAAAACAAAATAAAACAAAACAAAACAAAATGAAACGAAACAAAATAAACAGTGATGACAATATGACGATCATGACAACAACCGTGGAGGTTTTGTTAATTTGGGAAAACATCTGTGACACAACCAGTCCGAGTTCAAGTCACAACCTCTGCCTCTCAATGACATTTCAGTATTGTTTGTATTCGACCTTGGCTTTGGGAAAACAAACAAAAGCAAACACACGTTTGTATTGGTTAGCCGATTACAAAGAAACATAACATATTCTTCTTTCATAGATCCTGTTGTTGTGTACAGGCTCTGTGTTGTTCCTGTGCCCATGATCATGCAGTCCAGGGTGACTATATACATTTAATTACTTAGTGTTGTTCGAAACAACAAGCACAATACTGGAGATGGCAACATCATGAAATATTTTAAATTACGTCATAAGTCTATTATGCATAAATGTATATTTCTTTGACGTCAGTCATGTCTGGCGTGATCCAAGTCGGAAGACTTCTTCTTGATTTATTTTATGAAAATAGTGGAGGAATGAAAACAAATGCGTTATTGGTAGCAGAGGCTTTCTAAACGGACCGTTGTAGGCCTTCGGAAGATCAAAGGAACCATTTTTATTTTAACGAAAATTATGTAGGAATGAAAACAAATACGCTATAGCAGGGGCTTGCTGCACGGGCCCCTGTAGGCCTTCGGGATATACGTATTATAAGTTATTGGTAGCAGGGGTTTGCTACACGGAACCTTGTAGGCCTAAGTGAGGTCAAAGGAACCATTGCACCCCGAAGGCCGAAGGCCTGAGGGGTACAATGGTTCCTTTGATCTTCCGAAGGCCTACAACGGTCCGTTTAGAAAGCCTCTGCTACCAATAACGTATTTGTTTTCATTCCTCCACTATTTTCATAAAATAAATCAAGAAGAAGTCTTCCGACCTGGATCACGCCAGACATGACTGACGTCAAAGGAATGTACATTTATACATAATAGACTTATGACGTAATTTAAAATCTTTCATGACGTTGCCGTCTCAAGCAGTGTCGTGCCTGCTGTTTCGAACAACACTAAGTAACTTTGTACTTTAGAACGTTTTGGCGATATTTAAAGAACAACTCTGGCATCCAAGACGCGTCAGAAAGAGGGCTACAAAAAGTCCGCCATTAGTCTCGCTACAAGAGTTTTTGTAGCTTGGTCACATGGTACGGTTTGCGCTAAAGGTATTGGTCGTGTGACGTAGGGATGAAAATATTATAAGTTATTGGTCGCAGGGGTTGCTAAACGGACCCTTGTAGGCCTGAGGGGGGTCAAAGGAATCATTGTACCCCGAAGGCCTGAGTACGTGCAGCAAGCCCCTGCTGCCAATAACGTATTTGTTTTCATTCCTCGGCACTATTTTCGTAAAAGAAATCAAGAAGACATTTTCCGACCTGGATCACGCTAGACATGACTGACGTTAAGGGAATATACATTTATACATAATAGACTTATGACGTAGTTTAAAATATTTCCCGACGTTGACGTCTCCAGTACTGAGTGTGCTTGTTGTTTTGAACAACACTAAATAACTTTTTACTTTAGAACGTTTTGGTGATCTTTTATAGAATAAAACTCCCATCCAAGGTGCGTCACAAAGAGTGCTACAAGAAGTCCGCCATTTGTCGCTACAAGGGTTTTTGTATCACGGTCACATGGTACGGTTTGCGCTAAAGATTTGGTCGTGTGACGTAGGGATGAAAACAAATATATTTATATAGCTATAGTTGACATAAACCGCTGTTTTTATTATTATTATTTATTTTAACTCTTTGACCCCCAGAACTAAATGACTTCCATTCCATAGAATGAAAGTCATTTAGTCCTAGCAGTCAAAGGTTAAAGGTTAAATATTTTTTTATATTTCACTTAATCTTTCAGCATCTCAGACCAGACTTTCCCGACCTCCTCTGTGGCCCCGAGGATAAACCTGACCCCGACTTATACTGTCCTAAGAAGGCAAACGACAGGAAGTTTACTGTTTTGAAAAGCAAGATTTTCATTGTGTTACAATAAAAATCACGCGTTTCACAAAAATGGACTTACTGAAATACCAGCACAGGACAGCACAGCTGTAGTCCTCTCCAAATAAACAATGCCATTTCGCTTACCTTTTTCAGCAGATCAAGAAATAAATTGATACAGTTAAAATTGCTGTGATGAAGTTCAGTTCAAGTAAAGTTCGTTATGATCACGTAATGACTATTATATAACAAACGGATCAGTCCAGAACATGATCATGACATAGCTGCGCATTGCTGTAAATACTCTGTAATATTTTAAGAGAATTGTCTGCAGATTTACGACTAGTCTACAATTCATTAACCAACAGTCAACACATACCTGGACTATTCCTGAAGTCGATCTGCAGACATTCCTACCCTCTCCAGTAGATGCACAGGTCTTCACGATCTCTACTGACTCCTCACATAATGTCGTCTCTACTCCGGTCAGCCTAGAGCCAAGTTGGAGGAGTTTAGCCATCAGAGTTCATCGATGTGCAAAAGGTCCTCGGGACGATGCCGGCCTTAGCTGGCCCGCGCTCGACCGTGCGCGTGCCAGCTAAGACCGGCATCGGCCCGAGGACCTTTTTACTTTCTGAGACGGGCCACGTGGACCTCGTCACTCATTCAGTAGTGACGTCTGGACCTTTGCTGACAGGGCTTGCTCGTGGCTTACAACCTACGGATTTAAACAAACGTGATTTTATTTGGCAAATGCGTTTTCTCCGTGTTTTCGATGGCCATTTCGTGCACGACGTGCTCGTTGTTTTGTTGCTGACCTTCCTTCAGATGTCGGTTTTTCTCCATTTCGCGGCGGGCGGCCTCCTGCACGTAACTGTCCGTGCGGGCCAGCGCATCATCGCCCCACTTTCGCACGGCTTTCCGACGCACGCTGAACCGACGGTTTCGCCATTCTGGTTTGGGCGCCGTCAGCTCTCGGAGAACCTTAGAGAACAAACATGAATTTGTGAGATCATGAAAACATTAACTGTTAAACTTCCAGAACAAAATGACCACCATTTTATAAAATGGAAGTCGTTTAGCTCTGGGAGTTTAAGAGCTAAAGAGGTTTAAACCGTCAAAAAGAATGAAATCGTCAACAACAAAAAATGAAATCGCCAAAAAAAAAAAAAAAAGATAAACTCTTCAAAAAGGAGAAAATCAACCAAAATGAGGAATCAGCAGAAATGCCGTCCGGTGGTGTGTTTTTTTTAAAGACTAGATCTTACCCAATTCCGGCCCCCCCCCCTCCCCCCCCCCCCCCCCCCCCCCCCCCGTCGATTGACTTTTTAAAAACTCTTGATGCCTCCTTCTCCCTCTTTTGATTTATAAGGCTGGAAAGTAAGATCCCAGCCATGCTGGAGACCCCTCCTCCCCCTCCCCCCACCCCCCCCCCCCAAAAAAAAAAAAAAAAAAAAAAAAAAAGGATTCATACGCCACTAGGGCTGTGCCATTTGCTGCCCGCACCGTTTGCGGAAAAAAACTCACCAGATAGACCCTCTCGGGGAGTGTGTCACAAATACACTTTAGTTAACTCATTCAGCCCGACGCACGTATTTCCCAAATTTTGAAGGCGTCATCTAACGACTATGCACCTGTTGCAGGAGATGGATCGACCATGATAATTCATGGGTAGTGCCAGATTAGCTTGGCGTCGACAGGCGCCAAGCTAATCTGGCACTACCCTTGAATTATCATGTTCTACCCATCCCTTACAGTAGTGCCTCAAGGTTGAATGGGTTAAATGAGATGTTTAGTAGGCTGACGCTAGTGTCTCCGGTGATTCCAAAAATGTCGCATTTTTTTTGTTCGTCAGCATAATATATGGAGCGTATACCTGCAAACCGTACGGATGCGCTTCAGGCTACGCCGTAAGGTAAAAGACCCCCCCCCCCCCCACCCCAACCCTCCATATATCTGCACACTTCTGACTGTCGGACGTACCTGCCAGAGTCCCCTGGGACAGGTGTAGTAGAGGAACCAGGCCGGGATGCTGACAATGGGTGTGAAAGATATCAGCCAGAAGATGGCCTCTGACCAGCCTGGATCTCCCTTGGTGGTTCTGCTCTGATGCTGAATGGCCGCTGCTATGATCACCAGCTGAAAGATTACAGAGGAGGGTCATCCCTCCAGTTGTACCTGTACACACTGACACTGGCAACATGAGGCGAACACACGTCAAATTCCGTCCAGCGCGAAAACGAGGACCGAAACGTTTACATTTAGAGTGCACATGCTTGCACAAATGTAGGCCTCTACAGCCCCCTCCCCCTTCCCACCCTTCCCCCTCCCTGTCCCAGAGCTTATCCTTTCTCACGAGTCGATCCGAGACTAGCATTTCACTCTTACCCCTCCCTCCCTCCCACCCCCCAACTCCCCGGAGAGTGCATTTGTGGTTCAATTGTTTGCAACTGTGTCAAATAACACAGTGAATCCTAAGATTAAATTTGAAACTCCAGATATGGATTTTGTCCTGTGGACACTTAAATCACAGTTTACTGAGGAGTCAGGTCGACCATATAGTTCAAGGCTGGTGCCAGAATAGCTTGACGCCTAGATATAGAACCGCCAAGCTGTAGCTAGGATACACACTCGTAGCTTGTTATTATGTAACACAGCTGAACGGGGTACGCTTCAGCTGATCAACTCTCCGCCTCTCTGAGGACCATATGTGACGGTTAGCAAATTAAAAAAAAAATCAGCCTCAGCCGAATGTAATGGTTTAAAATAGATACATTTACATCTTACCAGTATTAGGACTGGGGTGAAGAAGACCCAGCATGGCACAAACAACACGGGTCGCATATTAGTCATGGACTGCACGTCGATGGAAAATTGCTTGAAACCTGAAAATAGCGACAAGAAAATAGCGTACGAATACACTGAAAGAACGCGAGACAAAATAATGAATCCCTGCACCCTTCACCCCCTCCCTGCCCTCCTCCCCAGATGTGTTGAAACCAGTGGACATTGGCCGTCTGTGACTCTGTCAGCAGGAGGCATAGGTACATATAGAAAATTGGGACAATATTTATATTCATTTTCACTTATGACTTGTCAATAGTGCCTGACCACAGGGCGAGGAAATCTGCCAGACACGCTCGGGGCCGGCCAGACGCACATAACTCGCAGATTTTCTCGCCCTGTGATCTGACTACAAGTCAAGTCCAAAAACTTATTTATCCCACGAAGGGGCAATTCCAGTTTGGACGGGAGCGTATAAATATATCAAGTGAAGTATAAAAAAAAATTGGATAAGCCGGACATACGCACACACATACACCCAGGCACCCATGCACGCAGAATTAAGAACTATACTAATACCGACAGCTAAGCTATGCAGGACAGTCCTGTACAAAGCCATCCTTAAAAAGTGTCCAATAACTTCAGCAGTTGTCGACCCTGTGTGCCCTAGATGGCTGCCTTCTACTGTTGTAGCCCCGAGTTGACCGCCTGCTACAACTTTTACCGTAGGGAAGTATTATTATTTTCAACCAAAATAGTTTTTCAATCTGAGCTAGACTGTGAAGAATGACACTTTGGGGACAAACTACTGAAGCATCATTGTCTCTATCCGTTTATATATTCATTTACGTCCCTTTGAGTTACTCTGATCGAGTGCATTTTGGGCAACTTTGGCTTTCGGCGACGCCTTTATTTTGGCACTTACCATAGACAAAGGAGAGGACGAGCAGCTCACACAAACCGACCACCAGAGATGGGAATCCCAGAATAGAGTTGTCCACTAGGTCCAGCAAGTAAGAGCCGCCCTGTTATATCAAGAGCCACTCATTATACATGTACTACACAGATGCACGGCAAAAGAAGTTAAGCGTTCGAGACACGCCGCATAAATGCGGCATGTCACGAACGCTAATTTCATTTGCCGCATGATATCCTTATGCGGCACTTCTTTAACCCTTTCTATTCTAATACACCCATTTTTGGAAATAAATCTGACTGATAGTTCAAGGGTGATGCCAGAATAGCTTGGCGCCTGAGGCGCCAAGCTATTCTGGCACAACCCTTGAACTAAAACAGCTGATCTGTCTCCTGATCTGTAATGTAGTCTTGATGGGACAATAAGCAATTTTTTAAAATGCAAAACCAACCTCAGGACGTAATGGGTTAACGTCTTTTTATACGCCGCATCGGTCTAATGAGTTAACAAAACCGGCCCGAAGGTATGATGGTGCATACGGAATTTTATTAACAAAAACGTTCATGCCTCAACGTCTATTGTCTACCACGAAGGTGATTTCAAAGACGGGGCACCGAAAAGAAAGAAATTTTGACCCCAGCTGGGTTCGAACCCACGACCCTTTGGACGAGAGTCGAACGCTTTACCACCGAGCCACCCAGCTCCCCAATTTTATTAACAAGGCCAATTATAGGGATTAACCCTTGTTTGTTTGTTCTTAGAAACGAGTGACACAATTTTTCTCAATACACGTCTTCTGCTTCTCGCTTTTATCAACAGTTTTAAAAAGTTTTGCAATGCCGGACGTCTTCTACTTAGATACCGTTTCTATTGTAAAGCGCTTAACTGCTTTAAGAGGAAAACATGACGCATTTTCTGGAGGGACAATAAACCGCTATTTTTCCACCAAAACAATAACAAGAATATGAACAAGAACAACAACAAACCAGCTTCCCCTGAAACGTGCTGGTTTTTGCATTATATTTTTATTGGGATATTACGGCTTATAAGGTATACATGGTTTTAACTCTTTCAGCCCCGACACACCCCAGAAAGACATGGATCGAGCATGATAGTTCAAGGGTGGTGCCAGAATATCTTGGCGCCTATCGGCCTCAAGCTATTCTGGCATCACCCTTGAACTATAATGCTCGATCTGTCTCTAGAATTGTAATACAGTCCTTCAGAGGGCAACTTCAAAATTTGGGGATTTCGGGATTTCGGTCCTGGGGTAGAATGTGTTAAGTCATACTTGAGTGAGGAAAGGTAAGCCCAGGATAAAGCCCACAAAGCACCATGCAGCCCGGAAGATGTATTTTCGCCAGTTGTTGTTGAACCGGTTTGGGAACTCGTCAAACACAGAGGTCAGTACTGTCTCCACAAGTGAAAACTGCCGACACAAAAAGAATTGATTCATACACGCCCACAATGTGACGTGTATTGTGCTATACTTGACTAGCCTAGCCTTTAACTCGTTCGAGGCGTGCTCCATCCGATTCGCGGTATTACATTCCGGATGCAGCATGTCTCTAATGTGTTAATCTATACGTAATTCTGGTATACCTCCCAATAAACAATAAAAGTTAAGAACAAAGACTACGACTGAGTTTTTTTGTTGTTGTTGGACAAAGCATGCATTCTCATTCTGTTTATAATGAAATCAAATAAACGATGTTCTGTCATTTCAGACGACAGACTGTAGAAAATAGTAGTACGCATAAGAAACGGCGTGTAACACATGCTGAATTACCTGTGAGCTGAACCCGAGTATACAGAAGAGGAAGAAGAAGAGGACGGACCAGACAGGAGCGGCCGGCATGCTGGCCAGGGCATCAGGGTACACCACAAACGCCAGCCCGGGGCCTGAAAGGCGAAGCATCCTTCATTGTCGAGGAAAAAGTGAACGCTATCCAATTGCAAGAGTCATAGATCCTCATGTGCCCCCCCGACTGCGGGGGCTCATGAGGATCTATGCCTCTTGCTGAGACCAGTTTGCATCCATGTGTCTTGGACGGTGTTGGCTTTTGGTTGTTGAATGAAGGAAGATTTCAGAAACAAAAATGTACGTACGTTACGGGGAAGGGGTTAATGACATATTCAAAATCCGTGAACCATTTTTTCACATTCAAATCATAATTTAAAGTGTTTCTTGCATGATTCAGTGAGCCCTTGACTCCCATAAAGCAAAAGACCCTCGGACCGACGTCGGCCTGAGGCCGCTGCTACTGAAGACACTGTTCCACTGAAACAACGCGTAACCACGGTATGTTCAGCAGCAGTCATACATGGGTTGATATTTGATGTGAGCTTATTGACTCGCACTGGATGGACCCACCTCCCTTGGTGACATTGGCTACGGAGGTGTTTTCCAAATGCGCGATGTGTCCTAGCACAGAGAAAACCACGAAGCCGCCAAAGATGCTGGTCAGGCAGTCAATGATCGGCACGATCAACGCCTCTCTGCAATAGGAAATGCATTGATACCATCATGCTGGGGTAAGGAAATAAAATGCGTTTTCACGATGTGTATCAATGTACAGTATTTCTGCTAACGAGCAAAAGGCAATGCGACATTTCTGGATCGTCGGAAACACTTCAGTGTTTTCGATGATTCAAAAATGTCGCATTTCTTTGGCTCGTCAGTAGATTTCTTCTGGTCAAAGTAAAGTCTTGTTTCATAGTGGCTTGAAGAAATGTGCCGTTATGCCCATGCTTGAAAAGAGCGAGATTTTCATTGTTTCACAATGACATTCTCGCTTTTCTCAAAAATGGTCATGCTCCCTTTTGCCGTATAACGACATAAATACATATCCCATACATCGTACAACTCGTTTAACACATTTCTAACCCAGCTTTGCTTTGATACAAAAAAAAAGTGCTGGTCAATGATTTTTGGACCATTTGACAGTAGATCCTAAATAAAAGACCACTACACAAACACGAAATTGATTATTAACAGAGTAGGTAGTAGGTAATAATTGCACGGACTTTACACAGTCAGTGGATTCATCAAGCCCGCTCCGTCAGAGGCGTATATTCTCATGATCCCCTGTAGCCGCATTAATTAGGACGCATGCCGCAGCGATCGGGACGATGCAGAGAAACGGCCTATACTCAGTAAGCAAAGGTCCTCCGGCCGACGTCGGCCGCAGTGGACCCGCGCACAGGTCGACGCCCAAGGCTCCTTTGCTTACTGGGTTTAATCCTTACTATGCGACATCAAGTCTTTCCTTAATATGACGGATTATTGAACGCCGAAACCGGCAACTAAGGCCATCTCACAGCAGCTTACTGTCTTTGACCTGATTCTGATTTAGGAATATCTCCTATTGTCTCCGTGAAAGGTATAAAAAGGCAGGACGGAAATAAGTTACATATTGCTGGACATGTCAACGCCACGTTCAACTCAGAAGATTTTAATTATCAATAAGTGTTGTGTCTGTGGGCAAATATACGAACCAGTGCACATATCAAGGGGAATTACTCAGCGCTTGACATACAAACAGTTAGATCCCCTATCAGGCACCCAATCGCCAGCCCACAGAAAAACACGCAGGTATAGAACAAGACGATCATATATATCCCTAAAAAGGATGCATCAAGTCAAGCCTTTAACCCATGTCTTTCTCTGGAACTTAGGAAGTGGGCGGCAGGAGAAACCATAGAACGTATACAAAGGGACAGGCTATCTGGCGTTATCAGCGTGGAGATCGCCCGCCATATTGTGTATGCCACTAACCTCTACCGCCGCACTGTATTTATACTATAGCCTGTATATACTGCTGCCTTTTAACACTTAGCGGAGATAACGATAGTGGAATGCTGGGCGTGTGAACTGCACGGACTTGTATTTGTTGTGCATTTCCAACATAATACACACATTATAAAATAACCAAGTGGTCTAAAAGCGTTTGCCGTTTGGAGCGCATTTTTTCTTTCTTTACGGCACAACCACACGCGTTAATGTTATCTTACGTTACGTAAGTTTTTACAGGACTATGAATGTGCCATGCATGCGGAGGATAAAAAAGTTTTGAATGAGTTATCATTGGTGCCTTATCATATCTAAGGATATCTATCCTTGGTCGATCCATTTGGCTCAGCCGAATGAATACCAGTCGCTTATGGAAATTAGTCGTACATTTTTTTCTCTCCTGTTTTTACACCTCTGTGTCCCTAGGTGACTGATCCATCTCCCTTGATGTCATGTACACTATGTGCATATGAGTATGGATGAAATCAAAAACATAAGTTCTTAGGACTTCCTTCTTCCTACATGCACACCGATTGCACAACAGTCCGACTGACACACACACACACACACACACACACACACACACACACACACACACACACACACACACACACTCACACGCACGCACGCACAGCCGAGAGAGAGAGAGAGAGAGAGAGAGAGAGAGAGAGAGAGAGAGAGAGAGAGAGAGAGAGAGAGAGAGAGAGAGAGAGAGAGACAGACAGACAGACAAACAGACAGACAGAAGAAACAGAAACACTGACTGACAGACAGTCCGGAGGCAGAAACAGACAGACAGACAGAAGAGGCAGAGACACTGACTGATTGACAGACACACAGACAGAAGAGGCAGAAATACTGACAGACATACCGACGAACATAAACTCTAATAAATGGAGCTGATAATTTGATTATGCAGACGCTCTTTATTTCGTGCCCAACTCTAACAAGATCAAATCATGTAAAAATCATCTAACATTCACTGCCGTCAGTGTTTCAGTGACTCTTGCTCTTAACCATAGGATTTATAAACCTATCTGGATACTGAAACAGACAAAACGGTATAACACGCGAACATTTTCAATTTATACCATGAAAATATCCTATTTCTAGCCGACTAAACAATACAAGACAAAACAAAACAAAAGAATACAATATGGATCCACCACGCATTCTTATGCCACGTGACAGTGTACTTTTGCAACTAACCAAAGTACAAAACAATGTACTACGTGTACAAGGTAGTCATACCGGTTCATGTGCGTAAAGATGTGTTTGACATCACACACTATATGATGCAATGGCCTGTTTATCGGCCGGCCGTACACACTTGAGCGACACAAGTCAGTCTGGATTTTTATGTCTAGTTCAAGTGTGTTTCGAGGACGATTTGCTTTGAATTGTCGGTACTCCTCATCGTCAGCGGACCAAACCGTGGAGATGAAAATTTAGTGTAGCGTTCTGCTGCACGTATCTCGACCTCCGTTTAAACCCCCTATCCCATGCATTGGCAAGGGATTAGGACTGATAGCTCTCTAGGGCTTTCCTACTGACGTGTTAGTAGGTCGTTGGCTCACATTCGGAAGGATGCTCGCATAGAGTTGTATCCTAGCGATTGTGAGGTTCAACTTTCTTGTTGGACAATTTTACATCATTGCGCCATTTTGTTCTTTCAATTTTATTTAATATATATATATATTTTTAAAATTATTTTTCCCCCTTCTTCCCTTCCAGCTTTTATTTTTTCAAGTCATGCCTTTTTCCTGATTTTCGCAAATATCGCGATTGTTGCAGTTGAAAGCTGCGCAGCCCGTCATTGTGTGTGAATGCAAACATGAACTGTCTCTGCCGCTAGTGCCAGAAACGCTGGCGCCGGCATTCACAAGATGGCGACCGATGAGCGTGCGACGCCGCACTCTGCGAGGCTGGAATCGCCACTCCCTTTGTATACGCCCTATGGAAGAAACACACATACACAAACAAGAAAGTGCACTACTAAATGTGGTCAGGTAAATACCCTGAAATCCCACAGTAGATGCACAAGACAACACACAACAATGTAAATAATACAAACCAGGTTTCAGCACACACAAAAAATTAAAGTTTACATAGAGGTTCTCACCTGAGCACGTTGTTGTCAAACTTGTTGTAGCTGGACATGGCGATCAGACCGCCTTGACAGGCGCTCATGGAGAAGAACACTTGGACGGCAGCATCGCTCCATACCTAGGGCAACAAGCAAAACCAGAGGTCAGTCTGTTATTATGGGTAGTGGGAACGTCCAGACTTTTAGCGGGGCGTCTCGGATGAAGTGCACATTTTCCTGTGGGACCATTGACAACAGACCATTCACTAGGTCTGTGGGGATGGGGTGGAGAGGGGTAGGGTGGAGGTGGAAAGATTGCTGGTGTGCAACAAATTCTCACTCATGCCTATTCCGTAAGCAAGGTCAAAGCTGACCTTTCACAATATGGAGAGATGGATCGACCATGGCCTGTAAAAGCGCCAAACTAATCTGACACTACCGTTGCCGATCCATCACATCCATTATATTTGCCTCCCACAGTTTACAAGTCATTATTAGGTATGAATGAGATAACACCTTTGGCTGTCGGTAGCGATTCCTGTCGCGATGATTCCAGCAAAAGGCTTCAATCTGGACATCACTTTACGATGGTCCACCTGACATTCTGAACGCAATCAAGCTTTATGCCGCGTATATGAATTGCGGCACTTCTCAAATGAATCAGCTAAACCTATGCCAATACCGACAACAAAATGGCTAATGATCTTAATCATGTAAATGTAAGCATAATTTTATTTTCAGCGGACTGACATTTGCGTCTGTAAGCCTGGAGAAGTCTGGCGTGATGTAGAAGAGAATGCCTTCTGTTGATCCCTCCAGCAGCACGCCTCTGATCAGAAGCACCAGCAGGATGAAATACGGAAAGGTGGAGGTGAAGTACACCACCTGAAACATTCCGGCAGCATAATCCGCTCATCTCTTCGGCTTCCAAGGCAAAGATAAGCCGTTCCCAGTCAGCAAAGGTCCTTGGGCCCACGACGGCGGCAGTGGGCCCGCGCACGACAGTGCATGGGCTCACTGCGGCCATCGTGGGCCAGAAGACGTTTTGTTACTGAGGTTGTGGTCGCTCATGGCACAACTATATTAGCTTTGTGCCTCATTCGCGGTTTTTTCCCCTCAAAATAATCATACTTTTTTTCATAATAAGTCAATTATTGTGTTCGTTAATTATTTTCCTACATTTTATTATGTTTTCTTTGTATGATTCTTTGGTTTTCCTGTCGTGTTTTTTTTTGTTTGTATACAGGACAGCTTGTAAGACAGGCATTGAGTTAGCATAATAGCTTTATCCTGCAAGAAAAGACTCATCATGATCATCTTCAGCATCATTTGGGACGTGCCGCATCTACAGAAACACAGCGAACAGCCGAAACTGCGGGGACGCATGAGGATCCATACCTCTTACGGCTGAGTCAGTTTTCCTCGGCAGTCTAGGGTAAGACGGATTAACCCTTATCATTCGGAATACACCAGTGTGTGAAATACGTTTGACTAAAATAGTTCAAGGGTAGTGCCAGAATAGCTTGCTATTCTGGCACCACCCTTGAACTAAAGCCATTGGTCTATATCCTTATCCGTAAGTACTATAACGTAGTTTGCATATGGCAGTGTACAAATTAAAGCTTTTAGCCTCAGTACGATATGGGTTAAAATCGTTGGAGGATGCACCCCACATGGACGCCCAAAGTGCAGATAACTTTAATTATGATCTTCCAGCAGTTATTTTCAGGTACAGGGAAAAGGAAATGATTGGAACACGTTCGTCCGGCCGAATGAACACGGCAGAGGGACGGCTGTTTAGCAGTTACAGGCTATAGAAAGTTGCGTACATGTCGACCTGGGCCGTTGACTGAATATCAAAATGATCTATCAAAGTCAGAGTGCTTCATTGTCCTGCAAGTGATAATTATCTTTGAGTCAGGAAATAACAGAAATGGAATAAGAATGCATAACGGCATAAAAGGTTAGTTTAACTCATTCTACCCCAAGACCGAAATCCCCAAATTTTGAAGTTGCCCTTTGAAGGACTGGATTACAATTCTAGAGACAGATCGAGCGTGATAGTTTAAAGGTGGTGCCAAATAGCTTGGCGCCTATGGGCGCCAAGCTGTTCTGTCACCACCCTTGAACTATCATGCTCGATCCATGTCTTGTTGTGGTGTGTCGGGGGCTGAATGAGTTAAAACATATACCGAATAAATGTCCCACACACAGGACAAATGACACAAATATCGCAACTGCATTATCACATGAAGACATAAATATACTTAACCTGTTCAGTGCCGAGAAAATCTGAACACCATCCAAATGCAAGAGGCATAGATCCTCATGAGCCCCCGCAGTTGCGGGGTCTCATGAGGATCTATGCCTCTCTGCTGAGACCACTTTGAATCCATGTTTCTGGAACAGCTAGGGCTATTTGGCGATGAATTAACGACAATTCCAGAAACACAATCTGCGTCAAGCGGCACTCAGTGAAAGGGTTGAAAAAGAGAACACACACACACACACACACACACACACACACACACACACACACACACACACACACACACACACACACACACACATACACACACACACATACACACACACACGCGCACACACACACACACACACACACACACACACACACTGACACACACACCTTGCCGAGTGACTGGATGCCACGAGACAGGACAGCCAGGACGAGCGCCCATCCCAGCAGATTACACAGCGTGATGTCCCACTTGACCGTGCCCTGTGTGTCGATACTGCCGGAGACAGCCAGCACTTTGTCACTGGAAACACGTATAACGCAATACGTGTTAGGACCGTAGGTTACAAATGATCAATGACATGTCTATCAGTGCGAAGGAATGCAGTAGCAAGGCAAGCCCTACCCATCTACAAGAAGGCACAGACAAGCCCCTGCAGTCGCTCCCAAGTAAGCAAAAGGCCACCTGGCTGATAGTGGCCGATGTCGACCCGTTCATCTTTGCGCACTGGGTCTATGCCTTTTGCTAGCATACTCAGAAAGACAGTCTTTGCCACCAGAAATGTTAATGCTATGAAGCCGCATATCCGGATGCGGCACGTCTGGAATGAGTTAAAAATGCACAGAAGCCTACTTATACGCAATCTAGCCTCTTTTCTTTTCTATACAACCACTGCCGCACCGAGGATTACATACGAGCAAAACAAAAATCATCCAAAACACTTTAGTGTTTCCGATAATTCCAAAAATGTCGCATTTCTTTTGCTCATGAGCATAGCAACAAGATTGTGGTGATATGATGGCTGGCCGCATCCTGTTGAAACAGAGCCGTTGCTACAGGAGTAATAGCCCTGTTTTAACAGGATGGCAGGGCGCCTTCAGATGTCGATGCATCCCCCCCCCCCTTTCTGCCGTCGGAAGGCAGAAGACAGTAAGTCCGTGTTTTTTGGGTGAAAAACGAGATTCTCATTGCATGACAATGAAAATCTCGCTTTTCACAAAAAAATGGACTTCATGTCTTTTGCCTTCTTAGCGCAGCACCTGTTGTCGCTGAAGTAAAAAAAGGTATACAGACCTGAAGTAAATCTCGCTGGCAGAGCGCACCTCACCAGTAAATGACGCTATAACAACAAAACAGACCGACACCTGCCCATGATAAGGAGTCAGTCAAGAACTAAAATATACCTTCTTGAAAATCATTGACTAAAATCACTTAGGAAGAATACGGAAAACGTCTTAATCTTTTTTTTTTGTTTTACCTTAAAACGTCGACCCCAAAGCCTCCCCCTCCCCCCCCCCCCCAAAAAAAAAAAAAAAAAAAAAAAAGGCACTGAAAACCTCTTGCTCGTAAATAACTGGCTCTGGTGAATAGACAACCGTTTTTGTCATTCACCATATGCCCAGATTGAATACATTATTTTATTAAAATATGCACTCTGGTTCCGAATACCATTCACGGAAAGTTAATAACTGTTCTGGTATACAATTAACCAAACGTCCGGCCTCATCGAGAATTTCATTCAGAAAAGACAGCAGATGCAACAGTGATGTATCGTACAGTACACATTCTAAGGGAACTCACTCAGCACTGGACGAACAAACAGTTAGATTCTCTGACCATTCTTTATGGCATCCGGAAACAGATATCTTGGCCCAGTTCTTATCGCACCCACAAAATGTCAGACCATTTGGCACTTTCCTTATGGCACCCACAAACAATTACATCCGTTGGCCCCTTCCTTATGGCACCCAGTCGGGTGCCATAAGGAAAAACGTTTAGGGCTTAACGTCTTTTGTGGACCATGAAGGTGATTTCAAAGACGGGCCACCGAAAAGAGGTCTGTACAAATTTTGATCTTAGCTGGGTTTGAACCCACGACCTTTCGGACGAGAGTCGGACGCTCTACCACCGAACCACCCAGCTCCCCCGGGTGCCATAAGGAAGGAGTCATGGGGTCTAACAGTTTGGTTGTCCAGCGCTGAGTGATTTCCCTTGGTTTGTGTGCTGTATTTACCACAGCGTGCCTCACCTTTGGTCTGTGTGTCATATATTATATTGATCTTGTCTGGGTCAGGAGGAAGACAGAGATTCTAGACGCGGTCTTAACTCTGTACTTAAAAAATTCAATCCTGGGACCAAGATTACAGATTTGAAATGTGCCATTGATGATAGATAAAACTTGCTGGACATAGCTCGACCATGATAGCTCGAGCTTAGTCCAGATCAGCACCAAGCTAACCTTGCATTACCGCTCCAGTGTTGTGGTCGTTGTTACTGTAAAAAGTACGAATTTGGTAAAATGTACGCATTTGACCAGACTTATGGCTATTGTTTTATTGCAGTGTGTCGACACATAACACCAAGATGTGGATCAACCATGCTAGAAGTTCAAGGGTGGTGCCAGAATAGCTTGGCGCCTCTAGGCGCCAAGCTATTTTGACACCACCCTTGAACTACTAGCATGGTCGATCTACCTTCAGAATTGTTGCGTATAGTCACGAGATGACTGCTCTCAAATTTTGACATTTCGGTCACTAAGGATCACTTGGAAATGTGTTACTGTACGTACAACAGTTGATTCCTGTCTTGTTCTGAATATCATCGAAGCTGACGTTCCGATTGTTGTAGAGGAGACAGGAGCACGAGTCGCACTTAGTCCAGGGCAGGGTGGTGGTCATGGAGGCGAACAGGTAGTAGATGCCCCACGATATCACCACTCCGTAGTAGAACTGGATCACCGTGGATATCAGCAGAGCGGCGATGCCCAGGCCTGAATAAAACAAAATTTGTCAGTAGGAACTTTTAGCGCGACAGGAGCTTCATTAGCCCATATCATACTGCGGCTAAAAGCTTCAAATTTGTAATAATAATAATAATAATAATAATAATACATAGTTTTTATATAGCGCCCTTCCCCACGAACAGCAAGCTCGGAGCGCTTTTACAGCACATAAAAAATAAAAAATAAAAATTAAAAAGGAGAAAAAATTAGAACGTACTCACTCTTTCAATAAACATCTGCTCGCACCATGTAGGCGCATTCCTAACACGAAACACTGTACGCTGCCACATGCAAGCTACATTATAGTACTTACAGATAAGGATATAGTTCAAGGGCAGTGCCAGAATAGCTTGGCGCCTACAGGCGCCAAGCTATTCTGGCACTACCATTGAACTATTTTAGTCAAACTGATTTCACACACTGGTGTATTCCGAATGATAAGGGTTAATACGTTCCGTGGATTCATCGAGACCACTCTATCTGCAAGAGCTGTATGTGAGGAGTCCATTCAGCGAAAGGGCGCTCATAGACAAACGTAATATAATGCCTCTTGCTCGTTGACGTCCACAGTTTGAGGGACGTATGAGGTAGTAACCCATTTACCCCACTCACAAGGAGTTGCCCCATTAACATCAACGTTTTGAGGTATGAGGTATTAAGCCATTTAATCCCATAGCTGCATTTGCCAAATTTTGGAGGTGTCACCTGACGACTATGTTCCAGTTGCAGGAGATGGATCGACCATGATAATTCAAGCGTAGTGCCCGATCAGCTTGGCGCCATCAGGCGCCAAGCTAATCGGGCTCTACCCTTGAATTATCATGGTCGACCCATCTCCTACCGTAGTGCGTCGGGGCTGAATGGGTTAACAGTACGACTAATACGAGGACACAATACCGCAGCGAGCGGGGGATCCAGAAAACTGCCCCTTTATTGCATCCAGACGAGATGAGGGCAACGTATTGTCTTTCTTTACAATAAAGGATCTCAGCCTACCATCTTTGACCCGATTCTGATGTAGGGATAACTTTTATGGAGATTTTTGGAAGACACACTCCTGATAACCTTTTCCCAGTAATATAAAAATCTAGACAAAAAAGACTGAAGTACCAATTAGTCTGCATTTTTAAAAGAAAACAACAACAACAACAACAACAACACACACACACACACACAACAACAACAAAAACAAAAACAAAACAAAAACAACAAACTAATAACAACCAAAAAAAAAAAGAAGAAAAAAAAAGAAAGAGAACAGTAAAGAAATCCGCTCTCGTGTGTAATTTATTGAGGCAATTACGGGCACATAAAAGCAACAATACGCAGTCTAAAAGAAGCTCTCCTCTTTTCGCCTGCCCTTTGCAGCACTTTAAACCCCAGCCCATCGATTTTTTCGTCTGAACTGCAAGAGATCTCTGCGAAGGAGAAAACATGAGAGTCCAATTTTGTGAAAATCTAGATTTTCATCGTATTACGATGAAAATCTCGCTTTTCACAAAACAGACATGTCGTCTTTTGCCGTCACTAGGCAGAGAGATTTCCCTGATTTGATCGTGCAGCTTATAGCCTCTGTCAAATGTCAAGGCACTTCAGTTTCAAACAAGTATTGAGTTTTCAAGTCAATACTGAAAATCATTCTTGATCTGATCCGCGCACTCAGAAACTGGTTTGAGCAACTACCTTTTTTTGCAAGAAGAAGGTTGTCTTACAGATGCTCTCTAAAGAGAGGTCTTGAGGGGCGAAAAAGTGTCACCTATCATAAAACAACCATTAGGTGGCTTCCCTCGCGCTGGGACCATATGGCGTTGAGGCGCGTCCCCTGGGTGGTGGATAAGGGTCCCACGCGAGAGGGGTTGTACCGAATGAAATAAGGTGCCGTGAACCAACATGGTCTAAGGGAAGGAGACCCCGACAGAAAACCTTTGGTCCTCCTAGTAAGGGGGTTGGGCGTGGGGATAGCTTCCCCACCCTGCAAATAAAGAAATAGCTACAAAAACGCCGACTAATAGACAAACAGCAATTCCTTTCCTGGAGGAGGAAGGTTCTTCTACCAGAAGATTTATGACGTCGTGTGGTGAAAGCCGGAAGTCTTCGGAAGCCACAGGACCGAGCCACCTCTCTCTACCCAGGGACACAATCATGGGCACATGGAATGTCAAGACCATGTACCAGAGTGGGAAGTCCGCCCAGATAGCGGCGGAAATGCAAAAGTACAACCTTTCCCTGCTAGGTATCAGTGAAGCCAGATGGACGCAGTCTGGCCAGAAAAGGCTGTTAAGTGGGGAGATGATTCTGTATTCAGGTCATGAAGAGGAGAATGCCCCCCATACAGAAGGTGTAGCATTCATGCTGTCACCAGTGGCACAGAGAGCGCTGATGGGCTGGGAACCTCGTGGGCCAAGAATTATCACAGAAGCCTTTAGAACCAGGAAAAAGATCAAGCTGAACGTCATCCAGTGTTATGCGCCCACTAATGACAGTGATGAGGAAGAGAAACAAGAGTTCTACGACCGACTCCAGAGTGCTGTGGATATATGTGCGGAGCGAGACATCACCATCATCATGGACGATTTTAATGCCAAAATAGGGGAGGACAACACCGGATACGAAGAGGTGATGGGGAGACAGGGACAAGGGGAGATGAGTGAGAAAGGAGAGAGGTTCGTAGACTTTTGTGCTCTAAACAGACTTGTCATTGGAGGCAGCATCTTCATACACAGAAAAATACACAAAGCAACGTGAGTCTCACCTGACCATACTACAGAGAACCAAATAGACCATATTTGCATTAGCAAGAAACTTAGAAGATCCCTTCAAGATGTTCGAGTGAGGAGGGGAGCAGATGTCGCCTCAGACCATCATCTGCTTATCTTAAGAATAAAGCTCAAGTTAAAGAAAAGCAGCACAGGGACAACAAAAAGACAGCGCTATAATGTAGGCCTTCTGAGAGAGACTGAAGTGAGAGAAGAGTTCAAACTGGTGCTGTCCAACCGGTTTGAAGCGCTACAGGAGCTAGTAAATGAAGAGGAGGCGGTCACCACAGAGCAGCAGTGGAAGGCAGCTAGAGAGGCATTGAACTCAACCTGCAAAAACACTGTGGGGTTCAAGAAACACCATCACAAGGACTGGCTGTCGACACAGACCTTGAAGAAGATAGAAGTGAGGAAGCAGAAGAAAGCAGTTGTCAACAACAGTAGCACGAGAGCGGCCAAAGCAAGGGCACATGAGGAATACTCGGAAACCAACCGCGAGGTGAAGAGGAGTATCAGGGCAGACAAGAGAGCCTACACAGACGACCTAGCAGCAGAGGCAGAAAAGGCAGCAGGCAGCGGCAACATGAAACAGCTCTACGTCATTACCAGAAGATTGTCTGGCAACTATGGCCATACAGAAAGACCAGTAAACAGTAAAAGACAAAGAAGTCAAGCCTATTGCAGACAGAGCAGACCAACTCGACAGATGGGCCGAGTATTTTGAAGAGTTACTGAACAGACCCACCCCACCCGATCCCCCAGATATCCAGCCAGCAGAAACTGACCTACCCATCAGCTGTGACAGACCCAGCCGGGAAGAGATCAGAAGAGCAGTGACATTTTTGAAGAAAGACAAAGCAGCAGGCGCAGATGGCATCCCAGCGGAGGCTCTGAAAGCAGACTTAGAAACAACAGTAGAGATGCTGTACCCACTGTTTGGAAAGATCTGGGAAGAGGAGGTGATGCCGGCTAACTGGAAGGAGGGGTACCTAATCAAGCTTCCCAAGAAAGGCGACTTCAGCAAGTGTTCCGACTACAGAGGAATCACCTTGCTGTCAGTACCAGGAAAGGTCTTCAACAGGATCATCCTGGAGAGAATGAAGAGCTCCGTCGACCCCCAGCTGAGAGACCAGCAAGCAGGATTCAGGAAAAACCGATCATGTACAGACCAGATTGCCACTCTCCGCATCATCGTGGAGCAGTCTCTGGAGTGGAGCTCCCCGCTGTACGTCAACTTTGTGGATTACGAGAAAGCATTTGACAGAGTGGACCGAAAGACTTTGTGGAAACTCCTACGACACTAC
Organism: Semisulcospira habei; assembly: GCA_036245525.1. Taxonomy (NCBI): domain Eukaryota; kingdom Metazoa; phylum Mollusca; class Gastropoda; family Semisulcospiridae; genus Semisulcospira; species Semisulcospira habei. The sequence goes on from BTPG01000008.1 coordinate 164,409,682, forward strand.
GGTGTACACACAAAAATCGTCTGCCTGATCAAGAGCAGCTACGATGGCATGACATGTCGCGTGATCCATGAAGGGCAGTTCACCAGGGAGCTCCAGGTCAGAACTGGCGTCAGGCATGGGTGTTTGCTGTCTCCGTTCCTCTTCCTACTGGCCATAGACTGGGTCATGTAGAGGACCACAGAGCAGAGAAGAAGTGGAATACAGTGGACACTGTGGACACATTTGACGACCTCGATTTTGCAGACGACTTGGCTTTACTGTCCCACACTCATCAACAAATGCAGGACAAGACCACGAGCCTTGCTGACATCTCGTCCCAAGTGGGCCTCACCATCTACAAGCAGAAAACAAAGACAATGAGGCTAAACGCAACCAAGTAAGAACCAGTCTTGCTTGCTGGCACCCCGTTGGAGGAGGTGGAGTCCTTCACCTATCTCAGGAGCATCATCGACAAAAAAGGCGGCACTGATGCAGATGTCAGAGCACGAATCGGTAAAGCCAGAGCAGCCTTTCTCCAGCTGAAAAAAGTGTGGAGTTCCAGAGAGCTGTCACAACACACCAAAGTCCGGATTTTCAATTCAAACGTAAAAGCAGTTCTCCTATATGGAGCAGAGACTTGGAGATTGACAAAAACCACAGTCAACAGAGTACAGATCTTCATAAACAGTTGCCTTAGAAGAATCTTGAAAATCCACTGGCCAGAGAAGATCAGCAACGTCAGACTCTGGGAGAGAAGAGAGCAGATAACAGCAGAGAATGAAATTGGACGAAGAAGATGGGGATGGATTGGTCACAGTCTGAGAAAGCCAGTTTCCAGTATCACTAGGCAGGCATTGTCATGGAACCCCCAGGGAAAGAGGAAAAGAGGCAGGCCGAGAAACACCTGGCGTCGTGACCTCCAAGCAGACATCAAGAGACTGGGAACCACCTGGAGTAAAATCGAAGGAGAAGCACAGGACAGGAGTCGCTGGAGATCTCTCGTCGACGGCCTATACCCTGGCAGGGGTGACAGGCGTAATTAAGTAAGTAAGTAAGTATTAGGTGGCTTCAGAACATCATTCTCTTATCATCATTGACTGCTCTGGCGCGCTCGCTGTCAGACCTCTGCTCAAAAAGTGTGGCGCGGACATTAAGCGTAGTAATAGGTACTACTTTTCCCTTCAAAATAACAAAGGCTTGGGCGCGTCCGAACCGCATATACTTCCGCAAAAAAGTCACCCAGTAAATACATTTTCAATGATTGTTTACTAAGTTTCTATAGCTGTAAACGTATTCATTACCCAATGCGCAAAAGGTTGTCGGGTCGACGCGGTCGGCCCGATGGTACCTGCTTCAGCATAATAAAGAGGCATTGCAGGAATGAAACTGTTTCTCTGAAAGTTTGCGTTAAACCATATCCTGTGCCAGGTGTCTGTCCTAAAAACAGACATATGGCTCGCGAGATTACAGGCGGCAACCTGAACGATGATCTTAATGACAAGTGATCATTCATAAGGGTGGTCGCACAAAACAGGTACCGCTGTATTCTAAAGAATGTATGCCCTCTATCGCGAAACTTAGCCACAAGTGGAACTTTTCGATTTCAGCGGCTTTCTGGTATGTGTGCCTTGGACAGCTTTAGACTATCAGATTAAAATTGTGTGCCGGTCTGTGATTTTGGACCTTACGGCTCATAGCCAGAAGGTCCCAAATGACAAACCAGCACACAATTTGATTATGATGGTACCACTTCACGCCTCCATCGATTTCCCGTCTGAGCGGTCAGTCACCTGCCCAATACGGTCATGTCACCGCCAGGAGTAGATGGCTTCCGTGTGACCCATATAGCAGGAGATGGATAGGCCATAGTCATTCAAGGGTAATGCCAGATTAGCTTGGCGCCTGAGGGCGCCAAGCTAATCTGGCATTACACTTGAATTATCATGGTCGATCCATCTCCTGCAACTGGCACTTAGTCGTTAGGTGACACTTCCCAAAATTTGGGAAATGCGGCCGTGGAGTTAAATGGGTTAAGCTGCCAGCCTGACAATCTTTAGGAGGTAAAGAAAACCTCAGCAACGAAAGAAACATGCTTAGGAAGGACATTGTCGTTTCTAAGCGTTTTTCTTTTTTGGGATTATTTATTTTTTTATTTTACACGCTTATTCACACGCTTGGCAGTCCCCTTTTTGGTCTCGGTGTATTTCGTATTTTTAATCTGTAGGAGGTGTATGCAAGTCGCAGAAGATGGAGCCACTTGATTAGCTCAAGGGTAGTGTCGCATGCTTCTATCGATATTTTGTCTGAACGGTAAAGTAAGTCAACAGCACCGAGAAATAAAATTCCCAAATGACTTGAAGGCCAGAAGAAAAGAGGTAGAGTACGAGTATTATGCAGTATACTTCAGTATTTATTCACTCTCATACCAATAATAATATGACGGGGAGGGGAGGGGGGATGGGGAGGGGTGGGGGATGGGGAGGGGTGGGGGGATGGGGAGGGGTGGGTGGGTGGACGGGGGGATTGGAAGTGGGGTGTGTGTGTGTGTGTGGGCGGGGGGTTGGGGGGGGGGGACCACCCACCACCATAATGGGAATACGTCGGCTTTACTGACTAGCCTTCTTTAGACAACGTTGTCATGTCATACCAATAATAATTCAATTGTGTATTTAAGTGCCAGTTACAGGGGCGGGATCGTCCATGCACTCTCACAATAGAACCTGATTCTTTTGGCACTTGTCCTGGCGTCAGTCTAAGCAGACACTACTCTGGAGCTATCATGATCGACTCATTTTTCACAATGACACTGGCCAGTCAAGTGTCTCAATGTGCGTCGCGTCAATTCAGGTCAGTAATGATTTTGTCTGCATGCCGCAACTCGATAGTTCTGGCGTGTGTCAGAACATTCCCTTGAGCAACATCTCTCGTTTTGTATGGAAATGACAGTTGTACAGAAGTCTAACCGTACAGACGGCGCGCTAAAATACGTGCATCACTTGCAGAGTCCGAATTATATGCCATACCCTGTCGAAGAAAAAAAAAAAAAAAAAACGCAGCTCATTTACACCTAATTAACACATTCGAAAGGCGCTTCATTCGCGATACGCGGTTAAAAGCCGCGTATCCGAATGAAGCACGTCTAGAATGTGTTAATGACTTTGAGAGGCGTCTAAAGAGAGTGGATTTCTGCCACAGGCGAAGGTTGACACAAAAGAGTGATTTAAACAAACTTCACCACATAACTGTAGAGTCGATAATATGAGGTGAAGTGAATTATGCAAACTTATGCCTGTTGTATAAACTGTAAGATACCATTTTGGCCATGACAGTGCAGGGGTTAGCTTGGCGCCAGGGAAGGCGCCAAACTAATCTGGCACTGCCCTTGAACTATCATAGCTGATCAATTAACATATATAGTGTCTAAGTTAAGAGTGATCGTGTTAGCAGCGGCATTCATGAAGCTACTGGTGTTCAGACAACTTCAATTCTTTCGTGTGTAGATTTTAAGAAGTAGTGCCTGTGTAGCTTAGCGCCTTGTTATCATAGCGGATCTGTCTCTCGCGACTTGTACGTAGTACTGACTTAGCATGCAGTCGACTCAAGTTCACCGCGGGTTCCAGGTCGCGTGAACAGAGGCAGGCTGATCCGGAAAATTGGCTCATCTCTCGAAAAACCAGATAAACCAGGAGTCTGCTGACTAACAAAAGTAATTCAGACATCATTCGGGTAATCGGAAACACTTGCCTCGAACGACGTCTCATTTTTGCTGCTCGTTAAATATAATTTGATTACCGTTAAAAGCCCCATTACACACTGGTTGACAGTCTCCCTCGATTCGATAATCAGCGCAGGGAGACAATCAGGGAGACCTTATTACGGCAGAATACATGTTTGTTACAGGCTGCCAGCCAGAAATTAATGCGCCCGAAAATCATGTGTTCTGGAATCTATTCATAAAAAGAATGGTGTGCTGTTTGTGCCATCCCCAGAAGCTAAACGTCTTCGGGCCCACGACGGTCGCAGTGGCGGGCCCGCGCACAGCCGTGCGCAGGCCGGCCACTGCGGCCTTCGTGGGCCCGAGGCCCTTTGCTTATTGGGTAATACCCATAATAATCAGCAGTCTGGGAACTGGCGTCTCTGCTTGTTCCTGTCCGTATCATTTCATCTGATTCACCAGCATGATGTTATGTGTGCTGGTCCTTGATTTTGGACTTACAAAGTGAAGCAGTAAGGTCTATAATTACAGATCAGCACACACATTACGGTTAGTACTTAACCCTAGAAATTCAACCCTGAAAGCACGACTGGTGTGCAGATGGCAAGAGAACCCACGCCTAAATTGCTGGCGGCACAAGTAATAAACTCCGGCCCGGGCACAGGTACCAGCTCGAAATAACTCACCTCTGAATGCCGGACTGACGTACCAGACGGTGAGAGGCCCCCGCCCGCCGAACTGACCAAAGGCCACCTCTAGGGCGAACAGGGGAATGCCCATCATGATCAGACATAGCGTGTAGGGAATCAGGAACGCTCCTGTAGACATGTAGTGAATGGTGTACAACAACAATACCGTGATTAACCCCTTCCCTGACACCGTACTGTACGTGCATTTTTATTTCTGAAATCTTGGAAAGCCAACACCGTCCAAGAAACATAGAAACAAACTGGTCTCAGCAAGAGGCATAGATCCTCATGAGCCCCCGCAGTAGTGGGGGCTCACGAGGATCTGTGCCCCTTGCAGCTGGATCATGTCCTTTTTTTTCTCGGCAGTGAAGGGAGTAACAAAGTAAATAGAATGACAGTGATACAGGGAATCCCCCTCACGATCAACGTGTGTACAGGATCAGGAACACTTACATAGACAAGTACAATAGCAACTATAAATAACAGTGATTGTGATACAGGAGAATACGCATCACGATCAGGCACAGTGTGCAGGGGATCAGGAAAGCATATAAAAATATATTATATTGAGCAACATTTTGCTTGATATAGTGCCGATAACAGACAGATGTGATTACGAGCCCGAAACAAAATGTCCGAGTCGTCAAACGAGGACATTTTATTCGAGTCAAGTAATCACATCTGTCGGTTATCGGCACTATATCAAGCAAAATGTTGCTCAATATAATTTATGTACCCAGTCCAAAACAAAACAAAACAAAACAAAACAAAACAAAACAAAACAAAACAAAACATTTATTTTGCGGCTGATTGCGGTGTTTGGACCGCCTGACTGTGTGCATATCCAGTGCCTTGTATAACCCGTGTGTGTTACTGAGTAAATTCTACTACTTGTTACTAGATCACGCATAATTGCGGAAAATGCCAGCAGGTTTGTTTATTTTGTTCTTTTCTCAGGTTGTCGATATCGCCAGCTGACATCTGGTCAATTTCACTAGTCAGTCCAACGACTCGTACGTTTCCTGGCGTCTGTTCTTCGTTCGTGTTTGTGTATAGGATATAAATTTCGAGCGTTTTTACACACTAAGAAATATTTCATTATTACTACGTATAGGAAGTTGTTAATGTTGTTTCCGTTTTTTTAAAAATGCACATATCATCAAGATCGAATCTTGGCGCGCAAGGGATTTGGGAATTCATAAATATTAATTTGCTTGCTATACAATATATCAACACATGTGTCAAAGTAGGACAAACTTTACGGAGTGGATACATATATGGATAATAGGTACAATTCCAGATCTCAATGTGTGTATTATGATGATTATCACAGGGGAATCTCGATCATGATCGGTCACAGTTTGTTGTTAAAACAATGAAAAGTACTCAGAGAACAAACAAAACAATGAACTCAGCGACGAACCAAGCGACCAATGGCAAGCAGCTAATCAACCAACCAGCCGATCAACCGACTAAAATAATGATCTTATTCCCTCCAAAACAAAAACCCCAAACCCCCCAAAAAAAAAACAAACAACCAAACAAACAAACCCGAAACCAACCAACCAACCAACCAAACAAACAAACCCGAAACCAACCAACCAACCAACCAACTAACCAACCAACAACCAACCAACCAACCAGCCGGCCAACCAAAGAACAAGCCAACAACCAGCCAGCCAAGCAAACAACCAACCAACCAACCAACAAACTCAAAACGACCCCTCCCCACCCCCCCCCCCCCACCCCCCCAATCAAACTACTGGTTGCTTTCTTTTTTTCGCTGCCAACAAAGTTGCAGTTTGAAAGGCGGACAACACCCTCCGTGTGACGAACGTCGGTGCAAATGGGTCCATCTGGAAATTGTCATGATCCTCCCTCCACCCCCCCCCCCCCCATTAAGACTAAATAGTCTCTTCATCATCATCGAACTGTAGCGTTTAAAAACCCAAACAAACGGACTATTGCTGATAAAATGATGGCGAGGATCATTAAACTGTTCGACGCTCGCACACACACGCTGATGTTTAACTCATTCAAGGTGCCTTGCATCAATAGCAGCGAAAGTGCCGTAGAGCGTTGCCTCCGGCAACGCTCTACGGCACTTTCGCGGCTACTGACGCGGAGCACCTTGAATGAGTTAACTCACACGCTGATTTTTTTTCTGGTGTGATAATTCCCTTGATGGTGGTTTATAATGACAAACGATCTATGCAGTGGCCGTTTATTATGATAAACGACCGTCAGGCGGAGTATTACACAAGGAACTAGCAGAATGCTCTCAATATTAGCAGCTCTACAGGCAAAAACTGACATTGCAGCTCTGTCCAGACGTGGTCGGAGACCCAGAATACGTTCAGTATTGCCAGACGTTTGTTTTGTCGTAATGATGAGGACAAGACGCAAAAAGAAACTATGTTCGTGGGCAGCCAAAGCTACATGAAAGAGGTTATGGTAATCATCCTTCTGTCCACTGATTGTATGACTTTTATGTCAGTCGCTAGCGATTTTAGAGGCTAAACACTCTGAGGGTGACCGGCCCGTGTCGAAATTGAGAGTTTTGGGAGTTGACCTCTAAATGGTTTGTCGGCGTGGCACAATGTCTTTAAAACAGTCCTGGAAACAGAACGATGAAGATTGTTAAAGGGTGATGCCAGCATGGCTTGGCGCCTGGAGGCGCCACTCCATTCTGGCACCACTCTTGAACTATGGTGGTCGTTCAGTCTCCTTTTGTATCATTTGTGTCACGGTTGCGATGTTGAAGAGAAGGAACTTTGGAATATAAAAACGCTTTGAACTATCACGGTCGTTCCGGCTATCACCCCATTTGCATGTGTCAGAGCACAATGGTGCGACTGGGGCCTAAATACCCAGTTCAGACTGAACTGGGCTATCTAGGCCCCAATCGCACCACCGCGGGTCGGGTCACAGTCGCGACCGGGCGACTAAATATTTCATCCGCTTTCCCCACATAATAGATTTATGCCCTCCAACCCGTACACAAAGGGAATGCCTTTCTCGTGGGAATTACGGACATCACTTTCACTTCCATGCCCCAGTTCAGAATCTGAAGCCAAGCATCTGTGGAAGATGGACTAGTCATGTTAGAGCACTCACACTGGTTGACTCCTTCGATTCGCTACCGCTGAACACAACCGAAACACAACCAAAGTGGTCGGCACTTCGGGACACTCGTCTACGGTGTACTTGTACTATTCACATTAACCTGATGACGATGAAGATGCAAGGTAACTTTCAATGGCGCCTTGACATTCGATAACGATATGACGGGAAATGAAACTGTGCGTGCTAGTCTGTGATTTTGAACCTTTCGGCTTCCAGCCGAAAGGTCCAAAATCACAGACCAGCATATATCAGTGCCAGAACTAAAGAACAGTGTCTTTCCAGTAAATGACGCGTCTTTTAAACAAGGACAACCCTTGAAGGGTTCTGTTTTTTTTTTTTTTTTAGTGTGTCCCTTACATTACGCTAGAGTTGAAGAGAAATAGCTAGTGGCAGATTTATGTCGGCAAAACAAGTACACAGAGCGGGTCGTCACTGAGCAGATAGACTTTGACTAATACATTCTACCTCAGGACCGAAATCCCCAAATTTGGAAGTTACCCTCTGAAGGACTATGTTACAATTCTAGAGACAGGTCGAGCATGATAGTTCAAGGATGGTGCCAAAATAGCTTGGTGCCTATGGGCGCCAAGCTATTCTGGCACCACCCTTGAACTGTCATGCTCGAACCATGTCTGGCTGTGGTGTGTCTGCGCTGAATGAGATAACGTCACTGTATATGTGTTGTGCGCATGATTTTCACGCGGAAGAAAGAAGCGCGTGGATGAGAAACAAAGCTGCTGTTACTGATTAAATAAACGCAAAGAGGCAGACATGCATACACATACGGAAACGACGCAAATCATGGTTAATTAAGAATTATACAATTCAAAGTCGAAGCAATGTACAATACGAGCAACAGAATAAACCCAAAATCATAAAAATCCACGGAAGAATTCAGTTAGTTTAACTACACCAAACGACGCAAAGCAAATTCAGCAAGCCAACCAATCACATTAAATCTGATTAAATGAGATGACAAATTACATTGAAGCACGTCAACACGCCAACCAGCCGCATTCAGTCAACATAAAAACGTCAAATGACCTGCAAAAAAAGAAAAAAAAAAAAGAAAGAAAGAAAAAAAAAGAAGACATTTTTGGAATCATCGAAAACACTAACGTGTTTCCGAAGATTTCAAAAGTGTCGCATTTCTTTTGCTTGTCAGTAATATAATCAATCAATCACAGCCATGCAACCAACTTCAGCACGCCAACCAAACCAATCACAGTCAACCAACCAACCTGAGCCTTACCGCCGCCATTTTTGAAGCAGAGGTAAGGAAACCTCCAGATGTTGCCCAGCCCCACAGCATAACCAATCAGCGTGAGGACAAACTCCACTTGGTGACCCCATTGACCACGGTTGTGGGTAGATAAATGCTGTTAACAATAACACACACAGCAAATCAAGTCAAGGTGAGACTCCGCACTGTGACCCTATTGGCCATGGTTGTGGGTGGGTAAATACAAGGGAAAAAACCCGGTAAAAGTCTAAATTGTCTAATATTGATTGACTGATTAGTTCAGGGTTTAACGAGCACGGCACCGGAGCGCTAAGGACAGCCCTAAGGGGCGGGTCATGGGGGAGGGGGAGGGAGGGGGGGGACAGGGACAACTATGTGTCACGGAACTCGGCTGGGAAAAGAAATTTCGCCCACCGACCACATACAGGCCGCTCCTTCCATGTGAGGTGGGCACATAAGCGCCTGTCGATTACCTGGTGATACACGAAATGCGGTTTCCGCGAGCAAGCCCCCGAAGGCACTCGACAGGCGCCTCTGAAAGGACAGCAGAGGAACCAGAGAGACGCATGTATTATCATGAACTCCAGACTTTTTGTGGGCTGCTGAGGATCTTCGACTTGTTGACGGCGGACGGGCTTTGGTGGCATGTAAAGCTATGATTGATGTTCCCGTTTGGATTCTGCGCAGACATTGGCTCGGGAACGTGGATTCACCGAGAAATTGCCTTTGGATTTTTGGTGTCATGATAAGAATCTTCCTCCATACACTTCTCTTCTTTCTCGCATCCTTTCAACATGCCTTCCACGGTAAATGGTTTGAGAGAGGTTTTACCTTACGCCGATAACACCGCCGGCTGTGGGGTGAAAGAGGGAGTTTCAGGGCTTGGTTGGTTGGCTGGTAAGTTCGGGGTTTATAATCCACGGCACCGGAGTGATGGACGGTCCTAATGGGCTATAGGGGACAGCTACTGCCTATGGAGTACGACCTGACCAATGAGCAATTCAGGCGCACTGCAACTGTGCCACTTTGATTTAGGATCTTTTAATTCCTTCCTTGCCACTGTACGTACAATTTTGTTTCCGAAATCTTGGTTCATTCAACGACCAAAAGTCAAAACCGTCCGAGAAACATGGATAGGGGCTTACACATTGGTCTCAGCAAGAGGGGGCTCATGAGGATCTATGCCTCTTGCAGTTGGGTCGTGTTCACTTTTTTGGCTCGGCAGTGAAGGGGTTAAAGGACATGCTGTCTGAAAATGCACTGTCGTTTTCCCTGGACGTATTTCAGGGCACGAGGTATGACCGCTCTTACACGTTTCACCGTGAAACAAGTACGTGCCCGGCTTTTCTGATGTGTGTGTGTGTGTGTGTGTGTGTGTGTGTGTGTGTGTGTGTGTGTGTGTGTGTGTGTGTGTGTGTGTGTGTGTGTGTGTGTGTGTTTTCGCGCCCATGCACTACGCAAAATTAGATGGAGTGGTGTCTGTCGCCTGATGCGATGTGGAGTTCCCTCAGTCAGTCGTTCCCCCATCAAGCAGTATCGATCTCTCCTGCGGCCGACAGCGCAGCAGGACACGGACCCGCATCAAAATTAATTTCCACAAAGAGGAGACGCACACACAGTTAACCCACAAAAGCTAATCCAGTAAAAAAGGTCTTCAGGCCGATGTCGGTCGTACTCCTGTCACAGGCATGTGATGATCGTGTCACACGGTTCGTAGGAAATAACACATTAACCCATTCAATGCCAGTTGACGCAGACTGTGTTTCTGCAATCTTCTATAATTTAACATGCACACACACAAAACCAAACCCACGGGTCCCCCATACATAATTATCTCGTGGGGACAGTAAGCTGGACTAGACTCAGCCAAACCCATTGATGTCCCAGGTACATGGATTCAATTAAGTGGTGTCGGCAAGAGGGATAGATCCTCATGAGCCCCCGCAACAGCGGGGACTCATGAGGATCTATACCTCTTGCAGTCGAGAGATATTCAGTCCTCAGTTCTCGGAACTGAACAGGTTAATTTTGCACTATTTTCTACTACCCCTTGTTATAGAGTTGGTCAATTTCGCAACGATCAGCCCATGCCTGCGATTTTTATGATCTACATCGCAAAATGTTTTCACCGCTCTTGCATTTCAAGTCACGGACAGTTGCGGAGGACGGATCGTTTGTTTGTCGCAGGAGACGGATCGTCCGAGGCAGCTCAAGATATTGCCTGATTAGTTTTGGAGCCTTTTCAGGAGATTTTCTTGAGTCATTTTATGTGGCGCACGTTCAACTTGTAAACTGATTAAACATCACCAAAATAACTCGGTCGTGCCATTAGCAAGTCATTACGTGGTAGTAAAACCATGTTTTACGATTGAGTGAAAGCATATTAGCCTACATTTGAACAGAATAATAACGCATTATTTTTAACCCCCTTGACTGCTATTGACGATACGAGTGGTCTTTTCCGCCGAGCGATCGTCAGTAGCACTGAGTGAACGGGTTAGGTACACCTACGGATGGATGATGCTGATGGTAAGATGGCTTCTTTAACCAGTTTAGTGCCGGTTGACGCAGGTTGTGTTTTTGCATTCTTTGTTTTATTCAACACCAAAATGTCCTATCTTTCCCAGGAACACGGACCCAAAGTGGTGTCAGCAAGAGGCATAGATCCTCATGAGCCCCCGCAACTGCGGGGGCTCATGAGGATCTATACCTCTTGCAGTTAGTGGTGGCGTTAAGATTTTCTCAGCACTGAACGGGTTAATGAACGTGTAGGGCCTAGTGAGTCTTTTAACACAACGACAGTTAAAAGACACGTCACCGCAATGACAATACTGTGATTAAAACAACAACTACAACATAGATAGAAGTTATAAATGGGCTTCCATATTCATTGCTTCCAGACACTTACGGCTTAGCGCACCCTTCTTTCCTATTACTTTTTTTGTTCAGTTGTGTGCTTTGACCAATCTCGATCTAGGATAGTGCACAGACAGTGCTTGAGTTTACCTACTTTACTTTGTAATCTAGATATAAGTTAAATTTTACTTCTTTTACCACTGATCTCTCACATCATATGAACGGACAAAGACAGAAAAAATATATTCTCCATTGGCAACACAAACATCGAGAACAACAACAGCACCAACAGCAATGGTAGTAGTAGTAGTAGTACTAGTAGCAGTAGCAGTAGTAGTGTAGTAGGGGTAGTAATAGTAGTAGTAGTTATGAAGATGATGATGATGATGATAACATGAGGTCATCCCGGCCCACAACACATGCGTAAATTACTTCGCTTACTGAATTACAGACTTGGCTTGTAAGCCTTGGAATACAATGTTTGGGTCCCCAGGCATTTTGTTATATCCGAAGTTTAATAACAGTAATAATAATAATTCTAAACAGAAACTTAACATTCTGCGTAAATACAGTAAATACATATCTCACTGGGTTGTGACAGGGTAATGTAAACTGGATGTCAGTAGTGCCATTTATGTGCTGCGTGTTCATATCGAACCAGCAAACCCCGGCGGTATCGTCGGTTCAGTTGTTGTGACAATAAAACGACAGCAATACCATTACAATTTCAATGACAATAACGGTACACACTAAATAATTTTCACTGTTTTGTCAAACAGAAAAACAAACAAACAAACAAAAAAACCAAACAATCCGAAAACACTCACCTTACCCGGCATGTTGCTGTGTGTACACACACTTTCTGAGGAACGATAGGCAGCAGTCGCGAAGATGCTAGTAGGCAGTCCACACCCATATGCTGAAACTCTGATGGTTTCCTCCTGGGATAGATGTAAATAGGGTAGATTTCATCCAACAAGATTAAGAGGCATGGTTTGTCGTGTGCCAACGAGGTTTTGTCTTCGTCGGTTTGTGGAGCAGAGATGTAGATGTTGAAACTTATCCATTTCCCTCCGTCTACATGTGAAGAGATGGTTTTAAATAGGGCCGCCACAGCCAACAAGAGGCATACGCCTTCATGAGCTAATTCACACTGGTTTGTCTCCCTCGATTCGCTACCGCTGTTCAGCCGCGAATCGAAGGAGACAACCAGTGTAAAGCCAGTCGCTTCGGTTATTTCTTCGACTAAAGAACATAGATGTACAGAAGTAACTAATAGACCACTCCTGTCATATTTGACGACGTTGTTCTTGCAAGATGTATGGGTTTCAAGAACAAAGGCGAGAGTCTGACTGTTCCAACTATCGGGGAATTACCCTGCTGTCCATTGCTGGGAAAATCCTTGCAAGGCTGCTCCTGAATCGGCTGGTACCTGCCATCGCTGAAGACCAACTCCCAGAGGGCCAGTGTGGCTTCAGAGCAAACAGGACCACCACCGATATGGTCTTTGTGCTGAGACAGCTACAGGAGAAGTGCCGCGAGCAGAACAAAGGGCTGTACGTAACATTTGTCGACCTAACAAAAGCGTTCGACACTGTGAGCAGGCAAGGCATGTGGCAGATCCTGGAGCGACTTGGCTGTCCCCCAAAGTTCCTCAACATGATTGTCCAGCTACACGAGGACCAGCAAGGCCAGGTCAGACTCAACAATGACCTCTCAGAACCATTCCCTATTCTCAACGGCGTAAAGCAGGGCTGCGTGCTGGCACCAACCCTCTTCACCATCTTTTTTAGCATGATGTTGAAGCAGGCCACAGTGGACCTCGATGATGACGATGCAGTGTACATCAGGTATCGTCTCGATGGCAGCCTGTTCAACCTCAGACGACTGCAGGCCCACACGAAAACCCTAGACCAACTGATTCGTGAGCTGCTTTTTGCTGATGATGCTGCCCTCGTTGCACACACAGAGAGAGCCCTGCAGCGCATCACGTCTTGCTTCGCAGATGCTGCCCAGCTCTTTGGACTCGAGGTCAGTCTGAAAAAGACAGAGGTCCTCCATCAGCCGGCACCCAAGACAGTGTATCGCCCTCCTCACATCACCATTGGCGAGTCTGAACTAAAGTCAGTGCACCAGTTTACTTACCTTGGCTGCATTATCACGTCGGACGCCAAGCTGGACAAGGACCTTGACAGCAGGCTGGCAAAAGCGAACAGCGCTTTCGGGCGACTTTTCAAGCGGGTGTGGCACAATCAACAGCTGAAAACAGGCACCAAGATCAGCGTGTACAGAGCTGTGGTCCTCACCACCCTGCTGTATGGTTCCGAGTCCGAGCCAACTACGACTCCTCGAACGCTTCCACCAGCGCTGCCTGCGTACCATCCTGGGCATTCACTGGAGTGACTATGTCACCAACGTCGAGGTCCTTGAACAGGCTGAAACTGTGAGCATCGAGGCTTTGCTGCTGCGGACACAGCTCCGCTGGGCGGGGCATGTCTCCAGGATGGAGGATCATCGCCTACCAAAGATCACCCTGTTCGGCGAGCTTGCTACTGGACACCGTGACAGAGGGGCACCAAAGAAGAGATACAAAGACTGTCTCAAGAAGTCACTTAGTGCCTGCCAAATCGACCACCACCAGTGGTCTTCGCTTGCTGCGGACCGTGACACCTGGCGCTCCACCATTTACAAGGCAGCTGTCTCCTTTGAGGACTCTCACAGAGCTAGCCTTAAGGACAAGCGGCTCAGGAGAAAAAACAGAGATGCCGCAGCTCAGAACCCTGGCCATACCTTCCCCTGCAGCCACTGCGGTCGAACCTGCCTGTCTCGGATTGGCCTCCGCAGCCACGAACAAGCCTGCAGACGTCGTGGGCAACTCCTATAAAATCTTCGTTCGCGAAGTCAAGCCAAGAGATGGGTTTCAACACTTATAAGCATAGACTCGCATGAGTCCCTGCGGCTGAAAGGGCTTACGAGAATCTATGCCTCTATCAGGTGGAGAGTTTGGAGACTGAGGGGCGGAAGAATCCAGACACGCACAACACAACGTCCTTCTGTGTGTCGTTCTGCGACTTGCGGGTCTTTCATCACCTTGCGCCTTTCATGCCCTTGGAACAGAGTCAAGGCCGTTGCCCCTTCGTCTGTCAGCGCCATATGTTAAATGTGACTGGGCCACGATACCTCTAGGACAGCAACTGACTAGGTACGCTTATCAACTGGAGAAAATCTGACACTTATACACTGAGAAATCTGCTTGAATTGTTTAATATATTAAACTTGACACTTCTCTGGAGCCGTAACAATCGAGTCACATCAAAGCCATTTTTAACGCTACGTTAAAGTTATTGTGAAACATTCAGCCATTTTGGCTCTGAGAAGAACTTGAAGGGAGATGTGAGGTTGTCTCTGTTGTAGACCGGAACCTGACAACTAAACCTCCTCTTACCGAGGGTTGCAGACGTGCCTGTCTCGTGCTTACCACCCAGAAGCCTAGCCTGGGTCCTCGCGAGTCCCTACAGGCCCATAAGGATCTATGCCTTTTGCAAAGGTAAGCCGGGGATTCGTTTCTGAATGACACTAAAATAGAGCTTTTAGTGCGGAAGGGCCAAAAAGAGAAGCTGTGTTCGATTGCATACTACGCACACGCAGATTTGTGCTAGATAGTCCCAGAAATCATTTCCGAAACGCAATCCCGCGGGTTGAAGTTTTTCCCGGGCTCAAATTCCCAGACAGCTGCAAGAAGCATGGATTTTCATGACTGAGCACCTGCAGCCGAATGGCTATAGGGGCTCATGAAAACCCATGCCTCTAGCTACTGGACACCATCAGATCCTCGTGTCCCCAGTCTTAGGGAGATATGACGTCTAAGACTGTGACTTTGTAATTTTGCTATCGATCTGTTTAGCTACAATGCGTATTCAGCAGGAATCGGGTTCAGCAATCCGGCTAGGACCGCAATATTGAATGGTTCCGTGGGAGTGGGAAAGGATGGATGATTGGGGTTTAACTTTTTTGTGCCAGTTTTGATGTGACATTTTTGTGTGTTATCGGAGCAGTCAATGAACGAGCAATGAAAACTGCCAGAGAAGCAAACAGCAACAGTAAAACAAGCAAACACAAAGGACAATGAAAGAAAAAAACTAACCTCCCCAGCAACAAACAAACAAACAAACAAAAAACAAACAAACAAACAAACAAACAAACGAACGATCGATCGATCGATCGAATGAACGAACAACGAACCAATAAACCAACCAACAAATATTCAGACATTTCATGGAACAAGACGTGTCAGTTTTCTGAATGTATTTACGTGATGGACCATTCTCATGACCATTATGTTTATTTTCTCTATTTAATTTGGGAACGTCTCAGAAGGCACGTTTACATCTAACACAGATTATTGTCAGCATTCTGCTACAGGTTTGCTAAACTGATACTGCTGGTTGTGAAACTATCAAGATGTAAATTAATTTACGGGTCTTCCTTTTCGCAAGTCTGGCCCGCACCCAAGCGGACAAGACCAGTTCTTCCGTCTTCAGACGTGCCGCAATGAATGACCGAACACCTGCAGACTCTTCTATCTGAGAAAATAATGTTATAATGAATTCATCAAGAGGCATAGATCTTCACGACAATCTAGGTGGCACTGACCGGTGGGTGCGTGGTCGGGTTAAGCATGGAAAACACAGTGAGAAGCCGTAAACAATTGCACCAGAAATTCGGATCTCCCCCTTTTGCAATCAATGCCCGGCATGGTCCTTCAGTGGGAGGGAGTAAGTGACGCTGCCGTAAAGTAGAGCAGATACGCACGCGGTGCTAAGTTTCAAGAGAACCACTCAGTGTAATCACTGAAATACAACTGACATTTTTTAAGGATCAGCTTGTTTTTCTGTTGCAATTCAGACCATTAGACCACCTTGATGTGCTTCGTATCATAGTGTATGTGTTTTTGCTGTGCATTAAGCATGACTGGCATGAGTCCCTGCGGCTGAAAGGGCTTATGAGCGATCGGAACACGCACGAGTCGTTTTAAAAACAGTTTTTACCCAACCGCTGTCCAGACTTTTAGTAATGATGCAAACAAAAGCCAAACACTGGTTAGGGCCCTAAGTGGCCCTCTCATCCGTCCGGCCCCTGTTTACTGTATACATGTAATGTATATATAGTATTGACCAGCTATCAGAATAATACTTCATCTATGATGCAAGTGACGTGTTTTTATATTACGATAATGTCCTCTGTGATTTGTGTCACTGTGAAATCGTGTTTATTTCCTTTACGTTTAGACCACAATAGTTATTAACGCATGCGCGCGTGTGTGAGTGAATGTGTACGGTGTGTGTGTGTGTGTGTGTGTGTGTGTGTGTGTGTGTGTGTGTGTGTGCGTGCGCGTGTGTGTGTGTGTGCGTGCACGTGAGCAGTTTAATATATTTTAGTGTGTTTTATGTTCATCTTTTTAAGTTGCGCAGCACCGAAACGATTTCCTAATGTATTATTACATATGGCAATAAAGTTCTAATCTTATCTTATCTTATGTTTGTCAGAATGTCACCTTAAGTATGACTGGCATTGAATGCATGGTTTCAGAGTTGATTTATTGTATAGGTTTGGGTTGCGTTTGATTTGACGTATTGTGTGGCCTTTGTGTGCTCTGCTCTATTGCTAAGTTTTTTCTTTTTAAAGCTCGCTGAGCCTGATCGTTTGGGGATGGGCGCTACATAAAAACACTATATTGTTATTATTATTATTATTATTATTATTATTATTATTATTATTATTATTATTATATTATTATTATTATTATTATTATAATTATTTGTAGTTGTTTGAGTGAGCGAAGGAAACAACACGCCTCGCTTGAACTATCCGACAGAATGAAGCAGTTCAGGTGAGATGCAAACAGTCTTCTCTTCTAGAAAGGACCGGGGCGATGCAAACGTTACCCACTGCAAGAGACATAAACCCTCATGGGCCCCCGCGAACGCGGGGGCTCATGAGGGTTTATGTCTCTTGTTAGCCCTATGTTCTTTTTATCTATCCTTGTTCCCATTTAATTTGTGTTCTTCGCGCTATTGTCAGTCAATGTGTAGCGGTTTCAGGCGCCGGCAACGAGGGGGTTGAACATTACGATTAAACAGCACGGCAGCGTAAAAAGAAAAATCCTATTCAGAGAAGAAACACACAAAACAAGGCTTCTCGGATCTCAGATCAGTCTTCCGTCCTGTTTTCAGTGTCTTTTCTTCTTCTCTTAAAATGGTTTTATCAACAAATTAGAACTTTTCTTTCAACGCAATTTTTTTTTCAATAGCAATTACAGAAGTCAAATTCAAGAGATAAATGTGGGTTAATTTCATGACACATGTTTTATACCGGCATGTACAGTTTTTTCCTTCGTACTTTATGTCAGAACACTGTCATGTGACACACATTATTTCTTTAAAAAAAAAAGAAGAAGAACATATCATTAGGGTTCAAGTTCTAAGTTGTTTTTTTTTTGTCTTTAATCCGTGATTTCAACACAAGATGGTGTTGAATCTTATGACGCGAAGACGTAAGTCCAAACTCACAGATCAGCACACACATCATACAGGCATCTTGTTTAACACTTTCGAGACGTGCTGCATTCGGATTCGCGGCTTTATGCCGCGTATCCTAATGCGGCACGTCTCGAATGAGTTTAGAAGATTGCCGGGACAGAAAACATTTGCGACTCCATTATGCTTGCCCTCTCTTCGATTTCCGCCCTCCAGCCTACTCCACCCCCCGTGAAAAAGAGACCGCGTCTTGTCGCTTGCTCACCGTGGGCGTACCCCTCACGCTCTAAACCCAGTGGCGTATTCAGAATCGGAGGTAGAGCGAAAAAGGTAGTTTAGTAGGAGGGGTTGTCTCTTTCACATTCGAAGCACACACAAAAAAACAAACAAACAAAAAAAATCCCGCCCACTCCCAGATCATCAAACGTCGAAGGAAACGGATTTACAATGATAGAGCAAGGGCTGTGCCTGATTAGCTTGGCGCCAGAAGCCAAGCTAATCAGGCACAACCCCTGAGCTGTCGCGGTCAACGCATCCGCCTAGTTGGCGTTAAAAGTGAAGTGAAGAGATAAATGGAGAAAAGAGGGCCGGCTGAGAAGTACGGGGAGACACAGGGTTAATAAACCCATTCCAGCCAACGCACGCAGGTCGCGGCGGTGCGGCTAAAGATATTCCCTCAGTGAGTAGCAGACGTAATTGCTTTGGATGTAGTTGTTAATAGTTACATAGTGACAGTAAAACCTGACGGAGATAGTCACCACATGGTACTGATGAAAACTGGTTTTGCCAGACATTGTCTATCTTACACATAAACACGTCTGCGGAGTCGTCACGTGTAGTGTAATACATATAGTTTTACATCGGTGTTTCAGAGTGAGATTCAGTCTCAGTATCACCTAAACGCCGATGTTAGAATCTATTTCTTACTCACCTTTTTATTTGCATTGTCCGATGTGAGTTGCTTTGCGGCACACCTCTAACCACAGCACAGCCGCCATTGTGTCTTACGGGCAAAGAAAATGCCGATGTCATTTACTTTGTAATGTGACGTGAATATTTTGGATGTCAGACAAATGCTCCTGCATGATGACCTAATAGCGCAATACATGACGCCAGAGTGCCCAGTCGTCACTATGAAATGCCGTCATTGCACGTGAGCTGAAAGTAGGTTAAGTTTCAATATCGTGTGTGCCCGTACCTTCTATTTGACCAGATTTTCCGTTCACACACCGGGGCTGTATCAAAAACGTGTGATACAGTGAAGCTGTATCACACGTGCGTGATACAGCTTTTCTGCTCATTGGCAGCAAAGGAGGTGTGTAAAGTGGTGTTCACATGGCCGATTTCTCAGCGATTTTTGTCTGGCGGCGATTATTGGCCAACAAGACGTTGCCCATGTGAACGCTCACCAATTTTGCGACGACTTTCCAGCGACACGCCACCAACTTTAGCTACTTCGTACTGTTCCGTCGACACTCGGCACAAAATAATAATTACGGTATTTATAATGCGCTTATCTTATAATAGAGTTCAAACTGGTGCTGTCCAACCGGTTTCAAGCGCTTCAGGAGCTAGTAAATGAAGAGGAGGCGGTCACCACAGAGCAGCAGTGGAAGGCAGTTAGAGAGGCGCTGAACTCAACCTGCAAATGCACTTTAGGGTTCAGGAAACACCATCAAAAGGACTGGCTGTCGGCACAGACCTTGAAGAAGATAGAAGTGAGGAAGCAGAAGAAAGCAGTTGTCAACCGCAGTCGCACGAGAGCAGCCAAAGTAAGGGCACAGGAGGAATACTCGGAAGCCAACCGCGAGGTGAAGAGGAGTATCAGGGCAGACAAGAGGGCCTACACAGACAGCCTGGCAGCAGAGGCAGAAAAGGCAGCAGGCAGCGGCAACATGAAACAGCTCTACGACATTACCAGAAGATTGTCTGGCAACTATGGCCATACAGAAAGACCAGTAAAAGACAAAGAAGGCAAGCCTATTGCAGACAGAGCAGACCAACTCGACAGATGGGCCGAGTATTTTGAAGAGTTACTGAACAGACCTAGCCCACCCGACCCCCCCAGACATCCAGCCGGCAGAGACCGACCTACCCATCAGCTGTGACAGACCCAGCCGGGAAGAGATCAGAAAAGCAGTGGCATTTTTGAAGAATCGGCAAAGCAGCAGGGCCAGATGGCATCCCAGCGGAGTCTCTGAAAGCAGACCTAGAGACAACAGTGGAGATGCTGTACCCACTGTTTGGAAAGATCTGGGAAGAGGAGGTGATGCCAGCTGACTGGAAGGAGGGGTACCTAATCAAGCTTCCCAAGAAAGGCGACCTCAGCAAGTGTTCCAACTACAGAGGAATCACCTTGCTGTCAGTACCAGGAAAGGTCTTCAACAGGATCATCCTAGAGAGAATGAAGAGCTCCGTTGACCCCCAGCTGAGAGACCAGCAAGCAGGATTCAGGAAGAACCGATCATGTACAGACCAGATCGCCACTCTCCCGCATCATCGTGGAACAGTCTCTGGAGTGGAGCTCCCCGCTGTACGTCAACTTTGTGGATTATGAGAAAGCATTTGACAGCGTGGACCGAGAGACTCTGTGGAAACTCCTACGACACTACGGTGTACCCACAAAGCTCGTCCGCCTGATCAAGAGCAGCTATGATGGCATGACATGTCGCGTGATCCACGAAGGGCAGTTCACCAGAGAGCTCCAGGTCAGAACTGGTGTCAGGCAGGGGTGTCTGCTGTCTCCGTTCCTCTTCCTACTGGCCATAAGACTGGGTCATGAAGATGACCACAGAGCACAGACGAAGTGGAATACAGTGGACACTGTGGACACAGCTTGACGACCTCGATTTTGCAGACGACTTGGCATTACTGTCCCACACTCATCAACAAATGCAGGACAAGACCACGAGGCTTGCTGACATCTCGTCCCAAGTGGGCCTCACCATTCACAAACAGAAAACAAAGACAATGAGGCTGAACGCAACCAGGGAAGAACCAGTCTTGCTTGCTGGCACCCCCGTTGGAGGAGGTGGAGTCCTTCACCTATCTCGGGAGCATCATAGACAAAAAAGGCGGCACTGATGCAGATGTCAGAGCACGAATCGGTAAAGCCAGAGCAGCCTTTCTCCAGTTGAAAAAAGTGTGGAGTTCCAGAGAGCTGTCACAACACACCAAAGTCCGGATTTTCAACTCCAATGTAAAAGCAGTTCTCCTATATGGAGCAGAGACATGGAGATTGACAAAAACCACAGTCAACAGAGTACAGACCTTCATGAACAGTTGCCTTAGAAGAATTTTGAAAATCCACTGGCCAGAGAAGATCAGCAACGTCAGACTCTGGGAGAGAACAGAGCAGATAACAGCAGAGAATGAATTTGGGCGAAGAAGATGGGGATGGATCGGTCACAGTCTGAGAAAGCCAGCTTACAGTATCACTAGGCAGGCATTGTCATGGAACCCCCAGGGAAAGAGGAAAAGAGGTAGGCCGAGAAACTCCTGGCGTCGAGACCTCCAAGCAGACATCAAGAGACTGGGAACCACCTGGAGTAGAATCGAAGGAGAAGCACAGGACAGGAGTTGCTGGAGGTCTCTCGTCGACGGCCTATACCCGGTAGGGGTGACAGGTCGTAAGTAAGTAAGTAACTTATAAATCAATTATAACTCTAAGCGCGCACTCACAACTCGCACAAGGCAAGTCGCCACGCTCTAGACAATGACTCGCGTACCACAAATAGTGAAAATACATTACGACGGTCAGCTCGGGGTGGGGAGTGTGGTGACTTAGTGCTAGAACTGTTGAAAGAGGTGAGTTTTGAGGGCGGACTAAAAGGAGAAGAGAGAGTGTTTCTGACGGAGAGATAGAGTGTGGAGGGTGTTCCCAGGTGGATGGACCGTAGACGGAGAAGGAGCGTGGGGCCGAAAGTGCTGAGTTTGGTCTGCGGGGGATGAGGAGGCGGAGAGGTCGGAGGCGGAGCGGAGGGAGCGGGGAAGGAGTGTAGGGGTGAAGTAAGTTAGGAGAGTATAGGTCAGGAGCGTAAGTTTAGTTACATGGGATTTGTAGCAGAGAGACAGAAATCTTGTATTGGATGCGTTGGGGGATGGGGAGCCCAGTGAAGGAGCTTGAGCAGGGGAGTGATGTGGTCGGGATTTTTTCTTTCTGAGGACGAGGCGGGCAGCATTGTTCTGGACAGCGCTGGAAGAGTGAGAGTGGTGGAGTGAGGAAGGCCGGAAAGGAGAGAGTTTGCAGTAGTCGATCGATGCGAGATAAGATGAGAGAGACAGCGAGTTTGGTGGCAGCTTCGAGTAGTGAGGTATTTTCTGATCTGACTGATGCGGCGGAGGTGGAAATAACATGCCTGGGCCGTGGCGGAGACGAAGCTGGTCATGGAAAGAGAGGAATCGAGGATAACGCCGAGGTTCTTGACCGAGTCAGAGAGGGAGATGGGGGTGCTGTCGAGTTGAAGGTGGAGAGAAGGGGGGAGCTGGGAAAGTTTTCTGTCGCGAGTGCCTACCAGCATGGCTTTCCGTTTTGTCGTCGTTCAGTTTGAGCTTGTTTGCTGTCATCCAGTTTTTCCACGTCTTCGTAGCAGTCCAGCCGTGCGAGTCAGTAGTGACTGAGTGTTTGTCGAGTTTGTCTTTGTCTAGTAGTTGTGAGTCGTCAGCGTAGAGGTGGTGGTGTATGTGGTGAAACTGGATGATGTTGGACAGAAGAGAGGTGTAGAGTGTGAAAAGGACCGGGCCCATGATGGACCCCTGTGGAACACCGCAGTAGAGCCTGACTGGGTTGGAGGAGACGCCGTCGATGGTGACTGATTGCTGTCTGTCGGAGAGGTAGGAGAGAAACCAGGAGTGAGCAGAGTCAGTGATGCCAAAGGAGTGGTGAAGGCGATGGAGGAGGATAGAGTGGTCTATGGTGTCGAAGGCGGCAGAGAGATCGAGTAGCGTAAGAAGGGAGATGTTGCCCGAGTCGGTCAAAGGGGCATCACCCCATGAACACGACAACAGGTTGACTGAAGATTGAAAACAAAATCATATTTGATTGGCTAGTTCATAACCAATCGTCCGATCAGGAAACAACCCGCTTTGCTTGGACTGAGTTGGTGTAAATCGGTGGAAAGCTTGAGCATCTGTCTCTACCGCTGGCCAACACCCCACCGACATCTGGGGCAATTGTCGGCCAACTCCAAAACGACAAAGACGCCCAAGTGAACAGGTGGAAACTTTCGTCGGCCAACTGTTGTCAGACAAAAATCGTTGAGAAATCGGCCATGTGAACACCACTTAAGAAATGTTGATAAGTGAGTGGAACTTTTAAGATTTGTGCTGTGTCAATACAATAAAACAATACTGACGAGCAAAAGAAATGTGACATTTTTTTAAATAAGCGGAAACACTTTAAGTGTCTCCGCTCACTCCAAAAATGTCGCATTTCTTGTGCTCGTCATTATATTACTAAGAAAAGAATATAAAAAACGTAAACAAGTAAAGGATATTGTCAAAACAAACTCATGAGAAGTGACCGTTCTTCCCTAAAGGACGTTTTAGGCAAGTATTACTTGGAACCAGTTATCACTTTTGTCATGAGTCTATTACTATAAAAGTAACAGACATGCTTTTGTACATATGTTACAATGTTATCGTTGGTTGATTGGTTAGTTCGGGTTTAACGTCCACAGCACCGAGGTGATCATGGACGGCCCTGACGGGCGGGTTATGGGGGACAGAGAAATCTATTGCCTATGGAGTACGACCTCAACACTGATCAACTCAGGCGAACTCCAACTGTGTCACTTTGATTTACCAGGACCTTTCAACGGACATGTTTTGAACAAATCCGTTTTTCCCCCTGGATTGTGAGGTCCAGCTACCGATGCCGGGACGGGAATTCGAAACCCACGACCCGGCGATTCCCTTCGCTCTCCTGCTCCGACGTTTAATCGCCTGAGCTATTTCGGACTCAAATAATTATGATGTTTAATACCTACAGTCGGATGAACGCAGGTGAGACAATGTGTTACGCGACGGTCAAGGTAAGAGGTTGAGTCATTTGACACAGTAAGCGCCCAACACGACTCGCAAACACCTGCCAATTTACACAGTAAGCACTGCCTGAGTCGCTGGACTTGTCCCATGTCCACTGAGTGACGAGAACTTCTCGGGCACGCGCTAGGACGCCAGCCGCAGGGACCATGCGCACTGGTTAGGGCCCTAAGTGGCTCTCTCAGTTTGTCAGTCGCTCTGATAAATCACCCTCGAAGCTGGTACGCTCACAGACCACGCTGTACCACGCAAATGAGGATGTCGAACAGTAGGCGGGTCAAACAGCTTACAACACGCAATTTTCAATCCACCACAACAACCGTGTAATAATATACTGAAGTCCCCCGCATCCCGTCTGTAGTGTAATGCAGTCGTATGCAGGGTAAGTCAAGCTCGCGTGTTGCATTACCGACATTTTGTGCAATTTACACGCTTGTCTTTGCTATGACAAATTTATAAAATTGATGTTTATTGGACCTAACTAAAATTGCCTTAGGAGATGAACTGAGAGGATGAGCCTGCGATTCAGTTGGTTGCGTGTCAGTATACTGAGGAGCGCGCACGTGTTGAGCGGACTCGGGGATTGATGACACCTGCAGGTCCGTGGCATCGCCGACGATGGCGTAAGTGGGATATTCAAAGAGCCAAAAACGATAGGGACTAGACGTCCGCCTGCCAGTTCAGTACTACATTAAAGCTACTGCCATACACCGCCGTATGTAGTAGTTCTGTACAGTAGTCCTCCTCACTGATCGGGAACAAGATATGCGCCATATTGGCCGCAGCCGGCCTGGCACGCCCTGTTGTATATGCTCTCCGCCACCAACGGAACCGCAATACACAGCGGTTGGGTATTAGGTCCACAGAGTCGGGTGGAATGAGAGTAACACAATGCAACATTAGGTATTTTTGCGCCAGCGACAACGTAACACTGAGTATTAGGTGCACCGAGTCGGATGGAATGAGGGTAACATGACGAAACTTTACGTCCACTACAGCGTGGGCGTTGTGAACGTCCATCTAGAATACTCAGAAGCCGATATCTGCTAAGACTGACAGAACACACCACGCGAGAGGTTTGAACTAACTAACCTATGGGCATGTTTTCGTTTAGGCTTTCATACAGCATGTCTACGTTTCTAGCTGCATGTTCGTGTTTCCCGCATCGAATCTGCAGCCTACTTTTTTTATTCTGCATATTCCGTGTTTTCAGCATGATTTAGCAAGTCTTCGTTTCCTAAAAATTATCGATAGTTTAAAATGCTGTTTATGCCGAACAAAGAACCATTGTGTGTGTGTATTACTTGAGCTAAGGATGTAGATCTGTGCCACGAGTAGTAATAGGGTCCGTGCCACTAGAACAGCCTACAATCCACAACATATCATACTGGACAATTAGTTAATTAAGCAATAACTGCAGAGCGCAGGCGATTAGCCGGGCCACGCGGCTGGACACTATAGGGGCTTGTCGATTAAGCAATATTACAAGGCGTGAGGGCCACGGCGGCTGAACAAAGGGAACTGAGTATACTTCCATCTATCTACAACATGGGTCAGCGCGCACACGCGATACAGCCTATCATCTACAAGAGAGGGATAGTGAGGCTGCCGTAGAGTATTAAGTCTGCCTTTCTATCTGCATACTCGTGTTCAGCATGATTGCATGTGCATCTATCTGTCCAATTCCTGGTTAGTTCGGGGTTTAACGTCCACGGCACCGAAGTGAAAATGGGTACGAGCCCTGACCGGGGGACAGGAAATCTTATTGCCTAAGAGTTGCGACCTGAACACTGAACAATTTCAGAAGCCACTGCACCTGTGGCCCACTCTGAATTACCAGGACCTTTCAACGGAGATGCTATGGCACAAGCCTGTCTTTTCCCCCTGGATTGCGAGTTCAGCTACCGGGGTCGGCCGGGAACGGGGACTCGAAATCCACGACCCAGCGATTCCCCTTGCTCTCTTGCTCCGTGGCTTTACCGTCTGAGCAATTTCGGACTCATTGTCCAATTCCTTTCGTCCCGTACAGATAAATGTTTTATCATCTCCAGGCCGGGTGTCGGCATGTCTGTCACTATTTCTTGCTGCAGTGTATTTCGAGTTAATTATATTTTGGATAGATATACGATGTTTTTGAGCAGGTGTATACCCTGCACGAGTGTCTCTGAGCTTGCATAAGTGCGCGCATTTGTCTCTGGCGCTTGTCACTTAAAACAGCCCTCCATAGAAAACTAGAAGAGCAGTATATTAAAAACTGGAACAAAATTAAAGCGGAACAACACATCTAGACTGACATTCTATAACAAAGTGCAATCGATAAATACGGAATGATCAAACAGATCTTATTTACACAAAAATTCGAGAACACAAACAAGCCCTAACGAAGATTAGGCCGAGGTAAAGTGCTCCACAAAATTCGAAGGTAAGAAAGAGGCATGTATACAAACACACCCCTGGAACATAACATCTGTCGTGCGCGTGTGGAGTAGTATAAGAACGAAATTCACATGCTAATCGATTATGTGAGTTTATATAATCACTCAGAACCCAGCTAGTTACACTGAAGTACAGACTGGCCATAAGCAAGCCACTATCTATTAAGCAAAATGATGGCACAATGCCACTCATAGCAAGTTTGTTATTTCTGATTGCATCTCCGTAAGGGAGAGAACGTAACGGACCAAACAACATTGATACGCGTATTTTCCACTCTCTTCTTTTTTTCACGTCCCCGAACCGTCGGAGACAAAGACCGACGGAGCCACGGTACCGACACGAAATTTACCGGCGCTCACAGGAATACTACGGACGGTACTTGCACGAACACAGACGCCGCGCGATGAACGCTGAACTTACATACTGCCGACAGAAAAAGTGCAAAAAATTCCCGTGTTGACTGAACGAGCTTAAAGAATGATAAAAAGTAATGTACATGATAGTTAAGTCGATCCCTATGTGTCCTTTGCGCCCAATGGGCCCCTCGACAATAAATATTGTTCTTTGTTCTTGTTACTTTCATGAGCTTGTCTGTGGTGTCAATGACTGAAGTTTGTCTTTGTGAGCATGGCAAGTTGTTGGGGCCGCCGGCAATTTCGAAAGGTCAAGAGCCCAGCGTTTTGACCATTAGCATTGAGTCCGCAATGTTGTATACACCTGACAGTGCGTGTCCTCTGAGCTTGTGTTTATTTGTGTTTGTTTTGCGAACATGACTCGTTCGGGTTGCCTTGTTCAAAAGGTCAGAACCTGTGTTTGATCAGGTAGCATTGTCCCGCATTTATGGCTACTTGAGCACTGAAGCATGTTTCGAGCCTGCAGCTGCGCGCAGTGTCTCGTGATCAGTGGAAACGTGGTTATTTGTAACAAATACGGTGACATACACTATTTACAGGTCAGACTATCCGACTAAGATATCACTACCACAACCAGAAACAGCAGCGACAACAGATGCTTATTGACGGAATAAACAACGTTTCACACTGACAGAGATACTCAGTTCTAGATCATTCCATTGATCCTGGCTGACGATAATTGCTTCCCTCAATTAACTCATTCAGCCAAAATTTTGGAGGAGTCATCTAACAACTATGCACCAATTGCTGGAGATGGGAACGACCATGATATTTCAAAGGGCAAGTGTCCAGATTAGCTTGGCGCCGACACCAGCTAATCTGGCTCACTACCCTTGAATGTATCAAGACGGACGACCCGATCTCCTTCTGTATGCATCAGGGCTGAATTAGTTAACTGGCATCAACACATTTGCACAACTGCCACACAAAAAGCAGCAAACAACAAACACTAACACCAACATAACACCAACATCAGCATCACACCACACCAACACCAGCAGCAGCAGCGACAACACCAACATACCAACACCAGCAACGACGGCAGCAGCAGCAAGAAGAAGAACGACAACAACCACCTTGCGTCTATAGTTGTCACAGCGTGATGCCAGACGGATACTAAGAAAAGAAAACGAGGGTTCATTTCTTTGCAGGCGCAAAGGCCACCGGACTGACGTCGGCCC
The DNA here is from genome assembly GCA_036245525.1 of Semisulcospira habei. Lineage (NCBI taxonomy): Eukaryota > Metazoa > Mollusca > Gastropoda > Semisulcospiridae > Semisulcospira > Semisulcospira habei. Next base: position 164,437,898 of record BTPG01000008.1, read on the forward strand.
GATGGCCTTTTGCGCATCATGTTTAGTGCTAGCGCTGATCCCTATCGCAGACTGACGAATGTCCCGTTCATCCCAGGCTCTGCCCGGAGAGAGAGTGAAAAAAAAAAGAGAGAAGAGGTATGGGCGTAAAAGCGGTCAGCGCGAGGCAAAAATTAATCATCATGAGATTTCGGGCGCGCATGATAATCTATGCCACTTGGTGATAAACGACGATTCAGGTTGTTGCAAGATTGCTCGGATCTGATCAATGTTCTGCTTTAACTCACTCGAGACGTGCCGCGTTCGGATACGCGACTTCATGCCGCGTATCCGGCGGATGCGTCACGTTTCGAGTGAGTTAATGGTCTCAGCTGTTCAGCAGCTTTGTTAAAACCCATAGCCTAACCTTTTAGCTGTCGGCTCTGCGGAGCGTGTTTGGTCGAGGTGATTCCTACGGAATCAGTCACCCTCGACCAAACACGGTACCGACAAGGCCGTCTATACGATACAAGCCCTGAGGAAAATGCGTCCGATTATTGCGAACAAGAGGCACACAGATCTGAGTGAACCTTCACAGCCTGCAGGGACTCACGAGAACTTGTTCTCTTTGTAGATGGAGCAAGTCTTCATGGGGAGTCAGTATAATCAGTGCGGATAGCGGACAATGCCTCCTATTCATTCCGCTGGCGAGCCGACTCAGTGGCCCGCTAGCGAGTCTGGCCAGGCTGAGAAAAGACAGTCATGTTCTGCCTGTTCTGCGTGTAACTGTATTCATACGCAGAATTGATCAATATTATTGCCAGTGTAATTTCATTAGTAGGGAACATGGCGGCTCTTTCCACATCAGTGTCCAAGCTAGAAGGCTCTTTTCATTCACGTCATAGATAAGTGGCTTTTCACATATCAGGTGAAAGCCGCTAACCGACAATCTTCACTGATTCGAGACGTGCTGTATCTGATAACCAGCATTAAACCCGCGTGTCGCGAAATGCAAAACTTTAAAAAGTTATAATCCCCCTGAACAAACAGCCGTATTGATAGCCGGTACGTAACGGTAGCTGCTGGGTGTGAGTGGGGGGGGGGTGGAGGGGGGGGGGGGGGGGGCGGGGGGGACTTGGGGGGGGAGGGTGGGGGGGGGTGGGGGGGCGGGGGTATGGGGAGGGGGGGGGTGGGTGGGGGGGGGGGGGGGGGTGGGGTGGGGGGGGGGGGAAGGGGGGTGAAGGGAGGGGGGGGGGGGGGGTAGGGGAGGGGGGCGGGGGGTGGGGGGGGGGGGAGGGGGGGGGGGGGTGGGGAGTGGAGGGGGGGGGGGCGGTGGGGCGAGGGGGGTGGGGAGGGGGGGGGGGTGGGGGGAGGGGGGGGGGGGGGGGAGGGCGGGGGGGGGGGAGAGGGTGGGGTGCAGGGGGGGTGGGGTGGGGGGGGGTAGGGTTGGGTGGGGAGGGGGATGGGCGGGGGGGGGAGGGGCGGGGGGGGGGGGTGGGGGGGGTGAGGTGGGCGCGGGGGGGGGGGGGGGGGGGGGGGGGGGGGGGGGGGGGGGGGAGGGGGGGGCAGGGAGGGGGGGGGGGTGCGGGGGGGGGGGGGGGGGGGGGCGGGGGGGGGGGGGGGGGGGGGTGCGGGGGAGGGGGGGGAGGGGAGGAGGGCGGGAGGGGGGGGGGGGTAGGAGGGCGGGGGAATTACAAACTAGTGGGTCAGGATGTTAACCAGTGTTTTTAGACAACACAGAGTGCGGAGATCCATGAGTTACGTGCCCCTGGCCGGTTCCGAGCGTAACGCTCGGAGCCGGCCAAGGGCACATAACTAGTGGATTCCTCGCTTTGCGATGATGTCTGGGAGTGAGGGTTGGTTAGAGACTCAAAGCACACTGGTTACTCTCACGAACCCAATGCACAAAAAGGCCCATCGGGCCAACGCCGCCCGCCGTTGGCCCAAACGCATCGGCTGTGCAAAAGATAGAAGATCCTCAGGCCAACGGCGTGCCGACGTCGGCCCGAAGGCTTTTGCGCATTTGTGATCCGATACACACTGGTAGAAATATAACCTTCATGAGCGGCTAAAAGGGAGGTAACTGACTATTAAGAAAAAGCTGCCATTTTTCTATCTGGAATCTCAGTTTAGAGTTGAGAAGAACACTTCAGTGTCCTTGAGGTCATCATGGTAGGCCCAATACTGGCCTGCGGTCAACAATTTAGACGAAGCAGGGTGATGAAGGTCGCGTAGGTGGCTACAGTCGATAGGTCCGACTATATTCTAATTGCATTTTTCTTTCTTAGGTCTAAGTTAACTTGACGTGCGAGAGCGTGAGCGCGCTCAACACTGACATACCGAGATTCGCGCTCCAGACTCCGACACCATCCCATGGGGGGGGGGGGAGGGCGGTCCATCTGCAGCCGCGCGTCTGTCGACTCTTATTCGTACTTACCCTACACGACGATGCCACCAGGACGACGCACTGCACGCACACACACCGACACACACCTCACACACACACACACACACCACAAATTCACACACACACACACACACACACCATACACAAACCACACGAGCCGTAATGACAAAATAAAATTGAACTGACGTTGTGTATATGTCTCAAAGTATAAAGGAAAAATAAACTAATTTGGCACACTTGTAATTGGTCATACACATCGAGCTTGTATAAATGACGTACATCGTATTTCACCCGCAAAATAACGCGTAATGTAAACATGCAAGAAAAAGATGAGCATAATGAAACAAAATTATACAAAAATAGAGGCATTATAATACAAGTACTCGTGTATACATGCATTGATGACATGATCGGAAGCGTCAACGTTATGATGTAAAACGTCTAAGGAATCACGCTATACACGATGCTGATGAAAAGTGTTATGTACTTCGTACATTGGGCTTGTTTGTCTTTCCTAGTGCGCAAAAGATCTTCGGGCCGATAAGTGCCGCAGTTGGCCCGCGCACGGCCCCAAGATCTTTTGCTACTGGAGTTGGTTGGCAGTTTAGATGTAAATTGATCTAATAACGTTTCTTTTGCTGTTTGTCTACAGTTGCCGAATGGCCACCTTGGTATGTATTATATGTATTGGACTACTTGCTTCATTTCGTGGCAGAGCTAGAAAGCTGATTGACATCAGTGACTGAAGTGACACAGCGAAGATGGTACACGTATTAGCAAAAACTGGATTTGCTATTGTGTCCAAGCCCACAACTGAATGAAAAAAATACCAAAAAAAAAAAAAAAAAAAAAACCAACAAAACAAACAAACAAACACCCCCCCCCAAAAAAAAACAACAAACAACAAAAAAAAAAAAAAAAAAACAACAACCCCTAAACACTTTCACTTCAAGCGCCGGCGGCGGCAAATGCGACAGATACTGTGACAACTCGACAAGAGGCTGGCTCACATAGGCTGTCACTGTCGATCCATCTCAGATGAATGTTTATCCTTTGAACAAATGACTGTAAAAGGAAAGCTCTGACTTCAACGATCATATCTGGCCTCTCGACAAGGAAGCAATGGAAAGTAAATAATCGGTATGGCACACTCGCTTTTTATATGTACACGGTCTTCAGTCAGGGCGACCACTCCTGCGTCCGTCCGGAGGCCGGCAAGAGTGGTCGCCCTGAGTTCAAGTTAAAAGAAACGGATTCGGTGCTCTCCTTGAACTATCCTGAACGACCCATTTCTCACAGTATTTTGACAGGGATGAATCAGGACTTTGCACTACGACTCGTCGAAGTCCTGAGGTGATTTCTCTATCAAGTCCAGGTCCTTCTCGGCGTTATCATTGCCCTGTTCCGCTTTTTGTCGGTTTCCCGCCGCTGGGCCTCTTCCGCGTAACTGTCCGTGCTGGCCAGCGCGTCCGATCACCCCACTTCTGCACAGCTTTCCGACGCACTGACCGGAACCGACGGTTTCGCCATTCGGGTTTGGGCGCCGTCAGCTCTCGGAGCACCTGCATAACAGGAGGGACACGTTGATGTCCCCTTCGATGCTACGCATGATCATGCATTGGGGATCAAAGGAGGAGACCAGTGTGTGTGTTAACCCTTTCCTGCCACCAGACGCATATTTTGTTTCTGAAATCTCTGTTGATTCAACAACCAAAAGCCGAGGCGGCCCAAAGACCATGCATAACAATTAGTCACAGCAAGACTGAGGCATTGATCCTTATAAGCTCCCGCAGTCGCGGGGACTCATGAGGTTTAATGTCTCTTGCAATTGGGCCTTGTTCACTTTTTCTCGACAGTGAAGGAGTTAACTATTGAGTGACTGTTGACCTATCTGCTAGTCCCCCCCCCATCCCCCTCGCCCCCACACCTCCCCCCCCCACACCCCCTCCCCTCTCCCACTCCACCTACCTGAATCTCGAGCACCAGAGGAACGGGAAAAACTTGAGGAGCAGAGAAAGTGCATGATGAGCAATGTGTGCTAGTCTGTGATTTGGACATTAACGGCTGGATGCCGTAACGTCTAAAATCCCAGACTCGGATACAATTACGACTGTTGACTTCAGTACCTGCCAGAGCCCTCTAGGACAGGTGTAGTAGAGGAACCAGGCCGGGATACAGAGTTCGGGCGTGATGGAGATCAACCAGAAGATGGCCTCAGCCCATTCAGGCTCCCCTAACGTGGTCCTGCTCTTGTCACAGTGCTGAATGGCCGCAGCAATGATCACAAGCTGCAAAACATAAAGTCACTTTCCATTCGGTGCGAAAAGAAACATGCTTCCTTTTGATTCGATATCATTATCTCCTCTAGCTGGTATATCCGACAGCCAGCGTGGAAAATTCACAAGCCTCACAGCTTGTTTGTTTGTACTTTGCAGCAAATACAGCACTCAGGACTTGCGGCAATTACTAGGTCATAGCCCTCACATTATGCAAATTGTACACTGCAGGTGAACGCGGGCTGTGTTTGTTTCAAAGTCAAAGATTCCTAACCTTCAAAGAAACATGGATACAAAATAATTTTAGCAAAAGGCATGGATCCCCATGAGCCCCTTAAACTGCTTGAGCGAAAGCGATAACTATAGAGCACAGTGTAACATCATTCACAAGAAATCAGACAATTTATTTTGTGTGTGGCCCCTTTCTTATATACATGTATAGTTATATGTTGATATGTTGTTGTTGTTTCTTGATTTTTAACGTCTCTCGCCACAACGAGGTGATTGGAGACAGGTAGATTATTGATGCATAATATGGAAAAAAACATAGAGTTATCTAAGTATAAATATATGGATATAAGTAATCGGGGGGGGGGGGGGGGGGGGGGGGGGGGGGTGGGTGGGGAGTGGGGGTGGGGGGGGAAGAAAAAGGTAAAGAGGTGGTAATGTGGTGATTTTTACATGATTTCGCCTGTTATATATCAATGTGCAATGCAAGGAGTGTGGGGCTGGGGCAAATAATATGCGAGCCAACATAGACCATCGCTACAGTTATAACAGTAAAATTTGGCTCTTAGGAGTCGTTCGTTGATAAGCCATCTTAGTAATGTGGACGTAACCCACACTCATTTTTGTGTTTAATATGTAAGTCGATAGAGTTAAGGAGAGTGGATGGCCTTTCGCCAGCCACCACCGGCCAGAGAATGGGGATCAATAGGAGTTAGGAAGAGGTTTCCTGGTATGTCCGCGAGCCTGACATGTTTTGTCTAAATCTGGAGGACAGCTGTGGTAGTGAGGCAGAGGCGGCAAAGTACCAGAGAGTGGCTCTCTAGGCCGGTCTGATCCACCCCACCCGTGACCATAGTGTCTTGGGTGAACTTCGCAGCATCCAAGGATCTCGTGTTCAGAGCCTATGGATGATCACCGATTGAAGAATCTAGTTGAGTTTAGGGAGAAAATGATCTGCGAAGCAATCGGCTTATTCTTTCAAGGTCAGACATCAGCCCTCCGCTTCTCCCTTTCCCGTCAGTTTTGGATTGAGATTGCAGTATATTGGAGATTTTAGTACAGAAGGTAGAGGGGTAGGAAGCGAAGGTTGCAGAGATTTGGGGGAACACTTGAGAGCGCCGACTCTGGCCGAGCGTTATTCCGCCAGTTCGATATGCCTCTAAATCCCAACGTGACTTGGGACCGCAGTTGGAAATTCAGCTGAGTTTTTCCTTGTCTTAATGATTGGTGTTTGAGAAGTGAGAAAAAAGTAGATTTCCTGAAGGAGTGTCGGGTTCGGGATCGATTACCGAGAGGAGTCGAAAGGCCTTAAGGACTAGCTATGCGAGTCCACACAGCGACCACTAACTCTGAGCGGGAGTGCTGGGATTAGGAAATAGAAAACAGAAGTGGCGGGTTGATATGAATAGGCGGTCATTATCAGACCGAAAACAGCTAGCCAGAAGCCTAGTCCCAAGATAGAAAGCTTCTTTACATGATTATTGAAGGAGGAGGTAAAGAGAGAAGCCAGGCCACCTGCCAGTCCATGCCGCCAGCAGGGAAACCATCAGTCTATAGAATAGCGGAGCTGATGTAAGGGTATTTAATTAACGACAATCCCGGACCCGAAGCCGCAAAGCAAGTGGGGGTGGGAGGTCTTGTTTGTGCTATGGGTCCTCCAAGTGCTGACTGTCGGCGGCCTCAATGAAGCCAAGGTGGCTGTAGTAGGGACTGGTTATGGAGCGACTTCCCCAAAGAATGTAAGCTGGGAAATCAGTAATGAAAGAAAAAATCCGACACTCCCCTGCTGAAGCTCCTTCACTGGCTCCCCATCCTCCAACGCATCCAATACAAGATTCTGTCTCTCTGCTACAAATCCCTGAACAACTACGCTCCTACCTATCTCTCCAACTTACTTCACCCCTACACTCCTCCCGCTTCCCTCCGCTCCGCCTCCGACCCCTCCGCCTCCTCATCCCCCGCACCAAACTCAGCACTTCGGCCCCGCTCCTTCTCCGTCTACGGTCCATCCACCTGGAACACCCTCCCACTCTCTCTCCGTCAGAAACACTCTCTCTCCTCCTTCCAGTCCGCCCTCAAAACTCACCTCTTTCAACAGTTCTAGCACTGTATCACTACACTCCCCACCTCAAGCTGACCGTCGTAATGTATTTTCACTATTTGTGGTACGTGAGTCATTGTCTAAAGCGTGCGCATGCGTGTGCGAGTTGTGAGTGCACGCTTAGAGTTATAATTATTATAAGATAAGCGCATTATAAATACCGTAATTATTATTTATTATTATTGGTGTAGCTCGTTATGGATTCAATCGTGTGGTTTTTCCTGCTAGCTTTGAATTTGTCCCATTTCTTGTCTTTTACAAAGAAATGGGTGGCTGAGTTTGGGACGGTAAAGGTTCTGCTGACAAATTTGGACACTTGCAGCTTCCTGTGGTGATCCAGGAGCAAGATCCCAGCCTCTGCATAGGCTGCACGTGTTTTGAAGTGAACCGGGACGCCAAGTGCTAATTTGACAGCCTGGGAATCGATGGAGGTAAGCTTTGAGAGAAGCGATTGTGGGGCAGCGAAGTAGTCCAGGGCTTGGCAGAGATGGAGGAGGGTCTTTGTGTCTTGACCCCACGACTGCTTCCTTATTAATTCTTATTAGGTTCAGAGCACTCTGGGCTTTTTTGATGAGGTAGTTTATGTGCGCATTCCAGCTTAAGTTCGGAGTGAAGATGACCCCCAGGAATTTTACCTGAGAACACGGCACTATAAGTTGGGTTTTCTCCGTGGCCAAGTCAAAGCCGTTCATAGACATGTACTCTTGGGTTCTGTCAAGCACCTTTTGATAGAATTTCGATGCCTCTCGTTTTCTCTGCTCAGAGAAGCTTTTGAGAATCTTGGATGATTGCCAGATTACCAAGTCCGTCAGCGTAATGCGTAATATACATAGTTGTCAATTCTTTTGGGTTGTTTTTGCCAGACAACTTAAAGAAGGAAGGGAGGTCATACAGCATTATGTTGTAGAGTATTGGGGCAATCACAGTGCCCTGGGGAACGCCGCAGTCCACGGTCTGTGGGGCTGACAGACACTTTCCCACCCTGACTGAGAACGTTCTGCCATGGAGAAAACTACGGACATACGAATAGATGCGCCCCGAGAGGCCCATTTGTTTCAATTTCAACAGCAGCCTTCTGTGCCAGACAGAGTCAAAAGCTCTGCGGACATCGAAGAAAGTAGCTGTAATGCACTTCTTCTTCTTGAGGACTGTCTTCACGTGGGAAATGAGAGATGCTAAATGGTCCGTAACAGACCGAGCTTTTCTGATCCTGCATGCAGTCTGGAAGGATGTTTCTGGATTCCACAAAATATTCCAGTCTACTCTTTACGATTCTTTCGTAGATTTTACTAAGATGAAAGGTCAGAGAAATGGGCCTGTAACTGCTTGTGAGGTTTTTT